>CM062804.1:1271863149-1272463149 GCA_031772625.1 Pinus tabuliformis
CTATTGTGAATTGGGGTTTTTCCTTTTAAGGGGTCCTCTGGATCTCTCTGTTGTGCTATTTTGTGTCTTGCGAGTAGTGGTTTACAATGCTCTGTTAATAGTTTCCACCTCTGTGTGTTGTTGTCTTCATCTCGTGAGGGTTTAAGCTATATGATAGCTGTGTAATGCTTGATATTTTTTTCAATACTGGTTCAACCCTTTCCACAGACTTCGGTAATCTAGTGGCGGCGTTCTCCGTTGGGGTCTTTGCCAACTCGTTCGGTAAGTTTTTGTTTTATGCTAGATATTTGCAGTCCTCCTTTACCTGTACCTGATGTCTTGGCTCCTTTGTGAGCAGGGATCTTCTTGTGGTCGAATGGAGGCTATGGTTCACTGAACATGTATGGTGCCACTTCTGTTTGTTTCTCGTTCTCTTGAGTTTCTTCTTAACTTAGTTGATGTTGTTACTTGGGGCCTAACCACTCTTGGTCGTTCTCTTGTAGGTGAGACCGTTCGAGGGTTCCGGTGTTTGAGCTCTCAACTGTTCGGGCAAACACAGGTAGCTTCTCTTTTGTTTGGTAGCTTGATTGTAGGGGTGTTTCGACTTTATTGGCTGAACTTTGTTTGCTGGCCTTAGGCTGCTCTCTCTCTGTACTTAACTTTCTTTGGTCGCTGGGCATGACGTTGGCTTTGGTTCTGGGTCATATGGGAAATGGGTTTCTTGTTTGCTATTAGGGTTGATTTCTCATGACTGTGGATTGAGTCCAGTCTTCTACATTGGACAGTATGTAAATGTATATTGAATTTTGGCCGACTGTATTATTGTAATCATATGAATTTAATGATGGAATAGATTAAACTTTCATTTGTAATTTCCACATACCTGTTACGAGGTCTTTTTTATTGTCTGGTTATATGGATTCGTGTTGTTGCTTGTCGTCCAACTGGTTTATTTTCTCCTCTGGGTCCAGAACCTGTAGTAGTACATTCGACAGTATTTGTATAATAACTTACTAGCAAAATTATACAACCATTGAGGACACGGTAGGATTATATGTGCACAGAATGTTTATATTACTCTCTCTGTTTATTTTCATACAAAGTCGACCCTGTAATGGGCTTGTTTCTCACCTTTTGTAACACTATTTTCAAACAGTTTTGTAAGTGTTGTTAGTTTGTGTTGTTGGTTATATCAGTTATTTCATATACGGGACTTCTTCATAGCTAGCTAGCACATTTTTCTTTACATGCATTTACAACAGTAATATAACTGTTTGGAAACAAACGATTCTAACTAATTACTACTGCTCCTAATTAAAATTCATTACATTATTCTTAGGCAATTTAAAAAGAAAAGTAAAATAAAAATAAAGTCAGATATACTATCCATCCAGCGAACTGTATTCTCTGTCCTTTTCAGAAACCATGTCAACCTTGCTTCCCTCTTTGCCCTGTTAGCCTTCATCATCAAGTGTCATAACTTTGAATAATGAAAAAGGAAAGATTCTCTGTGTCGTTATGTATATAAAGATTTTTAATTTATAAATTGAGCAATACTGTAACAGTTTTGACAAGTTATTATATTTGGAAAATATAATTTTGGAATTTTTTCTTAGTGTTTGAAATTTTTTTGAGGTAATTCACAAATTTTCTCCAATTAATATTTTACTAAGAAAATCATGTCGAGATGCTTATAATGTGGAAAATACAAATTACTTAGAGTGTCATAACTTTGAATAATGAAAAATGAAAGATTCTCTATGTCGTTATGTATATAAAGATTTTTAGTTTATAAATTGAGCAATACTGTAACAGTTTTGACAAGTTATTATATTTGGAAAATATAATTTTGGGATTTGTTCTGAGTATTTGAAATTTTTTTTGAGGTAATTGACAAATTTTCTCCAGTTAATTAACTTCCTAGGCTAGCGTGAGATTGAGATATTCAGTCAACTAAAGAATTCTATAAAATTCTGAAAATTTCTTGTATTCTTATTCTATTATCATTTTCTGTGAATAAAAGAATTTTGAGTGCATTATGCAAATTTATCTTGATATCAAAGATGAGCGTTGTGAAGGCTCTCGTCTGTTGTTGAAAGATATTTTTGATTGCAATGTTGATCCACGAAATGGAACACTGCCCAGCATAATTTATCTTGATATCAAAGATGAGGGTTGTCGTGGCTCTGGTGTGTGTTGAAATAATAATTTCAACTGAAGCTTTATTTGTGATGCGATCTATCGCAAATCGCAAATCGCAAACTCACCTTGTCATCCTCCGTTTTGTTCACTTGATTTCTGGCGATTGCGATGGTGCGATGCGATCCGATCGCATATCGCAGATCGCAAGTTTCACCCTACGCGCATTATGCACCTGTCTCTTGCAATGCGATATGTTTTAGCGATGCGATATTATCGCACATCGCTGATCGCTCAGCTCTCAACTTGTCTTAGCCTCCCGATAGCCTTCTGCGATGCGATCCAATTGAAGTCAATGATTAAGTACAGGCCTGCAGCATGAATTTTACGTGAAGTAAAAGTTACATTATTGACCGCCGGTAAATGTCAGTAAAATAGTAAGTGCAATTTACTGTGAGTTGGTAAGTTTTGATGAAGTTTTTAATTTTATTCCAGCGGGAGTATGGGCACAAGTAAAAGCCGGTAAAATCATTTAATTTTTATTATTTCTTTTACGGAAGCATGGCAAGTGAAAACGTGAAGTAATTTCCTTTTGTTGTCATATATATATGTAATGTTTTTTATTGTTGTGTTGATGAGAGTAAAGAGGGAAGAACGCAGCAGTGCGAATGAGAATACACATTGCAGTGTAATTGTATTGTAATGCACAGCAGTGCGAAGTAAAAATAGAACGCAGCAGCGTGAGAAAAAATTTATGTGTAATTTCCACACAGTAGTGAAAGTAATTTTTCTGTAGTTGAAGTCTGTTTTTACAGCAGTGAATGTAGAAGAGATTCTTACACACTGCAGTGTAAAATCTCAGGAGGAGACAGAGTAATTTTCCTTTTGTTGTTGAATTTTTTTTTGTAAATCCCTCTGAGTGAAAGAGGATGAATATGTATCAGGCATTTTATGTTTAATGAATACAAATCTATTTGTGTGGGTATGTAATACTCTGTTCTCATAATTTTTTTTTAAGCTTCCCTGTGCTAAGATCCTGGAGCAAAACAGAGCATTGTCTCTGTGTGTGTTCAGCTTGTGTGTTTTTGGGATTTTACCAGAAAAATCCCCAAAAGTGGTATCAGAGCTTGTCCAGGCTCTTTGAAGATGTCAAAGAAGCTGAAGGAAGGATTCTTACTGTAGCAACTTCTCCAACAAAGTGAAGTCTCAGGCAAAAGAATCCAAGGTATTTATCTTAAATACTTGACTGTATTTTGAAGCATCGTCAAGTAGTGCAAGAATGTCTGGCACCAGCACCAGCAATAGCATGGGTATGCATATCCCATTATTTGATGGTAAAAACTATGACTATTGGGCAATAACAATGAAAGCCTTGTTTGCTTCCCAAGACTTATGGGAAATAGTTGAAGATGGTTTTGAACAACCAACAGATGAAAATGAGTTTAATGCATTAACTCAGGAGAGAAGGATCTGTTGAAGAGCTACAAGAAGAAGGACTCAAAATCCCTCTTCTTCTTGTATCAAGCAGTGCATGGAAGCGTGTTTCCAAGGTTAGCAGTAGCTAAGACATCCAAAGAAGCATGACAAACTCTTAAAACGTCCTATCAAGGCTTGGAGAAAGTGAAGACAACAAAGCTACAGTTGCTGAGGAAAGATTTTGACAATCTGAACATGAAGGAGTCAGACAATATTGACTCATTCTTCACTCAAGTAATTGTCCTGGTCACAAAAATAAAATTTCATGGAGAGATACTTGAAGAAAGGAGGATTGTGGAGAAACTATTGAGGTGCCTACCCTCAAGGTTCCATGTGATTGTCACCACCATAGAAGAGACAAAGGATCTCTCAAACTTTTCAGTTGATGAGCTTCATGCATCACTGATCACACATGAGCAGAGGTTGAGTAGAAATGAAAACTCATCTCTAGAGCAAGCCTTCAAGACCCAGATGTCCTTTGGAAGAGGAAGAGGTCAAGGCAGAGGAAACAAGAGAGGAAGAAGCAGAAGCCATAACAGAGGTGGAAGGAACAGTCCAGCGAATGCTCAAGGAAAAGGCAGCAATCCAAATCGTAACCAAGGTCAAGGCAGCAGCCAACAAGGAGGACAACATCATGCTCAAGGACAAAGGTATGAAAAACCCAATGTCCAATGTTACTATTGTAAAAAATATGGGCATTATGCCAGTGAATGTAGGAAGAAGCAGCATGATGTGAATAATAGATCTAATGCAAATATTACTAGAGAAAATGTCAGCCAAGATAATGTTTTGTTAGCTTGCAATATGGCTGAAACAAATAGTGAAGATATATGGTTTCTAGACTCCGGTTGCAGCAACCATATGACAGGAAACATAGCTTTGTTTTCTGCTTTAGATCAAAGTGTGAAGTCAGAAGTCACACTTGGGACTGATAGCAAAATTTCTGTTATGGGTAAAGGAGAAGTTAAAATATTTACAAAGCAAGGTGAAAAGAAAACCATAGCAAATGTCTATTATGTTCCTGGAATGAGATGTAACCTCTTGAGTATTGGATAGCTTGTCCAAAAAGGTTACAATGTTTTCTTTGAGAATGATGTATGTACCATCATGGATAGAGCACCCAGCAAGCGATGCATTGCCGAAGTGAGGATGACGAGGAACAGAATGTTCCCTCTCAGAATAAGAGCAGATTTGAAAAACAAAGAATTAATTGCAGCAGTTTCCCAAGAGGCTCTCCAAAGTGTGGGAAAAGATGAAAATTGGTTGTGGCACTTGAGATTTGGACATCTGAACTTTGGAGGTATTAACCTGTTGAGCAGAAAAGGAATGGTAAGGGGATTACCATTGATAGAGAAACCAGACAGCCTTTGTGAAGGTTGCATTTTGGGAAAACAACACAGAGAAAGTTTTCCAAGCGGGAAAAGCATAAGGGCAAAAGCACCCTTAGAAATTGTCCACTCAGATTTGTGTGGACTGATGCAAAATCCATCTTTAGCTGGCAGCCAATATTTTCTAACATTCATTGATGATTTTACAAGAAAAACTTGGGCTTATTTCCTTAAAAACAAAAGTGAAGTGTTTGAAAAATTTAGAAATTTCAAAGCACTTGTGGAAAACCAAAGCGGGCTGCGCATCAAAGTTTTAAGAACTGACAGAGGAGGTGAGTATATCTCCAAGGAATTCCTACGGTTTTGCAGAGAAAATGGAATTCATAAACAGTTTACAGCTAGGTACACCCCACAGCAAAATGGAGTTGCTGAAAGGAAGAACAGGACCATTATGGATATGGCGAGGAGCATGTTGAAGGCAAAGCATTTGCCAAATGATTATTGGGCTGAAGCCGTAAATTGTGCAGTATATATCTTGAATAGGTGTCCTACAAAAGCTGTAATGAACAAAGTGCCGGAAGAAGCATGGAGTGGGAGAAAGCAAGGAGTCACCCACATGAAAATTTTTGGATGTGTGGCCTATGCACACATTCCCGATCAGCTAAGGAGGAAGTTGGACAGCAAAGGGGAGAAATGTATCTTCATTGGATACAGTGAGGAATCCAAGGCTTACAGGTTGTATATCCCATCTACCAAGAAGTTCTTTGTGAGCAGAGATGTTCAGCTCATTGAGGACGAAGCCTGGGTTGGAAGCATAGAGAAAACAGTTAATGTTAAAAATTGTTTGTCTCATGATGAAGATGATGAGGAAATGGTAGAAATACATCCCCAAATAGTAGCGCCAACACAAGGATAGCAAGGAACACCCTTGAGGAGAAATGAGAGTACTTCTCCAAGCACATCAGAAGGAGGAAATTCAAGTGCATCTTCAAGCACTTGCACACCAAGTGAAAGAGGTAAGAAGTTCAGAAACTTGAGTGACATTTATAATGAAGGAATGAATTCCTTATTTGCCTTGTATTGTCATGTTGATGATCCTATTCATTTCGAAGATGCTATTAAAGATAAGAAATGGATAGAAGCTATGGATGAGGAGATGAATGCCATAGAAAGAAACAAGGCATGGGATTTGGTTGAGCTACCAAAAGGTAAAGAAGTTATTGGAGTCAAATGGGTCTATAAGACCAAGTGTAATGTTAAAGGAAAAATTGAAAGACACAAGGCAAGGCTGGTTGTCAAGGGATACAAGCAGCAGTATGGAAGAGACTATGAGGAAACTTTTGCACCGGTTGCAAGAATGGAAACTGTGAGAGCAGTGTTGTCCATAGCAGCACAAAACAAATGGAAAGTTTACCAAATGGATGTGAAGTCGGCATTCCTAAATGGAGTGTTAAAGGAGGAGGTTTACATTGAACAACCTCTAGGCTATGAAAAGAAAGGCCAAGAGCACAAAGTGTGCAGATTGAAGAAAGCTCTTTATGGGCTGAAGCAAGCTCCAAGAGCATGGTACAGTAGGATAGACTCTTACCTACTGGAAAATGAATTTGACAAATGTGAGGGAGAACCCACAGTCTACATCAAAGAAAAGGATGGCAAGATTTTAATTGTTGTGCTATATGTTGATGATGTGATTTTTACAGGTAATGATGACTACCTCATTGAAAACTTCAAATTAGTCATGAAAGAGGAATTTGAGATGACTGACATGGGTTTGCTGAGATACTTCTTAGGAATAGAAGTAGATCAAAATAAAAATGGAATTTTTATCTCTCAAGCAAGATATGTAAATGAAGTGTTGAGCAGATTTAATATGCAAGAGTGCAAGGCAACAATCACTCCTATGGTAATGGGATTAAAACTCAGCAAAGAGGACAACAGCAAGGATTTTGATCCTAGCTTATATAAGAGCATAGTTTTCAGCCTTATGTATTTAACTGCAACGAGGCCTGACATAATGTTTGTTGTTAGCTTGATTTCCAGATTCATAGAGAGCCCAAAAGAGGCACACTGGCAGGCAGCAAAAAGAATTCTGAGGTATGTCAAAGGTACAAAAAGATTTGGCATTTTGTATACTTTTTCAGAAAATTCAGATTTGGTTGGCTACACTGATAGCGATTGGGCTGGAAGTGTGGATGATCGGAAAAGCACATCCGGTTATGTCTTTCACATGGGTTCAGGAGCAATTTCATGGGCTTCCAAGAAACAACCAATCGTGGCATTGTCTACAGCAGAAGCAGAGTACGTGGCAGCTACAGCAGCAGCCTGTCAAGCGGTTTGGATGAGGAGACTGTTAAGAAGTCTATGCCAAGAGCAGGCAACAACAACGATGATTTTTTGTGACAATAGCTCAGCTATTGCGTTGTCCAAGAATTCTGTGTTTCACAAGCGAACGAAACACATTGATACAAGGTTTCACTACATCAGAGAATTGGTGAACAACGGAGAAATTGTTTTACAACATTGCAGCACTCAGGAACAGGTTGCAGACATTCTGACAAAGCCATTGGACCAGAAAAGCTTTGAATTTTTGAGGAAATGTCTGGGTATGATTGATTACCCAGCAGTTGAAATTAAAGGGGAGTGTTGAAATAATAATTTCAACTGAAGCTTTATTTGTGATGCGATCTATCGCAAATCGCAAATCGCAAACTCACCTTGTCATCCTCTGTTTTGTTCACTTGATTTCTGGCGATTGCGATGGTGCGATGCGATCCGATCGCATATCGCAGATCGCAAGTTTCACCCTACGTGCATTATGCACCTGTCTCTTGCAATGCGATATGTTTTAGCGATGCGATATTATCGCACATCGCTGATCGCTCAGCTCTCAACTTGTCTTAGCCTCCCGATAGCCTTCTGCGATGCGATCCAATTGAAGTCAATGATTAAGTACAGGCCTGCAGCATGAATTTTACCTGAAGTAAAAGTTACATTATTGACCACCAGTAAATGTCAGTAAAACAGTAAATGCAATTTACTGTGGGTTGGTAAGTTTTTATGAAGTTTTTAATTTTATTCCACCAGGAGTATGGGCACAAGTAAAAGCCGGTAAAATCATTTAATTTTTATTATTTCTTTTATGGAAGCATGGCAAGTGAAAATGTGAAGTAATTTCCTTTTGTTGTCATATATATATGTAATGTTTTTTTTTTGTTGTGTTGATGAGAGTAAAGAGGGAAGAACGCAACAGTGTGAATGAGAATACACATGGCAGTGTAATTGTATTGTAATGCACAGCAGTGCGAAGTAAAAATAGAATGCAACAACGTGAGAAAAAATTTATGTGTAATTTCCACACAGTAGTGAAAGTAATTTTTCTGTAGTTGAAGTCTGTTTTTACAGCAGTGAATGTAGAAGAGATTCTTAAACACTGCAGTGTAAAATCTCAGGAGGAGACAGAGTAATTTTCCTTTTGTTGTTGAATTTTTTTTTGTAAATCCCGCGAAAGAGGATGAATATGTATCAGGCATTTTATGTTTAATGAATACAAATCTATTTGTGTGGGTATGTAATACTCTGTTCTCATAATTTTTTTTTAAGCTTCCCTGTGCTAAGATCCTGGAGCAAAATAGAGCATTGTCTCTGTGTGTTCAGCTTGTGTGTTTTTGGGATTTTACCAGAAAAATCCCCAACAGTGTGAAGGTTGACATCTGTTGTTCAAAAATCTTTATGATTGCAATGTTGATCGACCAAATTGAACACTGCTCATTCCGACCACAGATTTGAGGTGTGTGACCTAGATTGATTGTGACCTGGATCATTCTAGCCTCGTCCACGATGTGTAGTATTTGGTTGATCCGTGTAAAATCTAAGATCTTGTGCGAAGAGATTGGTACAACCATTAAGGGCTGAGCATCGGATTTATAACAGCGTCAGCGTGAAGGTCGCTCGAGTCTATCCTACTAGGATAATGAGAGGCATAATGCCTAGTCTGGGGATGAAGGATCCAAAGCCTTTCGAAGCTGCACAGTGGTCGAGGTGACTGTAGTGTGTGAAAAAAATGCAACACAGAAAAGTGGTGAGCATGGACTTGATCGGTGAGGCGGGGTGAGGCCTATTGAGCGACGTCAGGATGGAGCATGCAATTGCTTTCTGCATGGCGCCGCTTGGAGGAGACCTTGGATCATAGACGGGTGTGTTGAGGGTTGGGTTGCTTTATTGTTATAAGGTTATATGTTAAGGATTTCTTAATCCATGTCATGTATTTGACTGGATGGTTGTTATTGATTGTTATTTTATATGGAAGTCTCCAATTTGATAATATTTATAAGAATAAAATAGGTGTAATTGTTAGATTGGACAATATAAATAAAATAGGAGGTGCAATTGTTAGATTGGACAATATGTAGAACTTGATTATTTAGATTAAGACAAGTAGTCAATATTGAGATTGATTATTTGATGTGAATATTAGAATTTTGAGTGAATTATGTAAATATAGCTATTACTTGCTAAACCACACAATATTACACACAAAACATTGTAGCTTCTTCACTAGATCCATTTATGTAGTGTCATCAAGTAAACTCATTGTCCCCACATTTTTGGATTTTGAGTGAATGGATTCCATGTAAACCATCATATTCATTGGAGAGATTCATTTCTAATCATTTCAAAAGTTTAATCAAAATCAGCTCTATGACATTGAAACAATTTATAGTGTGATATCAATTTACCTCTAGCATTTGCACTTGATTACCTTAATCAAATCCTTTGAAAATTCATTGTAGTTTTATTGTTTTAGGCTATATAAGAGAATAAACAAAGTTGTATGAGATACACAGACAAACCAAGGACAGAAGAAAATTATCAATGTTGATGAATGGGGAGTAAATTGAGGTGCCACCAAACACAAACGACAAGTCCACTTTTTATAGTAGACACCACTGCAATGCAACCACTAAGAAATGAAGAGAGATTATGCACCACAAAGAGTCACTATGGTAGTTGCAGCCACCCAAGAATTGTTGATCGAACTAAAGAAATGTCACGTCAATTAGATGCAAGGCAAATTCATAGAGCTATCAAGAATCAACGCTTTGGTGCATCAAACGAATGACTCCATTGACTCGATTTTGTAAGACATTCTCTCTCACCTATACATATGTGACCTATTGAGAGCTCAGCTAACTTCCCTAGCTTGGCACCATGCTATTTAGTCGTCCGAAGCCTTTCATCAGATATTTGATGAAAAAAACGATGAGTCGTGGATTTCTCTCACCAACTGAGGTATAAACAACACAATGCACCTGCGGAGTTGCTGAGAGAAATCGAGGACTCATCTATTTTTCCATCAAATATATGACGAAAGCATTAGGAGGACTAAATTATGTGGTTCCAAGCTAGGGACCTAAGCTGAGCTGTCAATAAATCACATATCTGCAGGCTAGAGAGAATCTATTGCAGAATGGAGTGAGGTAGCACAACTCGATTCCTTTGACGCATCAAAGAGATAGCACTTTGAATTTGCGTCTCATCAGATTGAGGTGACGTTTCTTCAGTTGGATCAATATTTTTTTCTGTGGCAGCAGCTATCATAGCTACTCTCTGTGGTGCATAAGCGCTCATCATTGCTCACTGCTTGCATTGATTGGAGAAAGGAAAAAGAAAGGTGAAGGAAATTGGAGAAGGGGAGGGTTCTGTGAAGAGGGAAATGCGAAATTGGAGGAAGTTGTGCAAAAAGGTGACCCACTTGTGCTTGTAAATTTGTACTGATGATATGTATTATTGGTCTTGTTTCAGCCTCATTTTAGTTCTAATTGGGCAAAAGACATAAGGTTTGAATTAGTACACAACAAAATATTGTGTTCTGGGCATAGATAGTAAGATTAAAAAAAACTAAAAGCTATAGAATATACACAAGTGATCATGGATAATTAAATTAACTTTTTTAGTTTTTTTTCATACCACCATACTGGAAAATCTTAAGCTTGCTTTTCAACTAATTCGTTTAGTTTTTTCATTCTATGATACTGGAAAATTTTATGCCTCATACCCACACCCACATTCTTTGTTGATTTCACTCAATCTACTTACACACATAGTGGAAGAAGATCTTACCCTCTAAATTCTCTTGAATCTATAGCTTCCATACAAACCTATTCATTTTAAACAAGTTTGATATCTTCACACAACAGATTCATTTAATTATAACAATCTAAAGTGAATTGAAATGTTATTCTCCAATTCTCTACTTAATACAACAATACAACATTTTAATAATAAAAATATACAAAACTCAAATATAGAAATGTGATATTCTCCCATTCTCTACTTCTTACAACAATACACAAATATAATAATAAAAAATTACAAAAGAAGATATAGGAAATAGAGGAGGCCTAAGTGCAAAACAAAATATAAATAACAAGAATTTATGAAAACTATGTATAGAAAACAATGGAAGGGAAAATGTTGTTACACTAATTTGTATTATCATACCTTTCACACTAATAAGAACCTTAAATAGTGTTATCTTTCTATTATTTATTATGGCTTAGTAAAGCTGAAATTTCTTCACCTTATTTAGATAAATATCCTTCTAGTGTCTAGATTACCTTGAAATTGATATGGTATCTTCAAAGACTTTGTGTGGACACTTAGCTTATATAAAAACACTAAGTTCATCAGACAAAGTTATAAGTCTCTATTACTAGCACAAAAGATATTAGAGCAACATGGTCTTTTGATATAAGAAGAAAGACCTCATAAATCACCATTAAACAACCAAGGGTTATATTGAAACCATGAGCTCATACCATGTGCTACATTAAAGGTATCACAAAAACACTTTTCCAAAAATAAATGGATCTTAAACCACTATTAAAATAACATGGGCTATTACTCTAAAGGAAAAAAAACTATGTACAAAATACCATGTGCTAAGATTAAGTTCTTGAAAATTTGTTAGTTGTTTCAACTAATCCATTAGTGAGAGGGCCAAAGTCTACATAGTCATCAACCAACTAACAACCAATTCACAACTCATAGATCCAAGAGGAGGGAAAACACTTGAACCCTTTTGTTTTTAACTAACAAATTTTATGGGTAAGTGAGAAGGTGAAAGCTAGTGAAAAGCATAAATATCATAAGAACTCCATTAATGCATGCAACAATACTCAAATATGTCCTTTCTAAAATTTTCTAGAAGTAAAAAATGACATACAATATTTATAATGAAATTTTAAAAATATATTAAGTAGACAAACTTATTTACATGTTTTTAATTAATTTAGTTAATAACAACAAAAACAACAACAACAACAACCACCACCACCACCACCACCACCATGGTGTGAGATCCAATGGGTAATATCACAACAATGATAATGAATTTGTTATGTATCAAGAGTTTCCTCCAAATCCACCCAATTAGCTTACAGTGGTAATGGTTGCTCATAATAGACACCTAGATGTTAACCCAATCATTTAAAAATAATAATACAACTCTTATTATGGGTATGGGATGTGATTATGGATATGGGGAGGGGGTAAGGGCACACTAGTAAGAAAAATTCTTAGTTTTTTATTGCTTTAATAACTAAAAAAATACTAATTAAGTGGATGGTGTCTTAGTTATTTAGTCTAACAATCTTATAGCATACCTTCTCCATATGACAATATTTAGCCATGTGGAGAACACTTAAAGGCATATGCCCTGCTCCAGTTTTTTATTCGCCCAACAATGGATCATCAATGTTAATTCTATGGGAAGATTCACAATTATATTGATAACGCAATGAATTGGATCATGTTTTCTTTCTAATTAGAACCCCCAATGTATGTATTGAATTTGCACAATGGTTCCATGCTTTAATTCTCAACAACTACCATAGAATGGACAAACCAATCTTGACCCATATAAAACAAATGAGAAAATTAATAGTTGATGGGGATGAATATTGTGAACACATTTCATAAACACATTTCTTTGAGAAAAATAGGGAATTTGAGTCCATGCACTTCATTAGCTATCTTTTGACATATTTTTAATTACAAATATGAAAGATCCATCTTTACTTTGGATCTACCAAGAGGAGAGAAGGACCAAATCTTATTTCACTCTATGATAATTTTCATATCAAGATATTTGATCCCTCTCACGGAGTAAAGATGGATATATGCTAGTGTAATTCCCCCCTTTTAAATAGGCTACATTGCATGTGAATGCCACGGGTTAATACCATTGTTTCTCAACACCATGGGTCAATGCCATGGGCCATCTTTATTTTTATTAATATTAATATTAGGGTTAAAAATGTCTTTTTTGCATGGTATTAATAATAATTTAGCCCTTGGTATTTGGGCTAAATTAAACCTCATTTTTGCGTGTTAGTAAATATAAAGTGAATTATGGAATAAATATAAAAAATATTTTATTTATTTACCATAACTCTATTTGGCCCATGGTATTTAGCTCCTGGTATTAAAATCTTATTTGGCCCATAGGATTCATCCAAATAAAATTTCTTTTTTTATTCTTATTAAATATAGAGAGGTTTATGGACTAATTATAAAAATAGGCTTTATTTATCTACCATACCTCTAGTTGTTTTATATTTTTATTTATTTACAATACCTTTGAACTAAATATGAAAAGAGGTTTTATTTATTTACCATACCTCTATTTTATTTTTCTTTTTATTTATTTACGATATCTATTTTTTTAGCATTCATAAACCTCTTTATATTTTAAATTTGTATTGTGTTTATATATAATAATAATTAGAATTATTACTTCCTACATTAGATTAAAATGTTAAATGTTACACATTACATATTAAATGTTTACATTTACACTTTTACATTAATTTAACTTATCTCCAATCAATAACTCGAATTTCCACTACAAATCTTCATGATATCTAAATTCATGTATATATTCACTTTTACTCTCATAATCACCTATAACTACAAATGACAAATGGTAATATCTACTAGAAATAATGAAAAGTGAAATTGTGAACAACATATTCTAAACCAAACCACAAACCATTGTCATATTCCAGTTATTGTTCATTTATAAACAAAAACATGAAAGCTTCTAGACTATCACTTCATGCTCTACACAATAATCTACCCACATAACTAAAACTTTTTGCAAACCAATGTTGTGTTCTAGTGTGTAGACATAGAAATTTTCTACATTACTATAGGAATAGATAGTTTAGTGAGAACAACACACATGAATTGTACCCCTTAATATAAAGGTTATCCCTAGTTAACTAGCATTTAGAATTCTAATATTGTAAAGGCAATATTATATATAATATTTTTATCATACAACTTTGCAATGTGTATTCCCATGAACAAATAATAATAAGAATTTAGCAAGAAATGCACTTGCAAAAAAATGCCTTTCAAAAATAGATAAACTATAGTTAATGTAAAATAAAAAAAAACATGTATATGAAAAAGCATTAGAAAAGATATTTATATAAATATTTTTTTTTTACAATAATCCAGATAAAAGTTAACATACATTGAGCAAGTCCGAACTATCAAATAAAGAATTCAATCTCTCTTGGTTGGTTAGATAATGAATTAAAGAGATTCAATCTCTCTTAGTTTGTTAGATAATGAATTAACATTGACATAATATTGTTTAATTCCCCTCTTTAAATAAGATACATTCCATATGAGTACAATGAGTACAATGGATCAATACCATGTGTTCTCAATACTATCATTTTTTTAATTATTTCTTTAGTTTTATAAGATTATTTTTATTTTATTTTTAATTTTATTTGGACCAAGTTAAAATGTTTATATTAGGTTACCTTAATTTTTTTATATACTTTTACTTTTAAAATTTTATTTAATTTTTATTTCTATCTAATTTCACATAGTCAAAAAGTTAAACATTACATTACAATATATTCATAGGCAATCCACATGAATATCATTGCTTATCAATTCCATGGATCAATAGGAAGAGCCATTTTTTTAATTATTATTTTATTTTTATACCTTTATCGTTATTTCTCTACTATTATTTATTATATTTTATTTTGAGTTAAAATGTTAACATTACATTAACCTTTTTTTATTTATTTTTATTTTTATTTTTATGCAATTTAGTTTAGTCTAAATATTAAACATTAAATTACAACATCACCACCATACTACAATACTATGCTCAAGACAACATGACCCAACAATTAAAAAACCATAAATATTTTTTTTATATAGAGATTTTAAAACTAGAAGTGGAAAAAAGAGTACAATTTGTTGGAAATATGCAACACTTTTTATGTATTGGATTATTTGAATTCTATTTAAAAATATTGGGGCTTCCCAATTCAAAGATCTTGGATTCATAGAAGCTAGATTGCTAAAATTATTTTTATTACAAAATAAGATATTTCTTTAAGTGTTATTTTTTTGGAAAGCTTTTGGTCTTACTTTTAAACAATTTGTCTCCCATAATGAAAATCCCAAGTTTTACACCTGAAATATTCACAATCTAAGCAGGTGAGAGGTATTTGAGGGTGTTGAATCCATATCTACACTAAAAAAACTAGTGTAATCAACGTAAATCAATATTTGCCAACAAATGTTTCAGCCATATTCCTACTAGAAATCTACGTTAAACCCCAAAAAGTGGCACTTAAATACTTCTACATCCATAAATCTATTAATTTCATTACTTTAGATTGCACCTACAAATAATTATGTTAACCTTCCTCATCTCATTAGAAAATGATTGGGAAATGCTCTTAGGATATTCCAACACCTAGGAAATAATTAAGTATAACTTGGTCTAGTGTATAGTTATGTAAAGTGTGTTTCTTTAGTATGTACCTTTTGTAACTTACAATCCAACGGTCACGATATGTTCTAGACATGAAGTGATCTCACTATTCATTCTATCATGAGTACTACCCACACTTGATACGTGTATTAACACCCCATTGCTCCATGATCTTTATTTAAAGCCATGGGATCTTTCCCTCTTTGCGGGTTTTATCGACATCAAGAATACTCATTTACTAATCTGTTATATGTTTGTGAGCGGTGTCATCTGATGTTATATATAAGGAACTCACCTTGTAAATGACTACATGGTATTAGAGCTATTCAAGGGTGGGATCTCATGGTGATCCAAATTCAAAGCTTGTATGACTATCGTTTCCTAGATCTACTATTTCTAACTGCTTTCGAGCTAAGAGGATTGGTCTATTGTGTTCAAAGAATCTTTTCTAGTGAGGAACCCCTTTCGTTTCACGTGAAAACTTTTCTTGTAGCCATAGCTACGTGATTTTTAAGGTGTCGAGGAATAGAGTATTTATTTGCATTTATAGTTATTTATGTGTCTATTTATTCCAGTTTATAGTCCTCTATAAAAAAAATTATTACGAGATCTATACCTTTCATTTATGCGTATTCTCTCTGTCCCACGACTCTCTGCGATCTAGGAAAACTAGAAACACAAAGAAATAATTTTTCTCATGAGTATGCTCTTTTCCATTGCACGTTACTGTGATCTCAGAAAATAAGAAACATTGAGAAAACTATCTAGTTTCTCGCAACATCTAACCTTAAGGCATAAGGCTTGGATGCTTTTGTTTGTCCTTTTGGTTTGTGTGATTGTTTTTTTTTGTTTTGTAGGCCAAAATGGGGTTTTCAAGTTAGCATGCACCCCAAAGATTCAATAAATAAACAAAACCCTTCCTCTTTTCCATCAAATAGTAACCTTTTAAACTATCTAACCTCGCCTAAAGTTACTTTATGAGAATAGAGGTCTTGGGTTCAAGTCATTATTTTTCTTGAGTTACTTTTTCAAAAAACACATGTAACTTATGTTTTAAAGATACCTTATGCAAAAATGTTCTCATCCATTATAAAAAGTGAGTCACTTACAATTCTAAAGTTAGTTTATCTCTTATTTAAGTTACAATTTAGTGGATAGTTCATAAAGTACCATTGTAAAATTGACTTTGGCTTATAAAAGTGGGTCACATAACGTAATCTTTTTTTTAAGTGAGCTAGTTATATTAAGATTGGAAAGGGAGGGGTGGGGGTGGTGTATTTTTTTAAAAATATAACATTATCATCAACTTCCCAATATTCACATGGTTTGTTGACATCTTTAACAACTTTTCTTCAAAAAGCCATAAATTCTTTATTTGAAAGTCATTTTGAGAGCCATTTTTTTTTAATCGGCCTAATTTTTCGAGACATTTCCATTGAAAAACTTTGTTTATGCATATAGCTTCAATTTCTTTTAAAATGGAATGTCCATGCCTAGTTATTCTTGAGAGAACATGCTACTTCCAATGACTATTTTACATGGTCGATTTAATTAGAAGTAAAGTTATTTATATAATGGCCTCAAGCTGAGACTAAAACTCAAGCTCAAGATAAGAAATCCAAATGAAAATAAGTAATATCAAACAGTGGGTTGATAGGGATGTCTATTTCTCCACACCTTAGATTCCATGTCGCAGAAATTGATACCCCCGATGAAGCAATGAAAGAGCTCAATAAAGTTTTTGGAATTAAAAATGAAATTAGGGCCCATCAATTCGAAAATGAGTTTCTTAGGTTGGACCCCAATAATTTTCTTCCATTTAATATAATTTGTCTAAGTTCAAGACCCCTATACTTCTCTTGGAAGGTGTTAATGTTAAGAAAGAAGATGGTAGCCTTATCTATTCCATTATTACAAATTTAGGACCAGCTTACTCTATGTTTGTTTCCACCTTCCATTCTATAAGAGAAGCCTTTATTTCTCAAGGACAAGACTACAAGTCCCCATTCTTTGATGCCTTTTTGGATTCTTTAATAAGAGAACAAGAAAAAATCTTACATATTAGTCTTCCTAATACTAGAAACTCTTCTAAGAAAGTCTTAGCAACCTAGTAGCAAACAAGTTCAAAGAATCCGAAGAAGGATCATCCTAAAAAGAATGGTCATAAACCAAAAAAGATTTTGTTGATGCCTCTAAAATTGTTGCATCAACATCAGGGAAAACCACCCAGTCCGGACCTTAGTGCAACTCCTTTTCTGTTTGGTGTGGTGGCTCCGACTCGATGTAATGGGACCAGTTTCTTAGTGATATATGAATTGATGGGTGATTGGTTTGTAATGTATAATGAAAGTGATAATTGTTTTGTTCTAAAGTCTAAAAATATACAATGATAACTAATGTATCACGACTATTCTTTTAGCAACACTATTTTTTATTTTTTCTATTAAATAAATAACCATAAAGATGAATTATTCATAACATAGAAATATGCATTCATATGATGATTACTTTGTTTAAGTAATTAAACAAAGTAATAATAAAAACATTATCGCATTAATAATAATATATCATTGACATATATATTCAAAAGAAAACAATTCTAAAATGTTCAGAAATGACAAGTTAAAGAATTGCTTTTAAAAACCACACACACATATATATCAATAATAGAAATGTTGATAAATGTTTATTCACATAGAGAAATATGAAAAAACAAAGATAATAGTACCGTATGCATTTGGATTCTCCTGATGTAAACAAAATTCAAATTCTACTTTCTAATTTGGGAATGCCTTCAAAAGATGCAATAGTGCAAATCTCATAAGAGCATCTTTGTCACAATGCGGAACTTTGGTCCAATCTTTGATAAAAATATTAGAAGTACAGTAGTGCAACTCCAAAGTTGATTTTTAATAGAAAATGTGGACGCCCTCTAAATACATGAAAGGGTCTTTAAATACTAATAATGACAAAAAACTATGAATAAAAATTGCTATGCACTCGTCTGACTAAGGACATATAAATCTGGGATTTATTGTGAAAGTAGCAGTGTTATGATGGTTGAATGAATTCGTTGTATCGACTTCTTTTCCTCTGATTGCAGTTGACAAATTGCGAACATAGGCTAGATTTTCGATGGCTTACTCATCGTGGAGTGTAGCTGAGCTATATAAGTGGCATCAGAGATTTCGGAGATCATGTATTTGATTGCATCCGAGAGACACTTCATGGCCATCTGTTGACTATGTGGTTTGACAAGGAAAAACCACAATGTTTCGCATGTCAAGCTTTGGCTTCCTCCCATCAATTTTTCCGTGTGTGTCAGCTCTTGTTTCTAATGTTGTTCCAACAACTTTACCTGTGGGATTTTGCAAGGAGAGCAATCGGTGATTAAATTGGACATATGCAAATTGTTGTTTATCAATTCGATCAACCCATTCATTGCCACTCTACACTTGAGGTTGCTCTCTCAACTTTCATTAAATGGGACTCCCATTCAAAAGTCAAGATTCCCTTATGTGATTCTTGTATTCTGGGCAAGTTGGTAGCCATTCCTTCTTTTGAATCTTGCCAGGATAGAAAATTGGTTAACATTTCATCTTCCTTATCTAATTCAAACCTCGCATCAACTGCTTCTTTAATCATTGATGCAGAGATATCACATAAGGGGTTGGCCAATGATATATTGTGGCATAGAATATACAATTGTCGGGAAAAAGCTTTGGTTATTTCTAGGGCTTCTGTTCTGAGTTCATTTACCTGTGGATACCCTTTGAACCGTTCTTTCTGCTCTTTCACTTGTGTGATTTGATCTTCTTTTGATTTCTTCTCCTGCTCACTTAGCATCTGCAGCCTGGTCAGCTCCTGAGACAACTCCTGTTGTTTATGCAGAGTCTATTCATCAATCCTCTGCTTTTCTAGTTTTAACTGCTCTTTTAATTGTTCATTTTGTTGTATCTATTCTATCAACTACTATTCAAGCTGATCTATCTTTTGTTGTTGTTCTGCCGATTATACCTCCTGTTGGATGATTGCCTCATCTTTTTCCCTCATCAGGTGGCTGACCTCTAAGGCCTTAGCCATTGTCACTACTGTGTAAGATCCCTCATATTATGACAGTTTTGTTAAATCTTCAGAGGGATTGACCTCTGCTTTCCATACCACGTTCAACATCTCTACTTGAGGAGTTAAAAGAGGAATTTCATCAATTTTCCTATTCTTCCTCTGTCTTTTAACTACAGCCCTATGCTTTGGACTATAGAAGACATTAAGTGGTGGCATTTCTTTAGTTTGTAGTACAATATCCTCAGTCAGATTCTTGGAATTACTCTCTATGTCTTGTTGAATTCTGTGTGGGCCGCTTGTTCCTTCAATCAGAACTGTGTTGACTTCCTGCTTGTGCACTCTAGACATTTCTGGTGTAGTGAACTCTTGGGATTTATTGGGGTTATTGATGATCAAATCAAACTATTCCCATTCCTTGATTAACTTAGGATCAATATTAATATCACTATTCAGGGGTTCATTAGTTCCTCCCTGCTTCTTTTCCTTTTCTGGGGTCTTCTCACTTTTAGGAATCTTTTCAATTTCGGGAGTCTTCTCAGTAATTTTCTCTGTGCTGTGGCCTTGTGGTTGCACCATAGAGGTAGTGTTTAGTAAGTCTAGAGGTAGCATTTCCAATCTATGCTTCCTAAACTTATAAAGTTCCTCTAGTCCCTCTACTCCCAATTTGATTTTGGCCAATTGTTTGACTTGAGAAAATACCTCAGCTCAAACAAACAAATCATCGTAGCTATCCTTCTCATGTTCAAACTTGGTGATGTTGGTTTCAGAAGTAACATTGTAGGCAACCGATCTAGGATCGTACTGCCTTTTTGGGATGATGGCTAGCTTTAACAACTTTATTTTCCTGGCTTCCTTCTATGAATGTCTGAAGTCATGCAGCGTAAAGGCACCACATCGGAGGGGGAATGTTGAACACATGTGATTTTTATACTCCTTCAGGTTCCTTGACATCCCTTCAACTATTATCTGATGTGCTAATTCTCTGGCAAGTAATTTATGAGGGATATATAGGGGAAGGACATGTGGGTTGCTAGTGCTAGTGAAGAGTCTTATGTAGGTGAACTTTTCTTCACCAAACCAACTACTAATTGCAGTTAGGTTGACTAAGGCTTCCTCGGATAACCTAGGAGTGGGTTTATTGAATATGGCATAATACACGGGAAGAATGAAACCATGACAAATTCTATAAATGTGATTTTTGTAATGGGCTCTCTATAGCTCCTTATGATAAATGTGAATGGGATTGGGATCTTGTTATAGACATTTTTGGGCATTGCAACCCCAATCATAAATGTCCATAAACCAAGGGCTCTTAAGTCCCTAAAAGTGTTGTTCCAACCCCTAAAAGAAAAAGGTCAGCTGATTACATCATCTCCCAGAAGTTCTCCATGAAAAACTATTTAGAACTAGTCAAAATTGGACCATCTCACCTACTCCATGGTTAAAGTGCGTTGCATCCCACCTAAATGCACACGGGAGGTGCGATGCATACTGAAAAGCCCTTCTATGGGGTGCGATGGGCGACAGTGGATAAATGGTAGGCTCAATCTGCAAGGTGGAGGATCATGGAATCTTCAGAAACTTCTCATGTGATACTTGCCTCTCTGCATTCGCCCAGGGATGAGTAAGAGATCATCAATCTAGAAGTGGAATCAATAACTATCAAAGAGAGGACACTAATCAAATCTCAAAAGCTGACTCACCCCCCTTGCAAACATCTATATATGGATCCCTCATCTCAGAGATCCAGAGGCTGGAATTTTGTATCTTGTAAGGAAGTGCTGCTAGTTTCTTGGTGTAATATCATAGTGTTGGGTGATCTAAGCTTTTCATGAGGTGAAGAAGGGCTTTCTTGCTGAGAGGATGAAGCTGGGTCAGAACAATTGGTTATAATCCTCTTTGCTATTCTTGATTATTAATAAAGCTATTCAAGTTTTCCTCCACGTTCTTGTATGATTTATGATATATGTATTTGTGTGGTCAATATATATCTGGTCCTATATTGTTTATGATGGTAGATCTATGTTCTTGGATAGTGTTATGCTGCTTTGATTGTATAGGTGCTCTTTGAGGCTGGGTAGACGAGGAAGCGAGTGGGAAAGATCTATCAGAAGGGAGAGGAATCAAGCAAGGAGTCAAGCGGAAGACAGAGGTTGGTATCCTTCTTTCCCCTCTTATCTACTTCTCATAAAGGAAAATGAAAGTGGTTTTAGTTTGTTTGTTTCTAAGGTAGCTACCAGCCTTAGTGGGACTAGCAGCTCTTCATAGACACTAGATTTCTCGATAACAAAATGGCGACTCCACTGGGGAGCGAATAGATTGTTTGTTTGCCTATATTTGTTTGCTTTATAAACTTACAGACAGAGCCTAAAGTCAAGCCAGCTAGCCTGCGAACTCCATTTGCTATGCAAGTGCAAAGTAGATCAATGTTGCTTCAGTCTATCTCCAGGTTTTTTTTATGAACTGAACAAGCGATTTACAAGCTCTCTAATTTCCCTTGTGGTGGCTCTAGTAACCTCCTTAGATCTACCCCTATGATTTATTTACTGATTACCACTTGCTCGGCCTAAATCCCTGAACTTTGCTGCAAACTGTGATCAAGAACTGGATCAAAAGTCTTGCATTGTACCATCGCACCCTCTCTTCAAGGATCTCAGTATGCATTGCACTTCCCGTGTGTTGTAGGTGGGATGCATACTGGAATCCCTTTGTAACAGGAACGCTCATCAAAAAGGGCTAATTTTTCCTGCAGACTTTGGTTTTTTCACTCTTTTTAGCTCTATTCAGGAGTTTTGCTGTCTGTAGTCAGTATACCTCTGTTGGAAACCCCCTTCTTTGCCATTATTCTGCCTCTATTGTGCAAAGAACTGTAAATGCTTTTATGTATTGTGATCCATTTTGAGTTCTCTTTTACAAAGAATTAGCGTAATTGAACTGTCGTTTCTTGATTTGGAAGTGTCACAAGTGTCGTTTTCAGTCATAGAAGAGAATCTGATTGTTCTTGATAATCGATTACACTGTTACTCTTGTATTTGATTTGAATTAATAGTTTTTCAAGTGTCGAAAGAAAGTTTTCAATTCCAAATCACAAAGTGTCGTCATTGTCTTCATTTTGTCTTGAAAAGAAACTTGTTAGTAATGTCGCTTTGAAAAATAATTCAGATTTGCGCTTAGCTTTCTTTTTTATCATTCACGCATTAAGAAGGCTGAAAACAAATACATGCATGTGCATTTGCATTTAGACTATTTGTTGGTTTGATTTAGGACAGTGCATATAGTGTGTGCTCTCTACTCTATGTTGAAAGAATAAATCTCTCTTTCCTTAGTAGCTAGGATCTTCATTGCAAAAAGAAGATTAAACGATTGTTTATCATCTTAGATTGCATTTTAGGAATTGTATATCTACATCATGCGGTGAACCTGAAAGGCAAAGTTCTTAAGCAAGATCAACTGTAAAATAAATTTAATGAATCTAAAAATGCTTTGGAACCTAACGCATAACATTTAGAAGTCTAGGCTAGAGATGTATTCTGGCGTCGTAAAGCCTGGTAACTGTTGTTTTCATTGCTCGTTGGGTGATTCCTCCGCTTTGAGATGATAAGTGCCAGTACGGACTTGTGCTCCAATGTATCGTCGAGTATATATTGGGAGACCACAATAGGCTTTATCCTTTATCCATTGGAAGTCGTGTCTGCCGACCTACCAATCCCAATGCACAGAACACAACATTCGGGAAGATTGATTTCCGTACCGTAAAAAGTATTCTATAGTTTTGTGAATGGTTTGGTAATCCCTCTGTCTAGATTTCCAAAGTAGTCTCTTTCATTCCCTTTCAGACTCCTTAAAGGAAAAGGTCCATCTGAGCACTTGTCACTTCAAGCTCATTAAAAATCGAAGGCGACTATAGTCATCTTTTGTATTTTCTCGACTCTTAAAAATTGAAAAAACAAGTTCTGTCAAAGCGTCTAAAATTTATTTTAATCGGAATATGCATCACCTTTCCTACGTTGGTCTTAGGTTGAGAAAAATGGA
Source organism: Pinus tabuliformis (assembly GCA_031772625.1). Classification (NCBI taxonomy): domain Eukaryota; kingdom Viridiplantae; phylum Streptophyta; class Pinopsida; order Pinales; family Pinaceae; genus Pinus; species Pinus tabuliformis. The sequence continues at coordinate 1,271,886,982 of CM062804.1, forward strand.
GTCCACCAACCAAGGAGTTCCTCTTGGAGGAAATTCTAGTCCTTTCTCCTCTTGGGGAGATGTTGGTGCACCCCATATGGCCACATTGTCACTTCCAGGATTGACAATTGGCTTGCCCGTATGGCTCTTCTCGACCTCTGTCGTTTAGAACACTATGATTCCTGAACAATCAAGTCAGCAACTAAACGATACCAAAGTTACCCCCCAACCTTCTACTTCGTCCAATTCTCCCTCTCCTCCTTCCTGTCCACTTGATGAAGCTGGTAAGGCCAAAAATCAAGTAACTGAGAAGAAGAAGGAGAAGAAGAAGAAAGAAAAGAAGAAGAAGGAGCCAAAGGCAAAAAGGGGCAACCACGCATCGTCTAGCGAAAATCCACACACTGCACCGTCCAGGCCTAAATCACCATGTGTCATTTGCAAAGGAGACCACTATCATCGAGATTATCCTTGCATCTCTCGGATCTTAAGGGACTGGTCTCCTCGTTTGCACAATCTGGTGTCATCAACCTCTGATGATCATGTTCAAAATACACCGTCAACTAGTGAAAGTGAAGCCCCTGGACAAAAGGGAAAATGTAAATTTCCTTGTAAACTGTGTGAAGGCAATCACGCCGTCCACCATTGTCCCTTCTTAGATGAGGCTAAAAGAGTTTTGGATGACCATCTGGTTTCACCGTTACATCTTCCTCCTGGATATAAGAAGTTCTTGCCGAGTCCGTCACTAGTTGAAAATCCAGCCGACACGCCATTATGGTCGGCCGAAGCATCTATCATTGAAGATAAACCATCTGAATCCACACCAGAAGAAAGTCAAAAGGTTGAGGCGGCACTTGGCCCGGTCATGCCTTCAGAGGATCCATCTTTAGATGATACAGTCACCGGAGAGAACAAGAACGACACCGTCCAAATTCTCTTCGTAAGCACAGACTCTGATGAACATGGGGGCAATCTACCCGTTCCTTTACCGCAGGAAGGAAGTTCGTTAGAGTCGTATCCGACCGTCTATTCGGTCCCACCTCCAAGCAACCTAGTTATTTCCTTCGATTGGAATCTACTAGGCAGACCCCGCTTACCGGCTAGTGTACCATTTCGAATCATTGCTCAAATATATAGTATGGTCATGGCTGATACCATCATAGATGAAGGGGCTTATGTGAGTATCCTTTCCTCAATTTCTTGGAAAGTGCTTGGTTCGCCATCGCTTTTGCTTGAAATGAGAAATCTAACAGGCTTTGACAAAGGAATGAGTCGACCATCAAGGATCCTTCCCAATGTGCCGATAACATTGAGAAGGAAAACCATTCACATGAACGTAATGGTAGTCCAAGGACCCCTGGATTATAATCTACTCCTTGGACGCGACTATATTTATTGCCTGGGAGCCATTGTCTCCTCTCTCTTTAGAGTAATGTGTTTTCCGCATGAAGGAAGAGTGGTCAAGCTCGTAGACCAGCTTTCATTCCCCAGTTCACACATAGAAAATAGTCAAATACCATCCCTGAATGGTATTTTCACATAAGGAATGTCTCATCAATCCCCAGTCCGTCCACCTGATGAGCGCGAGTGATTTGGAGGACATGACTGAAACCCATGGGGCATGCACCCTGGCCTGTTTCGATAGGAAAACCTTGGGTATAGGGTAGGTTTCCGCGAAGGAGATATGACTGGTTTATGAAATTAGACTGGAATAAGATTCCTTCGTCAAAGTTATGTGAGTGCAGCCAGTTTCGCCACTCACCTTTGTTTATTTCGGTAGACATCGCCGAGGAAGTGTTTTTCCTGAAGTATGGATAGAACAGTATTTGGTAACCCATAAATTTTTCACTATACTCGGGGGCATGCAAGGGAAGAGCGACCATTTATTTTTTTAAATTTGTAGGTCCTCTAACCCTTTAAACTCGTAGGATTGGTCATTTCCTAACTTGCATAAAGAAAGGATGCGGAGCAAAGTTTTGAAAAAATGCCATTTTTAAATGAGACATCCTTATTATACGACTGGATCGAGTAGTTTTAAAGCGGAATTCAAGCTCATTAAAAAATAAAAGTAAGCAATGAGCAAATGTTCCCCTGAGAGTTTAAGCTCATTAAAAAATGAACCAATTTCCAGTAAATAACCATTGTGAATGTATTATCATCAACCTTTGAAGCCTTGGTCGTGTTCTCATCATCACCTCCACACTTTTTGGCCGATCATTCACCTCCATTTGATTGTTTATCCTTTTCAAGGAACAGCTGCGAAGAGTGATCCTGTTAGCCATCCTTGTGACACTGCCATGATTGGAAAATTCCAAACCTTACCTGGAATTAGCTGCTACCCAAATTTATCACTCGTTCCTCAAAAAACGAGTCTCCTTTAAGTTCTTTTCAACTGACTCGTAAAATATGAAAATATTGCCGAGTAATTGGCCTCTCGAGCTCATTAAAGTGACCAAAAGTGTTATCCCTCCTTTAGATTTTAATCTTTTTAGACTTGAGGGATTATTACACAAAAATATCGAGCGTTGTTTTGTTCGGCTCGTTAAAAGTACCGAAAATTCATCCCTTTTGTATTGTTTTATACTTTTTCGGACTCAAGGGATTATATGACGAAAGAGGATTAATTGGAGTTTTTTTTTATGTCCCTTTTCAGACTCTCTAAAATTGAAAATGACCGAGTTATCTTTTTCATTAAACTAATTAAAACCGAATAGCGACAAACTTGTCCATACAGACAAGAACGAGTTTCACTATCGCTAGGCTCGTTAAAACATAGCGATGGGTTTGCCCGAAGGGAAAATTATAGAACAAGCATATGTTATCCTCCTCAAGCTTGAAAAAAATAAAGAGGTATTGGTCAGCAATGACTGGGGAAAAATTGGGAAGAAAACTTGAAGAAACTTTATTGGTAGCAAGTCGCTCTTGAACATGACACTTTCACTTCGCATTCGAGTTGGGTTGGGTTGTTCCTTTCACTGGTCATATCACCATTGGTCCATCACACCATCCATATTTGGGGTTAACACTACCAATCCATCATGTTAGTGTCGCCGATATGTTCAAGAGAAGTCGCTCAGAGAATTCACCTGTGTCTCATCCACTACAATACATTTACACTCCATCCTTTCATGACCGCCACCCTAAACCTTATGTCTTCAGATCGTTTTCACCTCCAATAAAATCATTTGCTCCATTCCGTGTCATTGATGTGGAATTCACTAAGGCCCTCCTATGACGGATCGCTTCTTGTTGACATCAGCTCATTATCCAGGAAGTCGATCTAGGAACAACCCTTTCAGTACTTTGAAGCTTGCATGCCTCAATGGCAAGTTTCTCACTTCCCGTGGTAGGTTTACATCAATGGCCTTCGACCGAAATATTTTGCGTGGTGTTCGACCTCAAGTCTCTTATTCACACCACGTGAATTGTACTGTAGTACCTTGAGGGTCATCATCATTATCGGTGATTCCTCTCGCGCCTGTTAACAGCTTACATCATTGGCTGGTAATCAGGCGATGTCTTTCCATGTTCGACTCCAGAACATCTCTCACATGGATCGACTTGTACTTTGAGTGAAGATCGAACGAGATTGAAGACCCCGGATCTAGTTTCATCCATCCGGGCTGCGATATATATCTAGGAAAATAAATACATCAAATGTACATCATTGTTGCACAGATAATCATCCAATCCAAGGGATGATGACTCTACCAGAATCATCAGTCCGAACACAGACGATTGTCTATCTTATGTACATGTAAATGAACTTATAAAGTTGAGCATGGGAATGCCCGCCTCAGCTAGATCATGAAAATATTATGAAGATAATGTATTGTATTGTATCTTATTACAAGTCGCCTTCGAGCTTAAAAAAACTTCAGATCCTCATGATAAAGCATTTCACCCGACATCAAAAAAGATTAACAACCTCATGCTTTAGGGGGCAACTATTATAGGCATTTTTGGGCACTGCAACCCCAATCATAAATGTCCATAAACCAAGGGTTCTTAAGTCCCTAAAAGTGTTGTTCCAACCCCTAAAATAACAAGGTCAGTTGATTACATCATCTCCCAGAAGTTCTCCATGAAAAACTACTTAGAACTGATCAAAATTGGACCATCTCACCTACTCCATGGTCAAAGTGAGCTGCATCCCACCTAAATGCACATGGAAGGTGCGATGCATATTAAAAATCCCTTCTATGGGGTGCGATGGGCGAGAGTGGACAAATGGCAGGGTCAATCTGCAAGGTGGAGGATCATGGAATCTTCCAGAAACTTCTCGTGTGACACTTGCCCCTCTGCATTCACCCAGGGATGAATAAGAGATCATCAATCTCCAAGTGGAATCAAGAACTATCAGAGAGAGGACACTAATCAAATCTCAAAAGTTGATTCACCCCCCTTGCAAACATCTATATATGGATCCCTCATCCCAGAGATCTAGAGGCTGGAATTTTGTATCTTGTAAGGAAGTGTTGCTGGTTTCTTGGTGTAATATCATAGTGTTGGGTGATCTAAGCTTTTCATGAGGTGAAGAAGGGCTTTCCTGCTGAGAGGATGACATTGGGTCAGAACAATTGGTTGTAATCCTCTTTGCTATTCTTGATTATTAATAAAGCTATTCAAGTTTTCCTTCACATTCTTGTATGATTGATGATATATGCATTTGTGTGGTCAATATATATATGGTCCTATATTGTTTATGATGGTAGATCTATGTTCTTGGATAGTGTTACGCTGCTTTGATTCTACAGGTGCTCTTTGAAGCTGGGTAGACGAGGAAGTGAGTGGCAAAGATCTATCAGAAGGGAGAGGAATCAAGCAAGGAGTCAAGCGCAAGACAGACGTTGGTCTCCTTCTTTCCCCTCTTATCTACTTCTCATAAAGGAAAACGAAAGAGGTTTTAATTTGTTTGTTTCTAAGGTAGCTACCAGCCTTAGTGGGACTAGCAGCTCTACATAGACACTAGATTTCCCGATAACAGATCTTGCGGAGTCCATTTCCATACAAGAATGCAGTATTTGGAATTGAAACAAATGGTGTAGATAATATAAGCACTCATAGAAAATGGGGGTATTACCCAAGTGGTCACGAACCTGTTCTTTCTATAATCAAGTATTTGGGTTGCCATTTTTTCAGACAAAATGGTCACCCAATCCATGATATAGGAATTAACTGCAGCCTCCATTAATGGTACCATTTCAATAGAAAATTTAGCAGAATCATGGACTCCGAAGAGTCTGCACATAATTGTACCATCATAACAATAAGGAGATGCCAACGAATCTACAGAGTACATACCCGATGTTTCATGCTTCTGCTTGGTCAGAAAATGCCTCCATTGTCTGATAGGGTCAGATTCTATGGTGTTCTCCTTGGCGAAAGCCTCCAAAAATTCTTTGTTATAAAGCTTCTCTGATTCAGGAAAATGGTACATTTATTCAATATATTATGCTCTGAACGACCCAAACATTCTTCCATCAGTAGTAAAGAACATTATGTCTGTGATATTGATGCTCTCAATAACCCATCCTATGACGTCATTATAAGGAAACACTTTGGCTCGGGTCATTATTCTATGAAGATAGGAGCAGGCCAAATCTCTAAGAGTATTCTCTGACTTACTCGTAGAATCTGTTGTTGCCTCTTCTTCAATCTCTTCTAGATCCTCAGCCTCCATTAAATTGTAAATACTTTCCTAGGATGCCTTGCCTAGACCAAGGCAGGTGGTATCAGATATCAAGACCATTTTCTCTGGTTCTTCTTTGCCTACGGCGGGGGCCTTGGGTTTCTTGGATTTCTTCATCATCTTTACTAGATTCATCAACTTAGAGTTTCTCTATGCAAACAACAAAAGAATGTAATAGAGAAATAAACCCGTTCAAAGCCAATACGAAATGAAAAGAGTTATGTTAATTCAAGCATGATAAGGAAAATGAAATCAAATATTACCACAGATGAAATCCTTGAAGGACTCAACTTTAACTGCTATATTAATTACTTCCGTAACTGCCAATCATGATAATTAAGTGTAATAATGATATGTCACATCGTACATATGAATAATAGTCCTTTAACATGGATCCCTTGGTTTTCCCGATCAGTGATTAGCGAAAAATTGCATATCACAGATTGGGAGGTTCACAGGTCAAGCTTAAACGTTTTCCATAGGTAGCTCTAATTGCGATAAAGATTAATGTGAAGAGGCGGGATAATCAACAAATCACTTGTTATTTGTTTATTAACAATTAAAGGCTTAAACCCACAAATATAACGTTTGCTAATCTTTTTATCGGGAAGTGCACCTTTCATTTATGAAATCGCATTAGCAAGTTCCAAAGGGGCTTTTACTATGCGGTTCACGGTATCTGCGATGGCCGATTGCGATTGTATTATCGCATCAGGGGTGTGGCATAGATATTTACAAAGTTTTACTAAAAGACTTGTGTTTTTCAATTTCTGATAGCATTATCGCATCGAAGGTTTTCCAATGAGAGCCTCTTAAGTATATCCTTTAAATAAAGGATATGACATATTATTTTACAAAAATGTTTTTGATAATATTTATATCGGATTGGACCTTTTCATAAGGACTTATATGTGTTATGTGATTAAATCCAAGCTTGCAATTATTATTGAATTATTGAATTTAACTAATTCTTAAAAAAGGGGACCCATTTCTAATTAAAGTTTTAAATAAAAATTTAGAAATGGGGGGTTGTTGTATAGCACAACAATTAGCAATTCACTGGGAGAAACAATTATCTGTGAGAAATTAATGCAATATCTAAATCTTTCTAAATTTGGGAACCCTTTAGGATAAAGAAAACAATATAAGAATAGTTAGGTAAAACTTACCTCTGAACATAATGAAAAATAATTTTGTAATTTCTTTTCCAATCTTAAAAATAAAATGCATTATGGATTTATTCAAGCCTTTATTGGTTTTTATAGATAAAGTAGGGGGGATTCTCCAACTTAGCTTTAAAGATTACTCAGTTGTCATAGGTAGTGCCTCTGCTGCGAGAAAGCATTTATAGTCTTGACATGGCTACCTTATAACCATTCAATCATTCATTGTCCCATCCATCTAAGAGTATAACTTTTAAGAACTAATCCAAAAAGATATGTTTACACATAGTTTTTCCTTTTTGTATTTTCCATCTTCTTTATTTCTATTAAAAGATAAAATGTTATTGTCCTAGTTTGGTGGCCAGCTATTGACAATGCCATTCATTGGTTGTAATTGAACTGAACAAGCTGGCTCATGATGAGACCCCTTGTCTTATAATTATAATCCATTACCCTGTTTTCATATGCAGTATTGGTGATGTCAGTTTAATTAGTTCCCTATGATCATAGTAAGTACGCTCATAATGAGACCTCTTATCTTTTATATCAAACATATTTTAGAATTACACTCTAAAAAAATCACAAACTTTGTGGATGGGGTGAATGACTTACTCCTTAAGAGTGTATGGATGACAATTTAAGAGCTGTAGATGCTAAGTTTGGAAAAATCTTTGCTTTTTTACAAATAACCTCACTTGCCTCTTTAAAACATGAAATGATTTACAGTATTTTCAAGGCTTGTAAAGGCTTTACAAATTTAAAAGAGGTTTTTAGAGTTTTATTTTTATCTAACTTTCTAGAACTGCAGTCTTTTCTTTAAAGACTTCCATCTATCAAAAGTAAGTATTTACACTATTTTCTTAAATAGCTTTCAAAATAGTAAAAAGTCAATGGAAGACTATTTACAACCTTATTTCCTAAATATAAAAATTCAAACAAACAAAACTGAAAATTCAATATTTACAAGTAAGAAGGGGTTACCTCATTAAATAGTGAATGTTTTCAAGATAAGCCCATTGACAGGAAGAGAATCTCTATTTCCTGATAGATATTGCAATATGAATGTTGATGGTCCTGTCATCTCAATGGTTTGAAATGGTCTTAGCCACATCTTCTGAAATTTAGTGTGTTTGCCTTTATCTTTGTGCGCTTTGTCCCATTTCAAAACAAGATCACCAATTTGTAAAAAAATTGGGCTAGTAGAATTTGCATCAAAAGAAAATTTAATAATCTATTGATGTTTTGCATGTGTAATTCTGAATTTTTCCCTTTCTTCTTCTAATTTAAGGACTTGATCATATCTTCATTGAATGGAAGAGGAGGGATTTTCCTCAATAAACTGCACTAGCGCTAGAGATGGGAGTGCTAAGTTTGTTGGTATAACAACTTCTTTCCTATATACTAAATTGAATGGAGAAGTACCTATTGAGGCCTTTTGTGTTATGCGGTCTGCCCATAATGCGAATATCAAAGACTTGTGTCAATTCTTTTGATTCTGGTCAACAATTATCTGAATGATTTTGATCAGATTTTTGTTCGTTGATTTTGATAAGCCATTACCCTGAGGATAATAGTTTCGAGAATATTTCAATTTAAATCCTCTCTTAATAGCAAATTCAAGTATGGTATTTCCAGAAAAATAAGATGCATTGTTAAAAATGAGAGCATCAGGTACACCAAACTTGGTAATGATGAATTGATCTATAAATTCAATGATTGCCTCAGAGTTGGCTACCTTTAAAGGAAGTGTCATATGTTTTTAGGTCATCATAATTGCAAGCGAAAACATTTTTATATCTATTCAATAGTCTGATAAAGGCAAATATTTCTTCTGAGGTGAGCCCTAATCCCAGATTAATATTTTTGGGTTTTGCCTTAGTGCCAAAATTTATTAATTCTAACCTTAAAGTAGAACTTTGAAGTTTTGAATTAGTAACTTGTTAAAATTTGTCCCTGATGTCATAAAGATCTTCAAGTTTGACCACCGATCTTGGTATGGAATTCTCCTCCGGTATTTGATTTATTTGAAGACCATGATCACTCTCATCAATAATCTGGTCATCATAGGATTTCTCAAAAGTTAAGAAATTCAATTTTCTGATTTTGAGGTCATTTTCCCCCTCAAAAGTGGATTCTCCCAAGGCTGGTTCCTATGTGTCCAAAAAGTGGCAGAGGGAATTTTTTGAGTGTTTTTTTCCCTTTAGGTGACCCAGATCTCCTCCAAATTTCATGAAACTTTATGGGTTTCATTTTCTTTCATGAGGAATCCAAAAATACAAGCCATTTTGCAAAATACTGAGCCAACTCAATGCGCAGTGCCAGCTAGAAATCCCTATGTTTTTAATTACAAAATTTGAAAATGACAAAAATTTCTCAAAACTTGCCCAAATTTGGCAAATGGGTCCCTCATTGATTTCTTTGTTGGGCTAGTGAAGCTTCAGCCAAAATTTTAATTTTATCTTGTTCTTTTTTGGCTCTCAAGGCTCTCTTTAACTCAGCTTTTAGGTTGTTTATCCTTACATTGCAGATTTTTTCTCAGGTTAGGTAGTGGTAGGCCATGTGGTGGAGCATCTTTTTCTCTTTGTTTGCTTTCTCCAGTAACATCTCCAAGTGCATATTCACCTGCTCCAACAAATATTCCAAGTCATTTTCTTGTTCAATGGATGTCAACTTGCCCTTTGCCCTCTTGGATCTTTGTCGGTTTTCTTTAATGATTTGTAGCTCCATGAGTTCTTGTTTGTCGGTAGGTTACTTGTTTTCTTGCTCTAGATAGTTGATAATATATCTATCTTTGGCCACTTTATCATTCAACATATGAATATGATCCTCTTTCTCTTTCAAAATCATGTTTTGAGCTAAGGATGGGCTATGAAGATCAATTACCTGAGTGTGATGAGGTGGCACATCATCATCATGTTCCTCAAGCTGAAAATCCCTCACAACATCATCGGCAAGCTCCTCCTCTATAACCTTTCCTTTTCCTTTCTAAAGCCCTTGCAAGATCCTTTCCCTAGAGCTATCACTTAGGGTGTCCTCTTCAAAATCATACTCACTACTTCTTTCCATGATATTTGTCTTAATGATGTAATGCGATGATGGTATAGTGAAAAATGACAATGGGTGAGGACAAAGAAGATGAGTATGAAGATATTTTGCAAATGTGAAGTGGAGTAGGGGAGTCAAGGGACAAATTTAGGAAATTAGGGTTTTGACTTAGGGTTTAATAAAGGGGATTAGTTTCTTAAGGGAAAAAGGAAAGGGAAAATTGAATCAATGGGTAGTTTTAGGGAAATGAAGTTAGGGAAAAGAGAAAAGGGATGTTGGTTTTGTAATGAAGTGAAAATTTTGCAATGAAGTGAAATGTATGAAGGAAAGCTAGGGTTTTGGTTTTAAGGAACAAAACCCATGAAGAAAACATGAAGAAGACCAAATTTAGCTCAAGATCGATGAAAACTTACTTGAATGAGTGAAATTCAAAATTTGGGAGAGTTTAGGATGAAGTTGAGTGATTTTGGAACCTCCCTGGCCAATGCGCAACGACACCTACCCAATGCGCAGTGCCTCTCTCATGCACATTGATGAGCCCAAATTTTTGGTAACAATTTGGGCTCATTTGGCCTACTTACCTTGCTCAACCCTTCATCTTTTAACACTTATGAATTCATTTCTTAGTATATTCGTGTTATTTGTAGGAAGAAGGGCAGGCATTATATCTATGTGGCTAATACATGATGATTTCAGGTTTTTTGGCATTAAAGAGAGCAAAGACCACGCAAATGGAGACAAGGAGACATCAAAGGTGGCATTGCGGGTTCATAGGGAGGTTTTCCACAGTCTTGATGACCTTCCTCGTGATTTCCACCTTAACTCCGAGCTCGAACAGTTCTCCCCACCGAGCTTAAAGGCAGCCAACGTATTCTACAGGAACAACAGTTTAACTTTCAGTTGGACAGCCAAGCTCCACGAATTGAGGAAGCCAGCTTGATCTTCATTATGTATAAATATGAAGGTCGTAGCCTTTGATAGGATCTTTTTGAACTTTTGAACTACTGTTGCACTTTCTAAGCACGAGCTATAGCTTGGTTTTTGCTCTTTGTAAGCCAGTTTTGGCATGATGTTAGACTCATGATTATTTAATAAAGGCAGGCAAATTTGGATTCAATTCTGAGTTTTTAAGGGAGCTATAGCTCTCAGGTTAGGGCCCAACCTGAGAGCAATAGACCTCCTCTTCCTTGTATTGTTACTTGTTTCCTTTCAGCACTTTATTTCCTTGTTTGACATGCATTTGAAAAAAAACAGTCTGCTGATTTAATTTCTTTAATGTGATTGATAGGATTAGTTTATGGTTAAAGTGCTTTTAGTTGCTTAGATTAGAGTAGGAGGATTGTAATTCATTAGAGCTCCAAAAAAGGTTGATAGTGCACTCACTGCCATCTCTGTTTAGAGATTGGGGGTGTGGGCTGTACCAACCACCAAAAACGCAGTCTTATGCTTTCATGCAAGCTGCCACACAGTCATTTCAATTGTAGAACCATCCATGCATTCTGTTCTTGAGCACTACTGCTTCGTTCCAAGACCATGCACGATTTTTCTCCACACTTTACATTGCTGTTCATTGGGTTAATAACACAGTTAGAATAGGTTGATGGAATTCTCGGTTTTGTGCAAGATATAGAGGATTTGTTTCTTTTACACTGCATAGCATCACGTTATCATGTTCTTCTTCTTCTCAACCACGCCTGAAGCCACTTCCTCGACCTCTGCTCATCTCATTAGCCTTCCAACCCTTCTACTTCTCACGTAGCTCCATATTTTTAACTTTCCCTTGCTTCCTCCCTTCTATCCACCAACCAACTGTACTCACTCTTTCCTCATCTCAGATCTCTTTCCCTGAGTCACCACAAAATCCTCCTTCACCTTACCCATCCACTCATACCACTCCTCCACTCCTCCATCACCCAAAACTCCAACTATAGCACATCCTGTAGAAGTTAGCAGCCTTCCTGTAGAAATCCCGAGCTTCCTGTAGGATCCCCTGTAGACATCCTGTAGAAGCCTACAAACTCGGTTGCCAAGCATCTGAACGTTGTGGACTCCTGTGGAATGATGTTAGGGATCCCCTGGAACCTCTCCTAGCCCTCCTGACCTTTCCCAAGCTTTCTCTCCCTTCGCACTACCCCTGCACAGTCAAACCCTAATAAGAAACAGAATCATAATAACTCCAACCACTTAAGCAAAAATACAAAAACAATGTTCTTTTCAATAGAAGTAGTTTAAGTTCGTGCATTTCATATCACTAGCAGTAATGGCATCATTTCTAGAAGTTTGCACTTTCACTATTGCATCATAGAGGTTAAACTAGTCAGATTAGGGTTTACTAGGGTTTCCATGTTTTGGTTGGCTTTCAGTTCATTTTTGCAAAGTAGATTAATTTCCTTTGAGATAGCCTTCATCCATCATTTAGAAAGCTTCTTCTGAGAACATATAGAAGTTGGCTTGAGCCCTAGCGGACTTGTGCCAGCTGACCAAGTGACAGCTGCGACAAGAGCTAGTACTTGTGCATATAGCACCGTCGCTTCCAAGTTTGTTACGAACTACCGGGTTGATAAAATTAGCGATAGGAAGCTCCAGGAGTTGTAGCATTATTGCTACAATACTGGAGCCCACCACGCATCACAGTGTAAATTTACACTGGACAAAACTGCCTCATGCGCAGCGCCTCTTTGAAAATGATGTTTGAAGGCCTTTCTAGTGTCCAAATTGGGTGTGTGCTAACTCGTTGGAAATATTATTGAGTCTACTTTCTAAAACATCTTGAATGTTTCAATTTGGAGTTCATTTGACCTACCAAAAGTCAAATTTCCCAAGACTGGTCAAAATGTGCAAAATGAGGCTGCCTAAATGAAAAGTGTTGTTGCAGTCAACTTTTGAAGGTCTTCCTCAACTACAAATTGAACTCATGATAGCTCATTGGAAATATCTCTTTGCCTACATATCATTTAAATCATCAAGAAAGTCATTTGAACATCCCCTCTAGGTGAAATATTGATTTTCCCAAGGTCACTCCAAAAGTGCATCAATCCTCCTCAGACGAATGATGTTTTCAACATTTCTCCCAAACCGTGAAACCTGTGTAAAAGTTGAAAGAGGTTTTTCTTCTTTCGTATATTTTGGAAAAAAACCTCTCTCAATGTTGTCAAATTCATCTTTGCTTGCTTAGAAACATAGTTTGAATAAAACCTATCCCGATATGTGGAACAGGGGATTTGTAGAAATGAAAGGAAATGAAGGGGATGAGGGGTTTCTAAATTATTGAGAAAATTTTTGGAAGTAGGGAGGGATGTTAGGAAGCAGGAGAAAGTGGAATTTCAAAGATTGAGTGAGTGTAAGGGGTCCAAAAGGGAAAAACACAGGCATAGCCTAGAAAATTGTCAAATTGTAGCAATAAAGTAGGGTTTGTGGGAAAATGATGAATTTGAGAGGTATGAGTGATGGGAATTGTTTAAGAAGGTATATTAGGGATAGGGGAAGGTGTATGAATATCAGGACACAAGTTTTGTTGATCATGTGGCCATCCAAGGAAAATTACCTTCAAAACCCTAGGAGAGGGAAATGAGGCTTACCCAAGTACAACTGAAGCATGAACAAGGTGTAAAATGACCCATTGGAACCTGAAATGATGATGAAAAGTCTTTGAATGATGGTACACTAAGCTGAATGGTGACATGGACAAACAATTGGAAGACTTTGGAAGGAGTGGAAACAACCCTAGACCTAATACCTAATGACCAAATTTTACTTGAAGACTCACTGAAATGACAAAATTTGACTTTGACACCCTCAGACCTCTTTGTAAGAGCATATTTGATCACTAATGGAAGGCTTCAAAGGCTGACACTAACAAAATCCTACCTTTCTATCCACCTCTTCCCACTATTGTTGTTGTTCTTCTTCTCTTACACCTTCTGGTAGGCCTAGTAGCAGAGGAGGACTGAATTTTAGGCCAATCCAAATGGTCTTCAAACTATGCATAGAGCACTTGTACAAAGGCACACTCCTCAATGCTTCTTTCATCTTGTTTGGGGAGTGATACTTTGTGATCTGTAGGCTATGTGGCAGTGTGTTCCACCTTCTCATACAGGCATGAATGCAGTCATCTCCAAGCAATCTTTCCATGTCCTCAAAATGTGCATTAGCTTGGGCCTGCTCATTGATATACTTAGGGGCACTTTGAGGATTATTTGCAAGGTGCTAGTGGGCACTAATGAGAGCTATGGGCTCTGTTGGCTCAACTCAATTCATTAAGGGTTCATTTTTCTTTTTTTCCATCAACTTCTTGATTTCTGCTGCCCTTTTCTCCTCATGATTCATCCATGATGACATGGCCATCAGCTGCAAGTCCCCCAACCTAGCATTGGGGTCCCATAGGTTCGTATCAGTGAGGGCCATGTTCTGCAAATAAAACTCTGCCAACTTTGCCTTGTCTTCTACTGAACTTTTGTCACATAGGTTTGTAAACTCTTTATAATCCTCAAAAGGCATGCTCCCTCTCTGCGCTAAGGTCTTGATTTGAAACTGTAGCGACTAGTCTTTGAGGTATACTCCATACGGTTTGGCTAGTTGCCTGCAATGTAGTGCCTCCATAGATGAGCTGGCCATGCATGCCAACTGTGTGTCCTTTTCTTGCAGCTATTTCCTTAACATTTCATTTTCTGCCTCCAAGTGAGATCTTCTGATTGCTTTTGTATGTCTTACAGTGCTAAACTCCTTACCCATCTCTCTCAGCTTGTTATCCATGTGGCCAATGTTTTCCACCCCTTTGGACTTGGAAATTTGCATCCATCTATCGCTCCTTACCCTTTCCTTTTCCAGCTCAAAGAAAAGTGGGACTGCAAATTTTTGTGGAATAATTTTTCCCCCTTCAAGAAGGTTGTAATAAGAGCCTAAACTTGGCTAGGGGTTAGGTTCTAGAATCTCTGATGTTTCATCATTTCCTTTGGTTTGTTCTTCTGCCCTTTTCTCAAGTTTCTTAGTCTCCTGTAACTTTGTTAGGGTCTCCTGTGGAGCAGTTTGTGCCTCCTGTAGGATTGTTTTTAAGTCCTGTAGTTTTACTCTTTCCTTCCAAGTGGAACATCTACGACTTCCTCTCTCATATGTAATGAGGGTTTTGGATGGGGATTCTTCACTTTTGACAAGAGGGGAATCTTGAGTTATGATAGGTTCTTTTAAGGATGGTTCTGGCTTCCCTATTTTTATTGTTGTGCTTTTTCGGGCCCTAAAATACATTGATGGTGGTCGTTTCTTCTTTTGTTTGGGTTTAATTGGGGTGTTGAGGGCAGGAAGAACAACTGCTTCTTCCCTTTCTAGTGTCTCAGGAGACACTTCTGTCTTCTTTTCCCCTTTTTCCTCTTCTTTTGCCTTCTCTGCCTCTGCTAGCTTTATTTACTCTAGCTCTTTTTTGGTTTCCTTCTCATCTTGTTTAGTTTCTGCCTTCTCTGCTTTAGTCTTTTTCTTCTTTGGTTTAGTCCTTTTCTTTTCTGTTTTATCCTTTTTCTCTTCTCTCATAGGTTCCTTCTTCTTTGCTCTAGTCTTTTTTTCTCTGGTTTAGGTTCTTCCTTCTCATCTTCTTTTTTGGTTTCCTCCTCTACTTCATATTCTTCCTTCTCATCCTCTGTTTTGGTTTCCTCCTCTGCTTCTCCTTTTTTCTCTTCCCCCTCACTTTAAAAAGGATTGAGGTCATATGTGAGGGCTTTTATATCATCTTATCTTGTCATATTTTTGAAGATCTCCTAGGCTATGGGGATTGTGAAAGTGTGTAGGGCCTCTTCCACCAGCAGTTTATTTAGTCCATGGTGAGCGAATTGATCTGGACCTCCTGCTTTTAATTTAATGGCAGAATCTATAAGGGATTGTAGGAGGAAATAGGGAATGCTATGTTTTTGAGGTGTGGGGAATATCCATGCCATATCTTCGCTCATGCAGGATTCTAAAATGATAATCATAAACTATGATATACCTCCCTTCATAGGAAATGTACTTGATAATTTGGTAACTAACCTCATCCCAAGGGTAAGGTATGCTTGTTCTCCTGATGCCATTCTTTTCCTCTATAGGATGCTCATTTGGTTGGAAGAATGTTTTCTTGGAAGCTTGGCCCAATGGCTTTTCTTCTTTGCTCCAGGGTAGTCCTAGTGGAAGACTGGTAACCCTACTGATAAATTCTAGGGTAATTTCCAAGGTGAGACCTCTGAAAGTAACAGTGGCATGGGTCTTTGTGTGAGGTACCAGGGAAACTACAAACTCCTAAGTCGCTTCTTCATCATACCCTCGAAGCTTTTCGAAAAATGACATCCAATTGGCTCTGGTAAAAATGGCTACTACCTTAGGATGTTCATGGAGCCTGACTGAATTTAGGGGTTCCTTCCTCATGAATCCCCCTGTCATTATGTTTATAATCTTTTGGAATACCTCAGGTGGAGAAGGAGACAACAATTTTTTTCAAAAACAGGAAACAGAGAAAAGACTGTGTTTTTCTTTAAGAAACGGCAGAATTTTTTAATGCAATTTCTCTTTTCTTAAGGCTTAATTCTTCCCTAAAATTGCATCACTCCTTGTATACGTGAGTACCCAAGGTGGAGAATTGGACAACACTTCTTTTGCAGAAACAGGAAACAAATAAAACTGTTTTTTCTTCCTAAGAAACAGACGGAAATTTTGAATGCAATTCCTCTTCTTTTTTAGGCTTAATCCTTCCTTAAAATTTCATCACCCCTCGTATATATGAATATACGAAGTGGGTTTGTACCGAGCCTACCTATTCATGTCCGAATTTGAATGAAAACCCTGTGTTCTCTTCTATAAAACTGCTTACTCGCCCTCCTGTAGAAATTGCTGGAAGTTCTCCTGTAGAACTGTTACTACTCTTGTAGAACCCGATAATGCTCTTGTAGAATTTGATAAGAGGAGAAGGACAGAAAACAACAGAGAATGGTGGTTTCAAGGTTATGGAGGTGGTATGGAGCTTTCTGCAGCTGCGGGGACAATGATAAAATGGAAACAAAGGTGGTGAATGAGTTCAAGGCAGAGTACTTATGTTTGTTGGAAATATTTCCAGCGATGATTTGAGGTGGCAAAAAGGGTACATTGTCATTATTCAGACTGTTGGTCACTATTGCTATGTCATCATGAGTCTTCATTCCTTCTACCCACAATCACTTCCCATCATTTGTGTTGGAGTCCAAATATCCGCCACTACCTGTCTTTTTGGATTTTTCGTGAGTTGACTAGATGCACATGTGGTGGACCTCCAGATGATTGTAGTCAAACTGGATGAGGGTGGCCAGTTAACTAGCCACCTTTCTGGTTTAATCCCAACCATTCCATTTGTTCATGCATTTTTTTGAATTATACAGATGCAATAGAGGAGCGGGTTTGAAACTTACCTGCTTGTTGAATGTTCATGTTGTAGTGCTCCTAGGTTCTATTGCTGTTGCAAGCTCGAATTTGAGTGTTGTATGATTGTATCAATGTTGTTGTATGTTCTTTGCTTCTAGATATGTGGCTCAGTTGCTTTGTACAGGTGCCCTTTAGCTCAATCGTGCTTCTGACATGTTCTGCATTCGTGTGGCTGCACCTATTTTGTTGTTGGAGCTTGATTTTAAGGGGATCAGCTGCTATAGGGAATCCTTCCTGTAGCTGCTTCTCCCTCTTAAATTTTAGTTGATACTTCTACTGGGAGCTGTGAGGATGTTGCTGAATATTTTTATGGCAATGGAGAGGGATTTGGTAATCTGCAAGTGAGTTGTGGAGGTGTTGTTCTTTTTATTTCCTTATTTTTCAAAAAATTGGTTTCTGTGTTTTTTCTGCAGGAAGGAAAGAAATCAATGGAAATGAGGTGGTGTAGGTGTGTGATGGATGGTCAGGATGGTGAATAGTTGTAGGATGGCCTACTACTCTCTATGAAAATCCCCAGCTCCTCAATCTATTTTTAAATGCTATTTCAAGCTCTATGTGATTTCTATAGGAGGCTCTAGTAGAACACACAAGATCTCTTGTAGGATGCACAGTCTTCAGAAAAAACATTGAGAGGTGGAAAAAAAGAGTTAGAAATTATGGAGAAGAGTATAGAGGATGCGTAATAGGCTTTGTGGCATGTCCCCTTTCTTCCTGTGGTCCATCTGTAACCTGCAATGCCATTGAAAAGTCAATTTTCTCTTTTTCTCTGTTTTTTTTTTTTGAAAAGACAACCAGGGTGCCTCCAAGAGGTTTTCACCCTAATTGCCAACCCTGGGCACCTCCAATGGATGTTTTCTGCCAAGGATATTTTTCTCTCTCTCTTTTTTTTTTGTCATCACTGTGCTGCCTCCAAAGAGGTTTTCAACCCAATGATGGGACTCAAGCGCCTCATAGAGGTTTTCACTTGAGTCATTATTTTTTTTTTTTTTATTTTAGTTTGTGTGTGAATGGAGGTTGAGACCTATTCCACCACTGAAACTATCTTATTCATATCTTCAGTGAATTCTTGCTTGGAGAGGGGTTTCTTGTAAATTTTCAATCTATGCCCATTGACAAGCATGGGGATGGCTTCCTCATCAATGGTTCTGATTAGAACTGAACCATTATCATTGCATTTTTCTATAGTGTAGGGTCCTAGCTATCTTTTCCTCAGCTTTCCTTTGAAATTTTTATACCTTGAGTCATAGAGCAATGCCCAATCTCCTTCTTGAAATTGCTTCTCCTTGATATTTTTTTCGTGCCATTTCTTCCTCTGAAGTTGGATTACCTCTATGTGAAGGAGGGCCTGCAATCTGTATTCATCCAATCCATTGAGCTAGAGTAGCCTTTCCCTTTGTGCATTACTGAGATCTAGGTCTAGTTCAGCTGACATCCTTAGTGTATTGTACTTAAATTCTATGGGCAGCAAAACCTTCTTCCCATAGACCAATTCATAGGGTGTGAATACTATGGTGATCTTCCATGTGGTGTTGTAGGCCCAGGTGGCCTTAACCATTCTATCTGCCCAATCCTTTTTGCTACTGCTCACTACCTTAGTAAAAATTCCTTCCAAAGCTCTATTAGTGACTTCCACCTGTCCATTGGCTTGCAGATGGTAAGGGGTGGAAATCTTGTGCTTGATTTTATGATGTGTGAGTAGGTCTTCAATTAGATTGGAAGTGAATTGACTACCTTGATTTGTGACCAGTTCTCTTGGATACCCAAACTTGTAGAAGATGTTCTCTCTTAAAAACTCAGCTACTTTTTCTTCTGTTGCTACCTTGATTGCCTTTGTCTCTGCCCATTTTGTCAGATAATCAGTGCACACAATGATGTATTGTTTTTGTTTTGAAGGAGGGTTAATAGGACCCACAAAGTCCATGCCCCACTTCTCAAATGGCTCAAAAGTCACTTGAGATTGCATGGGCATCTCATCCTTTGGAGTAGATTTTCGCATCCTTTGGCACTGATCAAATTGGTTGATATATCTCTTCACATATTGATGAAGAGTGGGCCAATAGTAACCTGCTTGCAGAATTTTGAAGGCAGTTCTCTTTGCTGCAAAATGGCCTCCACAAGGTCCATCATGATAGGCCAGGAGAATGTCAAAAACTTCCTCCTCCCTGACACATCTTCTCAAAATCTAATCTAGCCCAAGTTTGAAGAGATTTCCCCTAATCCACGTGAAAGGGGCAGTTTTTCTCACGATCTTGCTCTTCTCTTTTGAGGACAGGTGTGGTGGGAACTATGCTAAAACCAAGAAATTTTCTATATCAGCAAACCATAGGGAGAGTACTGAGATAGAAAATAGGTGCTCATCTAGCATTTGATCATCCACCATTCCTTCCTCACATATAGGCAAATTTACTCTAGACAAAAAGTCAGCAACAACATTTTCGTTACCAGGTTTATCAAAAATGTTTAAATCAAACTGCTGCAATAAAAGCGGCCATCTAATAATGCAATCATTTACATCTGGTTTATTCATTAAATACCTAATTGTAGCATGATCGGTATGTGAAAATGTTTGATAGCCTACGATGTAATGTCCAAACTTATTTAAGGAATGGACTACAGCTAGGAGTTCCTTCTCGGTGATCGTGTAGTTTAACTCTGCCTTCGACAAATTCTTACTTATAAAGTATACGGCATAAGGTAACATTTCATCTATTTTCCGCAAGGTTGCTCCTATTGCTTTGCTCGAGGCATCTTTGTCAATGTGGAAAGGTAGGGCCTAGTTTGGGCCTCTCAAAATTGGGGCAGTCAAAAGTTTACTTTTTAAGGTATCCAGGGGTTCTTAGTAGTTGTCAGTCCATATGAACTTGACATCTTTTCCCAAAAGACCAAATAATGAAGATTCTAACTTACTAAAATCTTTAATGGATCTTCTATAATATCCTACTAAACCTGGGAAACTTCGGACATCTCTCACCTTTTGAGGAGGCGGGACCCTTTGGATGATGGCGATTTTGTTGGGGTCCACCTGGAATCCTTGTTGAGATATTGCATGACCTAGCACAGTCCCTTCAGTCATCAAGAATTCACACTTTTCTGGAATGAGGGACAGGCTCATTTCGATACACTTGCCCAAAACTTTTCCTAGGTTGGGCAAAGCTTCCTACAAGTTAGAACCATAAGGAGTAAAATCATCCATATAGATTTCCAATGCATCATGAACGAGTTCAGAGAATATACTCAATACTACTCTCTGGGAAGTGGCAAGAGTATTTCACAAACCAAGAGGAACAACCTGATAAGAAAAGGTAACCCAAGGACAAGTGAAAGAGGTCTTATCTTGGTCTTTCGGGCTGATTTGGATCTGATCATACCCGTTGAACCCATCTAGGAAGGAGAAAAACTTTTTCCCCGCCAGACCATCTATCACTTGATCTATGAAAGGCAAAGGAAAGTGGTCCTTTTAGTGGCCTTGTTCATTTCTCAATAATTCACATAGATTCTCCACTTATCAGTTTTCTTTGGCACTAGCACCAAAGGAGAGACCCATTCACTATCAAAGATGGGGTAGATGAATCCTGCATCCAGTAACTTTTGTAATTCTTCATTGAAAATGTCCTTAAGGGCTGGATTCATCCTCCTCTAAGGCTACCTGACTGGTTTTTAGTCTTCCTTAATGCAAATGTGATGGGTACAGACTGAAGGGTGCACTCCCTTCATCTCCTTATAGCTCCAAGCGAAGGCACCTAAATGTTTTCTCAATAGGCTACACAGTTCCTTCTCTTGGGAGGTGGATAGGGATGAGTTGATTTTCAAGGTTCTTAGGGCTGAACTCTATATTCTTAACATGGAGAGAGGTTGGGTCGGCCACATAAAGATCAGTTAAAGGATTGTCTTGGGCGTCTTTCACTAGATCTTCTAATGGAAAAATACTGGAGGATGGATTCTGAATTAGATTTTCAATGATATCATCCTCATTTTGCGGTTGACCCCTCATAATAGTGTCTACTTCACACAGTGGTGCAAAATAGAATTCATCCTCATCCTCCTACTCCAACTAAAGAGGTAGATCATGTTCTAGCAAGGGTTGGGCAGGAGGGTATAGGATTAGCTGCTTGGACATATGCTCATTCTTGATTGTCATGTTCCTAGCTCGACAGATGAAGTAGGTATCTGCAGTAGCCAACCAGGGTCTTTCCAAGATGAGGGGATACCCAAAGAGCTTTCCTTTTGGTTGGAGAACTAGAAAATTAGTAGGGTACTATCATGAATCAATGGAGACCATCACATCCTACACAATCCCCTCAGGGGTCACGGTGGAGTGGTCTGCTAGTTGTAGTACAATCATGGTCTTTCTCAAGGAGCCTTGGAGTTTGAGCTTGGGGGTGGTCTCCTTAGACATCACATTAATGGCAGCCCCTAGATCAATCAGGGTATGGGGGATCATGGTGCCATTGATGTGGACATCAACTACTAGGCTTCTAGGGTCTAGATATTTCGGACAAATTACCTGCCCCAACATCAGGTCGGACAGTTGTCCTATGACATTGATGGTTGGGGCATCTCTCTTCTTCCTACCTAGATGCCTAAAGCACTTCTCTTTGATAATCTTATTGTATATAGGCACATCCTTTATGGCTTGGAGAAGTGGTATCTTTACACATAGTTGTTTCAATTCTCCCAGAAGTTCAGTTTCTTCTAGGGTAGGTTGTGTTATTCTGGATAATCTCTCAGGAAAGGGTGGAATTGCTTTTGGTTCACTTTCCTCTTTATCTTCCTCAACCTCTTGAGGGGGAGGCTGGCTATCTGGGAGGACCTTCTGAGATCGCAGGTTAATCTCTTGAATCTCCACAGCATAGGTTGTGCATGATGGTTCCCCATTGTATACTTGTTGAGCGTGTCTGTTGTTTGGGTTCGTGCTCGGTTGAGGAGGCATTTGGGGTTGCCTTGGTGGAGCAGGAGGCAATGGTTTTATCTGAGCAAGTGGTGGATGCAAAAGAGTGGGAGGGGAGTTGTACTGGGGCCTCCACCCCTGATGAGATGCATTCCACTGAGGTTGTGGCTGAGTATAGGAGTGGAATGAATGAGCGGCTAGCTGGGCATGATATTGAGATGGATAGGACGAAGGAGGATGTGTTGACCAGGAAGGATGAGTAACGGTACCCCAAGAAGGTATGGAAGTGGCTTGGTTGGGGTTGTAGTATGCCTGAGATGTCCCTTACATTCCCTACTGGTATGATCTAGGTCCATGCGGTCTCCTTTGGGTTATGAAATAAAGTGTTTCAGTGGCTCCTTCGGCCCCTTGGTATATGGCTTTAAGTTTGGGCAAGGAAGGGCACTTATCTGTAGAATGATATTCTTCACATACTGAACAAACTTCTATAGAGTTCAATGGACATTTGTTCCTAGGGTGCCTTCTGGTGCACCTAGGACAAAAAAGGGCCAATGCCCTCTCCGCTTCCTCTTGTTTCCTCTTAATATGCAAGGTATCCATTTGCATGGCAAGAGTCTGAAACATCTCACTCTTGAAATCTTCCAGCATGTTTCCAAGTTCACCTTTAAGGGATGAAGTAGATGAGGAGGTACTTGTTGTGGGTTGACTCCCCTACCTCTCTTTCTGGCTGCATTAGAATAGTTTAGAAAAACAATATTTATGTCTTCATAAGGTAGTTGGTAGATCTCTCCCCCAACCAGTAAATGGAGGGTGTCTAGAAGTTCTTCCGGAATTCCTCTGAGCAGGACCAACTTCAAAGATTCGGGGTCAAGTGTGCACTTGGCCCTTTTACAACTAAGTTGGAACCTTTCTTCATAATCTTCCAAGGATTCATCACTTCTCATTGTCATTTGGAAGATTTATTCATTGGTATATTTTGACTTACAGTAGTCCCGGTATTTGTGATTAAATGCTTACTGCATCTGGGCCCAAATTGTGATGTTGTTGCCAGGTAACCCCATGAACCAACACAATGCTGCATCCTTGAGGGTAGAAGGAAATAGTTTCAACTTGTGCTCATCTTCTGCATAGTCATAGGTTTGACAGATAACAACAAACTCAAACAGGAAGGTGTCAGGAGCTTCTGTAGTCAATCCATGGAAGTGAGGTAGGGATGAAGGGCTTATGTTCTTCATTTTAGTGTCCCCATTGGTCTCTCAGATGGGAAAGGTACCCTCTAATCTTTCTCCATTCCCCCTAGCATTTCTGTTTTCAGCCACTGTCTCATGAGGGATGTTTTCTTCTTCTTCTCCTATAGGTTCTTCAAATATCTCAGGTTGTTCTTCTAAAGGTTCTTCTGGATCACTGCCACCGAAGAAGAGAGAAGGGTAGCTTTGTGATGTGGTGGGGTGTTGGGTAAGAATTTCCGTGAATTATCTCTGTTCCTACGAGGCATGAAAGGAAATCTCTTTTTGGGTGATTTTTGTTTTTTTTTGCTTGTACCGACAATACTGAAATTGATTGAACAACAAATTGCAGCTACTAAAATGAACTTGCTGAAAGGAAATTGCAGAATTGAAATGAAAGAAAGGAAATGACTAATTTGGAATGAAAATTACAGAATTGAAAGAACTAATCTACTTTTGTTGAAATGGAAATTGCAGAATTGAAAAGGATAACCTACTTTTGCTGAAATGGAAATTGAAGAATTGAGATGAGAGAAAGGAAATGCAGAAATTGAAAGAAACAACTGCTCTACTTTTGCTGAAATAAACTACTTAGCAGAATGTTGCAGTAGGAAATAGAAGAAAGCAGTACTCACAAAATACTCTGATGCTTCCCTGCAATGGCGCTAAAAAGTCATGAGCACCAGTATTGGAGCAATAATGCTGCAACTCCTGGGGCTTCCTACTTTACTTTTATCAACCCAGTTGTTTGTAACAAACTTGGAAGTGACGGTGTTGTATACAGGTGTACTAGTTCTTACTGCAGGCCGTCACTTGGTCAGTTGGTGCAAGATCACTAGGAGCTCAAGCCAACTTCTATGAATTCCAAAAGGATCTTTAACTGTGATGAAAGAAAAGAAAGCTTACTCTGCAGAGGCTATTCTACTTGCAGAAAGAGAAAGAAGACTGGAATGCAAGGTAAACCTAGCAAACCCTAATTTACCGATTAACCCTACTTATGCAAGAAGAGAGGTGAAAATCTAGGAAAAGAGTGCCATTACCTACTGAGAAAGTAAACAACACCTATTCAAGTTGTTTCTAGAAGGAAATATGAAAAAAACATCTTTTTTTGGATTTTTGTGTATTTTATGTGAAATTGTTATGCATGTAATTTATTTGTTTATGGATGTGGCAGCGATTAGGTGGAAATGGAGGGTAACTTTGGGATTTATAGAGGTGTAGGAAAGTGTGGACGGGTCTTAGGAGACCTCTGGCAACCTTCTGGAGGCTTCCCTTGCGATCAAACTTCAAAAAGCCATGTACAGGAAATTCTACACGAGGCTGCAGGGGATCTACAGGAGGATGCCAAGAGATATTTTAGAGGGTTTAAAGGTGGAAAAATGGTGGGAAAGGGTAGTTGAAGACTAGAGGGATGTGTTAAGGTGTCTGAATCTCATCAGGGATGATTAGGCAAGAAGATGATGGTTGGATTTGTTCAAGAGACAAGAGGAAAGCTTATGAGAAAAATGCAGAAATTAAGGCAGATTTGTGAAGGGCTATGAATGACCTGTGAAACATGTAGCAAAAGAGATGGTGATGGGTGATTTATTGATTTTTTATGAGCAAATATGTACTGTAAGAGAGCTGCAAGTCAAAACACTGAAACTGAGCAATAAAAGAGCTAGTTGTACCAAAAAGCAGAACTATATCTCATGTTAACCTAAATTCTAACCGAGGAAAATGAAATGTTGAACAATGTTATATGGAAAGGAAAGCATAGAAAGATATTTATTGCAAAAATAGAAATAACTAGGGAAAAATGAATCTGAAGTAAAGCATTAACCTCTAAATCAAATTGTAACACTAGAAATTGTATGGGGAAAGCAAAATTGTGTTTTTATGGTAGCAAACAGATATTGACCTCAATTCATGGTCCCCAAAGGAGGAAAGGAGGTCAGGCTCTATTGATGGCCTTTTTGTATCTTTCTCTTACCACTATTTAACCTACTTCAACAACTAAAATGGAAACAGCTATGTAAACCACCAAAAGCAACCTATTCTACTAAGGAATCTATCTAACAACATCTAATTCATGAATTGAAGCAAAACATATAATTACAAAAAAGAGTTGTTGGGCAGCTTGGGTTGAGCCCTAACCAAAGAGCTTTAGCCCCCTGGAAGAACTCAGTGCTGGCTCAAAAAATATTTCATCTCCATTATCAAAATCATAGTCACATTACATAAAATTGTTCACAAAAGTAAGCTCGAAATGAGCTGACCAAAAGTTACAACAAAAGTGCAAAAATTTTACTAACATCCAAATAAAATACTGAGCACCTAAGCCCTTCTATTTATACAACTGGAGCCTCCAACATCTCTCCTAAAATCAACGAGGTTTGGCTCCCAATACTAAAGATAGACAATTGTTCTTCTTCACTTGCCCGGTTGCCCCTTTGATGAATTGATGTGGCTACTTGTGCTATGAGATTTCTGAAGGCGGATTTGAGGTAGGGGGTCATAAATGAGGGAGACACCCTCCCATAAATCCTCTCCCTTGTTTTCCTCAAATATTGGCTGCCAAATGCTCATTAAACCTTTGACTTTGTCTCAAAATTGACCAAAAATCTGCATAAAGCACACATTAGGCTTCATGGCATAATGACTAACCCAATTCACTCTATTAGCATAAATATAATGAAAAACATGCAATAAACTAATGAGAATGGTGGATTAAGCTGAGTTCAGAGGCCAAATGAGCCCATATAATTACCCATTTATGGGGCTCATCAATAACCATGAGGGAGCTCTCTCGATCTCTGATTTTGATGTCTTCTCTTCATCAAGTGCAGCCCATGGTTCTTTGATCTTCTATTTTTAATATTCTTCTTCTAGATGTGGTCCTTCAATGATATCAATATAATATCTTATTTGTAATACTCTTCTTGAGCTATGGTGAATACCATTGAGCTCAAGAGGAGTTGTTTGGAAGTGTTGTACTTCAGGATTGTAAATGGGTTGAGCAACTTCAATGTGTGGGTTTGGAAATGGTGGTACAGGTAGTTGAGTGGGAGTGTATATTTGAGATGGATGTCGATGAGGTTGTGGTTGGCAAGGTGGTGGAGGCAGAAGAGTAGGGAGAGAGATGTATTGGGGCCTCCACCCCTAATGAGATGCATTCCACTGAGATTGCAGCTGAGCATAGGGTTGAAATGAATGGGTGGCTGGTTGGGCTTGATATGGAGATGTGAAGAACCAAGGAGGAGGTGTGGGCCTAGAAGGATGAGCAGGGGGGGACCAAGAAGGTATGGATGTAACTTGGTTGGAGTTGTAGTATGCCTGAGATGTCCCTTGCATCCCCTACTGATATGGTCTAGGTCCATGTGGCCTCCTTTGGTTTATGTAATAGATTTATTCAGTGGCTCCTTCGGCCCCTTGGTATAGAACTTTAAGTCTGGGCAAGGATGAGAACTTCTCTGTATAATTATTTTCTACATAGATTGAATAAACCTTTATAGAGCTCAATGGGCATTCATTCCTAGGATGCCTCGTGGTGCATCTAGGGAAAAAAATGGCCAAATCCCTCTCTCCTTCCTCTTGTTTTATTTTGATATGTAAGGTATCCATTTGCATGGCAAGAATCTACAGCATCTCACTCTTGAGGTCTTTTAGCATGTTTCCAATTTCACCTTTAATGGATAAGTTAGAAGAAAAGGTATTGCCCCCAACATTTCTGTTTTCAGCCATTGGCTCCAGAGGAATGTTTTCTTCTTCTTCTTCCCCTATAGGTTCTTCAAATATGTCTGGATGTTCACCTAAGGGTTCTTCTTGATTGCAGCCACCAGAGAAGAGAGAAGGTTGGTTGTTTGAAGCAGTGGCGGTGTTGTGCAAAAATTTTCCTGAGTTATATCCATTCCTACGAGGCATGAAAGGAAATATTTTTGGTTGTTTTTTCTTTTCCCCACATTGATAGCACCTACAAAAACTGAAATTGATTTGAACAAAACAAATGGCAACTAGCTGAAATAATCTTGATGAATGGAAATTTGTAGAATTGAAAAGAAAAGCAAGGAAATGCAGAACTTGAAAGAATAGAAATGACTAGTCTACTTTTGCTGAAATGAAATTTTCAGAATTGAAAAGGAAAGAAAGGAAATGTAGAACTAAAGGAAAATAAAGGACTAGTCTACTTTTGCTGAAATAAAATATTAGTAGAATGTTGCAATAGAAAATAGAAGAAAGCAGTAATCACTGAATACTCTGACACTTCCCAGGCAACGACGCCAAAAAGTGGTGAGCACTAGTATTGTAGCAATGATGCTACAACTCCCGAGCTACCTACTTTAATCTTATCAACCCGGTAGTTCATAACAAACTTGGAAGCGACGGTGTTGTATGCACAAGTACTAGTTCTTACTGCAGGTTGTCACTTGGTCAACCGGTGCAAGATCACTAAGAGCTCAAGCCAACTTCTACGGATTCCAGAAGAAGCTCTATATGTGATGAAAGTAAAAAGAGAGATACTCTACAAATGTTATTCTACTTGCAGAAAGGAAGATTGAAATGTAAAGCAAAGTAAGTAAATCCTAATTAACCAGCTAATCCTACTTTTGCAGAAAGCACTGTGAAAGCCATGAAAAGAATGTCACTACATACTCAAGGAAGTAAACAACATCTAACTAAGCTATTTCTAGAAGTAAATGAGAAAAAAACATATTTTTGGATTTTTATGTATTTTTATGTGAATTTGGCATATATGTAAATTATTGTTTGTGAATGTGGCAGTGAATAGGTGGCGATGGAGGGCGATTTTGGGACTTGAGATGATGTAGGAGGTGTCGATGGGTCCTAGGAGGTCTCAGGTGGCCTTCTGGAGGCTTTTCCAAAACTCGGCCTTCAAAAGGAAGCTTACAAGAAAATCTACAGGAGGACACAGGAAATCTACAGGAGGAAAAATAACGTTCTACAGGAGGCCTACAGGAGGAGGCTGAGAGCAGTTTTCACTGTCTTGAAGGCGTGAGAGTGGGTGGAATAGGTGGATGAAGGTTGTAATGAAGTGTTAGGGCACCTAGGTTCTACCAAGAATCATTAGGAGAGAGAAGGATGATTAGATTTGCTCAAGGACAGAGGAAGAAAGTCTATGGAAAATGCAGGAAACTAAGGGAGAATTGAGGGGAGACTTGGGTGACATGTAGGGCTTCGACCAAATGGAGGATGGGATAGCTGATAGGCTGACCTACTACTAGAAGATATCTACTGCATAAAAAACTTTCAGTCAACCAATGAGATTAAGCAAGTAATGAAATAATTGCATCGAGAAAAACAGAGTTTTGCATCAAAATAAACTATGATCTATCAAAGGAAATGCTAATAACTGTTGCAAGGAAGGAAAGCATGAAAGAATACTGCTTCAAATGAAGAAGTGAGAATGATGAAGAAGATCTAAAGCAAAACAGAACTAGACTATTAACCAACTACAAAGTTGCAAACACTAGAAGTCCAATGAATGAGGAAAATTTGTGTTTTTGAAGAGGGTCTTTGCCTCAAATCATGGTCCCAAATACAAATGGAAACGAGCTACTGAATCATCAAACACAACGTATTCATAAAAGAAATACATCTAACAACAACCTAATCTACAAATTGGAATAAAACATACAAATACAAGTAAAGAGGAGCTTGGCCCCCTGGATTGCACCCTAACCCAAGAGCTTCAACCCTCTAAGGTAACTGAGTACTAGCTCAAAAAGGATTCCATATTTATTATCAAAACAATAACAAGATTACATGATCTGTCCAGATAATAAGCTTGAAGTTGAGCAGAGTTTACATAAGAAATACTACAATAAAAATCGAACAAAAATTTGACCCGAGTAGGCCCTAGGCCTCTCTACTTCTACAAATCGAGATACCAACATGTTCCTTAAAATCAGGAAGGCTTGGGTCCAAAAACTCGAGATAATCACCAGTCATCGTCCGCTTGCTCGGCTTCTTGCTAATGCATGACTTGGCTGCTTGGACTACGAGCTGAATGAAGGGGAATTCAGAGTGAGGAGTAATAAATGAGAGTGATTCCCTCCTAAAATTCCTCTCCTTTGAACTCTTCGAGTTATTGCTACCATTTGTGCACTCGATCTTGTGTCTTCATGCGCCTCGACAAAGCCCTTCCGGATTCGGTAAGTCTCTTTCATGATGACTATGAATGGATTCAACCCTTAGATTTTGAACATGTTCCCTTTCGTTGTCGTAAGTGCCATGCCCTTGGGCATCTTTTCAGAGATTTCCCTCTAAATGCCAAACCTCAAGCCTCTGAACCCGTAGGCAAGGCGGACCATGAGGGCTTCACTAAGGTTGCTAACCATAAAAGATCGCATAAAAAACCTTCCTCTGGGAAAAAATCCCAACAGGACACTGCTTCCATCCCCTCCACGAGCAATAGCTTCGAGGTTCTTGCCAAAGATTCGGAAGACCCACCCCAGAACTCTGTGCCAATCCCACCGCTGATCATCCCTTCCCCTCCACTCCCTCTTTCTGCCTCCTCTCCCACTACCCTGCCTCCAAAAGTCTTCATGGGGACTCCTAAGGTGACTCACAAGAACCCTAATGGGAAATCTAATGAAATGGATGTTGATGGTCTCCCCAGCCAAACTATGCACTTAGCTCTCACCTCAGCAGAAGGCAGTCAAACGCAACACATGGATGAAGAGCCAGAAAGCATAGATTTAGCGGATTAGACATTTTTGAGCTGGAACAAGTATGCAGAAAGAAGGAATATGATAAGATCCAAGCGCATCAGCTCAACACTTTGGAAGTCATCATATCTAGGGCCTATCAGCAACAACAACTGGGAATACAGCTGGGCAGTCAATGGGATGGTTGCTTCCTTCCTAAAGACTCCAAAAAATGTGGAAGAAAGACAGATCTCTAGAGAACTATTGCCATAGGGAAAATCCTGGTTGACTCAAGCAGATATGCTAAATTAACAAAGTATTACAAGCCCACTACTAACAGTGAACAAAATGTAATAGTAACACTTTGGGAAACATCCTCTCTAAAGCATGGCCAGGTTGTCAATCGGTTGCAGTGGATGCTTCGGGCACCTCTGGAGGTCTAGAAATTGCTTGGAACATGCAAGCGATAACGCTTTCAGATTTCCATGCCTCCCATCACATTATACAGGCAATGTTTCATATAATCGGCACCAACATTCATGATCATCTCACAAATGTTTACTTCCCACAAGAAGCAGCTAACAAAATCGCTCTTTTAGACACAATAGAAGCTCTTAACTTCAATAGGGTCCATCCTTTATGGATCATTGGAGGAGAATTCAATATGATCACCAAGTTAGAGGAAAAGAAGGGAGGTCGAGCCAAGCTGGAACAGGAAAATGACCACTTCAAAGAATTTATCCAAAAAAACTTGCTAATAGATATGTAATCGTCCAATGGAATGCACACTTGGAGCAATTGCAGGGCTGGGCGGCAACAAATTGCTTCAAAACTCGATAGATTCCTCATCACTGATAACGCAGTGCATCTCAGTGGCGACCTCTCAGCATTTATTCTTCCACACTCTGGCTCTCACCATTGGCCAATCTCTCTCCAGTGGCAAAGGCCAGGCAACTCGACAAGATGTCCATTCCAATTTGAGGCATTCTGGCTCTCCCATCCCGCCTTCAACGATCTCATCAGATCCACTTGGAACAACTTCCCAGTGCGAGAAGGATAAAAAATGTTCTAGTTTCAACAGAAACTCAAATTCCTGAAAGCCCAAATCAAACGCTGGAATCAAGAGACTTTTGAAAACATCTTCAAGGGGCAACAAGATCTAAACAAAGAAATGAGAGATCTCCAGCAACAGATAATCACAGAGGGATACAAGGACGGGACTTTGGAATTGGAAAGGCACATTCATAATCAATTGGAGGAGAGGAGAAAGCAGGAAGAAATTCTTTGGAAGCAGAAATCTAGGATTCGATGGCTGAAAGAAGGCGAAAGGAACACTAAATTCTTCCATAGAACTACAATTCAAAGAAGAATGCACAATACCATCTCTTGCATACAAAAGCAAGGAGGGGAAAGAGTGGAAAAAAATGTAGAAATTGAGCAGGAACTCATGAGTCACTTCCAGGAGGTCCTTCAAGAATCCCAAATTGATAGGCGACTGACTATAGAAAAGATCACTCAAAATGTGCCAAAAATTATCACAGAAGAATACAACCATCTCCTTCTTCGACCTGTAACGCCTCAGGAAGTGGATTTGGCTATGAACCAGCTTAAGGAGGGAAAAGCTCCTGGTCCATATGGCTTCATCACTACTTTCTTCCACTCTTTCTGGGATCTTATAAAAGAGGAAGTGTGGCAAGTGGTGGAGGAATCACGCACTCTTCATTGGCTGCTGCCCTCTCTTAATTCAACTTTTATCATCCTCATCCCCAAAGAAGAGATCACCCTCAAGCCGGACAAATTTCGCCCGATTGGTCTTTGCAATGTAATATACAAGGTTATATCTAAAGTCATTGCCAATAGGTTGAAGCCGCTTCTGCCCTTGCTCATATCACCTGAACAATCTGGATACGTTGAAGGATGACAAATCTTGGACGCCATTATCCTCACTCATGAGATCATACACTCCCTCAAGAACACCAAACAGGTAGGTATGATTCTCAAGATTGACCTTTCCAAAGCTTTTGATAGGTTAAGTTGGACTTATATTCAAAAAATGTTAAATGCCTTTAGCTTCTCACCAATGTGGGTTCGCGGGATTCAGAGCTTAATTTCTACAACATTCTTCTCAATCCTCATAAATGGCATTCCCTCTCGACCTTTCAGTCCCTCCAGAGGCATCAGGCAAGGAGATCCCTTATCCCCTTTCCTTTTCATTCTAATGGCTGAAGGTCTAGGTCACCATATCAAGCAAGCCTTCTCTCCCAGCATCTCAAAGGAATATCCATTCACAATTCTCCACCTATCACTCATCAACAATTCGTTGATGACAACATGCTTTTCGAGTACCGTTCTGTTCAGGTAGCCTCCATCTTTAAATCCCTCTTGAATGATTTATTTGATGCTTCACGAACGAGCATAGATAAGGAAAAATCGCAGATTTTCTTTTTTCACACCCCTCCTATTACTCAACATGCTATTGCCTGCATTCTTGGCTTCTCCATAGCCTGCTTGCCTTCCAAATACCTGGGTGCCCCCCTTATAGAATCTGCAATCAAGCACGCATCCTGGCATATGCTCCTTGACAAACTGGAATCTCATCTCACTTTATGGACTCACAGAACTCAGAACATAGCTAGTAGATTAGTGCTAATCAAAGTTGTGCTTCACGCAATGCCTCTCTATCTCTTCTCAATACTGGCAGTGCCTAAATGGGTCCTTAAAAAAATCAGAGCTCTACAGCGCAATTTTCTCTAGGGCGCATCTGGCACAAATCGCAAATGGGCCTTTGTCAAATGGACTACAACATGCAAGCCAAAAGAAAAGGGGTGCATAGGTCTGCGAGATCCTAATCATAGTAACGAAATCATGGGCACCAAAATATTGTGGCAATGGCTCTCTACACCCAATAAGCCTTGGGCAGCCATCTGGACAACCAAATACGCCAATCACAGACTAGTGGAGGAGCTTATAAGATTCACTCCTACTGAAAAAGGATCGCTAATTTGGAACGCTGCTAGACAACACTTCCTGCTGATCCAACAACATAGTTTTTGGGAAATTAGAAACAACAGCACTGCCTGATTCTGCACAGACGCCTGGAATCAGCTCCCAAAGCTCAAAGACATCCTCTGCTCGCCCCCTTTCCAAGAATGGGAGGAGCAACAAAAGGAGTTCATTCAGTAACAGTGGATTCCAAAGACAAAACAAGGGTAGAGACAATGGAAGCAGATCGAGAGGCTGATGAGAAACGCAGATAACCAAACTAAAGAGGTCTTGGAGAGTGAGCTCCAAAAACGTCACATTAGATAATTTGAAGGCAAAGATATCTTGAGATGGGGATATACTCCTAGAGACTCCTTCACTACCAAAGAGGCTTACAAAATTACTTGCAAAGATTCAATGCCTCTCGATCCTATATGGGAAAGAATCTGAGCTCCGGGAACTTGGCCCAAAGTCTCCTTATTTCTGTGGCTCACTAGGCACCGGAAAATCCTAACATGGGAAAATTTAAGGAAAAGAAACATTCATGGGCCCTCCATTTGTCCCAATTATCATTCTCAGGAGGAATCGCTTCAAAATCTCTTGGACTCATGTACTCTAGCCAACAAACTGTGGGAGAAAGCCAGCTTCCTTTGCCAAAGAAAATGCCGAATGTCCAAGGATATTATCGACTCCATTCGCTATTGGCACCAAAGCCCTTATAAAAGTTCACTTCTCAATCAACTATGGAGACTAATACCCGGCCTTCTCCTCTAGACAATATGGAAAGAAAGGAACAAGTGCATCTTCAAAGACCAAAGCACTCCTTTAGAAATCATTTGGGGCAACTTCTGTCTCAATCTGAAAGAGACCTTGGCGCTTCAATCTTGGCTTTCGGATGACTTTCCAAAGCTGGAAAATGAGACAACCATTTGGGAAAACTCGAACATACAACTCCCTCAAGGAACTCCCACTCAGAGACCTTCAGAAAGCATAAACATCAGAAAGCACAGTTGGTCCCCCCCTCCAAGGCATAGTTTCAAACTCAACTATGATGGAGCATATAAGGGCAACCCCGAAAAAGTTGGATTTGGAGGCATTTTCAGAGATCATAAGGGTTTGCCACTCCTAATTTACTTTGGCACCATTGGATGGGACACGAATAACTCGGCTGAGCTGGAGGGTCTCTAGCAAGGAATCCTCCTTTCCCAGCAGTATGGCTTCCATCCTCTGGAGATAGAAGGTGACTCCCTAATCCTGATCAACTTAGCCAACTAACTTCTCAATGGGGCTCATGCGCATAAAATTGCCAACAACTCGAGACTTGAAGCCAGACTAGATGCCATAGAAAAATCGCTTAGCACCAACTGAGCAATCATATTCAATCATGTTAAGCGGGAAGGCAACAAGGTTACTGATCTTCTGGCCAACCTCGGAGTGGAAAATGGGCATTCTCTTCTCTTTGGAGCTCTAGACATAATTCAGAATCATGATAAAAAATAGGAATGCAAAATTCTGGTCCAAAAGGATGCAGCACCCCCGGATGCGGGTGCCTCGCCAGGATGTTAATGCGATGGGACAGGGGTGGGGCGAGGTGGGACGACACATGCCTGCCCTGTCATCCGATATGTTCATCGCCTCTGCATGCTCTGGAATGCATCGGACCTCAGCTCTCTTCAATGCCATAGTAATGGGAGGTGCTATTCGAGGCAGGACGGAGGGAGATAAATTTAGGCTCACCCATGGGATGGTTATGGAACCTCTGTTGCTATGTGGGTCTGGTTATGGTCTGTATGGTGCTGGCTCTAGCGGTTTCAAAGGGGCGACTAAGCTGGAGATAGGCTCTAGCAGTCGTGAGGAGCTGCATCCATCAATTCCCTGGTTTCTGTCTAGGGCCTCTGGTCCTCATTTGGATGACTATCTGTTAGCCCGTGCTTTGCCATTGTGGGTGCTCAACCTTGTTTTCAGTGTCTGCTTTTTTCTCTATGCCCCGTCTTCGCCATAGAATGAGGTGTCGTAGGGGTACTCCTCGGCATGCACCCTCCAGCCCGTCCTCCAATTATCCCTCCCTGTCCAGTGATTTCATAGTTGGCCATTACCCTCGCACTCACAGTGGGAGAGGCCATCTTCATTTGCCGAGCCATTACCCTGAACCCCGTTCTCAAGACTCCTCCTCTTCTCCCTCATTTGGCTCTGTGATTTTCACCTTCAATTGCTCTCTGAATCGTCCAAGGATTACAGCTCACATCTCAGTGTTCTTTCATGACGAAGATGAGGTGGGAGAGTCTAGCTCTCGTGAGGAGGGCCCTGGTCCTGTCTCTGTGTCAAATCTGTCTTCTTTGCACACTCCAGAGGTTCAAGCTCGCAATGCTCTGGAACTGATGCTGCTCGTGCAAGGGATGTGCCTGATTTCGGTTGGTGCAGAATTCTGGAAGAACCTCCACATGATTAATTCACTCTGTGTTGCCTTTGTTTCATGTCATGCTGCCCATAATAGGTGGCGGATTTTTGTTCAAGCTGATAAGTGGGTTCACCTTTGCAAGTTATGGTTCAAAATGCAAGTTTTTGTTAATTTTTGTAAGTACTATAATATCAAGAAGGTCAACACTTGTTCCCCTGGGTGGGATTTGATAACAAGTTCGCTGTCATGGGGAGTGTGATATTCTCTGCCTCTCCTTCAGGTAGTTGTTTTGACTTCGGTCAAGATGTAATTTTACCCCTTTAATGTCAATAGAGTAATTTTATTTAGAAAGAAAAAAACTCAGCACACATTGCTTCATCTCTTACCTTGCCACTATTGGCTATAGTAGTCTAGAAGAAATTATAGATTGAATATCACGTCACTAGTGTGAGACACTAAAAGGTAAGTTATATGTGCATAAATTTTTTCATATGGATGAGATCAATATCTATTATATTAGAATTATCTTAGAAAAGAAATTGTATATGTATGAAAATAATATATATCATGCTAGATTTCTTTTAGAAAATAAGTAAATGTTTGCATGCAATAAAATAAGTAATGTGCAAAGAAGTATATGTTTTTATGTAAGAAAAATAGCTATCATGCAAAAATATATGTTTTCATGCATAAATAGCTTCCACTATTCAAGAAGTTTGATTTCCTCAAAATATTGCATGAATTATTTAAAAATAAAGATAATTTGATGAGACTAATATTGGAAACTATTTACATGAGCTACTAAAAGATGAAAAATATTTACTAAGTTACTAAAACATGAAGAAATTTACTAAAACATGTGAGGCTACCATGCCATATCTAATGGGTTATCTATATTAAAATTGGGTTTGAATAATTAGAAAAATTCAAATTATCCCTCCCCAATATTTGATAATATCATATTCTTGGTCTAATACATTATCTATCTAATAATGTACAAGGTATATGAATATGTTTTGAGTTTCTTTGGTGTGGTCCTATCTTTAATCTATTGATCTAGTTATAATTTATTCAAAAATGAAAGGGGTTTGTAATTTGAATGTAAGTGTTTCATTTGTGGGGGTCCACTAATATAATTAGTGTGGATCTATTTAATTTGTTTTATGTTTTCTATTTGAATATCTTATATCATTCACATTAGTAGTTGTGCTAATAATACATTACAATATCAAGTAATTCAAAGTTAATAAATGTTTAAGAATTGTAATTATAAATGAGTTTGTTATAAATATAACAATATTTAATTTAATTTTTCTACCTTAGGTCTATCTTAACACTAATCTATCAAGATTTAACATCTAGAGATATTTGATCTCTCTAAAGGCTTGGTCCATTTAAAATTAATATATATCGTTTGTGATACACACACACTTTTGGCTAAGTTAAAATATTAAAAAGAGCATTATAACATCTCTACCCTAATAGGGTGAAGAGGGCCTCTAGAGGTCATTATGTCCACCACATGGAAATCCCATAGAATCACAAAAAGACAATAGAAGAATCAAAAAGTACAACTCACTAATGTTATATATACACTGAAAAACCAGGAGATGTATCACACAGAATAAATAAGAGAAAACTATAGTGAGGAATATGGAGAGCATAAACACTATATTAAAAGTTGACTATTATAATTTTTTTGAGAAAAGTAGTGAAGATGCATGATGTTATTTAATTTGTTGTTAGACACAAGATGGAAGACATCTAGAAGAGAATGCAAAGCATAACTATTAGTGACAAATTTTAGTACAGTTTATATGAAATTCATGTTTATAGAAATTTTCATTAATTTTTAATCAATTCCTAAAGAAAGATATCTCCCCTTGGTCCCTTATTCGGTTTTTCCTATATCTTCTTTTATATATTTTATAAATAGAGTTAATAAAACTTCTTAAATATTGCAATTAAAAAAAATCTCATCTATTTTGTTTTATTTTTTCAAAAATTTATATGATTGAGATTTGAGAAATAAAATAAAACTTATAGCAGCTCTTCCTTTAAATTAAAAAGACAACATTCACAATATCCAACATGATAATAGAAGCCATTGCAACACTTCCTTTAAATTAAGGTGACACAACATTCCAGCCAAACACAATGTTCAACATGAAAAATATCTATATTTCCAAATTAACTATATTCTACATAAACTGAAAATATCCCAACTATGAATTTTATAAATACATTAAATTAAAAATTAATGTCCAAAGCAATTTACAGTGGATCAATTAAAAAAATCACACAAGAAACTAACATTTTTACATGACAAGCCTAATAAATTAGAGAGAAATATTAGAGAAAGAAGAAATCATTTTTGATCTAAACTCAAACTATTGCGGCCCTAAAGGAACCAATGGTATTCCTTCTATTTTTCCAAATTTTGAACCAGTTGTAGTTGAAATCATATGTTTTAGTTGACCAAAATATTTTGGCAAATTTTGAACCAGTTGTAGTTGAAATCATATGTTTTAGTTGACCAAAATATGTGGCCTTCATCCAAAAGGCTATAGTTTCGGCCTTAGGATGGTTTTTACTATATTTTAAAGTCTAATTTTGTTAAAATTTAGTAAGAATTTTTTGGAATGAGAAGTTTGATTTGAAATATTATTTGAGTTTCATGAGGTTTTGAGAGTCTTCAAAAAGTTCATTTTAGACAATAAAAAATAAGATTTAGAAGTAAAAATTCTTGTATTTCAGTCCAAAAAAAATGTAAAACTTAACATGTTTAAACAACACTATAGTTTTGTATAATTCCCTGCTAAACATGTCTTCTCCATGTCCTCTCCTCTTGGAAATAACTTTTGGCCCAATGGATAAACCATTGTGACATGTTATAAATTAAAATTAAACTATAAATTAAAATTAAATTGCAGAAACCAACTTTATAGTTAGTGATGATATGATAGACTAGGTTACTAAATTTCTAGCTAGTGATGATATGATAGACTAGGTTACTAAATCTCTTACTCATATGGGCTATAAAAATTACATTCATAAATTAAGTAGAATCCATAATACATCAATTGAGGCTTAGCATGTGTGCCATCTCCACTGATTTGTTCCCTCTCTTTTGTTCAACTAGCACAAAATAATCACCATCTCCTTCACCATCAAGTTTCTCAACCTAGACAAGCATCATTAGTGGACAGACCCACATTTGATCATCCATGGGGGAGGTAGGAAAATATCACTGGTATAGGTAAGCATCATTAGTGGACAAAACCCACATTTGATCATCCATGGCCGAGGTAGGAAAAAATCACTGGTATAGGTATTACATAGTTGGGATGGAAAAATAGAATTACCCATAAACAATCCATGAATCAATCAATATGTGAATAATATGGTTCCACCAAGTTCCATGCATTCACTGTGATCAACACTGAAAATAGATTATCCCTCCCTTGAGAAATGGGTTATCATTCCCTTGAGGAAACCAATCAGAATTTAGAATTTGGGCAGCCTCACTTTCCTTTCAATCCCTGGAGTTAGATTGTGAATTTTCTTGAAGGGTCCATCTCCCCAAACAATCTCTTGTGCTAAAGAATGAAAATGGATTCAATAGCAGAAAATGAGTTACTAATCATTTACTAAGAAAATCATGTCTAGATGCTTATAATGTGGGAAATACAAATTACTTCAAGTGTCATAATTTTGAATAATGAAAAATGAAAGATTCTCTATGTCTTTATGTATATAAAGATTTTTAATTTATAAATTGGGCAATACTGTAACAGTTTTGACAAGTTATTATATTTGGAAAATATAATTTTGGAATTTGTTCTTAGTATTTGAAAATTTTTTGAGGTAATTGACAAATTTTCTCCAATTAATCTTTTACTAAGAAAATCATGTCGAGATGCTTATAATGTGGGAAATACAAAAATTCTGAGGATAATTTCTTGTATTCTTATTCTATTATCATTTTTTTTTGTGAATAATAGAATTTTGAGTGCATTATGCAAATTTATCTTGATATCAAAGATGAGCGTTGTGAAGGCTCTGGTCTGTTGTTGAAAGATATTTTTGATTGCAATGTTGATCCACCAAATGGAACACTGCCCAGCATAATTTATCTTGAAATTGATATATAAAATGAGGGTTGTGGTGGCTCTGGTGTGAAGGTTGACATCTGTTGTTGAAAAATCTTTTTGATTACAATGTTGATCGACCAAATTGAACACTGCTCAGTCCGACCACAGATCTGAGGAGTGTGACCCAGATTGATTGAGACCTCGATCATTCTAGCCTCGTCCGTGATGCGTAGTATTTGGTTGATCCGTGTCAAATCTAAGATCTTGTGCGAAGAGATTGGTACAACCATTAAGGGCCGAGCATCGGAGTGAAGGTCGCTCGAGTCTATCCTACTACGATAATGAGAGGCATAATGCCTGGTCTGGGGATGAAGGATCTGAAGCCTTTCGAAGCTGCACAGTGGTCGAGGTGACTGTAGTGTGTGAAAAAAATGCAACACAGAAAAGTGGTGAGCATGGACTTGATCGGTGAGGCGGGGTGAGGCCTGTTGAGCGACGTCAGGATGGAGCGTGGAATTGCCGTCTGAAAGGCCTAGAGTTGCTTGTGGAACCTATGGTAAATGAGTATTGCAAAGAAAAACTTTTGATTTTTGGATGCAAACGTTAAACTTTTCATAAAACCGGTTGATTTTTTCTTCAGAGTAAAAACTTTAATTAACAAAAAGTTTTGATTTAAAAAAAAATATGAATGTATGTGATTGCAACAAAGTATGCCGCAAAAGCCTTCGTTTAAAAATATGAATAAACAAAGTTGCATGAGATACACAGACAAACCAGGGACAGAAGAAAATTATCAACGGGGAGTAAAATGAGGTGCCACCAAACACAGACGACCAGTCCACTTTTACAGTAGACACCACTGCAATGCAACCACTGAGCAATGAGGAGAGATTATGCACCACAAAGAGTCACTATGGTAGTTGCAGCCACCCAAGAATTGTTGATCGAACTAAAGAAATGTCACGTCAATGAGATGCAAGGCAAATTCATAGAGCTATCAAGAATCAACGCTTTGGTGCGTCAAAGTAATGCCGGTTGGACTACCTGCCTGACTCCATTGACTCGATTTTGTAAGACATTCTCTCTCGCCTATACATCTGTGACCTATTGAGAGCTCAGCTAACTTCCCTAGCTTGGCACCATGCTATTTAGTCGTCCGAAGCCTTTCATCAGATATTTGATGAAAAAAATGATGAGTCGTGGATTGCTCTCAACAACTGAGGTATAAACAACACAATGTAAACAACAAAATGCACCTGCGGAGTTGATGAGAGAAATCGAGGACTCATCTTTTTTTCCATCAAATATATGCCGCGTTAGGAGGACTAAATTGTGTGGTGCCAAGCTAGGGACCCAAGCTGAGCTGTCAATAGCTCACATATCTGCAGGCTAGAGAGAATCTATTGCAGAATGGAGTGAGGTAGTACAACTCGATTCCTTTGACGCATCAAAGAGCTAGCACTTTGAATTTGCGTCTCATCAGATTGAGGTGACGTTTCTTCAGTTGGATCAATATTTTTTTCTGTGGCAGCAGCTATCATAGCTACTCTCTGTGGTGCATAATCGCTCATCATTGCTCACTACTTGCATTGATTGGAGAAAGGGAAAAGAAAGGTGATGGAAATTGCAGAAGGGGAGGGTTCTGTGAAGAGGGAAATGGGAAATTGGAGGAAGTTGTGCACAAAGGTGATCCACTTGTGCTTGTAAATTTGTACTGATGATATGTATTATTGGTCTTGTTTCAGCCTCATTTTAGTTCTAATTGGGCAAAAGACATAAGATTTGAATTAGTACACAAAAAATATTGTGTTCTGGGCATAGATAGTAAGATTCAAAAAAACTAAAAGCTAGAGAATATACACAAGTGATCATGGGTAATGAAATCAACTTTTTTAGTTTTTTTTTCATACTAGGATATTGGAAAATCTTAAGCTTGCTTTTCAACTAATTTTTTTAGTTTTTTCATTCTATGATACTGAAAAATTTAATGCCTCATACCCACACCCACATTCTTTGTTGATTTCACTCAATCTACTTACACACATAGTGGAAGAAGATCTTGCCCTCTAAATTCTCTTGAATCTATAGCTTCCATACAAACCTATTCATTTTAAACAAGTTTGATATCTTCACACAACAGATTCATTTAATTATAACA
Source organism: Pinus tabuliformis (assembly GCA_031772625.1). Taxonomy (NCBI): domain Eukaryota; kingdom Viridiplantae; phylum Streptophyta; class Pinopsida; order Pinales; family Pinaceae; genus Pinus; species Pinus tabuliformis. The sequence goes on from CM062804.1 coordinate 1,271,928,661, forward strand.
ATCTAAAGTAAATTGAAATGTTATTCTCCAATTCTCTACTTAATACAACAATCCAACATTTTAATAATAAAAATATACAAAACTCAAATATAGAAATGTGATATTCTCCAATTCTCTACTTCATACAACAATACACAAATATAATAATAAAAAATTACAAAAGAAGATATAGGAAATAGAGGAGGCCTAAGTGCAAAACAAAATATGAATAACAAGAATTTATGAAAACTAAGTATAGAAAACAATGGAAGGGAAAATGTTGTTACACTAATTTGTATTATCATACCTTTCACACTAATAAGAACCTTAAATAGTGTTATCTTTCTATTATTTATTATGGCTTAGTAAAGCTGAAATTTATTCACCTTATTTAGATAAACATCCTTCTAGTGTCTAGATTACCATGAAATTGATATGGTATCTTCAAAGACTTTGTGTGGACACTTAGCTTATATAAAAACACTAAGTTAATCAGACAAAGTTATAAGTCCCTATTACTAACAGAAGAGATATTAGAGCAACATGGTCTTTTGTTATAAGAAGAAAGACCTCATAAATCACCATTAAACAACCAAGGGTTATATTGAAACCATGAGCTCATACCATGTCCTACATTAAAGGTATCACAAAAGCACTTTTCCAAAAATAAATGGATCTTAAACCACTATTAAAATAACATGGGCTATTACTCTAAAGGAAAAAAAACTATGTACAAAATACCATGTGCTAAGATTAAGTTCTTGAAAATTTGTTAGTTGTTTCAACTAATCCATTAGTGAGAGGGCCAAAGTATACATAGTCATCAACCAACTAACAACCAATTCACAACTCATAGATCCAAGAGGAGGGAAAACACTTGAACCCTTTTGTTTTTAACTAACAAATTTTATGAGTAAGTGAGAAGGTGAAAGATAGTGAAAAACATAAATATCATAAGAACTCCATTAATGCATGCAACAATACTCAAGTATGTCCTTTCTAAAATTTTCTAGAAGTAAAAAATATGACATACAATATTTATAATGAAATTTTAAAAATATATTAAGTAGACAAACTTATTTACATGTGTTTAATTAATTTAGTTAATAACAAGAACAACAACAACAACCACCACCACCACCACCACCATGGTATGAAATCCAATTGGTGATATCATAACAATGATAATGAATTTGTTATGTACCAAGAGTTTCCTCCAAATCCACCCAATTAGCTTACAGTGGTAATTGTTGCTCATAATAGACACCTAGTTGTTAACCCAATCATTTAAAAATAATAATACAACTCTTATTATGGGTATGGGATGTGATTATGGGTATGGAGAGGGGTAAAGGCACACTAGTAAGAAAAATTCTTAGTTTTTTATTTCTTTAATAACTAAAAAAAATACTAACTAAGTGAATAGTGTCTTAGTTATTTAGTCTAACAATCTTAGAGCATACCTTTTCCATATGACAATATTTAGCCATGTGGAGAACACTCAAAGGCATATGCCCTACTCCAGTTTTTTTATTCGCCCAACAATGGATCATCAATGTTAATTCTATGGGAAGATTCACAATTATATTGATAACACAATGAATTGGATCATGTTTTCTTTCTAATTAGAACCCCCATAGTATGTATTGAATTGGCACAATGATTCCATGCTTTAATTTTCAACAACTACTATAGGATGGAAAAACCAATCTTGACACATATAAAACAAATGAGAAAATTAATAGTTGATGGGTATGAATTTTGTGAACACATTTCATAAACACATTTCTTTGATCAAAATAGGGAATTTGAGTCCATGCACTTCATTAGCTATCTTTTTGACATATTTTTAATTACAAATATGAAAGATCCATCTTTACTTTGGATCTACCAAGAGGAGAGAAGGACCAAATCTTATTTCACTCTATGATAATTTTCATATCAAGATATTTGATCCCTCTCACCGCGTCTAGTAGAGATCGAGAGTAAAGATGGATATATGCTAGTGTAATTCCCCCCTTTTAAATAGGCTACATTGCATGTGAATGCCACGGGTTAATACCATTGTTTCTCAATACCATGGGTCAATGCCATCGGCCATCTTTATTTTTATTAATATTAATATTAGGGTTAATAATGTCTTTTTTAATGGTATTAATAATAATTTGGCCCTTGGTATTTGGGCTAAATTAAAAGTGTTAGTAAATATAAAGTGAATTATGGAATAAATATAAAAAATATTTTATTTATTTACCATAACTCTATTTGGCCCATGGTATTTCGCTAGTGGTATTAAAATCTTATTTGGCCCAAAGGATTCATCCAAATAAAATTTCTTTTTTTATTCTTATTAAATATAAAGAGGTTTATGGACTAATTATAAAAATAGGCTTTATTTATCTACCATACCTCTAGTTGTTTTATATTTTTATTTATTTATAACACCTTTGAAGTAAATATGAAAAGGGGTTTTATTTATTTACCATATCTCTATTTTATTTATATTTTTATTTATTTACCATATCTACTTTTTTAGCGTTCATAAACCTCTTTATATTTTAAATTTGTATTGTGTTTATATATAATAATAATTAGAATGGTTACTTGATTAGAAATGTTAAATGTTACACATTACATATTAAATGTTTACATTTACACTTATTTTTACATTAATTTAATTTATCTCCAATCAATAACTAGAATTTCCACTACAAATCTTCATGATATTTAAATTCATGTATATGTTCACTTTTACTCTCATAGTCAATTATAACTACCAATGACAAATGATAATGGCTACTAGAAATAATGAAAAATGAAATTGTCAACAACATATTCTAAACCAAACCACACATTCTAGTCAGCTCTTGTCATATTCGAGTCCAAACCACAAACCACACATTCTAGTCAGCTCTTGTCATATTCAAGTTATTGTTCATTTATAAACAAAACATGAAAACTTCTAGACTATCACTTCATGCTCTACACAATAATCTACCCACATAACTAAAACTTTTTGCAAACCAATGTTGCGTTCTAGTGTGTAGACATAGAAATTTTCTACATTACTATAGCAATAGATAGTTTAGTGAGAACAACACACATGAATTGTACCAGTTAATATAAAGGTTATCGAGAGTTAACTAGCATTTAGAATTTTAATATTGTAAAGGCAATATATATATAATATTTTTATCATACAACTTTGCAATGTGTATTCCAATCAACAAATAATAATAAGAATTTAGAAAGAAATGCACTTGCAAAAAAATTCCTTTCAAAAATAGATAAACTACAATTAATGTAAAATAAAAAAAACATGTATATGAAAAAGCATTAGACAAGATATTTATATAAAAATATTTTTTTTGACAATAATCTAGATAAAAGTTAACATGAGCTTCCACGTGCGTCATGTCAATGTCATGCTCGAAGGCTATTGGATCACCTTCGGTTGTTCCTTCACCTACCCTCCTAACTGCATTTGATGGACATTCTCATAGGCCACATGGGATTATCCTAGCCCTTCCGATATGTGTTGGGGGGAAGGTCGTTAATATTGAAGTAGAAGTCATTGATGCTAACCTAGACTACAATCTCCTCTTAGGAAGGAACTGGGTATATGAAATGGAGGTCGAAGTCATTGATGCTAACCTAGACTACAATCTCCTCTTAGGAAGGAACTGGGTATATGAAATGGACGTCATTGTTTCGACTCTGTTTCGTGTCATTTGCTTTCCTCATGAAGGGAAAATCGTTAAGGTTGATCAATTGGATTATTGTCCAGTTTATCCTCAAGAAAATTTTGACTCTATTGTTCCTTCAGTGGATAACCCTCGTCCGCCTACTAAGAATCTAGGATTTGGGATGTATTCTTCATTGATGGGTACCTTTGATTTTCCCTCTCCTATCGCTAGAATCAATGTCATTACATCATCTAAGGAGTCTCCTCAAAAAGAGTTCTTCCGAACTCATTATTTTTCAGACCCTTGGACCTTGCCTTCACCTATGACCACATTAGCTGAAGGACAAGTTAATGGAATGGCATTCCCTATGTCTGCAGCTAAGCTTAGATACTAGTCTATTGTTAACTCTGCAGACGACCACTCTACTCCTTTTTCTGAGGAGGAGCTAGATGGTGATGTGGCCACGGCCTGGACCCTTGATTCTACCTCTGCCTTGGACTTCTTAGATACGGTTTTACCTTCTGAAGAAGAAATCCTAGAAGTAATGATGGGTGTAGATCGACCTTGGGAAGACTTACACCATTGTTCATATTTTCTTCCTCCATTGTAGGAAGTAGAATCTAGGTTCTCCGAGCTCTTTACTAGTGATTTTTGTACGGTATCAAATCCTTTGGCTCGAGCAGACTTTTGTGCCAAAGATAATATGTCGGTGATTTCAAAAATGATATCTATAAACATCTCTAGGAACCCTAACGTGATCGAGAATCTCTTCATTGGAGTCGAATGTTCCCTTGAAGAAATTCAAGTTTACACTCACCTTTTCAAGGAATTTCAAGACATATTCACTTGGTCTTATGAAGAAATGCCTCGCATTGATCCATCTATAGTTCAACATGAGATCAAGACATACAAAAATGCCAAACCTGTTCGTCAAAGGCTTCAGCCGGTTAATCCTAGGAAAGCATCACTGATTAAAGCTGAAGTAGAGAAGCTGCTCAACGCGGGTTTTATGTACCCTGTTCCTCTTACCAATTCGGTTTCTAATCTAGTCCCTGTGGATAAAAATCAAGGAACAATACGAGTATGCATTGACTTTAGAGACCTCAACAAGTCTTTTCTGAAAGATAATTACCCACGCCATTCATTGATCAGATTATTGACGAGTGTGCACGTAATGAGATTTTTTCCTTCATGGACAATTTTTCTCGTTATAATCAAATCTCTATCCGTCCTGAAGATCAACATAAGACAGCTTTTATATGTCCTTGGGGTACCTTCGCATACAGAAAGATGCCTTTTGGTCCTAAAAATGCTGGAGCTACTTTCGAGCGGGCCATGTCATATGCTTCCCACGACATTAAACATATCATCGAAGCATACTTGGACGATCTAGCTGCTCATTTTGGAAAGAGAACTGATCATCCTAGTTATCTTCGATTGGTTTTTGAGCGATGTAATTTTTATAAGTCTGGTTGAATCCCAATAAGTGAATTTTCGCGGTTACATCTAGTTAGCTATTAGGGTTCATCGTGTCAAATGAAGGGATTCGGGTTGATCCCTTCAAGGTTGAGGTAATAATTCAGTTGCCTCCCCCATCCTCAATTCGGCAACTTCAAAGTCTTCAGGGGAAGGCTAATTTATTAAGATAGTTTATAGCGAATTATGCCGAGATCACTAAAGGGTTTATGCATTTGATACGCAAAGGAGTTCCATTCGTGTGGGATGACTTTGCGCAGCGGTCATTCGATGCTTTGAAAAAGGCATTAGTCTCTGCCCCGCTTTTGAGTCCACCAGATTATGGTAGGGACTTCCTTTTATATCTCATTGTAACAGAATCAACCATTGGTATGGTCCTGAACTTTGCTATTCTTTGGTTGAGAAGTTGGCTTTGGAAACTGTCCATGCTGTCTAGCAGCTCCGTTATTATATCTTTCTACGAAAAACTTTTGTCTTAGCAACGGTCAATCCATTTCAGTTTGTCCTCAGTAGGTGAGTGATTGGGGGCAAATATAATTGATGGATAGTCATTCTACAAGAATTTGATCTCGAGTTCTTGTCTGCCAAGTCTAAGAAATCCATGGCTTTTGCCGAGCTAATTTCTGAGCTACCTTGTGGAGAGGATACTATTTATGAGGAAATTTTTCCAGATGAACATTTATTCCTCATCTCTTTACACGACCCTTGGTATGGAGATATCATTGTCTATCTCCAAACTTCAAAGTTTCCCTCTACTTTCTCTAAGGATGAACGTCGAAAATTACGTCACCTCGCTAAAAATTATGTTATCATTGGTGATACATTATACCGTCGAGGGGTTGATTCAATCCTTCGGTGCTGTTTAACCCTAGAGGAAGCAGAGTGAGTGCTCAATGACTACCACAATGGAGCTTGTGGTGGTCATCTATTAGGGCTTATTACAACTTAGCGTATCTTGTATGCCAGCTATTTTTGGCCTTTGCTCTTCAAAGATTGTATTGAAGTGGTCAAACGCTGTCACCCCTGTCAAATTTATACTCGAAAGATGTGCACACATCTAGCTCCTCTTTTTCCCATTGTCACTGTGGATCCTTTTACTATGTAGGGTATTGATTTTACAACTTGTAATCCACCTTCAGCAGTGAATCACAAGTACATTATCGTGGCCGTAGACTACTTTACGAAGTGGGCTAAGGCCATGCCCACTTATAAAAACGATAGTGAAACAACGACATTGTTCCATTTTAATCAGATTATCTCTAGGTTCGGTATCCCGAGAGAGATTGTCACTGACCATGGCAGTCATTTCCAGAATCAACTAATGTCAGAATTGCCTGTCAAATTGGGTTTCCGGTAGGAACATTCGTATCCTTATTATCCTCAGGCTAATGGACAGGTCGAGGAAATCAACAAAACTCTTAAGGCAATCCTACAAAGGACAATCGACAAAAATCGGTCCAATTAGAATCTTATGTTGTATCGGCTCTTTGGGCATACCAAACCTCCGTAAAGACTGCTACTAGTTTTACATCTTTTCAGTTAGTTTATGGGATGGAATCTATCTTTCCTATCGCATGTGAAATTCCATCTCTTAAGTTAGCTATTGAGCTCCTTCCAGAGACTTCTAGTCTCGAAGAGCGCCTCCTTCATTTGGAACATCTCGATGAGTAGCGTAGAGATGCCGCCACAACCAATGAGGCTCATAAGAAAAGGGTTAAAATGTAGTATGATAAAGTTGTCCGTCCTCGAGTCTTTTCTGAAGGCGACCTTGTCTTGGTTTACGACCAAGATAAGGACACCTTGGGGGTAGGAAAGTTCAAGCCTATGTGGTACGATCCCTTCATAATTAAACGATTTTTATAAAAAGGGTCGTATGAGTTAATCGATTTTGAGGGAAATAAGTTGGGAGAGCCCCGAAACAGGCTCTACCTCAAGAAGTACTTTGCTTAAGTAGTAACTAGGCAATGGCTTCTTTGTACATTTTGTATATTTGTACATATCTCATCGATAGTTTTTGATATCGACACTTTTTGGTCTGTTGTGGCAAGTGTTGATGGATGACTTGGTCTACTTTGGATTCACCGATGGTGCTAGTCGACACACTTGGAACCTCGCTTCCACAGCTTGGGTACTATACTATCCAACTGGTCAATTGATGGTGTTAAGGGGAGTATGCATTGGTCTCGCTTCAAAAACTATGTCTAAGTATACTTCCGTCATTAATTTACTATCCGAAGCCATTCTTATGAAATCGATTCGTTGGTAGTCTATCTTGATTCACAATTGATAGTGTCACAATTGTATAACATTTAACGGGTAAGGAATCCATGTTTATATCGCTAGTATTTAAGAGTGAGGTTGTTTCAAAGGTTATTTACTTAAATTAATTATTTTCACATTCCAAGATCTCATAATTGGTTAGCTGATTCTATTGCTAATCAAGCATTAGACTGGCACATTAATCATTCATCACAATAAACGTAAACATCAAAAAGTCAACTATATATATCTATATATATATATATATATATATATATATATATATATATATATATATATATATATATATATATATCATAAAACATCTCGAGTTTGCATAAGTGTGTCCAAAACAATATACAAAATTGAGACTCAAATGCCCATAATCATGTCCAGTACATCTAATACCCCGGCTCACGATGAGCGGCTAAGTAGGCAACTACTGCATTGCCCACACACCTATGAATGCGAACCCAGTCACGTGGCATGCCAACCACATGACACTACATATCTATAGGAAGATCCTCTACAGCTGCCATCAGTACTCTGTGAGTGAGTCTCACCAAGTGCCGCTGAACTGTGTGTAGTAGTCGCTCTGTGTCTGCAGCTGCCTCTTCGGCCCCTCGGCCATGACGTCTGTGCCGTAAGAACTCATCTGGTCGTACCGGCCCAATATCTGGAACATGATCATCATATTAATCATTTGAATCCTCTCAAAAATATATTTTCAAAATTCATTAATTAGAAAAAATCACAAAAAAATTTATAAAAAATAAAAACACTTACCTATGTCGCCCCATGCTACGGTCGGTGGTAATACTAGATCGGGATCTCCTCAGAAGACCAACCCAACATAAGGGTAGTCATCTATGGTAATTATCTACTGCTCCCACCAGGAGAAGAAGTCATCGTCAAATGTAGTCTGTGGGATGTCCCCACCTCCTAGATGTTTCATCAAGTGAGCCCACCTACCCATTCGTGGATCTCGTGGGATGCTGATTGAAACTAGTACTCTAGGTCGAAGTGCAAGGACCCTCTCAAAAAAGAAAGAACAAAAAAAAGTCCCATATCCAAATTTTTTGTCGTCCCTCTCTTGATGGAAGTAAGTTGGCTTTTCAAGCTAGCCAGAAGAGGAGTACACCAGTCAAATACGGTGGTGAGACAATCTACCACCAAGCTCATGGCTAGCCGTGATGCCTGGTACAGAGAAGCTGATTCGTTCACTCTAGCTATAGTGAACAAGTTTATCCTCAATGATAGACTCTCCACATGTTTGATTGGAATTTGACTTCCAATATTCTCTGGATGTCCTGGGCAATATATATGTATGTAGTCCTCGATCAAGAGACTGCCTCGTGTCTTGCCCCTAGAATGTACTACCTCTCTTCTTCGGGAAAGGCCTCTGATGAAATAAATGTCTTCCACTTCTATCCTGAGTTGCATCTGGTCAATCATAAATGAATCATCCTCAATTCTCCAGTAGTGAATGAGCATCTCAAGCAGGCGTGTGTTTGCTTTCATATTTGGTATTTTGAAGAATTTTAGCAAACCACATCCCCATAAGGCATCCAAAGCATTGGGATTGTTCATAACCTCATCATCCACTGAGGTATGCTCTCTTTCTCACCAAGTGACTGGCATCCTGAAGAAAAAATGATTTTAGACCATTAGTTTTTTTTGTTTGAAATGTTCGCGGCGTATATGCGGGTCCATTTACACACAGTCGCATCTAGGGCGAGCTTGTACACGGTTTTCACATATCCAACCCACGTATATGCCGCGATGCAATTGTTGACAAAAAATTCAATGGTATAACTTAAATTAAAAATTCTAAAACTAGTCACAACTGAATGCAAGACAAGTATAAAGGTTACTTGGTGATTTTGGAAGGATCTAAATGGTTGAATTTGGCGTATGGAAAAGTTTGCTCCTTTTGCTCCACTCCTCTACTCTCAAACTTAAATGGTGAAAATGGTGAGTCCAAAAACTATTTTATAGGCTTTGAAAATGCAAAATTTTTTCAAAACTTGATTTTGTTTGGTCTCATCTAACTTTTAACTTGGGAGCTTGGAATGTTGAGAATGGTTTGATTTTCAGGAAATTTTGGACATTTTTCGACAGTTTCGAGTCGGTTCCATGATTACTGACCCGTCATGGCAGGTATTATTTTCTCACTTGCATATAGGTCAGGGAAGCCATTTTTCCGTTGCATTATGCGCACTAGCCTCCATTTTTTGATACACTTGCCATAGGGTCGATCCCATCGTGTTATGGTTCGTAAACCACTTTCACTCGCCAATTTTTTTAATCATGACACGGTGGTAGAGCCATCCTTTTCATGGGCATCGTAGTTAGCACCTCACTGACATTTGTTGTACATGTTGCTCCGATCTGAGTAGGCTTGGGAGTCCTCTGTAGTCCCACCATGACCTATGTGGTGAAGACTCATTCCTCTTTGCTTCGTTCTACCCTTATACCCTAGAGGCTCATTTTGTGTTGAGTTGTACTACTGCATTGCATTTTGACCATTTGCACCCTTTTGGCCTTAAGCCGGCTTCACTTGGACTCGTGTTTAAGCCAACTTTTGACCATGACTGCTGCAAAATCAAACTTGCATGCCCTTACCTTCTACGACTTGACACACCTTGATCCGTGGAAATAACACACTTTTCAGTGTCTTTGACCAGTTTTCACCTCCTTGCATTGAGCATAGGAATGTTCCAATCCTAGGAATTAGATCATCTGTTTCACCGACACTCATTCTTTCCACTATACTTTAGCATTCTTTTATTCTTTTTCCAGCTTAAAGGAAAAGACAAAAAAAAATATATTCCAAAAAAAGAGTGGGAACGAGACAATATTTCCACTTATTGTTGGCAGCTAGAGTCAGTTGTGTCTGTTATGAAACCAGCTCACAAAAAGATAGAAAAGAGAGATCCACACCTTAGAATTCAGCCTCTTCGAGGGGGAAACCTCCTTTACATTACATAAATGAACAATTCTTGGATGCTACAAATGACAAAACCTCCTTTCTATATATAGGAGTCTAAGGAGTCACAATATAATCCAGCCGACCTAACAATAATAATATAAAGCCACAAAAATAACAATAGAGGGATTCTATCAGGCACATAAATAACAACAAGGGGGTAATAGGGGCACAACAATATAAATAAGGGGTATAACTACAATAGTAATGGGGTAATCACTAGTATTATAGGCACCCAACATGCCCCTCTCCTTCAAAAAAGTGTTGTCCTCAACGCTTGAATAGTTCTGTATACTTCTGCATAAAATTCTCATCCTCCCATGTGGAATCTTTTACAGATAAGTTCTTCCACTTGATAAGATACTCTAACATTGATCGATTTCGTAGCTGTCGAGTTCTTGTTTCTATGATTGCTTCCGGTTCCAATATAATTTTTCCTTCCTCGTCAAGTTCTAGCAATATTGTTTGAACTGGGAGCTTGTCGCCTATAACTTTCTTTAAACATGAAACATGGAAAATTGGGTGCAATCGAGAAGCTACAGGAAGCTCCAATTTGTATGCCATAGTACAAATCTTTTGCAACACCTTGTACGGACCATAATACTTTGGTGATAATTTATTATCCTTCTTAGCTTGCTTTAGGGACATTTTCTTATATGGTTGTAGCGTAGGAATACCCAATCACCTACATCAAAACTTCTTTCACTGTGATGTTGATCTGCCTGTTGTTTCATTCTATTTTGTGCCAACACGAGGTTATCCTTTAAGAGTTGGAGGACTTGTTGTTGATGTTCGATGTGAAGTTCCACTGCCTGAACCTTAGAATTTTCTCTTAAATATGATGTGATGGATGGTGGTTGATACCCATAAAGTGCCATAAATGGGGTCATTTTTGTTGCTGTATGGAAGGAAGTGTTATACCACCATTCAGCTAGAGGCAACCATTTGACCCATTGTGTCTGTTCATCAGATACAAAGCAATGAAGATATCCTTCCAAACATTTGTTTACTATCTCAGTTTGCCCATCAGATTGAGGATGATAATATGAGCTATGAGCTAACTGAGTACCAAGACAAGAAAATAATTATGTCCAAAAATTTCCAGTGAAAATGGGATCTCTGTCACTTACAATAATATTTGGGTTTCCATGTAGCTTTTGAATTGTTTCCATAAATGCAGTAGAAATTGTACTGGCTTTAAATGGATGTGATAATGCTCAAAAGTGTGCATACTTGGTAAGTCTGTCAACTACCACCATGATGACACTCTTTCCCTCAGACTTGGGTAAACCTATGATAAACTCCATTGAAACCTCCTCCCAACATTGGCTTGGAATGGATAAAGGTTGTAATAGACCCGGTGTCTTAATTGTTTCAACTTTATTTTGTTGGCAAACCAAACATTACACCACAAAATTTTGAATATATGATTTAAGGCCATCCCAAAAAAATTCCTTCTTAACTGTGTGGTAAGTTTTTAAAAATCCTAAGTGCCCTCCTAAGGGAGAAGTGTGCAATTCCATAAGAATCTTTTGCTTTAGCTGGGAATTCTTACAGAGGTATAAGCGATCTTTGTACCATAATGAATCATTTTGCCAGCTAAATGTATCAGACATATTGGAATCTTGTTGTAGCTTTCAAATAAGTGCCCACACTTCTTCATCATTCTTCCATTCCTCCCTTGATTCGTTTATCCAATCTGGTTGGATAATAGAAATGGCGTACAACAATGCTTCCACATCCTCATCCTTTCTTGATAGTGCATCTGCCACCACATTTTGCTTCCCTTTTTGTAGATGATTTCAAAGTCATAACCCAACATCTTTGTGACCCACTTTTGTTTCTCTTCAGAGGATAATCTTTGTTCTAAAAAGTATTTAAGGCTATCATGATCCATTTTTACCTTGAAGTGTCTTCCCATTAGGTAGGGTTTCCATTTCTTAAGTGCATGGAGTATTGCCAACATTTCCTTCTCATAAATAGCTTTGCTTAAAAACTTTCCCTTGATTGGACGACTTTCAAAAGCAATGGGTCTTTCATCTTGCATTAGAATAGCACCAATTCCATTTCCTGAAGCATCACATTCCACAATAAAGATTTTTGTGAAGTCCGATGTAGCTAAGACCGGTGCTTGGCAAATTGCCTCTTTAAGATGTTCAAAGGCCTTTGTTGCTTCCGGAGTCCATGAAAATGCATCTTTCTTCAATAATGTTGTTAGAGGTGTTACTATTCTCCCATAATTCTTAACAAACTTGCGATAATACCCTGTCAACCCAAGAAATCGTCGCAGATGCTTTATGGATGTGGGAATTTTCCATTCCTTAATGGCTTTAATTTTGCTAGGGTCTACCTTAACTCCTTCATGAGATACAATATGACCCAAATATTCCACCTCCTGGACTCCAAAGAAACATTTGGATCTTTTTGCATATAATTGTTTCTCCTCCAATAGTTGTAGCACCCTGTCAATATGTTCAACATGATCCTTCCAAGACATGTTGTAGATTAGTATATCATCAAAAAATACCAACACAAATTTTCAAAGGAATGGTTTGAAAATTGAATTCATCAAACCTTGAAATGTTGAAGGTGCATTAGTAAGGCCAAAAGGCATGACCAAAAATTCATAATGACCCTCATGAGTTCTAAATTCCATTTTCGGAATGTCTTCAATCTTCATTCTGATTTTATGATATCCCGAACGAAGATCCAAATTGGTGAAGTAAATTGATCCATGCAATTCATCCAGTAATTCATCAATGATAGGAATGGGGAACTTATCTTTAATAGTGAGCTTGTTGAGCTCCCTATAAATCGGACACATGTGCCATGATCCATACTTCTTGTGCACCAATACTACTGGAGCAGAGAAAGAACTTTGACTTGGTTGAATTATACCAGCCTCTAGCATTTCTACAACCATACGTTCAATTTCACTTTTTTGGACATAGGGATATCTGTATGGCCTGATGTTTGGAGGAACACTTCCTGGAATCAGATGAATAGCATGATCATGATCACGCATAGGTGGGAGATCTTTGGGAGTCTCAAATACCTTGGAATGATTGTCCAGGACTTTTTGGAGATCTGGAGAAATAGATGATTCCGATGTGGAAACATCTAGCGAACATAATTGTGCAAATACACCTCTTTTCTCCTTTTTTAGAAGCTTTGTCATACTATTAGAGCTGATTATCTTTCCTCATTTCCCTGCAATACCCCTTAATTCAACTTCCTTTCCTTCCGTAGAAAATTTGATGAAAAGTTCTTGAAAATTAAAAGCTATTGTACCCAAGGATTGCAGCCATTGGACTCCTAGTACAACATCAACACCTCCCATTGGAATGGAAAGCATTGGGCTAGTCAATACATATTCTCCCAAGGATAGCTTGATATTATGGCACCTTCCAGAGCAAGTTATTGTTCCTCCATTTGCAATCATCACTTGACACTCTGGTGCTGGATATAGGAAGCCATTCAATTCTTTTGCAACCCTACAATGAATAAAATTGTGGGTGCTTCCTGAATCAATCAACACTATTACCGTTTTCTTCTTGATTTGTCCTTCTATCTTGATGGTTTGAGGAGTGGTAATTCCCACCAATGCATTACAAGATATGGTTGGATTTATTTGTTCTTCATCTAGGCTTTGTTCCTAGAGTATATCTTCTTCTTTTGACCTTTCTTGCTCCTTTTCTTCTTCCTCTTCACAATCTATGTAAAATAATTTCTTCTTAGCACACTTATGACCTTTAGTGTATTTTCTATCACAACTCTAAAAAAGCCCTTTTACTCTTTTTTCTTCCAATTTTCGTGGTGTCAACCTTATAGGTTGTGGAAGACTAGGGGAAACAACACTTCCGTCTCTATAGTTGTGAGTGGTATGCTTCCTGGTTGCCATAATTTTGCTTTCCATTTTTCTTGCTAACCTGAATTCCTTCTCTAATGAATCAGGTTCCCAAAGGCGAACATCATGTTGGATATTATCCCTTAAAGACCCTATGAACACATAAATCCTATGCTCCTCTGTAATATCTTTTACCCTTATGTTCAATTTTTGGAACTCCTCAATGTTCTCCATTACTGAACCCTTTTGTTTGAGACTTATCAACTGGCTAAAAAAAGTGTTGCTTTTTGTAGAGTGAACTTGTACGATGTGCCAAGAGTCACTGTTTCAACTTTTGAATCTGAAACATGCATACAAGAAACTAAAATCCAGCCTCTTTCTGTACCTTCTTACGAAATTTCAATCTGATCCCCAGAGAGAAAGCTATGACGATTTTCCCGAGGTCACCTATTTTGAATGTAATTCAGGAGTCTGCAAAAAGACCAACTTCCTCAGATCATATCTCCGCAAATATCGCGCTAAAAGCTCTGAAATTTGGACCCAAGGTTCAATGTGATTTCTTCTCAAATGGGTCTTTTTGTACGACTTCTGCAACGTCACAAAAAAAAAAGTTATAGCGAAAATGCCACGATGACTTGTTTGGAGCAGCGAAACCCTAGAATGCAAAGCTCTCATACCAAATGTTATGAAACCAACTCACAAAAAGATAGAAAAGAGAGATCCACGCCTTAGAATTCAGCCTCTTCGAGGGGGCAACCTCCTTTACATCACATAAATGAACAATTCTTGGATGCTACAAATGAAAAAACCTCCTTTCTATATATAGGAGTCTAAGGAGTCACAATATAATCCAACCAACCTAACAATAATAATATAAAGCCACAAAAATAACAATAGAGGGATTCTATGGGGCAAAGAAATAACAAAAAGGGGGTAATAGGGGCACAACAATATAAATAAGGGGTATAACTACAATAGTAATGGGGTAATCACTAGTATTATAGGGACCCAACAGTGTCGCACTTGAACAAAGCACTCAAAGCAAAATCTCCTCCATTTGGGCAGGATTTGGTTTGACCTAGGCACGCCTTAACCTTGTTATTGAGTCAGACCTCCCCTGATTCGTTATCTCTTCCAATCCATATGGAGGGTTTGTTCATGCCCCCTGCATGGCGAACTTATACAGAGTCATCATATGCTGCCACATAGTAACATTGAGTCATGCTTTTGTTCAAGGGAAGTTAGCCTAAGTCGGCCTCTCTGTGGTGTTTCTTGACTCATTTTTTAGTTGGCCATCCCTGGTTGTCAGTATCATGTCTATCATCACATCCGTTATATTGGTCCCTTACTCGTGCTAGTTTGAGAAGGTCCCCATTGACTTCTTGATGGTAGGTCTTGTCCTTATCGACGACGACATCTTGCTCTAAGGACAGGCCTAGAGCTGCACCCTAGCCCTACTTTCATTATTGATAGGTCACCTTCTGCTCATCATCAATCGATATCATGGGTCTTTGACTGAGTGGTTTCCCTTGTGTTCGACATCAGCTTACATTATCACACATTGGGATTCGTGAATTACCTTGGTTTCCATTTGACCCTATTTTTGGATACCTTGCCTCTATGTCAGCTTTCATTATTGGTTGGTTCAGAGGGTTTCTGTCGTGCGCTAACTACATCTTGTGTATGTTGTAAATGTGCTTTAGTCGGGTTACTACATATTTTTCATTCGATTCCTTCCACATTATTGGCCTACGGGTTACACTCGTGCTAGATTGATGAAGGATGCCTTAAAGCCTTCCTTCTAGCAGATCTTTCCCTATCGACTATGACTCATTGCTTTGGGGCAAAGATTTAGAGTCCATTTGCCATTACCTTGGGGTTTGCAGGCATTAGTGGCAGATCCTTCACTATCGATAGTGGGAAAGCATCATTGTCTCCTGATTGATAAATTCTTATAGGTGTTTGACTCCAGCTCATCTATTCACACTTGTTAGATTGTACTGGGTACCTTGATGCTCATTATCATTATTGGTGAGTAGTCTCGTGTTTGTTAATAGTATACATAAATGAGCGGTAATCAAACAATTTCTCACATTGTCAGCTCCAGATCATTTATTCCCATAGTGTAGAAATGTACGACGGCGGTCAGTGAAGACCTCAGGTTGCATCAACATTCATTGGGTCACTTGACAGTTGTTCCTGTTGCTGCTAGTTGATACCACTCTACCTTATATGTTGTAGTCATTCATGGCGACATTCTATATGCTGGCACCTGAGTTTGCAGTGTAGTACCATCCTACTCCATCATGTCCATTTGGTACCTTTTGTGATCAATCTTTGATATCAATGATCCAGTTCATTCTTTAGCATCATTGACATTCTTATATGTGATATTTAGACATGTACTTGTTCAATCATGATCAGATGATCCATTATGTATTTTCCAACTTCCTGCTCCCTTGCTTGCCCAGCTTCACAAAGTACCTGTAAGATCACAGAAGAAGAGCACTATACAAAGACAAAGATCTATTTTTATAAACAACTTAGGATTAGATTTAAGTTAACCACACAAAATGTAACAAGCATCAATGATACAAAAAGCATGGAGGAAAACTCAAATAGTTTTTATTGATAAGCAAGAAAAGATCGAGGAGGAGTTACAACCAGCGATTCCGACCCAACATCAACCTCCCAGCAAAGAAGCCCCTCTTCACCTCAAACAAAGCATAAACCACCCAACAATCTGATCTATGTCTCTAGAAACCAACAACAATTCCTTACAATATGCAAAATTCCAGCCTCTGGATCTCTAGGATGAGGGATCCATATATAGATATGTGTAAGGAGGATGAGTTAGCTTGTGATTTTATTAGTGTCTTCTCTCTGTCAGTTCTTGCTTCCACTTGGAGACTGAGGGCCTCTTACTCATCTTTTGTCGAATTCAGTGAGCCAAGTGTCACAGGAGAAGATTTTGGAAGCTTCCATTGCCTCTCCACCTCGCGGAATGACACTGCCATTTGTCATTTCTCACCCATCGCACCCTACAGAAGGGAGTTTTGAAATGCAATGCACCCTCACAGTGTATTGAGGTGCAACGCAACGCACTTAGCCAGTGGAGCAACTGAAATGATCCTGTTTTGACCAATTTTGAGCAGTTTCTGGTGGAGAACTTCTGGTAGAAGTTGTAATCTGTTGACCTTGTTCCTTTAGGGGTTAGAACAACACTTTTAGGGACTTAGGAGCCCTTGTTTTATCGACATTTCATGCTTGTAGTTTTAAGGCACAAAAATGTCTATAACAGTTGTCCCTAAAGTATGAGGCCGTTAACGTTTTGGTGTCAGGTGAAATGCTTTATTATGAGGATCCGAAGTTCTTTCAATGTTAGGAGGAGACCTGTAATAAGATACAATACAATACATTATCTTCATACTATTTTCATGATCTAGATAAGGCGGGCATTCCCATGCTCGGCTTTATAAATTCATTTTTATGTACATAGGACATACAATCGTCTGAGTGTAGACTGATGATTCTGATAGAGCCATCATCCTTTTGGTAGGATGATTATCTGTGCTACAATGATGTACATTTGATGTCTTTATTTCCCTGAATATATATTGTAGCCCGGATGGATGAAACTAGATCCGGGGTCTTCAATCTCGTCCGATCTTTACTCGAAGTACAAGTCGATCCATGTGAGAAATGTCTTGAAGTCGAACATGGAAAGACATTGCTTGATTACCAGTCAATGATGTAAACTGTTAACAAGCACGAGAGGAATCATCGATAATGATAATGACCCTCAAGGTACTGTAGTACAATTCACGTGGTTTGAATAAAGGACTTGGCATCGAACACCACGCAAAATCTTTCGGTCAAAGGCCATTGATGTAAACCTATCGCCCGAAGTGAGAAACTTGCCATTGAGGCATGCAAGCTTCAAAGTACTGAATGGGGTGTCCCTAGATCAACTTCTTGGATAATGAGCTGATGTCGACAAGAAGTGATCCATCATAGGAGGACCTTAATGAATCCCACATCAATGACATGGAACGGAGCAAATGATTTTGATGGAGGTGAAAACGATCTGGTGATATAAGGTTCAGGGTGGCGGTCATGAAAGAATGGAATATAATGTATGGTAGTGGGTGAGACACAGGTGACTTCTCTGGATGACTTCTCTTGAACATATCGGCGACACTGATGTGATGGATTGGTAGCATTAACCCCAAATGTGGATGGTATGGCGTGACCATGGTGATGTGACCGGTGAATGAAACAACCCAACCCGACTCGGACACAGAGTGGAAGTGTCATGTTCAAGAGCGACTTGCTACCAACAAAGTTTCTTTGAGTTTTCTTACCAATTTTTCCCCAGTCATTTCTAACCAGTACCTCTTTATTTTTGTCAAGCTTGAGAAGGATAACATATGCTTGTTCTATAATTTTCCCTTCGGGCAAACCCATCGCTATGTTTTAACGAGCCTAGCGATAGTGAAACTCGTTCTCGTCTAAAGACAAGTTTGTCGCTATTAATCTTTTTAGCGATTTTAACGACAAAGATAACTCGGTCCTTTTCAATTTTAGAGTGTCTAAAAAGGAACGTAAAGGTAACTCCAAAATTCCTTTTTTGTCATCTAATCCCTTAAGTCCGAAAAAGTATAAAACAATACAGAAGGGATGAATTTTCGATAGTTTTAACAAGATGAACAAAACAAGCGCTTGATCATTTTGTGTAATAATCCCTCGGGTCCAAAAAGATTAAAATCTAGAGGAGGGATAACACTTCCTATCCCTTTAACGAGCTAGAGAGGCCAATGGCTCAGCAATCTTTTCATATTTTACGAGTCAGTTGAAAAGAGCTTAAAGGAGACTCGTCTTTTGAGGAACAAGTGATAAAACGGGTAGGAGCTGATTCCAGGTAAGTTTTGGAATTTTCCAACCACGGTAGTGTCACAAGGATGGCTAGTGAGATCACTCTTCACAGTTGTTCCTCAAAATGGGTAAACAATCAAATGGAGGTGAATGATCGGCCAATGAAAAGTGGAGGTGACGGTGCAAACACGACCAAGGCTTTAACGGCTGAAGTACTACATTCACGATGATTATTGACTGGGGAATAGTTCATTTTTTAATGAGCTTAAACGCGGGTGGAAACATTTGCTCATGTCTTATGTTTATTTTTTAATGAGCTTGAACTATGTGCTAAAACTGCTCGATTAGATGGTCTCGTTTTGATTTTACCATAAATAGCTTTGTCCTTTCAAGGATTGTACTGTATTTTCAACTGCTTCATCAAACTAGTCAGAAATGAACAATATATGTTTGAAAATGAGTTAGAACACCAATATTTTACTTTGAACTGATGCAGCCACAATACATTGCACTCGATTTACCTTCTCCTACTGAACCATGTATGCAGAGATGGGTTGACCATATGTCTAGGCATGCTGACCAGTCTCACATTTCATTTTCTAATACCTTCTTCAGGTGGTTTGATCGTTAGGAGATGGTTTATTTTGAGTATCCATATGCTGGCATGGACTTCCGGGGTGATCCAGATTTAGTATTGCCGGATGGCGAGCAGTGGGGCGCCATTGGTAAAATCTTTGATCATATTCCTGTTTATTGTTTTTTGTTTATAATGTCCTGGTGCTTTATTCTATCAAGACTTTAATCAAACTCATGTGTACATGCAGATGTTGGTCCTGTTCGTCCAGTAGTTTGCCTGAGAGTACCAGCTGCTACCCCAGCAGGAGAGGCCGTTAGAAGAGCTATTCTTCGTGACCTCGATGTGGCCGAGACTCTCACAGCATTACAGGAGCATGTTGAGGGTCTCACTCTCGATATTCTAGATGTGAGGATTGACGAGCTACCTTTGTGGTTACAGCGGCATACTACTGGTGTGCCCAGACGATGGACTCGTCTCTTACGCATGATCACACAGGCTGTGACTTGCTATCACAAGCATCATTAGACTAGGGTGCCCCCTAGAATTTTGAGTTTTGGGGTCATTTGACCGATTTTGTCTTGGTTACAGAACATTATGCGTAAACCATAAACAGTTATATATATTTTTGATTTTCGGAGTTTTACTTTGACATGATCCACATGCAAAACATTGATGGTGTGTTTTTTTTATAAATGTTTCAAATGTCTATCTAACACATAGTTTGCTAATGAGTCAGTTAATGTGTTTAAGTTTCTGGAAATATGTTGATATTGAATAAGATCAAATTGTCTTTCCAAAATATTAACTCTTAGGAACATGCAATAAATAGCTGGGTTTCAGACGAAATATATACCATTGAGTTGTAGTATTACGATTTGTGAGTCTAGCCTGACAATTAGTCGACGTATACCATGTGTGATGGCATCAGAGAGAAGTTCTATCAATGCGCTATATTCAGCGATGTTATTCGTTGACTGACTAATACATACACCTCTGAAACTTACTAACTCGCCGCTTGGATCAAAAATGGCCCAGGCTGCGGATGATAGGTTGCGCAAATTACGATTTGCTCCGTCGACATATCCAACACATGAATCCAATAGGTTTGACATCTGAAACAAATGTAAAAGGTGGATTACTTGACCAAAATAAACACTTTAGCGAAAAAAAAAATATAACAAAAGCAGACAGGTTACCATTACGCATAGTAACGCTTAAGGTACAACCAATTATGAGGTTGCGCCAATGGAATTCTGTCATAATCCATTAACTCGTAGGCTCCTTTTGCTAACACTCATTTAACAATATAGGGGCCCATCCATAAAGACTTAAATTTACCTACTCCCAATTTATCGGATTCTTGGTCGTAAAGCAAGACCAAGTCACCTTCTGAGAAGACACGGGGTTTGACATTTTTGTCGAACTGCGCTTTGACTCGTTTCTTATGGGCTTCGTTAGCCAAAGCGGCATCACGACGGGTTTCATCCAATTGGATTAATTCCAAGAAACGAGCTTCTTCTTTTGAAGTTTCAGGGAGGAGATCAATTGCGAGTTTGAGAGACGACATTTCACATTGGATTGGTAAGACTGCTTCCAGGCCATATACCAGTTGGAAAGGTGTGAACCCGGTTGCATTCCTTACCGATGTTCGGTAAGCCCACAAAGCTGAGTACAGGATTAGGTGCCATTTTCTTTTGTGAACTCCAATCATCCTTTGTAGCATGCGTTTGAGGAGCTTGTTGATTGCTTCAACTTATCCGTTGGCTTGCGGATAATATGGAGTAGAGCTATCGTGAGACAACCCTAGTTTTGGCAGCTAATTCGACCATCATGTGATTGTGAAAATGCGATCCATGATCTGTGACTATAGCTTGCAGCACGTTGAATCTGGCGACTACATGATTGAAAAAGAAGAGGGCAGTTGTTTCACCAGTATTATCTAATGCAGGCATCGCCTCAGCCCATTTGGTAAAATAGTCAACTGTGACTATGATATACCCATGCCCCCCGGTCGAGGTGGGGTTACATGTCATGAAATCAATGCCCCATTTGGCGAATGGCCCAACAACAACTATCGGTTGCAGAGGTTCGGGTGGTTTTCTAGTTTTGCTATCGAAAATTTGACAAGCATGGCAACTTCTGACTACGGTTATGCAATCTTTGAACATTGTTGGCCAGAAGTATCATGCTCGTAAGATTTTTTGTGCTGTAGCTTATCTAGATTGATGCCCCTCACACGCGCCTGAATGACAACCATTCAAGACTTTTTCAGCCTCCTCATGCGTGAGGCACCTTCTCAGAACTGTATCGATACTGGGACGGTAAAGTGTATCACCGGTGATCATGTAGTCTTTTGCTTGGTATCGAATACATTTTTGTTTGGAGTGGGAGGTGTTTGGCCTGTATTTTTGAGTTTGGGTATAAATGATTATATCTCCATACCACTCATTGCTTGCAGATATCAGAAACAAACTTTCATCCACGATTGTTTCTTCTGATGTTTCATCGTTGGACGACGATGGGAGATCGCATAATAATTCTGCGAAAACTAGAG
The DNA here is from genome assembly GCA_031772625.1 of Pinus tabuliformis. Taxonomy (NCBI): domain Eukaryota; kingdom Viridiplantae; phylum Streptophyta; class Pinopsida; order Pinales; family Pinaceae; genus Pinus; species Pinus tabuliformis. The sequence goes on from CM062804.1 coordinate 1,271,950,903, forward strand.
CTTTCTTTGACTTGGATTTTACAAATTCCAAATCAAACTCTTATGGGATTGCTATACATTTTGAATATTTGCCCCCGAGCAACTGTCGCAATAGAATATAAGTCATGGGGTTACAATCTAACAGAATGGTAGTTTTCCGAAAAAGGATATAGTGTTGAAATCTCTATATCGCTTGAACAGCTGCGAGTGCTAGCTTTTCAATGTAAGAATATTTTCTTTCTGTATCATTTAAGTTTTTTCTTAAATAATATATAGGATGTTCAATTCCATCGAATTCTTGAACTAAAACGATTGCGATGGTTGTATCCACTGCAGCCAGATACAGGTTAAAATCATTTTGATAATCGGGGGCGTACATTAATGATGCTTTCATAAGGGAATCTTTTAAAACATCAAAGGAAGCTTGCGCAACCTGATCCCAAACAGAGGGCACCTCCTTTTTCAAAAGGCACATATAACCTTTAGCAAGTTCGGCGTAATTTGGAATGAACCTCCTCAGAAAGTTCACTTTCCCTTGGAGTTTCTGAATCTGAAGAAAATTTGAAGGTGGAGGCAAATTTATGATTTCCTGGACCTTACATGGGTCGAGACGAATCCCGTCCTTCGAGACTACAAAGCAAAGTAAATGACCAGAACTGATGCAAAATACACATTAGTGTGGATTGAGTCGTATCTTGTAGTGTCGGCAACGTAGAAATATCACTCTTAAATGCTGCGGGTGATCAGTCCGCTTTCGCAAATGAGTCGGAAGGTCGTTGAGGTATGGTTGAACAATATTTTTGATGTCATGGAAGGCATAATTCACTGCCCTCTGAAATGTCACCCCCGCGTTCTTTAAACCAAAGGGTAATTTTCGATATGCGAATGTGCCCCACGGACAAATAAATGCAGTCTTTGATTGGTCTTGTGGGTAGATATTTATTTGATTATACCCGGAGAATCCATCCATAAATGAAAAGATTTCGCATCCAGTGCATTCATCAATTATCTGGTCAATGAAGGGTGTAGGGTAGTTGTCCTTTGGACAAGCTTGATTTACATCCCTATAATCGACGCACACGCTAAGTGTTCCTTGTTTTTTCATGACAGGGACAATATTCGATACCCAACCGGTTAGAGGAATCGGGTAGATGAAACCAGAATGGAGAAGTTTTTCAACTTCTGCCTTAATGGCAGTGGCTTTCTTGGGGTGCACCTGCTGTAGCTGTTGTTGTACTAGTTTGACATATGGATACATCTTAATTTTGTGTTCAACGATACTCGAGTCAATGCCTGGCATTTCATCATATGACCAAGCAAAGACATCTCTGAATTTGCGAAAAAGAGAGTTATATATCTCTAGTTTTGAAGGAGAACAACATTTGCCGACATAAATATTCTCTACAACATCTATTTTGGTCGAGATATTTATGGCGATAGTCTCTTCAATATCGGACAAGTTTCGCTCAGAATCCACCGTGTTTACAGTATTTGATAGGAATTCAAAAACTGAAGGATGGTACAGGTCACCTTGATTATCTTCTCCACAATCCGGAATAAGGGAACGATGGTGGGAATCATTCCATGGTGTCCCTTCAATTACCATAGATTGGAAAATTCCTTCGTCGGTGACATGCAGTCGCGACCAAGGATCTGAAGGGGTGCCATATTCTCTAGACCTATCTATCGAAACGCTTGATGAGCATTGATTTGGGTTTGCCTCCCATGCTAGGAACATTGATTGCTACAATATTTTCGTTGGGCTTGGGGGCAAAACCATTGCATGATCCATGTCGATAATGTTTTCTGAGATCTTTTTAGAAGATATCATGTTGCAGGTTCCTATTGACGCTACTTCCGCCAGATTGATTGGAGGTGGAAGAGCGAAAGTTCCCATTAGTATAGGATATTTTAGTAGGCCTACTCCGATATTCTGAAGCGAATGGGTGCTTCCATGGATCATGGGAATGCTTCCAGTAACTTGAGAACCATCGGGGAGGAAGTTTTGTTGATCGATGATTGTAATCCCTCCTTGAAAGGAAAAAGCAATCTTTCTAAAATAGGTCGACACAACAACTGCCATGGCATATATCCATGGTCTTCCTAGTAGGATGTTGTAATCAAGATTCCCATCAATGAATTCAACATCTATTTCTATTGTTTTCCCTCCTAGTTCAACTTTCAAGTTATTTAGGATACCATATAGGGTATATGTCCTTCCGTCAAATGCTTTTAATGTCGTCGAAGATCGCGACAAGGTTGGAGATCCTAAAGTTTTCCAGCAACTCATCGACATAATGCATGTAGATGCCCCCTCATCAATAATCGTTCGATGAACAGTTTTGTTGAGGGCTTTCACTTGAACAAGGAAAGCTAGTTGAGTTGGTAATTGAGGATCCTATCCTTTATGATCGAAGGATAGAAGATTGGAATCCTTTGGGTCAATCCCACCAATGGCCGATAATAAAGCCTGCCTTTGGGATGGGAAATTTTATAGTACTTCACGAGTCGACATAGTGGATGGCGATTGGGCCAAATATTCCACTATATTATAATGCTGTGCCACTCTAGTGCGGGGATTAAATGTCAACTTGTGTACTACTCCCTTTGGCAGTTTTATCGTCAATTCAGGAACGGTAGGTGGCGCAACTTCTGTCAAAGTTGTTGTCGAACTACTAGGTTGATCTTTATCCTTGTTGTTTGACAGCTGTGGATTCCCATAATCTTTGTTCCTTGTCGATATCAAAGCATCATTTTGCTATTTTGAAACCGACAACATTAGCACTTGACACCAGGAAGCATCTTCATTTTCAACCAGATTCGTTCCTGGAGTTGGAAACGGATCAGTTAACACTGCTGAGGTTTTCGAATTCTTAAAGAATTTTTTAACCTCAGCTCTGTGTGGACAATTTGCGGTCCAATGATCTTCATCGCATATCAAGCATGGATTTTTTGATTTCCTATCTCCAGGAGGGTTTGAAGAAGATTTTTTAGGTGATGATTCCTCCTGTTTCTTCTTCTTCCCTTTGCCTTTCTTCTTGCTCCCTCGTTGTTTGGTTTCTTTGCCTTTATCTGTCGATACAACATTTACTTCCGAAGAAAGAAGTTCATCTTTTGAATTTTGACCTAAAATCTTCTAGGCCTTTTTGGATGTGGCATTTGTCGATTTCGTGTCTTTCTTGCCAATCACGCCATCGCTGGCATGAGAGTCATTGTTTGATTTACGAGGAGGAGGAATTGAGAATTCCGGTCTAGGGGCATCAGGTATTTTATCGTAGATCATGTTGGACTGAGTGTAAATCAAGTCCAGATATTGCACACGAGCGATAACTTGCTCTTCTATTACGAATCCCCCCTTTGCCACATCTTCCGTGATGGAAGGCAGTAATGACTTGATAAGCCACTCAGCTAACAGCTGATCGGGGACATACGTTTTTACCATTCTACGACGACGTCGCCACTCATGTATATGATCGGATATGTGAGTGGCCATTGTCTGTTTGAAATTGGTAAGAAATTATGTTCCTGTTTCATACCTTATCGGTAATTGAAAATGGGTTAAAAAGGTTGTGGCTAAGGTACTAAAGTTGTCGAACGAAGCTCTAGGCAATTCGATGTACCATTTTGCCGCTGGACCCGTTAACGTCCTCTGAAAGAGGCGAAGTCTTATCGAATCATCATTTAGGGTGTTCGATGAACACCATAGATGAAAGGTCATCACGTGATTCGATGGATCTTCACCCGGATTTCCATTAAATTTAGGAATATCTGATGGAAGTTTATGCGGAATCGTTGGCCACCAAGGGGCGTAAGCAATTGCATCGTTTGTTAACCAGTTTAAATCAGGTAACTCTAAAGTTGCCACAAAGGGTAACTGTTGGTTCAGGTTACGTGAAGCATACCGAGGGTAAGATGGGATTGCCTGAGCAGTTGGTCTTTACATACCGGCATAATGCATTTGCTGCTGGTATTTTTGGTAAGGTTGATGGACATGACCATTATAAAATGGTTGATTTTGACTGTTTTGAATGTACGGTTGTCCACTGTTAGCAAAGATTTGCTGCTCAGAACCTTTGTATACTTGTTGGAATTGTGGTTGTTGGTATTGCACCAGCCATGGTTGTGAAGCCATGTGCTGTTGCCCGATACTAACAGTTTGACCAAGATGAGGGGTAATTGTACCTGTCTAAACCTATGTCGCTCCATTAGTCGGTGATTGTGGTTGAGCCGCAGGGTCAAGGGGCTATTGCATTACAACCTGAGAAACCTGAGGTTGGCATACAACAGACAACACTTGAACTTGTGACACCGTCACAATAGCTGGCGTAGTCAGGATATTCGACATAGGTACGCATTGTCGCATTGAGTACACAACTCTTGGTTGTTGAGGTAGTATAGGTATCCAACCACTTGAGGTAATTCCAGTATAACCTGAATGTTGTTGTGAACTCCCGTATGGATATCCCCCTGGAGGGGATAATGAAATGGTATAGTGCCATCCATACGGTCGTAATCCAGAACTCAAGGGAATTGTTTGCCCTTGGGGGCCGGACTGCCCAAATTGACCTCCAAATGGATCAATTTGTTGAGACTCAACGTAAGAGTTTCCGGATATTATTCCAGATGAACAAACAGGAATGGACCATACTGTCGAAATAGCCCCTGAGTGGGCTCCTTCTAGCAGCTGAGAGCTAGTTGGGACAGATGGTATACCGGTAAACATTGTCGGAGTGATAGTAGGGAGTTCTGTCGTCGCTGTGTCAGACGACACAGTCCTAGATGTTGACGGTTGTTCACACATTTGTAGTCTATCCAAAAGATTACCTAGTGATTCTACAAGAGCTTCTACTGGTGGTAGACTAATTTCTGACGAAGAAGGATACAGAGTGATCGCTACTCCAAAGTGCGTTGGAGTACTTGTTTTAGGATCTTCTACAATTTCTTCTATTGCAATCAGACCAGGTCCAAGAGGAAGACCGTCAGGTCCGTAAAATACTTCTGGTGCCGAAGAAGGTGTGAAATCGGCGACAGATGTTTGAAGAGTAAGACTCTCTGAACACTGTTATAGATGGAATTGGTTCGGTAACACAAGTGTTTACTCTCAGACTAGGATCAGTATCACTGTCGTTCTGTGGCTGTTGAAATTCTTCTGTAGAGGCAGGGATTCCAGAAATGTTTGGAGTAACCAGAGTCTCTGATCTCGTTGGAACACTTGTTCTAACTTTAATAGGAGATTTGGAACCGGTTAAACGAGTTCGCTTTGTCCGTACTGGTTTCGATTCCAGAGACAAAGATGGTTGACTCGTAAGCCTCCGCGAACGACGGGGTTTCAATTGACTTTCTTCCACGATTGCGGATTACTCGATCAACTAAAATAAAGGGGGAGTATGTTTCAAAATTAAATGAATTTTAGACGCTTTGACACAACTTGTTTTTTCAGTTTTTAAGAGTCGAGAAAAAACAAAAGATGACTCTAGTCGCCTTCGATTTTTAATGAGCCTAAAGTGACAAGTGCTCAGATGGACCTTTTCCGTTAAGGAGTCTAAAAAGGAACGAAAGGGAATACTTTGTAGATCTAGGTAGAGGGAGTACCAAACCAATCGCAAAACTGCAGAATACTTTTTACGGTACGGCAGTCAATCTTCCCGAATGTTGTGTTCAGTGCATTGCGATCGATAGGGTGGCAAGCACGGCTTCCTAAGGATAAAGGATTTAAGCCTATAGGGGTCTCCCAAAATATACTTGATGGTACGTGGGAGCACAAGTTCGTACTCACACTTATTGTCTCAAAGTGGAGGAATCACCCAACCATCAGTGAGGACAACAGTTACCAGGATTTACGACGCCAGAATACGTCTCTAGCCTAGACCTCTAAATGTTGTGTGTTAAGTTCCAAAGCGTTGTTAGATTCGTTGAATTTATTTTAAGTTGATCTTGTTTATGAAGTTTGCCTTTTGGGTTCACCATGAGATGTAGATGTAATTCCTAAAATGAAATCTAAAGATGATAAACAAAGTTTTATCTCTTTTGTGCAATGAAAATCCTAGCTACTAAGGGAAAAGAAAGACACAATCTTTTCGCAAAGAGCAAAGAGCACACCGTAAATCCACTTTCCTAAATCAAGCCAAACAGACTGTCTATATGCAAATGCACATGCATGTATTTTTTTTTCAACTTTCTTAGTATTGATGCTAAAAATGAAGTTGATGTACAAATCTGAATTTCTTTTCAAGCGACAAATATAAACAAGCTCTTTTTCGAAATCAAAAAATATAGATGATTACGACACCTTACGATTTTGAAATGAACACTTGTTCTTGACACTAGAAAATCGCAAATTTAGACCAAAAGTAATAGTAACAGCACAATCGACCATCAACAGCAACTAAACTTTCTCCTATGATTGAAATCGACACTTACGACAGATTCAAATCAAAGGACGACAATACGACTATTCTACTTTTGAAATGGAAAAGTGTAAACGACCCAACAAACACATAAAAACATCTACAGTTATTTTGTACAAAGGAGGCAAAATAACAGTAAGGAAAAGAGGTTTCAAACAGGCATATACTGATCACAGGCAGCAAAATTCAGGGATAGAACTGGAAAGAATGAAGCACAGGAACCACAACTGCCCAGAGCTAGTCTGATCAGTGCACCTGTAACACAGAGAATCTGAAATGCAGTGCAGTCTGCCCCTTCGGGAAGTGCGCTGAAATTCGGGATCTCTGAATAGTACCTGTGCTGGGCCAGAAATGAGACTCTCTCCAGGTTCTGGGTCACAGTTTGCAGTTCAGTCCTTGGTTTTTGGTCGAGTAAAAAGCAATCAGTAGTGCAACAATCAGGGGTAGATCTAAGGAGGATCTAAGAGCTATCACAAGGGCAATCAGATAGTCTGAGCATTAGCTGTTTAAATCATAAACAGATCCAGTGCATGGATTGAAGAAGCAGTTATCTACTTTGCATTTGTTATGGCAAATGCAGTTCGGGAGCTACTTATAAGTTTATGAAACAAACAACAAAGAATGATACACAAACAAACTAATTAGACATTCCCCAGTGGAGTCGCCATTTTGTTACAGGGAAAAGTGTCTATTTAGAACTGCTCTATCCCATTAAGGTGTGACAGCTGCCTTAGATACAAACAGAGAAAAACTACTTTTGTATTTCCTTTATGACTTATAGACAGAGAGGAATAGAAAGAACCAACTTGTGTCTTGCGCTAATCCTTTGATCCAATTCCTCTCTTCTTTGATAGTCTCCAGCTACCTGCTCCCTTGCTTGCCTAGCTTCACAAAGTACCTGCAAGATCACAGAAGAATAGCACTATACAAAGACAAATATCTATATTCATAAACAACCTAGGATCAGATTTAAGTTAACCACACAAAATGTAACAAGCATCAATGATACAAAAAGCATGGAGGAAAACTCAAATAGTTTTTATTGATAAGCAAGAAAAGATCGAGGAGGAGTTACAACCAGCAATTCCGACCCAGCATCAACCTCCCAGCAAAGAAGCCCCTCTTCACCTCAAACAAAGCATAAATCACCCAACAATCTGATGTATATCTCTAGAAACCAACAACAATTGCTTACAATATGCAAAATTCCAGCCTCTCGATCTCTGGGATGAGGGATCCATATATAGGTATGTGTAAGGAGGATGAGTCAGCTTGTGATTTGATTACTGTCTTCTCTCTGTTAGTTCTTGCTTCCACTTGGAGACTGGGGGCCTCTTACTCATATTTGGTCGAATTCAGTGAGGAAAGTGTCACAGGAGAAGATTCTGGAAGCTTCCATTGCCTCTCCACCTCACGGAATGACACTGCCATTTGTCATTTCTCGCCCATCTCACCCTACAGAAGGGAGTTTTGAAATGCAATGCACCCTCACAGTGTATTTAGGTGCAATGCAATGCACTTAGCCAGTGGAGCAGCTGAAATGATCCTGTTTTGACCAATTCTGATTAGTTTCTGGTGGAGAACTTCTGGGAGAAGCTGTAATCTATTGACCTTGTTCCTTTAGGGGTTAGAACAAAACTTTTAGGGACTTAGGAGCCCTTGGTTTATGGACATTTCATGCTTGGAGTTGTAAGGCACAAAAATGTCTATAACACTTGTCCCCTACAATCCATAATAGCTTACAGAGTGCGGTAGAGTTCAAGGCAGATATGCATAAATTGTATATCAGGGCGTGCAAAGATCCTACACGAACATGGGCAAAGCTCCCATTCATCACAATGGATGATGCGATGATGATGAGAAGCCAGCCTCGCAGAAAAGGAGGAAGGCCACAAAGACCTCCACTGACCCAATCCAGCTAACCAAGGGAGACCTTCTTAACATTGGTGAAATAGTTCACGATGTCACTAAGGATGTTTTTGATGAATTAATGATGGAGTAGACAACTATGTCGGGGGCGCTCAGAGTGCAGTTGTAGGCCTTATAGGTGCAACCCCCAGGAATGATGGCACCACACGTTGCGGTAGGTACATCCGAGCCGATGTTGCGCGCCCAGACCATGAATAATTTTGTATTACCAGAAGGCGCAGTCTTAGTAGCCTCCAAGGGCGATGGAGCCACAACAAGTGAAATGAAGGGCTGGGGGTTGAATTTGGCTACCCTTCCCAGAGAAATCCTATACCAACTACAGGATGGGGTAACTACTGAGCTTCACACCAGGGAGGACCGCGCCCTCCAAGTCTTGAGCAAGTAGAAGTTATATTTAGAACAACTCAACCTGCAGCACGAAAACTTGGTAGCACACACCTAGGGATTGGAACAGGCCTTGGAGGAGGCCTGTAGTAGAATACTAGAGTTGGTTGTACCAAAGCAACTCCCAACAACAGAAAAGATTCACGAGCTAGCTGCTAGAGTCCGCAAGGCCCAAGAAGAGGCCACGAAGGTTCAGTTGGAGATGAACTTGTAGATCGCTAAGCTGCGGCTGAAGGCACAACCCTCCACACCCCTGTAAGTCAGAGAGAAGCATCACTGTACTATTTAATCGAGGTTTGAAGCAATAGAGCATGTTGTACAGGACTACACAGGATTGTCGGATTAGTCCCTCTTCACGCTCACCTCATTGCAGGAAGATCCAACCATACAACATCTGGAGACACAACCATGTCAGTTACAACAGGAATATGACAATATGAAGGGGACCACACAGACGGTCACCCTTACATAGCGACTTGCTAAGATGAAGGAGGCCTAAGCTCTAAAGGAACAGGTGGATGTTGCGCACCAGAAAGAAACAGTGCTTAAAGCACACATCTAGCCTTAGCTTGAGGAAGCATTCATGGTCACCGCCACGATCGAGGGAAAGCTGGCACAGATTCAAAGTACAGTTTCCCTAACGTAATAAGGTGCCCATGAAAACGATGCATCAAAGATTCTCACACAACTAATACAGTGAATAGTGGAAGAGTGTGTTGCAGACATAAGCGAAGAGAAAAATTTGCGGGATGGACTCCGCGCGAAGATCACTGCACGAGCTGAGTGACTCGAAATGAGTCATGATGATTTTGTTGGGGGCCTGTTGGGTAGGGGATCCCCCCATAGTAGGTTTTGGTGCTTAAAGCCAATGTTTTGGTTAATGTAATGTAAAGGCCCCGCAAAATGCGGTCGTATTGCGTGAGAGTGTAGAGTTGTTTGCCCTAAAATAATGTAATTTAATATAAAATGTGTCGGCCTACCCCTGGTCTGTGGACCATGGGATTGTATAAATAGAGCAAGGCTCTAAATGTAAAAGGAAGTCAGAAGTCATATGATGTTCTTTTGGATGATGAATTAAGCTCTGAGTCTGTAAGTCTGAGTCTTGGGTTGTAGTAGTAGGAAGAGGCTACGGGTGTGTGCATAGAGGCCTTGTAAAGTCCGCAGCTGTGTGTGTGAACCCCTACAGCTGAGTGCGTAGGGCAGAGTTGGGATTGTACTTGAACAAAGGATTAATAAAAGATAATTTGATTCTGAAATATTGTGCATCTGCTCGTAGATCTGTGTTTTTATGCTTTTGGTGTATTTATGCATCTCTTTACAGTTTTATGATTACACGCACCTGTTCTGAATGTTGAATGGTTAATAATAATATTGGGTACACACAATTAAGTCAAGGTATATAATAATATAATAGTAAGGATAAAGGATATAGATAGCACCTCTTTGCACTCTTTATAGAGCTACGCGGAAGCAGTCACACAAGTTGCGAAGGTCAGACGGCTGCACGGAGCAGTGCAAGTGTGCAAGTTGTGTTCGCGAACTTCATAGACCTCATCAAGACATTCCTAGGGTGTGGAAATCTGGTTCTAGCACCCTCCCATACTACCTCATGTGAGACCATAGTTTGCGGACCATGGGCTGTTGCTTAAAGGGCCCATAGTTTTTGGATTTGTTTGGCTAAATCACTTCTGAACCTTGGTCAGGCCCCAAAAAACAGAAAAAAAATAGATCAAATTGTTGGAAGATCACAACCCATTTGGAATATTTTCCTTCAATGACTTGAGGAGACTGAATGTGTCTCATGGGATACTCCAGGGTAATTACAGTAGTCTCCGACAAAATGTTGTAATGTCAGAAGTCATTGATAGCAAAGAAATATTACAAGGATAGTTTCTCCACATGTGAATATCAAAGTTCAAGCCCAACGAGTATTTTCGAGAGATAATAGATCACATTCCCATTGTGATAATCGTGATTTTGGACCAACAAAATATCAATGGACAATGGCTATTCTTCCAGTTATAAGATAAAGTCACACAATTAATTAGGAGGACTGAGTAGTGGGGAAGATATGAGTTCCTCTTTCAAGGCATCAAATGATTATTGCACTTGATCATCCCACAAGTATGGTACTCCTTTCTTTAATAGCCACATAAAGCCTTTCATTAATTCTGTGCAATTTAGGATCAAATGACGTAAGATGTTTGCCTTTCCTTGCAAACTTTGGAGTTGTAAAATGGATTATGGTGTGGGAAATTGAGTAATCGCGTTTACCATATCAGGATCAATCCTTATCCTATGTTTGGAGATAATGAAATAGGTGTCCTGACTCGACAAAGAATATGCACTTATGCGGATTCAAATGGATGTTATAGAACCTACACCTAAGAAATATTGCTCAAAGATGAGCTAGATGTTGGGCTTGTTTCTTGGAATGAGATAGAATATTATCCAAGTAAGCCTAAACAATATGTCTAATATGGTGAAATGTATAGTCCATGGCAATGTGAAAGGTTTCACCCGCATTCTTCAGACTGTTAGCTACCTATACCAATAGGTTTCATATTTCATGATTGGCTATGAAAGGTCCAAATATGCTCTGCTTTGATGATTCAAAGATCACATATTTCCAAGAGAATCCAACCTGTGCTTATAGCTTGGTATGGACTTAAAATTTTGATGGATGGTCCAACAGTCTAATCTGGATCATTCCATGGTTTAAATTTGCAGTTGTAGATTAGAGAAGGAAGACTGCCCAAACTGTTTAATCTTGGCAGACAAGTAGTTCAGGTAGAGAAGAAAAGGCTCCCAACAGCTTAATCTAGGACCTTGGAAGAAATAAGGGTAGAAGTAGATAGAAAAAACAAAAGAAAAGGCCAAATAAAAGAAAAGGCAAGTAAGGGTCTGCAAGTCCAAGTGCACCCTCCAAGAAGAAATAAAAAATGCTAGGCACAGTATCTGGGTAAGTAGATGGGGTTGCAGAAGTGGTATTCATTGCAGATTGAATCTTGCTGGTTAAATAAGAAAAGCAAGGCAAAGGAGCATGTCTAATTCCCCAATTTCCCCTTCCACTCTTATTACTAACATCCCTTCATCCATGGAGATTGATGAGAAATTTCTGAGGTTTATGATGGTTCTTGTTCATTTAAAAGCCACATTTCCTGTGTAAAATTCTTTTCATTTTGATCTACTCCCTAAACTAAGTAAATTTCAAATAAACTTAGTGGTTTCCCCTTCATTTACCATCTCATACATCTTAACCACTAACTCTACTATCTAAATCCCCTATGTCCCCCTTTCCCTACTAAAAATAACACTAAGGTGTATAAATCCCAGCACTATGTACATATCCTCCTCTTGGCACTATAGCCAAATAAATGGTCAAGGGAGACTTTAGTCCATCTGGGACTGTGGTCAACCCTATCTTGGAGCTGCTCTAACCTCTGGTTATGAACAACAACCTCTTCCCTCAGCCATCACCATCCCTCTGCTTAAAAAACACAAAACACCCTTGTTTCCCTTGCTAAAATCACCCCTATAAACCCCTTTTCTTATAAAAATCCTTGAAAAACCTTTGAAAACCCGAAAAAATCCCAAAATACATGAAAAACCCAATTTCCTATAGTTCTCCGCCCAAATATTTAATTGAATATTTTAATGGGCTGGCGGGACCCCCCCCAACCTGCATGATCCGTCGGAGGACCCGCCAGCCGTCCGATCTCCGCCGCCCAGATCTAACGGTGGGCGGTCATTTTCGTCCCCCGACCTGCCAAACTTTAGCGTCCGGGGAAAGTGGTTTCCCGCTCCGTACCCTGGACGCGTGTCAATCGCCGGGGTTGTTCGGAGCCCCCCTCCCCAATAACGCTCACCAGCAAAGGCGGTGCGGGGAACCCGCTTACCACTATTCCATTACCGCCGTCCCTTATGTCAGCATTGCGTCATCCTGATGTAGTACCTTTCGCCCACCTCGCGCCATTTGATCCTCCACGTACCCCTGCCACCTATTCACCTACCACCGTGTCCTGTCACCCTGGCTCACACGTCAGCAGCCATGTCACCTCCATACCCGGGCCCCGCCATGACGTCATGCTAACATCATCGGCGGAAAAGCGCCAAATGCATACTTTTTCCAAATTTAACGTTATAAACGACCAATTGAGCCGTTTTCGGTCATTTTCACGCACAAAAGAAGGAGCCGTTGTCAACCAGCTGCCGCGAAATTTGTCCCCAGCCATCAAATTTGACATTTCAACCACTACAAGTCCAGAATTCGACGGCATTAAACCTCCACAGCTCAGTCTACAGGCTTCCAAGCTATTTTTTCCAGGTATTTCACCAGTTTTCCCCACTTTGCCCATGCATTCCAATTCTCTATGAATTCACCATTAAAAGACTGGTAAAAATCCTAAATTCAACTCTGCTTGTTACCTAAAGTAAGCCCAAGCAACCTGCACCACCCCTGAACTATAATTCAACATTAGAGCGGTCATTCCACGGGCTGAAACCGTAAAATTGTCCTCGAGGTGCTCGGCATTGTTCCCTTTTGCCGAGTACAGGCCAGCTGTATTCTTACCAAAAGAAACCTCATTACCTCTGCAACTTACCCTTGGCAGTTCACATCCCTGAGAGGTTGCAGCAAACTGCACAGACCAGCTTGCATTTTCACTGAGAGAAACACTTCAGACTTGGTCTATCAATTGCCATCACCTCATTTCAAATCAAGTTTTACAATGGCTGCTTCTGCATCCTCATCCCTCAGTGTAGCTCCACTGAATCCAACAAATAGAGAGCTGGAGGCCTTGCCATTGGTTGACAAGGACTGCCTTATTGAGGATTTTGAGGGCAACAGGGACTTCTTGCAAACTTTTAGTCAGTTGAGGGAGGACTATAAGGATGGTCATGGTACACATGGGATATGGGAGTCAAACCTACCATATTATTGTCTCCCAGCTGTAAATATCTTCCCTGAGATCATTCACCTATGTGCTGAAAACTATAATGTGCAGCACAGAACTGTTAGCACTCCATCTGGAAGAATCCTTTTCTACATTAATGCTGAGTCTATCAACAAGATGTTACATTTTGATCAGACAGAATTGCTAATCCCATTTTCCTTGAGCTATTTGATAGAGACTGGTGAAAGGATGACCAGTGAGGAAATTCAAAGGGTCACCAGAGATTTCATGAGACCTGAGTTCCAGTCTACAGAGCCACCTCCCTACCTGGGTATCCATTTCAATGATATAGGCAGGCTTTTACTGGACATGATTTCCTATGTGCTGGGATACAAAAACAGTGAGCATGTGGACAAAACGATGCTGGTGTTGCTATCTGCATATAGCCCACACCAACCCCCTACCAGGAAATATAACTTTTCTAAATTTATTGCCAATAAGATTCATGATCAGCTGAGCAAGGTGGACAGGCAAGGGGTCTTCAGGTACTCAGCATATATTTACCACTTATTCATGCACTACCACTCTGAAGCCTTCCCATGCTACATCAGAAGGCTGGATCACAAAGGGGACAGAAGATCTGTTATCTTCTGGACCTCTGTCTTTCATAAAGTCACAAACTCACCCTATACTTACTGTGAATTTGTTGACCAATTTGTTTACCCAGTCTCTTGCCTGTTGATGAAGTCCCCTCCTCCCAGGGTATCAAATGAGATAAAGAAAGCCCTGCAGCTTTCTAGAAAATATAAAATAGGTGACTGGTACCTATATGAGAACCATACTGTCATTAGGATTTATGGCTGTGAGCTCTGTCCATACAGGCTCCCATAATATGTACCAATGAGGTTATTTGCCTTAGAATATTACAGGCAGTTGATTCAGTCAGACCTCACCCATTTCCACAGTGCCAAAAAGAAGGCCCACCTCAAGTTCAAACATGAGTTAGGCCCCTTCATCATGAACAAAAACGAAGGGTGGGAAGAGGCAGACCTAATCCTCAAGGATAAATACAAGTTATCCTATAGTTTTCGGTGGGTCCATTATGACCCTCAAGGTTTCATCACCCCTAGAAGAAACAAGTATAGGCTGATAGGCATCAAACATTGCTAGTACTCTCACATTGAAAAATATGCCAACCTGCAAGAATGGCAGATGGACACCCTAGTTGAAAATATAACTGAGGAAGAAAGAATGTTAAAGAGTAGGAGGGAGCTTGAAAAGACTATTGACCTGGACTATGTGCAGCAGGTACCTTTCAGACCGCCTTATTCAATAGGAGAAGGGACCTCAGCTACAAAGACTGCACCACAGGCACCTTCTACATCAGCACCAGTAATAGATAAAGGCAAGGGTATAATGGGCACAGAAGAAGAGGTAACAAAAGAAAAGCCTGCCCCTGAAGCAGAGCAGCAAACAGAGCAGCAAACAGGGCAGCAACATGAACAGCAGCAACTTCAGGGGCAGCAGTGCCCCCTACATCGGAAGCAGCAGGAACAGCAGCCCCAGATGCCAGTCCAAGTGTAGAAGAATTGACCAAGGCCGTCAAAGCAATGGAGCTCCAAGAAGATGAAATAAAGAAGGCCAAGGAAAAATTGGCAGAACTGGACTCCAAGTATACCAATTCCAAAATGACTGTAGCAGAACAGGGGAGAGAAATAAAGGCCCAAAGAGACAGGATAAAGGCCTTAGAAAAGGAGCTGAACCTAGAGACAGCTATGGCTGACATAAAGAGAATCCTATGGGCTAAAATTGGCCAATCCATCAAACAGCAGTGGAGGTCAATAAAAATAATACATGAGTAGATGGAGTTGATGGGCCAAGCACAAGCAGAAATTCAGAAGGCCAAGACAGTACTGGGTAACAAAACACAACAGGCCAACAAGATGATAGACTTCCTGAATAGACAGGAAAGGGAAGAATTAGCAGCCATAGGCATTCCCAACAGAACAGAAGCTGTCCTCTCTGCCAAGAAGGCACTAACTCTAAGAAACTACATACAAACAGTAGAGAGGAATTTTTTTGAAATGCAAGCAGATGTGGAGGAATACAAGGCCAAAATGGGAGTGTTGCAACCAAAAGGCCTGCCCAGCTTGCTAAGTGGTGCAGGAAAGTTGATCTCCCTAGATCAAATGGCCAATAGAATGGCAACCACTATTGAAAATCAGATTATTGCATCTGGCAGTACATCTGAACCAGCAGGGCCTCCTACAGGACAGAGTTTATATGAAAAACTTGAAGGCATGTTCTACATTGAGAATGAGGTGAATCACCTGTTCGAGACTCCTCCCAATCTTTACAAACATACAGAGGCAGAGGAAACATTGATTAAAATACAAAGGCATCAAATGCCTAAGGAGGATTGGTGGCAGTTTATGCTTCAGATTTTGCCACGGTAAGTCCAGCTGTTTTGTCACTGCCAGCTCTAGGTCACTAGAAGACAAACAACAGAAAAAAGGTTAGCATTTAAAAGCAGCTGAGTAGTGACTCATCACATAAGACTATGACAGCTAGCCAAATTTTGAACAGCGCATCTCCAACCGACTCTAACAGCCATAAAGACCAAATATCTTCTGACTATTTGACAGCTGAAGCATAAAGGAATTTCGGCTGCATTCACTCCTTCAGCTACTGCACTTCGGAGATTAGCATATCATAAATGAGATAATAACTCATTTCGTTGATATTTTGATGTAAATTTTTGTATATAAACTCCCCTGAGTAACTCATAAGGAGTTGGTAATTTTCTCTATGAGAACACTTGTATTGTACACTTTCAATTATCTAATACAAAGGGTTGGATGAGCTCAGTGATTTCCGGAAATTATTTGATGTCTGGAGGATGCTCCATGTGTTGATGCAGAATTCCTGTGTTGTCTGACGAAATAACAAGTTTTCTTCAAAACTCTGTTCTTGTTTTCTTGTGTTTATCAAATCAAACTTATCTCACACTAAGCTAGCAGTAAAAAAGAAAGAATAGTACAAGATTTGTTTATTACACCTTGTGCTCAATTTTTGCTGCTGTAAATGTTTGTCCTCAGGGTTAAATATGTACATGAATTCTTAATTTCTCATGTGTCTGTTAATTCTATATGTATGAATATCACCTAGAAATTCTTAAATGCTTCTGGGTCAATATTCTCACTGTCTTACTCCAACAGTTAAACTGTAAGATTCTTAATTGCCTTGCACTAACTGGATACACTCCATTCCATTACTATTACAAACGTTATTTCTCAGACACTAATCTGGCTCTGCAGCATCACTACAGTATCACAGCAGCACATCAAGCATCTAAAGGACCACTGACTCCATAGCCCAATGGACTAGAACTCTTTGAAAAATACACAAGAACCTTGATTAAAATTATCATCCAAGCAAAAACTCAAAACAGACCTGAACTTATAGCTAGCCTAAAAACATCATCATAACAGAGACAAATCATAAAGAGAGAGCCCTCTCTGATTGCAGTTTGGCTAGAAACTGTGATCCAAAGATTGGTTAGTGGTTACCCCGGCCGTATTCCCTTGGGAGTCATAGGGAACAACCTGGGTGTTAACACAGACCAAATGGGAGCTTTTGATATGAAAATATGCCCCAAGGACAGATGTAGGCAGTTTTGTGCTAGTCCACAGGATTTATAACAATCTGGTTATAACGTGAGAAGCCATAAATGAAGAATAAGGACTCATAACCGGTGCAATCATGTTAGGATATTCCGACACATAGGAAATAGTTAAGTACAACTTAGTCTAGTATAGAGTTAGGTAAAGTGTGTTTCTTTACCTTGTACATTTTGTAACTTACAATCTGACCATCACGATATGTAGTGATTCGACGGTTCATTCTCTCCTCGGTATTACCGACACTTGATCCATGGCTTGACACCCGATTGGTCCATGATTTCTATTTAAAGTGCATGGAGGGTCATTTGTAGGGTAATTAGTCTATGACAGAAGCTTATGTAAATTTTCATTCTTTTATTAATAAATTGCCTGAAGTGGCCGTGTTGGCTTAGGCCGTGGACTGTTTCCCTCTTTGAGGGTTTTAACAACATCAAAAATATTTGTGTATTGATCTGTGATCTGGTTGTGAGCGGTGTCCTTCGGTGTTCTGTCTGAGGAACTTACCCTATAAATTCCTACATGGTATCAGAGCTATTTGAGGGCTGCGTCCGTTGGTGATCCAAATCTAAAGCCCGTAGAATCGCATCCATTTGTTGTTTCCCAGATCTACTATTTCTGACTACTTTCGGGCCGAGAGGACTGCTCTATTGTGTTGGGAGCATCTGTTCCAATGAGGAACCCCTTTTGTTTCACGCGAAAAGGTTTCTAGTAGCCCTAGCTGCATCTTTTTTAAGATCTAGAGGTACACAATGTTTATTTGTAGTTTACAGTTATTTTCTCTCTGTGTATTCCAGTTTCGGTTTATTTAGCTTTTTTATTACGGTATCTATACCTTTCATTTCTGCGTATGCTCTTTGCCCTGCGACTCTATGCGATTTGGGCAAATCAGAAACAGAAAGGAAGGATTTTTCTCATGTGTATGCTCTTTTCCCTGTGCCTTAGGGTGATCTCGGAAAATCAGAAGCATTGAGGAAAATATTTAGTTTCCGGCTAAAGCTAACTTTGAGCCGCAAGGTTCATTTTTGAAAATATTTAGTTTTTCAGCTAAAGCTAACTTCAAGCCGCAAGGTTCATTTTTTTTTGTATGTCCGTGTTGGGTTTTGTGTTTTTTGTTTTGTAGGGAAAAAGAGCTTTCTCAAAGCAAGCACGCAACCCAAAGCATCAACCCCCCCCCCCCCCCCCCTCTCTCTCTCTCTCAAATTTTTTGTATAGCTCAATTGGTTCAAAGCTATTTTAAGAGAGTAGAGGTCTTGGGTTCAAATCTCCTTTTTGTGAGGGCGGATTTTTCATTTCCGCACATTCCCGCACTTCATCGACATCTTCAATAACTTTTTTTCAAAAAGCCATAACTTCATCCGGAAGTCGTTTTCAGAGCCGTTATTTTTTAAACCATCCTAATTTTTCGAGATCTATCCATTCGAACACTTAGTTTCAGCATCTTTAGGTTCAATTTCTGTTGAAATGGAAAGTCAATACCTAGTTACCCTTGATAGCACCAACTACTTCCAATGGTTGTCCTACATTGAGGATTTACTTAGAAGTAAAGGTCTCTACAGAATCACCTCAGGCCAAGAAAAGAAACCAAAGGATGAAGATAAGGCTGCTAAATGTGAAAATAGGCAAGATCAAGCACATGGATTGATAGGGATGTCTATTTCTCCAGATCTTAGATTCCATATTGCAGAACTTGATACTCCTGATGAAGCAATGAAACAAATCAATAAAGTTTTTGGGATTAAAAATGAACTTAGAGCCCATCAACTTGAAAATGAGTTGCTTACATTAGACCCTAATAATTTTTCTTGCATTTAAGATTTCTCGTCCAAGTTCAAGACCCTTAGATATCTCTTGGAAGGTGTTAAGGTTAAGAAAGAAGATAGTAACCTTATCTATTCCATTCTTACTAAGTTGGGACCAGCCTACTCTGTATTTGTTTCCACCTTCCATTCTACAAGAGAAGCCTTCCTTCCTTTGACTCTTTTTGTGATTCTTTAATAAGAGAACAAGAAAAAATATTACACCTTGGTCTTCTTAATCTTGGAAGCTCTTCGAAGAAAGTGTTAGCCGCCCAATAGCAACCAAATTCAAAGAATCCTAAGAAGTCATACCCTAAAAAGAATGGTCCTAAGCCAAACAAGGGTCCTAAGCAATCTCAGCCTCAAAATGAAAAATCATTTCAACAAAATGATAAGACAAATAAAAGCAAATGGAAGAAGACTGATAGACATTGCAACTTTTGTAATCGAGATGGCCACTTAAATTCCAAATGCTTTAAGAAGATGGAAGCCTTGGAAGCAGCGATGAAGAAACATAACATCCATTTGGAGCATTCTTCACCTTCAAATTCATCTTCAGGAATGGCACTTTCTACATGTGGTTGTCAATCATCTCGGTTTGGTTATGTATTAAATGTATCTTCTTCTTCTCATTCTCATGAGTGGCTCATTGATTCTAGAGCTTCTTATCACATGGCCAAAAGCAAAGCCATGTTTTCTTCTTTAAATGATTGTAACACCAAAAATATATATGTTCGTGATGATAGATCTCTTAATGTTGTAGGGACTGGAACTGTTCATCTAGAAAATGGTCAATTTAATGTTGTATTATGCATTCCAACCTTATCCTGCAACCTTCTATCTGTATATCAGATAACTCATTTAGGTGAAGGTAAAATCGTTGAATTTTCACCTCATGATGTTGTAATCAAGGACCTAAGAGATCCTAAACAGATTTTAGCTACTGGAATTGATGATGATTCTACAAGGTTGTATAAGTTTCACAACTTTGGGTCATCAAATCTTCCCTTAGTTTTTGTTGCTCATAACGATGAAGTGAGCAAACTTTGGCATGAGCGATTTGGTCACTTAAACTATCGCTCCCTTCAACATCTATGTAAAGAAAATATGGTGACAGGTCTTCCTATGGTATCTTGCAGAGATGGTGTTTGTTTCGGATGTGTACTCGGAAAACATCATCGGGACAGTTTTGAAAAACATGCCTCTTGGCACGCCTCAGCCCCTTTACAGCTTGTGCATAGTGATTTATGTGGTCCACTTCTAGTTGTTTCATTCTCTGGCTGCAAGTATTTCTTAACTTTCATTGATGATTTCTCTAGACACACTTGGGTATACTTCTTAAAACTCAAGAGTGAAGTATTTAACACATTTTTGGCCTTCAAGGCATTTGTTGAAAAACAATCTAGACATCAAATTCTTAAGCTAAGATCTGATAATGGCGAATAATATGTTAAAAACACATTCATCAACTTTTGCACTGAGAATGGAATTCAAATGCAACATGTTGTTCCATATACTCCACAACAAAATGGTGTAGCTGAAAGGAAGAATCGCACCTTAAAGGAAATGGCTAATTGTATGCTACAATCTAAAGGACTTGGTCTTAGTTTTTGGGCAGAAGCAATTAACTGTGCAAATTACATAATCTAACTCACTTTCGTGTTTTTGGAAGTGAAGCGTGGGCCCATATTCCAAATGAAAAGCATAAAGCTTTAGAACCTAATAGTGAAAAATGTACTTTTGTTGGATATTTTGAAGATGTCAAAGGTTGTAGACTTATTCCATTTAAGTCCAAAAATGTTATCATTAGAGGACATGTAAAATTTGATGAAAATATATCGGCCTGTGAGCCTCGTCTGGCGGATGTGCCACCTCTCCCTATCTCTTCTACTTTTGAAAACATTTCTTCTTGAGATGATGAAAGTGAGGATGACAATCCTCCCCCACCATCTCAGGATCCTCCTTCAGCTCGTCAGATTCCAAAATGGCTTCATGCTACTCGAGATGCAGCAGGTGATCTTGCCGGTGATCCTACAGATCAGCGACGCACATGTTCTCAGTTTGACAGAGCCTCTCCTTTATTGGCTCAAGCTCCAGTAAATTATGATCCTGACACATTTGCAGAAGCTTCAGGCCATCCAGATTGGGAAGCAGCTATGAATGAAGAATATCATTCATTATTGGCAAATTATACATGGGATCTTGTTCGTCTACCAAAGGGACGAAAACTTGTTAGATGCAAATGAGTTTATAGAACCAAGTATGGACCAGATGGGAAAGTTGATAAACATAAAGCTCGTCTTGTTGCTAAAGGTTTTTCACAGGTTGAAGGCATTAACTACACTGAAACCTTCTCCCCTGTTGCCAAAATGAACTCTATCTTCCTGGCTCTTTCCCTTGCTGCCTCGTTCGAATGGGAAGTCCATCAGATGGATGTTAAATATGCCTTCTTGCATGGGGACTTGCATGAAGAAATCTACATGGAACAACCCATTGGCTTCATAAAAATAGACTCCAGCCTTGTATGTCGGCTTAAGAAATCCCTTTATGGTCTCAAGCAAGCTCCTTGAGCTTGGTATGCCAAAATGGATAGCTTTCTTTTAGAATCTGGCTTTTCTAGGTGTCATTCTGACAATACTGTCTACACCAAGAAAGCGGGAAAGTCTCTTATCATTCTTGTTCTTTATGTTGATGATCTTATCCTCAGCGGTAGTGATCCTAACCTTATAAACCATGTGAAGTTAAGCCTTAAAAAGAAATTTGAAATGAAAGACTTAGGACACTTACATTATATTCTCAGTCTTCAAGTCTTGCAATCCAAGGAGGGTATTTCCCTTTCCCAGTCCAAGTATGCCTGTGATATTCTACACCATTTTTACATGGAAGACTGTAAGCTAGCCCCTTCTCCCTTTTAGTCTGGAGTCAAACTTTTAGTCACTTGTACTTCTCCTGAAGTTGATGTTACCTTATACCGTCAACTTGTAGGAAGACTTTTGTATCTAACCCATACTCGTCCTAACCTTTCCTTTGTTGTTGGCCTTGTTGCTCGGTTTATGCAAAACCGACTGTTATAGACATTTTTGTGCCTTACAGCATTGAGCATGAAGTTTCCATAATATAAGGGATCCAAAGTCCCTAAACATGTTTCTCCTACTCCTAGAGGAACAAGGCTAACAAACCACAGCAATTCACAAAAGTTCTCCACCAGAAACTGCTCAAAAACAAGTCAATTCAGGATCATGTCAATGGCTCCACTGGCTATCTGCGCAGAATGTCAATGGCTCCACTGGCTACCTGCGCTGAATGTCAAAGCCAACACCAGCTACCTGCGCTGAGCAAGAGTGGACATGTGGCAAGCTCATTTCTCAAGGTGTCAAAACCCAGGAAGCTTCCAAAATGACACTTGCCTTAGGGAATTCGACTGGTGATGAGTAAGAGGTTCCAAATCTCCAAGTGGAAGCAAGAACCTCCAAGTGGAATCAAGAACTGACGGAGGGAGAGGACACTAGTCAGATCTCAAGCTGACTCATCCTCTCTCCAAAACATCTATATATGGATCTCTCCTCCATGAGATCTAGGGGCTGGAATTTTGTTATTGCAAAGAATTTTTTTTGGTTTGAGACTGGAATCATTGGGTGCTTAATGCTTTGAAGGGAGGTGAAGATAGGAATTCCATTTTGCTGGGAAGGAGATACTGGATTGGAGCCCTCTGGGTTGTATCTCTTCCTGAACCTTGTTATTCATCAATAAATCTATCTTGGTTTTCTCCTATATACTGATGTATTTTTGATGTATGATTGCATTAGTATGTTTAGTTTACTTCTAATCTTGAACTAGTTATGTTTATGAATCAATGTCTTTGTGTAGTGTTCTTCTCTTGTAATCTTGCAGAGACCTATTGAAGCTGGGCGAGCGAGAAGGCAAGTAGCTGTGAACACCCAAAGAGGAGAGGATCTGGATCGAGGGAAAAATGGAAGACACCGGTTAGTCCATCTATCTCTCTTCATTCTTAATTCATAAAGGAAGAATACTAGAATAGTTGTCTCTGTTTGTTGCTAAGGCACTGTCACACCTTAGGTGGATAGGATCGTCCTGCATAGGCATTTTTCCCCACAACAAATTGGCAACTCCACTGGGGAAACTTGTTTTAGTCATTTTATTTGTGTCTCTATCATTGTTTGTTTCATAGACTCAATAGCAACAATCGAACTGTTTCTGCTATTCTCGGTTGCAAAGTAGACAGTTACTGCCTTGATCCTTCACTAGATTTTGTCTATGATCTAAACAATGGACTCACAAATTATTTGATGATCCTTTGTGATAGATCTTAGTACCCCCTCAAAGCATCCCTTTGATTGTACCTTGTTTGTTGCTTTGATTTGGCCTGAAACCATTGATTAATTAGCAATCTGTGACTCAGAACCCAGTGAGAAACAAGAGTTTCTCCTTCAGCGCGACCATTGTGAAGGCATTCTGCATTTCAACGCAGGTCCCGTGAAGGCTACCTGCGTTGAATGTCAAAACCACAGTGTTGAGGTTGCGCTGAACTAGTTTTGCCTTGTGCAGCTGGGGTTCTCTGCTCTCTGTTGCCCTGTTTTGATCTCTGTTTTTTGCAGCCTGTAACCAGCATAGGTACCAGTATGATAACTCCTTTTCTCTGCTTAAATTCTGCCTCCTTTTGTACAAAAAGACTGTGAGTTTTTTTATGTGTTTGTGGCGTCATTTACAGTTTTCCTTTGCATGAGTGAAATAATCATCCTGCAGCCCTTGATTCAGATCTGTTGATTGTGATCTTAGGAGAGAGTTCATTGGCTATTTACAGTTGATTATACATTTGCTTTTGCTTATTGGTTTGAGTTTGTCTCTTTCAAGTGTCGAAACAAGTGTTCATTTCGAAGGTCGCAAAGTGTTGTAATCTCTTCTACCCTTGTTGATTTCGAAAAAGTAAACTTGTTTGTATTTGTCATTTAAAAGCAAACTCAAAGTTGTACAAAAAGCTTTCTTTGTAGGCATCAATAGTAAGAAAGCGGAAAACAAACACTTGCATTGTGCATTTGCATTTTGATAAGTTTTCATGCTTGATTTAGGAAAAGTGCATTAGAGTATGCTGATTGCTCTTTGAGAAAAGATGGTGTCTTTCTTTTCCCCTAGTAGCTAGGATTTTCAAAGTTGAAAAGATATAAAGCTTGCTTATCATCTTAGACTGCATTTAGGAATTGTACCATACATCTCGTGGTGATCCAGAAAGGCAAACTTATAAAAAGATCCACTTAAAATGAATTAAATGAACTTAACAATGCTTTGCAACATAACGCACAACATAGATGTCTAGGCTAGAGACGTGTTCCAGCGTCGTTAAGCCTGGTGACTGTCGATCTCGTGGAAGGTGGGTGATTCCTCCTGAGGGATGATAGTGCTAGTACGGATTGTGCTCCCATGTACCGTCGCGTATATATTGGGAGACCCCTATAGGAATATAACCTTTATCCTTAGGAATCCATGTCGGCCACCCTACTGATCGCAATGCACTAAACACAGCATTCAGGAAGATCGACCGCCCGTACCTTAAAAAGTATTCTGCGATTTTGCGAAAAGTTTGGCACACCCTCTGCCTAGAACTCCAAAGCAGTTCCTTTTGGCCTTTTTCAGACTCTATAACAGAAAAAGTCCATCCAAGCATTTGTCACTTCAGGCTCGTTAAAACATCGAAGGAGACTAGAGTCATCTTTAGCTTTTTCTCGACTATTTAAAAGTGAAAAAGCAAGTTGTGTCTAAAGCGTCTAAAAAATTCATTCAATTCGGAAACACACTTTCCCCTTTTGTATTTTGGTTGATCAAGTAATCTGCAATCGTGGAAGAAAGTCAATTGAAACCCCGTCGTTCATGGAGGCTTACGAGTCAACCGTCTTTGTCTCCGAAATCGAAAACAGTACGGACAAAACAGACTCGTTTAACCGGTTTGAAATCTCCTATCCAAGTTAGAACAAGTGTTTCGACAACATCTGAGATTCTGGTTACTCCAAACATTTCTGGAAACCCTGCCTCTATTGAAGAAGTTCAACAGCCACAGAGGTTCAGTAACACTGATCCTAGTCTGAGAACAAATACTTGCGTTACTGAACCAGTTCCATCTGTAACTGGTCCAGAGAGTCTTGTTCCTCAAACAACTATCGCTGTCAATTCAACCCCTTCTTTGACACCAGAAATATTTTACGGACCTGACGGTCTTCCTCTTCCACCTGGTTTGATTGCGATAGAGGAAATTGTAGAGGATCTACAAGCAAGTACTCCAACCCATTTTGGAGTAGGGGTCACTCTTTTTCCTTCTACATCATAAGTTAGTCTATCACCAGTGGAAGTTCCTGTAGAATCGCTAGGCAATCTATTGGATAGACTCAAAATTTCTGAGCAACCATCAACATCTAGGACTGTGTCGAACGACACAGCGACAGCAGAACTCCCTGCCGTCACTCCAACGATGTTTGCCGGCATACCATCTGTCCCAACTAGCTCGCAACCGCTAGAAGGAGCCCACCCAGGGACTATATCGACAGTGTGGTCTGTTCCAGTTTGTTCCTCTGGAATAATATCCGGCAACTCTTATGTTGAAACTCGACAAATTGATCCCTATGGAGGTCAATTTGGGCCATCCAGTCCCCAAGGGCAAACAATCCCCTTGAGTTCCGGATTGCTATCGTATGGGGGGCAGTATGCCCTTTCATTACCCCCTCCGGGAGGATATCCATATGGCAGTTCTCAACAGTATTCAGGTTATACTGGAGTTACGACAAGTGGTTGGGTACCTATGCTACCCCAACAGCCAAGAGTTGTGTATTCTATGCAACAATGTGTACCTATGTCGAACATCCCGACAACACCAGCTATTGTAACAGTGTCACAAGTTCAAACGATGCCTGTTGTATGTCAACCTCAGATTTCTCAGGTTGTAATGCAACAGCCCCTTGACCCTGTGACACAACCACAATTGCCAACTGGTGGGGCGACACAGGTCCAAACGGGTACAATTACCCCACATCTTGGTCCGACGGTTAGTATAGCACAGCAGAACATGAATTCACAACCGTGATTGGTGAAATACCAACAACCACAATTCCAGCAAGTGTACCAAGGTTCTGAGCAGCAGATCTTTGCGAACAGTGGGCAACCGTACATTCAAAACGGTCAAAACCAAACGCTTTACAGTGGTCAAGTCCACCAACCGTATCAATCATACCAACATCAATTACATTATGCTGGTATGCAAAGGCCCACTGCTCAGGCAATTCCATCGTACCCTGGGTATGCCTCAACTAACCTAAATCAACAGTTACCATTCGTGGCAACTTTAGAATTACCGGATTTACACTGATTAACAAACGATCCAATTGCTTACGGCCCTTGGTGGCCAGCGATTCCTCAGAAACTTCCATCGGACATTCCTAAATTCAATGGAAATCCAAGTGAAGACCCATCGAATCACGTGATGACTTTTCATCTGTGGTGTTCATCAAACACCCTGAACGATGATTCGATAAGGCTTCGCCTTTTTCAGAGGACGTTAATGGGTCCAACGGCTAAATGGTATATTGAATTACCTAGAGCCTCTTTCGACAATTTCAGTTCCCTAGCCACGACTTTCTTAACCCATTTTCAATTACCAATAAGGTATGAAACTGGAACAGAAATCTTAACCAAATTCAAGCAGACGAAGACCACCCATATATTCGATCATATACATGAGTGGCGTCGTCGTCGCAGGATAGTAAAGACTTACGTTCCCGATCAGCTATTAGCTGAATGGTTTATAAAGTCGTTACTTCCTGCCATAACGGAAGATGTGGCCAAGGGGGGAGTCGTAATAGAGGAGCAAGTTATTGCTCGTGCACAATATCTAGACTTAGTATATACTCAGTTTGGCACGCTCTACGAAAAAATACCTGACGCCCCTAGACCAGAATTCTCAATTCCTCCTCCTCCTAAATCAAATAGTGACTCTCATGCCGGCGATGGTGTGATTGGCACGGCAAACACGAAATCGACAAAGGCTTCATCCAAGAAAGCCCGTAAGACTTCAGATCAAAATGCAAAAGAAGAAATTCTTGCTTCGGAAGTAAATGCCGTATCAGGAGATAAAGGCAAAGAAACCAATCAACCAGGAAGTAAGAAGAAGCAAAACAAAGGGAAGAAGAAGAAACAGGGTGAGTCATCCCCTGTGAAAACTTCTTCAAACCCTCCTGGAAAAGGGAAACCAAAAAATCCATGTTTTATATGTGATGGGGATCATTGGACACAAGATTGTCCATACAAAGCTGAGCTTAAGAGGTTCTTCAAAAGTTCGCAAACCTCAGCTGTGTTAACTGATCCATTTCCCAATCCAGGTCAAAATATGGTTGATAGTGGTAATGCTTCCCCATCGCAAGTGCTAATGTTGTCAATCTCCAAGCAACAGAATGATGCTTTGATTTTGACAAGGAACAAAGATTACGAGAATCCGCAGTTATCGAACGACAAAGGTAAAGATCAACCAAGTAGTTCGACGACAACTTCCACAGAAGTTGTACCGCCCATCATTCCTGAGTTAACAATAAAACCGCCAAAGGGAGTAGTACACAAGTCGACATTTAATCCTCGCGCCAGAGCGGCGCAGCATTATAACATAGTGGAAGATTTGGCCCAATCGCCATCTGCTATGTCGACTCTTGAGGTACTACAAAATTGCCCATCCCAAAGGCAGGCATTGTTATCGGCTATTGGTGGGATTGATCCTAAGGATTCCAATCTTGTATCCTTCGACCACAAAGGATACGATCCTCAGTTACCAGCTCAAATAGTTTTCCTTATTCAAGTGAAAAACCTCAACAAAACTGTTCACCGAACAATTATTGATGAGGGGGCATCTACACGTATCATGTCGATGAGTTGCTGGAAAACTTTAGGGTCGCCAACCTTGTCGCGATCTTCGACGACACTAAAAGCATTCGACGGAAGGACGTACACCCCGTACGGTATCCTAAATAACTTGAAGGTTGAACTAGGCGGAAAAACAGTCGAAATAGATGTTGAAATCATTATGGGAATCTTGACTACAACATCCTACTGGGAAGACCATGGATATATGCCATGGCAGCTGTCATGTCGACTTATTTTAGGAAGATCGCACTCCCTTTTCAAGGAGGGATTACCGTCGTCGACCAACAGAACTTCCTCCCTAATGGTTCACAAGTTACAGGAAGCATTCCCATGATCCATGGAAGCAACCATTCACTTCAAGATATCGGAGTAGGCCTACTGAAAGACCCCACATTGATGGGAACTTTCGCGCTTCCACCTCCCATCTATATAGGAGAAATAGCATTGGTAGCAGCCTGCAACATGATATCTTCCACAAAGGTCGCAGAAGACGATATCGACATGGATCATGCAATAGTTTTGCCCCCAAACCCAATAGAAATATTGTAGCAATCAATGTTTCGGGCATGGGAGGCGAACCCAAATCAACGCTCATCAAGCATTTGGGTAGATAGGTCTAGATAATATGGTACCTCATTAGATCCTTGGTTGAAAGTGCATGGAACTGACGAAGGAATCCTAAAATCAATGTTGATTGAGGAGACACCATGGAATGATTCCCACCATCGTTCCCTTCTTCTAGATTATGAAGAAGATACTCAACATGACCTCTATCACCCTTTAGTCTTTGAATTCCTATCAAATACTGTAAATACGGTGGATTCCGAGCGAAACTTATCCAATATTGAAGAGACTATAGCCATAAATATCTCGACTAAAACAAATGTTGTAGAGAATATTTATGTCAACAAAGGTTGTTCTCCTTCAGAGCTGGAAATATATAACGCTATTTTTCGCGAGTTCAGAGATGTCTTTTCTTGGTCATATGATGAAATGCCAGGCATTGACTCGAGTATCATTGAACATGAGATTAAGATGTATCGTGATGTCAAACCAGTAAGACAACGGCTTCGGCAGGTGCACCCCAAGAAAGCCGCTGCCATTAAGACAGAAGTTGAAAAGCTTCTCCATGTTGGTTTCATCTACCCAGTTCCTCTAACCGATTGGGTATCAAATATTGTCCCTGTTATGAGAAACAAGGGACAATTAGAGTGTGTGTCGACTATAGGACAACTACCCTACACCCTTCATCGACCAGATAATTGATGAATGCACCGGATGTGAAATATTTTCATTTATGGATGGATTTTCCGGGTATAATCAAATAAATATCCGCCCACAAGACCAGTCAAAGACTGCATTTATTTGTCTGTGGGGCACATTCACTTATCGAAAATTACCCTTTGGTTTAAAGAACGCAGGGGCGACGTTTCAGAGGGAAATGAATTATGCCTTCCATGACATCAAGAACATCGTTCAACCATATCTCGACGACCTTCTGGCTCATTCGCGAAAGCGGACTGATCATCCGCAGCATTTAAGAGCGATATTTTTACGTTGCCGACACTACAAGATAAGACTCAATCCACACAAATGTGTATTTTGCGTCGGTTCTGGTCGTTTACTTGGCTTTGTAGTCTCCAAGGATGGGATTCGTCTCGACCCTTGCAAGGTTTAGGCAATCATTAATTTGCCTCCACCTTCAAATTTGCTTCAGATTCAGAAATTCCAAGGGAAAGCAAACTTTCTGAGGAGGTTCATTCCAAATTATGCAGAACTTGCTAAAGGTTATACTCGTCTTTTGAAAAAGGATATACCTTTTGTCTCGGATCAGGTGGCGCAAGCTTCCTTTGATGCTGTGAAAGATTCTCTAGTAAAAGCATCATTAATGTATGCCCCAGACTATCAAAGAGATTTTAACCTGTATCTAGTTGCAGTGGATATGACCATTGCGATGGTTTTAGTTCAAGAAGTCGATGGAATTGAACATCCTATATATTATTTAAGTAAAAACTTGAATGATACAGAAATCAAATATTCTTATGTTGAAAAACTAGCGCTTGCAGCTGTTAAGGCGATTCAAAGATTTCGACATTATGTCCTCTTTCGGAAAACTACCATTTTATCAGATTGCAACCCCATGACTTATATACTGTCGCGACAATTGCTGGGGGGAAAATATTCAAAATGGATAGTGATCCTTCAAGAGTTTGATCTGGAATTTGTAAAATCCAAATCAAAGAAAGCTCTAGTTTTCGCAGAATTATTGTGCGATCTCCCATCGTCGTCCAACGATGAAACGTCCGAAGAATCAATCGTGGACGAGAATTTGTTTCTGATATCTACAAGCAATGAGTGGTATGGAGATATCATAATTTATCTCCAAACCCAAAAGTTCAGGCCTAACACCTCTCACTCTGAACAGAAATGTATACGATACCAAGCTAAAGACTACATGATCGTCGGTGATACGCTTTACTGTCGTGGTATCGATATAGTTCTGAGGAGGTGCCTCACCCATGAGGATGCCGAAGAAGCCCTGAATGAGTGTCATTCAGGTGCATGTGGGGGGCATCAATCTGGATATGCAATAGCACAAAAAATCTTACGAGCAGGATACTTCTGGCCAACCATGTTCAAAGATTGCATAACCGCAGTCAGAAGTTGCCATGCTTGTCAAATTTTTGATAGCAAAACCAGAAGACCACCCGCACCTTTACAGCCAATAGTTGTTGTTGGGCCTTTCGCCAAATGGGGCATCGATTTCATGCAATTTAACCCCACCTCGACTGGGGGGCATGTGTATATTATAGTCGCCGTTAAATATTTTACCAAATGGGCCGAGGCGATGCCTACATTAGATAACACTGGTGAAACAACTGCCCTTTTCTTTTTCAATCATGTAGTCGCCAGGTTCGGCGTATCACGGGCTATAGTTATAGATCATGGATCGCATTTTCGCAATCACATGATGGTTGAATTAGCTGCCAAGCTAAGGCTATCTCACGACAGCTCTACCCCGTATTATCCGCAAGCCAATGGACAAGTTGAAGCGATCAACAAGGTCATGAAGCGTATGTTGCAAAGGATGATCGTGGTTCACAAAAGAAGGTGGTACCTAATCCTGTACTCAGCCTTGTGGGCTTACCGAACATCGGTAAAGAATGCAACTAGGTTCACACCTTTCCAACTGGTGTATGGCCTGGAGGCAGTCTTACCAGTCCAGTGTGAAATTTCGTCTCTTAAACTCGCAATTGATCTCCTCCTCGGAACTTCAGAAGAAGAGGCACGTTTCTTGGAATTAATCCAATTGGATGAAACCCATCGTGACGACGCTTTGGCTAACGAAGCCCATAAGAAACGAGTCAAGGCGCAGTTCGACAAAAATGTCAAACCCCGTGTCTTCTCAGAAGGTGACTTGGTCTTGCTTTACGACCAAGAATCCGACAAATTGGGAGCAGGTAAATTTAATTCTTTATGGATGGGCCCCTATATTGTTAAACGAGTGTTATCAAAAGGAGCCTACGAGTTAATGGATTATGACGGAATTCCACTGGCGCAACCCCGCAATGGGTTGTACCTCAAGCGTTACTATGCTTAAATAGTAACCTGTGTGCTTTTGTTGTATTTTGTTTTCGCTAAAGTGTTTGTTTTGGTCGAGTAATCCACCTTTTTACATTTATTGCAGATGTCGAACCTTTCTGAGACATGTGTGGGATATGCTGACGAAGCGAGTCATAGTTCGCAGAATCTGTCCTCCGCGGCCTGGGCCATTTTTTATCCAAGCGGTGAGTTAGTGAGTTTCAGAGGTGTGTGTATTGGGCAATCAACGAATAATATCGCTGAGTATAGCGCGTTGATAGAACTCCTCTCTGATGCTATCACCCATGGTATACGTCGACTAATCATCAGGCTAGATTCACAACTCGTGATACTACAACTCAATGGTATATATTCTGTCCGCAATCCAGCTATTTATCGTATGTTTCTAAGGGTTAAGATTTTGGAAAGACAGTTTGATTTAATTCAATACCAACATATTTCCAGGAACTTAAACACATTAACCGACTCATTAGCAAACTATGTGTTAGATAGACATTTTCAACATTTATAAAAAGGAAATGCATCATCAATGTGGTACAAGTGGATCATATAACTCAACCAGAATAAACCCCGAAAATCAAAAAATATATATATAAAAGTTGTTTATCGTTTACACATAATGTTCTGTAACCAAGAAAAAATTGGTCGCATGACCCAAAAAACTCAAAAATGCTAGGGGGCACCCTAGCCTAGTGATGTTCATGATAGCACGTCACGGCCTGTGCAATCATGCGCAAGAGACGAGTCCATCGTCTAGGCACACCAGTAGTATGCCGCTGCAACTATAAAGGTAACTCGTCGATTCGTACATCCAGAATACCGAGATTAAGGCTCTCAACCTGCTCCTGCATAGCTGTAAGGGTCTCGGCCACGTCAAGGTCGCGAAGAATAATGCTCCCAGCAGGCTCCCCTGCTGGGGCAGCGACTGGCGGTCTCAGGCGGACTGCTGGACAAACAGGACCAACATCTGCAACGCACACAAGAGTTTGATTAAAGTCTTGATAGAGTAAAGCACATAAACATTATGAATAAAAACAGTAAACAGTGATATGGTTGAATATTTTACCAATAGCGCCCCACTGTTCGCCATCCGGTAGCACCAAATCCGGATCACCTCGGAAATCCATGCCAACATATGGATACTCGGAATAGACCATCTCCTGACGCTCGAACCACCTGAAGAATATATAAGTGAAAGAAATCTAAGATTGACCAGCATGCATAGACATGTGATCAACCCATCTCTGCATGCGTGGCTCGATGGGAGAAGGCAAGTCGAGTGCAATATACTGAGGCTGCATCAGTGGTATCTTTTCCAAGGCAAAGGCAGTCAAAATAGAACCAAATCCAAAGTTCTTCAACTTCCCGTCCTTTACCTTGGTCAATTGACTTTTCATCTGAAGAAGTACTGCATCGCACTAGTTGAATACTTTCGGTTGGAGACACTCCAAGTCGTGCTGCACATAAGATCTGTTGGCAACATGAAGAGATGCACTACCGGCCATCCTACCAATAGTATACAGAATGGACTTGCGAGACCTGTTAGTAATCTAATGGATAACGACCTTGTTGTCTCTGCTCGGCTGATATCCTTCCCTACAATACTGGCAGACATAATCTCTCACGGAGTCATTCCCTCGGGCCGAACCTGACAAAGAAATGGGGGCACCCCGCCTTGACAACCCAGTCAAGAAGTAAATGTCTACTATGGTCAAGGGGATGGATTTGCCCCTAATCTGGAATACTTGGTTGATGGGATCCCAAGCATCAAGCATATACTACAATAAGGAGATCTGTGCTCTCATAATAGAGATACGAAAGAATTTCAGCAAGCCACAGTTCCGCAGCGCGTTCACCGTGACAGGATCATGGAGGGCAATCATGTCCTCTTCTTCATGTTCTCGTTCTCGCCATGTAAGGGCCATTTTGCTCAAAGGTCCCTTTAAAACAAACAAGAGAAAGAGTAGGATCCTGGATTTTATGAGAAACTGGCAAAATTTCATCAAAAACTGTGCAACAAAACCAGCTTTTTGTGCCCAACAGAGGTAGCAAGTGTTCCTCCTGCATTGAAGGTCAAACTGCCTTAAGGCAGCTTGACATTCAACGCAGGTTTCGAGTGAACCACCCGCGCTGATGGCAGGGCGCCCTAACAAAACCCTAGGTGCTCAGGGAGATAGGGAAACAGGCACAGAATGGAAAAATGAAACCATGAAAAGAAAGAGCTAGGGTTTAGCTCCTACGTGGTCCAGACGGCACCGAGAATCGTCCACAGAATCTCCCGAAATCAGCTGGTGAAAATCAAGGGGGAAGAGGCACCTCCAAAGCTCCAACAAACCAAGTTCAAATGAAATGGTAAAATGAGAGGTAAAAACACTTTTTAATTGCTTTTTACGTAGTTCAAAGCGAAATATTAGGGTTTTAATATCATTTTCAAACAAATGTTATTCATTTCTAACTAAGTTTGATGCAGCAATTGAGAATGCAGTACTATCTTTGAAAAGAGCAAAGCTAGTTATGGCAAAAAATCAAAGTTTGACCATATAAATGAGCAGTTTTAGCACACAGTTCATGCTCGTTAAAAAATAAACGCAAGATCCGAGCAGTTTTAGCGTATAGTTCATGCTCGTTAAAAAATAAACATAAGTTTGAGCAGTGTTTTTCCGTGTTCAAGCTCGTTAAAAAATGAACCTATCCCGGTAAATAACCACTATGGATGTAACCTTATCAGCCATTAAAGCCTTGGTTGTGTTTGCACCATTACCTCCACTTTTCATTTGGCCAATCGTTCACCTCCATATGATTGTTTACCCATTTTTAGGAACAGCTGCGAAGAGTGATTTCACCTAGCCATCCTTGTGACACTGCCGTGATTGGAAAATTCCAACCTATACCTGGAATCAGCTGCTAACCCTGTTTATCACTCATTCCTCAAAAGATGAGTCTTCTTTAAGCTCTTTTCAGCTGACTCGTAAAATATGAAAAGATTGCCGAGTTTTGGCCTTCCAGCTCGTTAAAGCGACAGGAAGTGCTATCCCTCCTCTAGATTTTAATCTTTTTGGACCTGAGGGATTATTGCACAAAAAGATCGAGCGCTTGTTTTATTCGGCTCGTTAAAACTATCGAAAACTCATCCCTTCTGTATTGTTTTATACTTTTTCAGATTTAAGGGATTAGATGACGAAAAAGGACTTTCAGAGTTAACTTTATGTACCTTTTCAGACTCTCTAAAAATGAAAAGGACCGAGTTATCTTTGTCATTAGACTCGTTAAAATCACTAAATAGCGACAAACTTGTCTTTAGACGAGAACGAGTTTCACTATCGCTAGGCTCGCTAAAACATAGCGATGGGCTTGCCCAAAGGGCAGGTTATAGAACAAGAATATGTTATCCTCCTCAAGCTTGACAAAAATAAAGAGGTACTGGTCAGCAATGACTGGGGAAAAATTGGGAGAAGCTAAAGAAAACTTTGATGGTAGCAAGTCACTCTTCAACATGACACTTTTTCTCCGTACCACAATCGGGTTGGTTTGTTTCATTCACCGGTCACATCACCATGTTCTCGCCATACCATCCATATTTGGGGTAATGCTACAGATCCATCGCATCAGTGTCACCATATGTTCAAGAGAAGTCGTTCAATAAGAGTCAACCGTGTCCCATCCACTACCATACATTATCCTTCATCCGTTCATCACCGCCACCCTGAATCATATGTCACAGATCGTTTTCACCTCCATCGAAATCATTAGCTCTGTTCCGTGTAACTGATGTGGGATTCATTAAGGCCCTCCTTTGATGGATCGCTTCTTGTCGACATCAGCTCCTTATCCAAGAAGCTGATCTAGGAACAACCCCTTCAGTACTTTGAAGCTTGCATGCCTCAATGGCAAGTTTCTCACTTCCGGCGACAGGTATACATCAATGACCTTCGACCAGAAGATTTTGCGTGGTGTTCGACGCCAAGTCCTTTATTCACACCACGTGAATTGTACTGCAGTACCTTGAGGGTCATTATCATTATCGGTGATTCCTCTCACGCTTGTTAACGGTTTACCTCATTGACCGGTAATCAAGCGATGTCTTTCCATGTTCGACTTCAGAACAATTCTCACATGGATCGACTTGTACTTAGAGTGAAGATCGAATGAGTTTGAAGACCCCAGATCTAGTTTCATCCATCTGGGCTGCAATATATATTCAGGAAAGATAAAGACATTTGACATGTACATCATTGCAGAAGATGATCATCCTACTCAAAGGATGATAATTTCATCAAAATTATCAGTCTACCATCAGAAGGTTGTCTGTTCTATGTACAGAAAATGAATTTATAAAGCTGAGCATGGGAATGCTCGCCTCAGCTAGATCATGAAAGCAGTATGAAAAATAATGTATTGTATTGTATCTTATTACAGGTCTCCTCCCAGCATTGGATGAACTTCGGACCCTCCTGGATAAAGCATTTCACCCGATAAAGGGCCTCATACTTTAGGGGGCAACTGTTATAGAAATTTTTGTGCCTTACAGCATTGAGCATGAAATGTCCATAATCTAAGGGATCCAAAGTCCCCAAACATGTTTTTCCTACCCCTAGAGGAACAAGGCTAACAAACCACAGCAATTCACAGAAGTTCTCCACCAGAAACTGCTCAAAAACAAGTCAATTCAGGATCATGTCAATGGCTCCACTGGCTGTCTGCGCTGAATGTCAATGGGTCCACTGGCTACCTGCGCTGAATGTCAAAGCCAACACTGGCTACCTGCACTGAGCGAGAGTGGACATGTGGCAAGCTGATTTCGCAAGGTGTCAAAACCCAGGAAGCTTCCAAAATGACACTTGCCTCAGGGAATTCGACTGGTGATGAGTAATAGGTTCCAAATCTCCAAGTGGAAGCAAGAACCTCCAAGTGGAATCAAGAACTGACAGAGGGAGAGGACACTAGTCAGATCTCAAGCTGACTCATCCTCTCTCCAAAACATCTATATATGGATCTCTCCTCCATGAGATCTAGGGGCTTGAATTTTGTTATTGCAAAGAATTGTTGTTGGTTTGAGACTGGAATCATTGGGTGCTTAATGCTTTGAAGGGAGGTGAAGATAGGAATTCCATTTTTCTGGGAAGGAGATGCTGGATTGGAGCCCTCTGGGTTGTATCTCTTCCTGAACCTTGTTATTCATCAATAAAGCTATCTTGGTTTTCTCCTATATACTGATGTATTTTTTATGTATGATTGCATTAGTATGTTTAGTTTACTTCTAATCCTGAACTAGTTATGTTTATGAATCAATGTCTTTATGTAGTGTTCTTCTCTTGTAATCTTGCAGAGACCTGTTGAAGCTGGGCGAGCGAGAAGGCAAGTAGCTGTGAACACCCAAAGAGGAGAGGATCTGGATCGAGGGACAAACGGAAGACACCGGTTAGTCCATCTATCTCTCTTCATTCTTAATTCATAAAGGAAGAATACTAGAATAGCTATCTCTGTTTTTTGCTAAGGCACTGTCACACCTTAGGTGGATAGGATCGTCCTGCATAGGCATTTTTCCCCACAACACCCACGTGAAATTCATTGGAAAGCAACTAAAATAATACTTCGTTATGTTCGAGGTACAGTTCAGTTTGTCATTACAGTGCCAAAGCATCTCCTCTATTGGTTGGTTTCACTAATTCCGATTGGGCTGGTGACCCTGATGATCGGAAGTCTACTGCAGGTTATGTGTTCACTCTTGGTTCAGGACCTATTGCATGGGCTTTCAAGAAACAAGGTGCCATTTCTCTTTCTTCAGCAGAAGCGGAATATCGTGGTGTCGTAGAAGCTAGTAAGGAAGCCTTGTGGCTTCATCAGATCCTGTCAGAGTTTGGCTTTCAGCAGCATCATCCGACTACACTTTGGTGTGATAATCAAAGTTCCATTCACCTATGCAAAGATCCAGCCCAACATCAGCGCAGCAAACACATTGAACTACACATGCACTTCATCAGAAAGCTCATTCATGACCATGTTCTTGAAGTTCAATATTGTTCAACAAATGATCAAGTTGCAGACATCTTTACAAAGGCTCTGACAGAAGCGAAGTTCACTAAACTTCGATTTATGGTTGGAGTTCAGGAATTTCACTAAGGGGGGATAGGCTCTAGTGCCTCCTTCCTTCTCCTATTGTGTCATATTTGTAAATCCTTCAATCATATCCCAATTTGTTCTTAAGTGGGGATCTTAGGATATTCTGACATATAGGAAATAGTTAAGTACAACTTGGTCTAGTATAGAGTTAGGTAAAGTGTATTTCTTTACCTTGTACATTTTGTAACTTACAATCCGACAGCCACAATATGTAGTGATCCGACAGTTCATTCTCTCCTCGGTATTACCGACACTTGATCCGTGGCTTAACACCCGATTGGTCCATGATTTCTATTTAAACCGCATGGAGGGTCATTTGTAGGGTAATCGGTCTATGAGAGAAGCTTATGTAAATTTTGATTCTTTTATTAATAAATTGCCTGAAGTAGCCGCGTTGGCTCAGGCCATGGACTGTTTCCCTCTTTGAGGGTTTTAACCACGTCAAAAATACTGGTGTATTGATCTGCGATCTGGTTGTGAGCGGTCTCCTTTGGTGTTATGTCTGAGGAACTTACCCTGTTATAGACATTTTTGTGCCTCGCAGCATGGAGCATGAAATGTCAATAATTACAGGGATCCTCAGTCCCTAAACATGTTGTTCTTACCCCTAGAAGAACAAGGTCAGCAAACCACAACACTTCCCATCAGTTCTCCACCTGAAAACACTCAAAAACAGGCTCTTTTTGGATCATGTCAGCTGCTCCACTGAGAAACTGAGCTGAATGTCAACTGCTCCTCCTTGTACCTGCACTGAAAGTCAACTCTAAGGAAGGCTACCTGCGCTGGGCGAGATTGGCCAAGTGGCACAGTCATTCTGCAAGGTGTCAATTGCCCAGGAAGCTTCCAAACTGACACTTGGTTCAAAGAATTCGCCCTGTGATGAGTAAGAGGTACTTGATCTCCATGTGTAAGCAAGGATCTCCAAGTGGACTTAAGAACTGAAGATTAACTGAAGAGGGAAAGGACACAAGGCAGCTTTATGTCAGTCTCAAGCTGACTCATCCTTTCTTCTTCTATCCTATATATAGAGCTCTTCTATGAGGTCTAAGGAGGCTGGAATCTTGTGCAAAGCAAGGAAGTGCTGTTGGTTTACAGTTAAAGCTATTGGGTGATTGCTTTTATAGAGGGGAAGAGGAGATTTCTTGCTGCTGGGGAGGTGCTGCTGGATTGGAGCCATTTATGGTTGTAACCTTCTCAGAACCTTTTTCTTCTATCAATAAATCTTTGATGTTCTCCTATATACTTGTATTGCAATGATGTATTGTTTTTATCTGTATATTTGATTCATTCTAATCCATGCATCAGTTATGAGTACATGTTTCTTGTAGTTTCCCTCTCTTGTTTTGCAGGATCTTTGTGTAGCTGGGCCGGCAAAGGGAGCAAGGAGCTGGGAACAAGAGGCAAAGAGAGAAGACAGGATCGACAAAAGCGAAAGACATCGGTTGGTCAATCTTTTCTTCCTTCTCTGTACTTTCATAAAGGAAAAATATCAAAGCTTTACTTTCAGTTGTTGCTAAGGAACTATCACCCTTAGAGTAGGGATAGGGTCATTCCGAGATGGATACTTTTCCCCACAACAAACTGGCAACTCCGCTGGGGAGCTAGTATCTTGTTGGTTTATTGTGTTTCTTGCTATTCATCTCGTAAACAAGGAGAGCACCAAATCGAACTGCAATTGAGTCCTTCAATTGCAAAGTAGAGGGCAGCTGCTCTGGCTCAGTTTCTGAGCAAGTTTGAAGAGCTGATCCACAAGGACTCTTGTACTCTTTGTGATAGCTTTTCATCCTCTTGATCATCCCTTAGCTTGTACTTGACCTATAGCTTTTTATTTCAGCAAAAACAGTGAATGTTTGAGCTTTTTATGACCCGGAAACCCTTGTAAACGCAACTCTCGTGTCTCAGTGCAGGCTGTCCAAAGGAAGTCTGCATTTCAGCGCAGGTACTCCCTTCGGGAACTATGCTGAGAGTCAGTTTGACAGACCAGAGCCTGCGCTGAACCAGTTAGGCTATGTCTTCTTGAGGTTTCCCACTGAGTCTTGGCCCTGTTTTCACTGTTGTTTTGCTGCTGATTGCTTGTCATTTGTACTTGCTGTAGACCAACTTTCCTTGACATTATTCCGCCTCGGTTGTGTGATGAAACTGTGATTGTTCTTTCAGTATTTCTTGTTTCAGTTACAGTTTCCCATTGTCAAAAGCAAACCAGTATAGCTGTGGCCTCTTAGATCTTGAACTATAAAAGTGTCGTCGTGATCTTAAGAGCTAGTTTTATTACTGTTCATGGCTGTTTGAGTTTGTTTGTTTTTCATTTTATGGTTTGAATTCATACATTTTTAGTGTCGAAACAAGTACCTGTAAGGCGTCTTTTGATTTTAGACAAAACTTGTTTGTTTACGCTTCAAATTGAATTCGAAAATTATACGACAGTTTCCTTTTGTCTACATCAACATTAAGGGAAAAGAAAAGAAATACATGCATCTTGCATTTGCATTTTTTTATAAGTTTGCGTGATTGATCTAGGGGAAAGTGCATTACTTTGTGCTTTGTGCTCTGTGTGGAAAGATAATGTTTTTCTCTCCCCTCAGTAGTTAGGATTTTCAAAGCTAAAAAGATTGTAAAGCTTGCTTATCATTTTAGCTGCATTTAGGAATTTGTACCAATACATCTCGTGGTGATCCTGAAAGACAAACTGCTAAACAAGATCAACTTAAAATATACTAAATGAATCTAACAACGCTTTGTAACATAATGCTCACAGTAGAGGTCTAGGTAGAGACGTGTTCCGACGTCGTTAAACGTAGTGACTGTCGATCTCTACGAAGGTGGGTGATTCCTCCTGAGGGACGATAGCACTAA
The DNA here is from genome assembly GCA_031772625.1 of Pinus tabuliformis. Lineage (NCBI taxonomy): Eukaryota > Viridiplantae > Streptophyta > Pinopsida > Pinales > Pinaceae > Pinus > Pinus tabuliformis. Next base: position 1,271,991,462 of record CM062804.1, read on the forward strand.
TACGGACTTGTGCTCCCGCGTACCGTCGCATATATTGGGAGACCCCTATAGGCATTTATCCTTTATCCTTAGGAAGCCGTGTCGGCCGCCCTACTGATCGCGATGCAGTGAACACAGCATTCACGAAGATCGACCACCCGTACCGTAAAACGTATTCTGTGGTTTCGCGAAAGGTTTGGCACACCCTCTGCCTAGATCTCCAGAGCAGTTTCTTTTGGCCTTTCTCAAACTCTATAACTGAAAAAGTCCAACCGAGCATTTGTCACTTCGGGCTCGTTAATACATCGAAGGCGACTAGAGTCATCTTTAGCTTTTTCTCGACTCTTAAAACATGAAAAAGCAAAGTTGTGTCTAAAAGCGTCTAATAAAATTCATTCAATACGGAAACATAATTCCCCTTTTTGTATTTTAGTTGATCAAGTAATCCGCAACCGTGGAGGAAAGTCAATTAAAACTCCGTCGTTCGAGGAGACTCGCGAGTCAACCGTCTTTGTCTCCGGAATCGAGAGTAGTACGGACGAAGCGAACTCGCTTGACGGAGTCAAAATCTGCCATTAAAGTTAGAACAACAGTTCCAACAACATCTGAGATTCTGGTCACTCCTAATATTTCTGGAATCCCTGCCTCTATTGAAGAAGTTCAACAGCAACAGAGGGACAGTTGTACTGATCCTAGTCTGAGGACAAGTACTTGCATAACTGAACCAGTTCCATCTGAAACCGGTCCACAGAGTCTTGTTGCTCAAACAACTGTCGCTGTCGAAGCAACCCCTTCTTCGGCACCAGAAATCTTTTACGGACCTGACGGTCTTCCTCTTCCTCCTGGTCTGATTGCGATAGAGGAAATCGTAGAGGACCAGCAAGCAAATACTCCAACTCATTTTGGAGTAGGCACCACTCTTTTTCCTTCTGCATCAGAAGTTTGTCCATCGCCACTGGAAGTTCCTGTAGAATCATTAGGCAGTTTATTGGATAGACTTAAAATGTCTGAGCAACCGTCGACATCTAGGACTGTGCCAAATGACACAGCGACAGCAGAAACTCCTGCTATCACTCCAACGATGTTTGTCGGCATACCAGCTGTCCCGACTAGCACTCATCAGCTAGAAGGAGTCCACCCAGGGACTATTACGACAACTTGGTCCGTTCCAGTTTGTTCTTCCGGTATAATACCCGGTAATTCTTATGTTGAAACTAGACAAATTGATCCCTTTGGAAATCAGTTTGGGCCATCCGGTCCTCAAACACAATCTATACCCTTGAGCTCTGGATTGTTACCGTATGGGGGGCAATATGCCCTTTCACTTCCCCTTCCGGGGGGATACCCATACGGCAGTTTTCAACAACATTCAGGTTTGACTGAGGTAACGACGAGTGGTTGGGTGCCTATGTTACCCCAACAACCGAGAGTTGTATATTCCATGCAACAATGTGTACCTATGTCTAGCATCCCGACGGTGCCAGCAATTGTAACCATGTCGCAAGTTCAATCGACGCCTGTTGTATGTCAACCCCAAGTTGTAATGCAACAGCCCCTTGACCCTGCAACACAACCACAATCGCTAACTGCCGGGACGACACAGATACAAACGGGAACAATACCCCCGCATCTTGGTCCGTCGGTTAGTATAGCACAGCAAAACATGGCTTCACAACCATGGATGGTGCAATACCAACAACCTCAGTTTCAACAGGTGTACCAGGGATCTGAGCAACAGATCTTTGCGAATAGTGGACAACCCTATATTCAGAACGGGTTAAATCAACCACTTTACAGTGGCCAAATCCACCAGCCATATCAGTCATATCAACATCAGTTGCATTATGCTGGTATGCAAAGGCCTAATGCTCAGGCGATTCCATCGTATCCTGGGTACGCATCGCCAAACCTGAATCAGCAGTTGCCATTCGTGGCAACTCTAGAATTACGAGATTTACATCGATTAACGAACGATCCAATCGCCTATGCCCATTGGTGGCCAGCGATTCCTCACAAACTTCCTTCGGACATTCCTAAATTCAATGGAAATCCTGGCGAAGACCCGTCGAATCATGTGATGACTTTTCATCTGTGGTGTTCATCGAATACCTTGAATGATGATTCGATAAGGCTTCGCCTTTTTCAGAGGACATTGACAGGTCCGGCGGCTAAATGGTATATTGAATTACCTAGAGCCTCTTTCGACAATTTCAGTTCCCTAGCCACGACTTTCTTAACCCACTTTCAGTTACCTATAAGGTACGAAACTGGAACCGAGATCTTAACCAATTTCAAGCAGACAACGGCCACACATATATCAGATCATATACATGAGTGGCGTCGTCGTCGCAGAATGGTAAAGACTTATGTTCCAGATCAGCTTTTAGCTGAGTGGTTTATAAAGTCGCTTCTTCCTGCTATAACAGAAGATGTGGCCAAGGGAGGCGTCGTAACAGAGGAGCAAGTTATTGCTCGTGCCCAGTATTTAGACTTAGTATATACTCAGTCTGGCACGCTCTATGACAAGATACCTGACGCCCCTAGACCGGAATTTTCAATTCCTCCCCCTCCTGGATCAAATAGTGACTCTCATGCCAGCGATGGTGTGATTGGCACTGCAAACGCAAAGTCAACACGGGATTCGTCTAAGAAAACCCGTAAGACTTCGAATCAAAATGCGAATGAAGAACTTCTTGCCTCGGAAGTAAGTGCCGTGTCGGATGACAAGGGCAAACAACTGAAGCAACCAGGAGACAAGAAGAAAAAGAAAGGGAGAAAAGGGAAACCCGCTTCGGGGTGTCATATATGCGATGAGGATCATTGGATAGCAGATTGTCCATGCAAAGCTGAGCTTAAAAGATTCTTTAAGAGTCCGAAAACCTCAGCTGTGTTGACTAATCCGTTTCCTAATCCTGGTCAAAATCTGGTTGCTAATCAAAATGCTTCCCGATCCCAAGTGCTTATGTTGTCTACCTCAAAGCAGCAGAATAATGCCTTGACAAGGAATAAAGATTACGGGAATCCACGGCTGTCGAATAACAAGGCTAATGAACAACCTAGTAGTTCGACGACAACTTTGACCAAAGTTGTGCCACCCATCATTCCTGAACCAATGATAAAGTTGCCAAAGGGAGTAGTACACAAATCGACATTTAATCCTTGTCCCAAAATAGCACAGAATTATAATATAATAGAGGACCTGGCCCAATCGCCATCCGCTATGTCGACACTTGAGGTACCGCAAAATTGCCCCTCCCAAGAGCAAACTTTATTATCAGCAATAGGTGGGATTAGCCCAATGGATTCCAATCTTGTGGCCTTTGATCATAAAGGATATGACCCTAAGTTACCAGCTCAACTAGCTTTCCTTATTCAAGTGAAAGCCCTCAACAAAACTGTTCATCGAACAATTATTGATGAGGGGGCATCTACATGTCTTATGTCGATGAGTTGCTGGAAAAATTTAGGCTCACCACCCTTGTCGAAACCGTCAACGACGTTAAAAGCATTTGATGGACGATCATACACTCCATACGGGATTTTAAGTAGCTTGCAAGTTGAACTGGGGAGCAAAACAGTAGAAGTTGATGTTGAAGTAATCGATGGAAACCTCGATTACAACATCCTACTAGGAAGGCCCTGGATATATGCCATGGCCGCAGTCGTGTCGACCTACTTCAGGAAGATTGCATTTCCCTTTCAAGGAGGGATTACAGTCGTCGATCAACAAACTTTCCTCCCCGACAGTTCACAAGTTACGGGAAGCATTCCAATGATCCATGTAAGCGATCATTCGCTTCAAAATATTGGAGTAGGTCTCCTGAAAGACCCTGCCTTAATGGGTACTTTTGCCCTACCGCCTGCAAGTAATCTGGCAGAAGTGGCCACAGTGGAAACCTACAATATGAGATCTTCTATGTCTAATGGATTCAGAAGATTCCTAAACATTTTGTCAGCATGGATCATCGCCCTAATGGAAATACTGTAAATACAGTGGGCTCTGAGGACGGTTCTTATCTTGTGTCAACCTCATTAAAAAATGAAACAATTCCCCTTTCTCAAAGGTAAACCTTCATTCCAACCACCAAGTTGAATGCAATGAAGCTTGGGGGGCACCCTCCTTTGACATGCGTCATTATGATGCTGGGGGCATGCAAATAATCGAGCAGTTTTAGCAGTGTTCATGCTCGTTAAAAAATAAACGCAAGAATCGAGCAGTTTTTGTGCAGAAGTTCATGCTCGTTAAAAAATAAACGTAAATTGTGAGCAATCTTTCCCTAGCAGTTCAAGCTCATCCAGAAAAATGAACCGGTAAACAACCTCGAGAAATGTAACCTTTGAAAGCCATATTAAAAGCCCTTGGTCGTGTTTATATGCCATCACCTCCATCTGTTCATTTGGCCAATCGTTCACCTCCATATGTTTTTTTACCCATTTTGAGGAACAGCTGCGAAGAGTGATTTCACTTAGCCATCCTTGTGACACTGCCGTGATTGGAAAATTCCAATTTGTACCTGGAATCAGTTGTTATCCCTGTTTATCACTCGTTCCTCAAAAGACGAGTCATCTTTGAGCTCTTTTCTGACTCGTAAAATATGAAAAGTTTGCCGAGCTCTGGCCTTCCAGCTCGTTAAAGGGACCAGAAGAGCTATCCCTCTTTTAGACTTTAATCTTTTTGGACGTGAGGGATTATTACACAAAAATATCGAGCGCTTGTCTTGTTCGGCTCGTTAAAAGTACCGAACACCCATCCCTTCTATATTGTTTTATACTTTTTCCGACTTAAGGGATTAGATGACGAAAAAGGAATTATAGAGTTAACTTTCTGTACCTTTTCAGACTCTCTAAAAATGAAAAGGACCGAGTTTTCCTTGTCGTTAGACTCGTTAAAATGATTAAATAGCGACAAACTTGTCTTTAGACGAGAACGAGTTTCCCTATCGCTAAGCTCGTTAAATCATAGCGATGGGCTTGCCCGAAGGGCAGGTTATAGAACAAGCATATGTTATCCTCCTCAAGCTTGACAAAAATAAAGAGGTACTGGTAAGAAATGACTGGGGAAAAATTGGGAGAACATCAAAGCTTAATGGTAGCAAGTCGCTCTTGAACATGACACTTTTCTTCCGTACCACATCGGGTTGGGTTGTTTCATTCACCGGTCTCATCACCATGGTCTTCGCCAAACCATCCACATTTTGGGGTAATGCTACCGATCCATCGCATCAGTGTCGTTATATGTTCAAGAGAGGTCATTCTGAAAGTGTCAACCGTGTCCCATCCACTGCCATACATTATCCTTCATCCATTCATGATCGCCACCCTGAATCATATGTCACAGTTTGTTTCCACCTCCACTAAAATCATTAGCTCCGTTCCGTGTCATTGATGTGGGATTCATTAAGGCCCTCCTTTGACGGATCGCTTCTTGTCGACTTCAGCTCATTATCCAAGAAGTTGATCTAGGAACAACCCCATCAATACTTTGAAGCTTGCATGCCTCAATGGCAAGTTTCTCACTTCCGACGACAGGTATACATCAATGACCTTCGACCAGAAGATTTTGCGTGGCGTTCGACGCCAAGTCCTTTATTCACGCCACGTGAATTGTACTGCAGTACCTTGAGGGTCATTATCATTATCGGTGATTCCTCTCGCGCTTGTTAACGATTTTCATCATTGACCGGTAATCAAGAGATGTCTTTCCATGTTCGACTTCAGCGCAATTCTCACATGGATCGACTTGTACTTAGAGTGAAGATCGAACGAGTTTGAAGACCCCAGATCTAGTTTCATCCATCCGGGCTGCGATATATATTCAGGAAATATAAAAGCATTTGTCATGTACATCATTGCAGCAGATGATCATCCTATTCAAAGGATGATAATTTCAGCAGAAAATTATCAGTCTACCATCAGACGATCGTCTGTTCTATGTACCAAAATGTATTTATAAAGTTGAGCATGGGAATGCCCGCCTCAGCTAGATGATGAAAACAGAATGAAAAATAATGTATTGTATTGTATTGTATTACAGGGCGCCTCCTCAGCACTTGAATGAACTTCAGATCCTCTAGATAAAGCATTTCACCCAATAAACGGCCTCATACTTTAGGGGGCGACTGTTATAGACATTTTTGTGCCTCGCAGCATGGAGCATGAAATGTCAATAATTACAGGGATCCTCAGTCCCTAAACATGTTGTTCTTACCCCTAGAAGAACAAGGTCAGCAAACCACAGCACTTCCCATCAGTTCTCCACCTGAAAACACTCAAAAACAGGCTCTTTTTGGATCATGTCAGCTGCTCCACTGAGGAACTGCGCTGAATGTCAACTGTTCCTCCTTGTACCTGCGCTGAAAGTCAACTCTAAGGAAGGCTACCTGCACTGGGCGAGATTGGCCAAGTGGCACAGTCATTCTGCAAGGTGTCAATTGCCCAGGAAGCTTCCAAACTGACACTTGGTTCAAAGAATTCGCCCTGTGATGAGTAAGAGGTACTTGATCTCCATGTGTAAGCAAGGATCTCCAAGTGGACTTAAGAACTAAAGATTAACTGAAGAGGGAAAGGACACAAGGCAGCTTTATGTCAGTCTCAAGCTGACTCATCCTTTCTTCTTCTATCCTATATATAGAGCTCTTCTATGAGGTCTAAGGAGGCTGGAATCTTGTGCAAAGCAAGGAAGTGCTGTTGGTTTATAGTTAAAGCTATTGGGTGATTTCTTTTATAGAGGGGAAGAGGAGATTTCTTGCTGCTGGGGAGGTGCTGCTGGATTGGAGCCATTTATGGTTGTAACCTTCTCAGAACCTTTTTCTTCTATCAATAAAGCTTTGATGTTCTCCTATATACTTGTATTGCAATGATGTATTGTTTTTATCTGTATATTTGATTCATTCTAATCCATGCATCAGTTATGAGTACATGTTTCTTGTAGTTTCCCTCTCTTGTTTTGCAGGATCTTTGTGTAGCTGGGCCGGCAAAGGGAGCAAGGAGCTGGGAACAAGAGGCAAAGAGAGAAGACAGGATCGACAAAAGCGAAAGACATCGGTTGGTCAATCTTTTCTTCCTTCTCTGTACTTTCATAAAGGAAAAATATCAAAGCTTTACTTTCAGTTGTTGCTAAGGAACTATCACCCTTAGAGTAGGGATAGGGTCATTCCGAGTCGGATACTTTTCCCCACAACATACCCTGTAAATTCCTACAAGGCATAAATCATTTTGTCAATGAAATAAGTGAGATAATTATCTTTTGGACATGTGGAATTAAAATTGTGGTAGTCGACATAGACGCAGATGGTACCTTTTTTTTGTCTATAGGAACCAGTTTGGAAATCCATTCCATTAAGGAAATAGGGTAAATAAAACCAACACATAACATTTTTTACACCTTAGTCTTCATAGTCACAGTTTTTCAGGGGTTGACTAGTGAAAGCCATTGTGAAATACGCCTAGAATTTTCATAACCTTGATCTTACGCTCAAAAATAGAAGGATCTATGGTGGTAATTTATGCATAAGACTATGCCAGTACATCATGGAATTCTTTGAAGAGGCAGGGGAAGCTTGCAATTTCTTTAGGATTTAGTCAGTTCCAATCTAAATATGTTACATCATACCTTTTTTGAATGAGATATCCATGAGCATAATATTTGAAAGATTTCTCAAGTTCCATTTTGAGTCCATAGTTTGGGCAGTCATAGAAATTGAGGGAACAATATTAGGTGGTTCAAAAGGTAGGATTTTTACAGATGTCGTATCCGAATCAAATATCGATGTATGATGGTGATAGGTTTCCCAACCTTGCGCTTCTAAGGACATGATCTCTCGAATAACTTCCTCCATAGGTAATACTTCACTGAGGATATCATTAGAGGGATTCATGATGGGAGAGGGAGTCCTACCATTGGTCATAACCAAGGCAACAGAAGAATCAAATGCAGATTAAATGACTTGGCAAACCAATTCCACTAGTGAAGGTGAAATTTTCTCTCTATAAGGTTCAAGATATGAAGGGCCCAAGAGGATCCAGGGATTGTTTGGGTAATAAGGAGTGGTGGAAACCATAGAAACCATCTCTATAACCTTGAGTAGCGAGAGAGGAAAGCAACCGAATAGGGAGGAACCCTTCAAAATACTTATACCAACAATAACGTAAGAGTTAGGTATTCCACCCACTAAGGGTACATTGCTACTATGCAATGAGGAGTAATCTAGGGTACAAAGGAGTGATGGTCCAATGTGCCTATTTTCCCATCCAATGAGAAGAGGATGGTTAGAATACTAATGAAATAATGGCAGTCATGGCATAGGCCAAACTCGGGCCCAAAAGAATATTATAGTCGAGATGGCGATCTATGACTTCAATGTCCACCATTACCGTTTTCCCACTCAGAGTGATGGGGTAGCTCACAAGGTATCGTTTTGGGATGAACATGTGCCTATATAATTCTTCAAGGGAATTTGACAATGGTGTGAGGGTTCGAGAACCCAGGGCAAGCCAACATGAATTCAACATGACATAGGTTGAAGCGTCTTCGTTAATGATCATTCTATGGATAGATATTTGTTTCAAAATAACCTACACTCGAAATGAAAGTTAGTGGCAAAGGAGAGGTTTATGTTTCTCCATGTAAGAAAATTCTAGCTTGGAATCATGAGTGTTAGGTCCCTATACTACTAGTTTAACCCCTTATTGTTATTAGTACAACCCACTTATTATATTGTTGTGCCCATGTAGTCTCCATATTGTTATTATTGTAGAAGTCCACTATTGTTATTATTGTGCCCTTACATTATTATTGTTATGTCAGCTCTGATTATATTATGACCCCTTAGATTCCTATATATAGAAAGGAGGTATTGTCATTTGTATCATCCAATAATTATTCATTTCTGTAATGTAAAGGAGGTTTCCCCCTCAAAGAGGTGGAATTCTAAGGCATTTATCTTTCTTTTCTATCTTTTTATGAGGTCGTTTCATAACATTTGGTATGAGAACTTTGGATTCTAGGGTTTCAGTACTCCAAATAGGTCATTGTGGAATTTTTTTCTATAAATTTTTCACTACGAAGTTTCAGAAGTTAAAAGAAGAACCCATTTAAGCTGAGATCAGTCTGAACCCTGTGTCCGAATGTCAGAGCTTGTATCGCTATACCTTTGGAGATATGATCTGAGGAAGTTAAGGTTTTTGCAAGCTCCATAATTCCATCTCAAATAGGTCATCATGGAATTTTTGCTATAATTGATTTTCTATAAAGTTTCAGCCTCTTAAATTAAATCCCATTTGAGCCAAAAACTGGGTGAAGCTCGGACCCAAATTTTAGATCTTTTTTCACTATATTTTTGGAGATACAATAGACTCAAGATTGAGCTCCTAAAATCAAGAAAAGGTGATATGAGGAAGTTTGATGGTAAGGATCCAGTAAATTGGATACTACAAATGGAACAATATTTTGATCTACATGAGGTGAAACTATTACAAAAGGTACATATTACATATTTATATTTAGAAACAAATAAATTTGTATGGTTTAGAGAGGTTTGTTCTCATAAAGCACTTGTCACGTGCTCAATTTTCATGAAGGAAATGATATCACATTATGAGGAGACAAAGAATAAGACCTTCTTTAGTAAATTGATAAATCTGAAACAAAAGGGTTCAATGGCAGAGGACATTGAGGAATTCCAAAATTTTAATATAAGGGTAAATGATACTCCAGAGAAGTAGAGGATTGATGTCTTCATAGGGGCTTTAAACGATAACATTCAACATGAGGTTTATCTTTGGGCAGCTTATTGATTGGAGAAGGCATTCAAGTTGCCAAGAAAAATTGAAAGCGAAATTATAGAAACAAAGAATCCCACCACTCACGACTATAATTATGGAAATGTTTTTTTTCCTAGCCTTCCACAACCTACATGGTTTACACCAAAACAATTGGAAGAAAAAATAGAAAAAGGGCTTTGTTACAATTGTAATAGAAAATACACTAATGGTCATAAGTTGGCTAACAAGAAATTATTTTACATCGATTATGAAGAGGAGGAAGAAAAGGATCAAGAAACATCAAAAGAAGAGGATATACACCACGAAGGAACCCCAGAGAAAGAAGAAATGAATCCGACCATATCTTGTAAATCATTGACAAGAATTACCACTCCTCAAACTATCAATATAGAAGGATATATAAAGAAGAAAAAGGTTCAAGAAGTGAAAGATCACATCGCGAAGAAAGAAATGAATCCGACCATAGCTTGCAAGGCATTGGCTGGAATTACCACTCCTCAAACTATCAAGATATAAGGACATATCAAGAAGAAAAATGTTCAAAAAGTGAAAGATCACATCGAGCATTAAGAAATGAATCCAGCCATATCTTGTAATGCATTGGAAGAAATTACCACTCCTCAAACTCTCAATATAGAAGGACAAGTCAAGAACAAAAAGATTCAAGGAGTGAAAGATCACATCGAGCATCAACACCAAGTTCTCCAACTTTTAAAGGATAAAGCGACTTCGGTTCAGAATAGAATGAAACAACATGGAGTTCAACATCGCAGCGAAAGATGTTTTGATGTAGGTGATTGGGTATTTTTATGGCTACATATCAAGAAAAATATTTATGAGAAGGAAATGTTGGCAATACTACATGCACTTAAGAAATGGTGACCTTACATAATGGGAAGACACTTCAAGGTAAAAATCAATAATGATAGTCTTAAATACTTTTTAGAACAAACATTATCTTTAGAAGAACAAACAAAATGGGTCACAAATATGTTGGGTTATGACTTTCAAATCATCTACAAAAAAGGGAAGCAAAATGTTGTTAAAGATGAACTCTCAAGAAAGGATGAGGATGTGGAAGCATTGTTTTGTGCTATTTCTATTATCCAACCAGATTGAATAAATGAAGAAAGGGATGAATGGAAGAAGGACGAAGAAGTGTGGCCACTCATTCAAAAGTTGCAGAAGATCCCAGTTCAAACAATATTGCAAGAACTTGACGACGAAGGAAAAATCATATTGGAGCCTGGAACAGTCGCAGAAACAAGAACTTGATAGCTACGAAATCGATCAATTTCAGATTATCTCATTAAGTGGAAGAACTTACCCGTTGATGATTCCACATGGGAGGACAATAATTTTATACATAAGCATCAAGAACTACTCAAGCGTTGAGGACAACACATTTTGAAGGAGAGGGGCACATTAGGTCCCTATAGTACTAGTGTAACCACTTATTGTTATTAGCACAACCCCCTTATTCTATTGTTGTGCCCATGTAGTCCCCATATTATTATTATTGTGCCCCATAGAAGTCCACTATTGTTATTATTGTGCCCTTAGATTGTTATTGTTAGATCGGCTCTGATTATATTATGACCCCTTCATCTCCTATATATAGAAAGGAGTCTTTTCATTTGTATCATCCAAGAATTGCTCAATTATGTAATATAAAGGAGGATTCCCCCTCAAAGAGGCTGAGTTATAAGGCATTTATCTTGCTTTTCTATCTTTTTGTGAGCTAGTTTCATAACAGTGAGGGTCAATTCCATTAATGGATGAAAGAAAATATTTCCATTGTGGTGGAGAGGTTTGCAATAATCCGAGTGAAGACATGGTTGACGGTGCTTGCACCAAATCTTCTACAATATTGTACTTATACGAGGCACATGGATACGTATTACGTGTCGTGTGCTGAAGTGCCCCTTTGGGGGGGTCACAAGGTTAGTGACAAGCCTTTCGATATGAAGATCATTAGGCAGCCATTGATTTGAACTCAAGGAAACATTAGGAGTGTTAGCGACTAGAGTTCCATAAGTTTGGGTCACATTTTAAGATCAATTGTTTCAAAGGTGTAAATGGTTGACGATCCTTCTCTAGGGGAAGGATTATGCGAAATTTCATTTATGCCTTGTGGGCGTTACAGTGGATTCGAAATAAGATGTTGTTGTTGGTGTGTGGGGAAAGGGTTGTTTAGGACTGCTAGGGTCTGACCAATGTCCTTCTGAGCAAGAAGATCCATGAATTCTTGAAGACAAGGACATTTGTGTTTCATGTGGTGCTCTACACAGATTTTGCAAGGGAAGTTGATAGTTTTTTCTTCCCACTGTCATATTTGGCAACAACTTTATGTTTGGGGTTGTGCTACATAGCGAGTTTCTCTTTAGAAGGAGAGGTATTTTTCTTATTCTTCTATTTCTTTCTGTTGGGTTTTTGTGTAGACTTCATAGAGTTTATCATAGCGGTCGAAAGAGCAACCGATTGGGTAGAAGGAGTGGTATCGACAGACAACTCAAAAACATGCCCGTTGAGTTTTTTTTATAGCATCCCTAGAGGTAGCGCTGATGAGATCGTTAGTGTGTGCACTGAGTTGCCAAGTAGCAAGGGAATTGGAAGTTTGAGGGGAATGGGGGATTACAACATATAGCATGCCAAATTGAGAGTAGATCAAATAAAAATGTTGGGAACAACAAATGGATTTCTCTTTCATGACCGCACCACCTAAGGAAACGTCCATGGTAATTTTAGGAAGAAGTGATTTCTAGAAACAATCTACCAACAAGTAATCTAGAATGGGAGCCTTGACAAGCATCCACCTACATCTCCATTGATGGATGTGATCATAGATGTGGGTGGAAGTGTCTTGGCGTAAGGTAGTAAGGAGTTCTATTCCAATTTTGTAGTGGATATGAAGTTGAAAGTGCTTTAGAAATTTCGTTTTCAGGTCACCGAAGGTATTGATTGATGTGCATGGTAACTCAATGTATCAATTGGCAACATTTCCAATAAGGGTGTGGGGGAATTGTCTGATCCGGATATTGTCATCGACCATGGAGTTCAATACACACCATAGATGGTATGTGGTGACATGTGTAGTCGAGTTAGTCTCTTGTTTCCCTTCAAACTTTAGGATATCGGTAGGTACCTTGTGTGGGATTGTGGCCCAATGAAAATTATGATAGAGGGGGTCATTATTTAGTTTATATAGATTGGAGATATCAAGCGTTGCGAGAAAAGGAAAAAGTTTAGGTGCCCGTGAGCTTAACCAAGGTGATGAAGAATGACTTGAAGGACCCTCGGGTCCTCCCATAAAGTTGTTTCCAACATGATATATAGGATTCATTAAATAATAGCCTCCCTTTTGTGGTGGAATAGTCATATAAGGTGGCATTCCATAAGGGATATTAGGTTGGGGGTGAAAGGCTCGTTGCCCTGAGGATCAAAAGTGCCCCCTTCACTCAATTGAGGTTGAGGAGGGGGTGCCTAAATGGATGGAGTAGGACTGGGTTAAGGGATACTGCTAGCCATATAGTTTGTCATAGGAACATGAATGACACTATAATAGTGTCCACTCGGAAAAGTTAAGTCAATCATTGATGATATAAGTTGTCCTATAGGTGGAGGAGGGATAGTAATTCCCCCAATTGGTATATGCATGTTGGGAATAGTGCCCCTTGGCATTTGAGCCTCAGGTTTGAACCTAGTGAAGGGTTCTAGCCAAAACGGTTATTGAATGTAGCCTTTCTAACTGCGCTACTAGGGGAGATAGCTGGAGGTCCAAGGTCAGAAACAAAAGGGAGGAAACATTATTATCTACTAGATTCCACTCATAGCTGGTGTAACTAGGTTGGTTGAACTAGGAATAGTCTAGATAGCACGGTAATGAGTGAGCTATGTATTACTGACTATAGTCATGGAAGTGATGGTGGAACAAAGTTGTAGACAAAACCCCATTACTGATTAGTCGTTGGGGAAATATTGGATGTGGGTACTCACGAAGACATGATACCTACATGTGCTACCTAAATCAACACTGGTCCAAGAGGATCGGTGAGGGGATGATTGTAAGGAGTTACAACTCCTTCATTAAAAAGGTCCTCATGTAGTATGGTTTCTTGGGAAGTGTTATGCGATTCAATGTTAGACACTGGATACTAATTTCTTGAAGAGGGTGAATTTGGATCACCAAGGCATGGCTCATCCTCCACAACCAGTGAAGGGAGACCTTGTTGTCACCTAGATCGATGACGAGGTTGTATGTAGCCATGATGACCAATATATTCTATCAAACTAATTTAAAGTGATATTTATTATAGTGAGAATGATAACAAAATAACACCTAAAGATAAAAAAAAATACACTAAAATTCAATGAGCAAGAATTCAAGGGATATGACTCTGTCTCATAACCACCGTTTGTTGGAGATGAAACCCATTATCACAATGGCTAAAAGAGAGAGCTGGCCAAATGTATAGCTAACATGAGTCATGATATTCATTTGAACCTCATATTTAGGAGCCAAGTACTCTTGTGAAGACAAGAACCCTCCCAAAAACTGAATACGGAGTAGGTTCGTATGTTTAGGTACTAGACCACCTTGTCCCAATCACTTTGTGTTCGTCCCTAAAATACTGGCCACTGAAGGTACCCCAAATCATAGACACCACCAGGGGGGACATGGTCATAGATACTACGTTGTGTGGGCAGGATACTAAGTCCCTCACTTAGCTCCGATATCCTTGAGGGGATCCCTAGTACACAAAATACCCAATGGAAATGCAATCGAGGGAAGGATATCTTATCTAACACTGCAATGTTGTCTGGAATTTAACTCCTTTCTAAGGGGAGTGGTCTCGGATTATATGAGTGCAGCAGGATTTTACTCTCATTAATGACATGAGTCTGAGTTTTGAGATCTTGAGAAGTTTACTCACCATTTCCTAGCTCAAGATCATAGCCTAGATTAATGTTTGGGTGTGCTAAAAAAAATTTCTAATTACTTTTACTAAGCATTGATTTTATGTGAAGTTTTATTAAAGTATTTGGAGGGGTATTGATGTACGAAGTTAAATTTGACTCTCACACAAACCATGCAAGAAAAATTCTTTCAAATTTTCATTGGATGAAAAAGAGATCTTGCAAGGAGAGGTTATCTATACATCATTTTAGTAACATAAATCCAAGTGCAATAAACACACACACAAAGTGAAAACATACAATTCTCTCTAAGAACTAATCTAATATGCATAGAATCAAATGATCCAAAACATAAAGTTTAAACAATTTTTTTCATTTTCTTTATCGTGAAAAACAAATGCACTTAAGCTATTTTTATAAAAAGGAAAATGATCATAGAAGCAGGAAACCAAACATAGTGCACAGTTGCATATCCCTATAATAGACTACAAGGAACCTTTCAACCCAGGAATCCACACAACAAGGTGGATATCAAGATAATGGTTGACTACCACTTCTCAAAAGAGGGAGCAACATTAATAACGAGACTAAGGCTCTCTCCAAGAGCCTGAGGTGCATTATAACTCACTCAACAACATAACTAGGGTGCATTACATAGGCATAGGCTATAAAAAGGGCCAATGAGGGTCTCATCAAATGCTATGCATAGTAGAGGAGGTTGGGAAGCATTATTAATGGTCAAAATGGGAGCCAAGAAGAACAGGAAGGCCTAGAAAGAAGGAGAGATCGAGGAACTAAAAGATAAAAATCAGGAACTAATTATTAGTCCCCAATGGAGTCACCAATTCTAATATAGGGATTAATGCACTTGTGGTTGTGGATGAAATACCCTCACAAGTCTTGGTTCGAAGCAAGGAAGACTCTTTAATATTAGCTACAACTATCACAAAGAAACACTCATATATTAATATTAATCCATGATTGACAAAGCGAAAGGAGAAGGATTACATTAGTCTTTGGTGTAGCCCTGCTAGAGAGCTCAATGTGGAAAAGTGGATGACCTCTTCGCCAAATCCTAGATGAGAACTTGCACATAGACAAGAAAAAGCATAATCTCTACAAAATATAGACCTTGATAATCAAAACATCAATATATAACATAATATAAGCTAGCATGCATCTAAGCTACTTATTAATCAAAGAATTGAATGAACATGTAAATGAATACAATATTGACACCATGAAGTAGACAACATAGAAACATATCTATATTGTTAGATAGAAGAAGAATAATTACAACCATCTTGGTCGGATAAGGTATCCTCTACACCTTCATCTCCACTCTCTCTCTCTCAACTTCTTGGTAGCATAACAATATTAAAGCTCTTGCAAAATTTTGAAACCATTCGACCTCCATTATAGTGATTGAGTCTTCAATTTGTAGTTGGATAGAGGCTCATCCTTGCAAATTCTTTCATGATTTCTGTTGCAGAAAAATCTTCGTTGTTACCTCGCTTTATTGCTCCTCCCTTCCCATGAGACTCTGTTAGGAAAAGAAATGTCCTTAGCTAGGAATGACACAAATGTTTCCTTCTTTCCAAGCTGACATTTGAGTGAAATGTGGAGTGTGAGTGAGCCAATTCATGCTTTGACCTCCAGAATCTCATAAATATATAGTAACACTGCCCTTTAGGCAAAATAAAGTGTTAACCTAGGGACTAATGCTTTTGTCTTAGAGCTGGAAAGCATTATAACCCTCCTTGTCTGTTTTTGGGGTGCATTACAATGGAAAATAGGCTTGTAACTTAGGTATTTTCTTCAATCAATGTTTCTTTCTCCTCTGAGATGATGAGTAAGTCACTTTCCTATATAACACACAATCACACAAATTGGGGACATCATCACACATTATCATGCTTGGCACCAATATTTGACCAAGAAGCAACAAGTGGAGGTTGTTGAGCTAGACTTCACCCAAACTCAAGCATCATAATGTTGTATCTTGTTATGGTGTCAAGTTGTCTCTATCCTATTTTTTTCTTATATGGGTACAAGTGTAAAATGCAATATTATTTGTGATTATGTTGTAATTGAAATTCCAAGTGTCAATATTGGAATATGAATAGTCATTATGTAATTTAATGAGTCACTTTGTAAAGGTGTCGAAGGCTCATAAGGGTAGTCCAAAGGTCACAAAGGGTAGTTGAAGAGTCACCCCCTCTTGTTATAAATAGAACCTCGTAACTCATGTAGCACACTTTTGGGAACCAAGCCTTTATCTAGGGTTAGGATTAGAAAGATCTTGGGAGTATTCTCAAGAGCGTTGGCTTCTCTCTAGTGTAGAGAAAGTATACCTCTTTTAAGGAGCAAATTTTCTTGACTATAATGTTCCACTATTGGGGCTAGTGGTTGTAAATGGTGTATGTATGAATGGAAATTTCACTTATAATAATAAAATGAGAGCCATCACGCTTTCATGCATATGTTGTTAATATAGTAGGACTATTCTTGTTGTATTGGAAATGTATGCTATTTAACTTATGCATATTCTTATGAACTATTTAGTTTTCATTTGTATGAATCATGTTGAATGCATGTTGTTTTATTAATTCATCACTTTAACTTGTGGAATTTTCTGCATCTTAGCTTGTGATGCCATTCTACTCAGGTGTTCCTTTCAAGGTCCGTATTATTACACGCTTCCAACTGTGCACTTCCTCTTTCCCTTCATGTGTTGGAACCTTCATGCATCACACTTGACTCTTTACACAGTCACACACTTTCTCTTACCCAAATTTATCATACTTATTACCACCCACTCCTCAGACTCCTACTCCAAATAGTGTGAGGTCTAGTTGGGACTTCATATTTGGGAGATCCCCTGAATGTTGGCGGGTTGAGCACAACAATATGATTGTGAGGTTATGCATGTACAACTTTTCCTTGTTAATGGAAACACAAATTTTCCAAAGGCTCTGTGTATGACTAATATTATATTGTGTGATGTTAAATGCATTGAGTTTGCATGAAAAAGTTTGAGTTTGCGTGAACTCATTGAAGTGGAACAATTTGTCAGAATTGTTGGGGAGTTGAGAGTTATATTATCTTATTTAAAAGTATTTGGTGATGTCATTAAATTAGGAATAAAACTTTGGTTATGAGCATGTTCGACATATGAATAATATTGCATACTTAGCTTGGTCATATATTAAGTTAAGATTGTAGGTGCTTGCAAGTGGACATAACAAGAAAATTCAATTTTTCGTGCATCTAGTTATAACTTCTCATTAACATTCATTAGTGGTCACTATAATAAAAGTGAAAACATAAACATTAAATTATATATCTAAGAAAATTACAAGTGAAAAGTGAGCCCATTGATATAAAGGAGATAACAACATGATTAAATCTACACCATTTCATCATTATTTGTTATTAATAGAAGGATTAATATATGAATGTTTACAAATATACCAAAAAATAACCAATGTAGTCCCTTAACAGAGGTAGAGGTCCTATTTGAACAAAATCACAAGTTTATGAAATATCTTGATAATGCTCATGTCCATTATCTATTAATTTCCTCCATTTTTCATAGGTGTAAGGATTAGTTTGTGCATCCCATACTAGTTGCTCACACTCACTACATGTAACCATTTCACTCATTCAAAACTTAATTTGATGGTCTAATTCTAAAAAAAACATGAACCAACCCATTGTTCTTTGTATTTGTGTCATCAAACATTTTATTCATCATAATTTTAAATGAGTTAACAATAATAACTTTCATATACCCCCATTGTTGTATCAATAAAAAAACTTTGAATAAGACATATGTTCCCCCTCTTTATTTGTCATATGGATAAAGCTCCATACTAGAATATGCTATACTATTGCTAGTGTAAAGAAATGGGACATATTTTCCTTAATAATAATTTTATTATTATTATTTATTAAAAGAATGAGAAACAATGAAAGTTCAGTATTATAATATCTTGCTCCTACCCTTAATATTAATATTAATATTATTTAAAGAAATACAAGTTTGTTTTGTTATATATATCTTTAAAACTTTATTATATTTCATTTTACATTACATTTATCATCAAATTATTCAAGAATGGGTGGATTTTCCTATCCTCCCTCATGCATATGACTTCTAGAAATTTTTAGAAAATATACATTTCAACCTTGTTGCGTGCATTAATGGAGTTAGTTAGTGGGGTATTTGAGTCTTTCACTAGCTTTCACCTTATCACTTACCCATAATATTTGTTAGTTTAAAAAATTAAAGGTTGGCACTTATTGTTGGGCTAAGGCTTTAGTATGGGGTTAGTATGTGGTAGCTTTCACTTAACTGCCTTTATAAATAGACTTGATGTATGGTAAATAAATAAAAATTCCTTTTATACTTACTCCAAAGGTATCCTAAATAAATAAAATCTATTCTTTTATTTACTCCATAAAAGTCTTTTTATTTAAGAACACTCAAAAAAGAGGCTTTATCTAGGCTAACGCTATGGGTGAAATACCATATTTATAAAAGATATATGGTAAATTAATAAAAATATAGATAAAAATAAATAAAACATTGTTTTATATTTACTCCATAATTTACTTTATATTTACCAACATAATTTAATTTATATTTACCAAAGATAAAAAAAAAATTACTTTTCATTTATTTAAGTGAAGTTTATAGGCCGAATTCCCAACGAAGAACAAGTTATGTGAGACTCGTATAAATAGGAACTCTTATTATATATAATTTCTTTTATATTCAAGAGGTATGGAAGATGGCTAGGGTTTGGAGGCGAGGGTTTCAGGCAAAACCGCGTTCAGGTCACGGGTAGGAAGTTTGCAGTCGTTTTCTGTGAACAGGTGAAGGCGCAGGGAAGCATATTCCGGATGACTGGCAGCTGGAGGTTGGCATTTGTTTGGTTTAAGCGATTAGTTTGGAGGAATACCATCACAGAAGCTGCAGAATTTCTGTTTCTTTCCGTTTTCAAGAGATTAGGGTAAGGGGGCCTGTCTCTTTGACTGTTTGCTGTCGCTTTTCTCGGAACGGCTCCCCTAACCATGGTTAATCCCAACGAATTGGTGGATCTGGACCCGGAGTTGGAAGATATTCTCTCAATGTGGGGAAAGGAACCCACAATCCAAAACGTGGAGCAATATTTTGGAGCATACGAGTTGTCAAGGTTGGAGTCTTTTTCACAGGAGGTAAAACCATCTTTTCAGCATCAAAGCAAGGATTCCAGCAGAGAAGCCTCTAGATTTCGAAACCTTGTTTCTTACAAGCAGGTGGTTAGGGAGAACGCGGTGGATGGGTCGACTGTAGGTGCTCATTCTTCTGATACCAAGGGCAAATCAATAACAAGCCGGACTTTTCCATCAAAGGGTTTTGAAGATATTGCAAATTTGGGGCTTTCTTCAGGTATCGGCATAACAAGGGGTGCTGGAGGGTTTACTCCGCTCTCTAGGGTTTCTTTGCAAAGAGAATCCACTTTTCCAAAAAAAGCTCTGCAGGGGGTTTCATAGGCCAATCTGACAGCCTAGTGGGAGAGCGGGGAGGTCTCGATGGTGCGACGGTTGGTCATCTTTTTTTAGGGAACCCCGATCCCATTTTCTCTACTCATGTACGTACACAGCCAGAGGTAGATTTCCCTGCGGATACGACTCAGGAGGAACTAGAATGGATCGATGGCCGCGGGGAAACTAGGGCCTCTGCGGAAGAATTAAGGAAAAAAGGGGAGAAAAGAAAACCCCAAAGGCCAATTAGATCTCAGGAGATTGAAGGGAACTTAGTCCTAGGTATGGAGGTATCTATAGAAGAAACCCTAGCAGTTGCAGAATGCACCCTAGTCAGAAGGGCAAGAGGTAAGAAACTTTCTTCAGATTTTATTCAAGCTTGGGGTGAACAACGCTTCGTCTCTGACAGAACCCTTCATTTCGAGGCTCAATGCTTAGCGAAAGGGTGGTTCAAGTTCTGGTTCGAGGATAAGGAGGCGGTAGAGTGGGTGCTTGAACGAAACTGGAATATAGGGAACATTCCGGTTCTGTTGAAAAAATGGAGCCCCCTTTTTGATGCTATCAAAGAGAAAATTGATGTGTCTCCGATATGGGTTCGAGCCCCGGGTCTTCCCTCGTTTCTATGGACAGAAGCTGTGTTCAAAGCCATCGGAAACAGACTGGGATCCTTCTTGGAAGCATATATGTCATTTCTGGAGACGAAGAACAGAGCGATGGCCCGCATTCTGGTAAGCCTAAATCCGAGCAGAGGTCTGGCCCAAAAAATCAATTTGCAATACAAAGACTACGTGTTCGAACAGATTTTGGATTACGAGCACTTGCCCTTCAAGTGCCACCGCTGCCATGAGTATGGGCACCTTGCAAAGGACTGTCCGCTGTTCAGGAGAAGGAGACGTTTTCGGAGGACCTCAGCTTTCAGAGAACCAGTTTACAATCACTCTCAAGCTCCTCACGAGAAAGCAGACATGGCGAAGCAGGCAACAGAAGAAATGGAGATTGAGGAGACTCTGAAAGAGCCAGTGCCTGAAGACCCCCATATCCAAGAGGTGGCACAGATCCCTGAATCGCATTCGGCGGAAGCAGAGGAGGAGAATGCAAAGGTCGCATCCGCGGAACAAAACCCTCTCAGCGATCCTGAAAAGGGTATGTGCTCAGGTCCCCCTCTTTCTTCTCTTAAAATTCCTGAGCATGTTTCAGTTTCTTTGCATGTTTCGCCTTCAATCAATCCCTCTCATAACATTGGCATAAACGAGAACATGGAACCTGCAAAGACCTCTCCTGATGTAGACTCTATTTCGGCTGCCATGCCGTCTCTTGATTTGAATTGTGAAGATATGTGGCCCCCTCTTGCTCCTCCAGTTCCTCATACCCCGTGCCCCTATAACCTTAGATCTATGGGAGGGAAGTCTGGTTTGTCGGATGTATTTGGATGCTTAGGACAGTCGAACTCTCAGGTTTCGACCAAAAACAAGAGAGGTAGAAAATCGGACCTTTCCAAGGCAAAACTTAAAGCAAAGTTGGATGTAGCTGATGGAAAACAATACTCTATCCCCGGGGTTCTTAGAGCAGTGCAGACCCGTGATTTTGTTATCAAATGATTATGTCATCCTGGAACTGTAGAGGTTTGGCCAGTAAACCTAAAAATTTTTCCCTGAGAGATTGGATCCTTAATTCAAAAGTTGATATTCTCTTTCTGCAAGAAATGTTGGGGAAAGCTACTGAGGTAGAAACAATGCTAAAGGCTCTCCTGCCAAGATGGAACTTTTCCGCAATAGATTCTTCAGGCCACTCGGGGGGTCTAGCAATTGGGTTTAAAGAAGGTCGAATTAAGGTCATCAATCAATGGGGGATGAAGCAAGTTATGGGCATGGAGGTTATTTCCGCTGATTTTTCCCACCCCATTTGAATTGTAAATATTTATGGCCCTTGTCAAGGAAGGGAGATTTTTTGGGATGATTTGATGACAAAATCTTTGATGAAGTCTCCTCTGTCGATTGTGGGGGGTGATCTAAACTTCTCTATAGGAAGAGTAGAGGCATGGGGTCCATCAGCTAGGGAAGACCCTCTGTTGGATTTCTTCCTCAATCTCCTCTTGGAAAACAACCTCATAGATCCTTCCCCGATCAAACTCAAGCCAACTTGGAGGAACAAAAGAACAGGGGAGGATCGGATCGCCAAAAGATTAGATCGTTTTCTTCTTTCTGAGGACCTAATATCAAAAGCCCCTATTCTTAGGCAGTGGGTTGAGGAGATAGGCAACTTAGATCACTTCCCCATTTTTTTGGATCTCTCTTTCCCTCCCCCTAAGCCTCCTGCCGCCTTTAAATTCAATTCCTCATGGCTTCAAGATCCATCTTTCAACAAACTCTTTAAGGAAACGTGGATCCATCTAGACAGAAATGCTAGAGAGGACAAAAGTTTCCTGTTCATGGAGAATCTCAAAAGATTGAAGAAAGCGACAATATCCTGGGCAAAGGACAGGAAATTGAAACAGAATGAAGAGCTGTTTAGAATCAGGGAGGAGTTGAAGAATTTGGAGAGCATTGAGGAAGATGGATATATCTCGCAGGCTTCAAAGGACAGAATCCTTCATCTGGAGAAGCTTCAAAACCAAATCCTCTTGGACAAGGAAGAAGAATGGAGGCTAAAGAGTAGGGCAATATGGCTAAAATCACAAGATGAAAACACTAGTTTTTTTCACAACTATGCAAAAGGAATAAAATCTGTAAATACAATTTGGAGCCTTAAAGATGAAGAAGGAAGGGAGGCTAGTTCTTTTTCAGATCTATCTGGTTTAGGACAAAGACATTTCCAGAAAATTTTCTCAGATCCGGGAGTAGCCACCATAGCAGAAGTCATTAGAACAGCTCAATGTTTCCCAAGATTCATTGAGGAGGAAGAAGCAGAAGAGCTATCAATCCCTGTCTCCAAGGAGGAGGTTGAAGCAACTATGAAACATATGGCCAAAGACAAAAGTCCAGGCCCTGATGGCTGGACTATTGAACTCTTTCTCTCCTTCTTTGACCAAATAGGCTCTGAAATTACTGATGTAGTAGAAGAATCAAGACAGAAAGGAGAAGTCTACAGGCCTTTTAATTCAACTTTTATTGCTCTCATACCAAAGAAGGATGACCCGGAGAACTTTGAAGACTTCAGGCCGATCTCCCTGTGTAATTGTATTTATAAAATCATTGCTAAGGTGATAGCTATCAGAATTGTTCCTATCCTGTCAAGAAACATCTCAATGGAACAATTTGGTTTTTTGGATGGAAGACAAATTCATGAAGCCATTGGAGTAGCCCAGGAGGTAATTCACAGTGTGAGACAAAAGAAAAAGAAGGGTGCGGTACTAAAAATAGATCTCTCCAAAGCATATGATTGAATAAACTGGCTCTATCTCCGGATGCTGCTAACACATTTGGGCTTCAAGTATTCATTTATCAACTAGATAATGGGTTGTACCTCAAATGTCAGTTTTGCTGTTCTGATCAATGGAGCAGCCTCCCCTTTTTTCAATAGCCAAAGAGGCCTCAGGCAAGGCTGTCCTTTATCTCCTCTCCTGTTTCTTCTAGTGGTAGAAGGGCTAAGCAGATTGATTCGCAAAGCTAGAAGAGAGGAGAAGGTAAAAGGTATAGAGGTAGCAATTAATCTCTTTATTACTCACCTGCTTTTTGTCGATGAAATTTTAATTTTCACTAATGGATCTTATAATGAACTTAAGGAGTTAAAATGCATTTTCGATCTATTTCTGAAAGCTACTGGAATGCAAATAAACTCTAGGAAATCTCACGTTTGTATGGCAGATTTTGACAGAAGAGAAAGATCCATGGTGACTAATATTTTTCCCTTCCACCATCAACCACTGGACTCTCCTTTCAAATATCTGGGGTTTTGGCTAAAGCCGACAGCTTATAAGAAAGAGGATTGGAACTGGCTCATAGCAAAGCTAGAAGCCAGAATTTCTCATTGGAGTTTCAAGTGGATCTCGAGAGCTGGCAGATTGACCCTCATCAAATCTGTATTGTTAGCCATACCAGTATACTGGGCAGCTTTAACCTGGGTCCCCAAAGGAGTGATGGAGAAAATCAGAAGGATCTGCTGCAGATTTCTATGGGCAGGATCAAAAGAATCCTCCGTCTTACCCTGGGTGGCATGGGATAAGCTGGCCAAACCAAAAGATTGGGGAGGATGGGGAATAAAAAGGCTCCCTCAGTTCAGTCTCTCCCTCGCAGCTAAATCAGGCTGGAGATTAATCTCGATGGAGAATCTTTGGACAAGGGTGGTTAAAAGGAAGTACATTGATCCAGTTCCTTTGGAAGATTGGATTCAGAGCCAAGATAAGAAAAAGAAGAATATCTCATTCATCTGGAAGGCCACGGTGGAGGATTTCTCTGTGATTGAACAAGGTTTGGCATGGAAAGTGGGAGATGGAAGACATATTAGAATTGGCAGGGACCCCTGGGTAGGCTGTAATGAAGCTTTTGCCTTGTCACCTGGTTTTCTCAGACATCTTGATAGCAAAGGAATTTCAACTCTAAATCAGGTAGAGAAAGTAGGCCACTCTACCATTTGGGGTCAGGCTTGGAAGAATGATAAAGACTTAGGAATAAATATCAGATGGAAGAACGAATGGGCTTCTTACATCCAAGAATTGCATCGTTCAAATGTCAGGCTTAAAATCGAACCTGATCTGTTGATTTGGGCGCAAGGAAAAATAGGTGAATATTCCCCGAAAGATGGATATACCTTCTTAATGAAGAAGAAAGGTTGGGGAATACGAGATTGGTGGGCAAAAAACATATGGAAATTAAAATTCCCAGCTAAAGGCCAGGATTTTCCTATGGTGCATGCTAAAAAGAAAAGTCCCAACTTGGGACATTTTACAAGCCAGATGCTTAGTTGGGCCTGGGAGGTGCCCCTTATGCAAGTCTGAAGAGGAATCAATAAGCCATCTCTTTACAACGTGTGTAGTCTCTCTAAAAATTTGGGAGGAGTTAACCTGCTTGCTCAAAATTAAGGTACAGTGAGGACTAGATCCTTTGGAAGAAGCTTGGAGGAAATGGTGACAAAACTATCCAGAGGGAAACTTGAGAAATCTGCCTCTAATATTCTTTTGGGGTGTATGGTTAGCAAGAAACAAAAGCTTATTTCAAGACAAGGACACTCCCACATCCGACATTGCTATCAATTGTGCTGCAATTTACTCTGCCATCCCGATCCCTGAAGATAAAAATCCTCAAAAGCATCAAAAGCCTCTTTCTATCTTGGAGGGCATTCCTTGGGCCTTTTTTGACGGAGCATCCCATAATAACAAGGCTGGAGCAGGACTGTGCATTCACTTGAATCCTGATCACTCCTTAAAAGCATCTGTAGGGCTAGGACCTGGTACAAACAATTATGCTGAGCTGTCTGCCTTGTGCCTTGAATGTCATAAAATGGGTTAATGGGAATGCATCATGTCAAAACCAGATTCTGAAGAATCTTGTAGAAGAAATTTTGTTTTTAAAGACATCTTTTAACAGTTTTACCATTTTCCACATCTAGAGGGACAAAAACGAGGAAGTAGACCAGCTTTCTAAGGCTGGTTTACAGCAAGATATGGGCAGCTCGTCAATAGTAGAAATCAGTCACGGGCAGTCATCCACTTCTCATCAGCCCCCTTTTGCTCCTCCACAGTGATCGAGGCTCGTTTTTTCTTTTTGTCAGCAGTTTCATGGGCACAATGTTCTTCTGTTTACAACTTTCTCTATATTTTTGTTTACTTTTTATCATTAGCACTACAAATAGAAAACTCAAAATCTTTTTATACAGTTTTTATATACAGTCTTGTAAGGGTTGTTTTCTTTCCGTGAAGGAGGCCCCGGAGTACGCATAGTATAACTTGTATTTAAGCCTCCTGAAGGGAGGAAGACTAGTCAGTTTTTATTTTCAGCATTATCAGGACATATCATATCATTCTCAATCAGTCAAAAAAGGACTGAGTTTTTTGCTTGTCTTACTTATAAGAAGAACAAAACACTAATCATGTGAGCCATCAGGTCTGCTCAAAGCTCAAACAAAATGTAAACTTTTTATATGCTTAATAAAAAGTTTTGCTTTTTTCTTGGGAAAAAAGTGAAGTCTATGGGCCAAATTATTATTAATACCATTCAAAAAAGAGGTTTTATTTAAATGAATTCTATCCCCTAAATTATTATTAATATCATGAAAAAGATTATTATTAAGGCTAATATTAATATTAATAAAAATAAAGATGGCTCATGGTATTGACCCACCATATTGAGAACCAATGGTATTGACCCATGGTATTAAGGGTTAATGTAGCCTATTTAAAGGGGGAAATTAAACAAGCATAGATCCGTCTTTAATCTACTACTAAGGGGCTAGAGGGATCAAATATCTTGATACTACAACTAGAATAGAGTGAAATAAGATTTGATCCCTCTAGACACTTGGTACACCGAGCGTAAAGATGGACTCTTTTACTATCTCTATGATGCCCCTTGACTAAAGAATTAGTTATAAAAAGAAAATATTGGTGGCCCCTTGACTAAAGAATTAGTTATAAAACTCAAATAATTTTCATTTCAATAATTAGACATTGGCATTAATTTTCTTTTTAGATAGTTATAAAATAATGTATCACATGAGCTCATGGTTCCACTATAGCTTATGGTATTACAATGGTGGTTTATAGGGTCTTTATTCCTATCATTTTTTCCCATAATTGTGATTATAGGTGCTCTCTAAGAGAGTATGGTAAAGATGTTCTAAAGTAATGTAATGCAATGTAAACATTTTTACTTGGTCAAACTAAAATAAAAATTTAGATAAAAATAACTCTACTTTAAACAGTTTGAGTCAAACTAGAATATAAATAAAATTAACACCACATTAAAATAAAATTAACATCAAAATAAAATAATTATGTAACTTGACTTTGTCAAGATACCCCTAGTTTTTGACTTAGAGGTTTATGAGAGCCCATGGAATTTGCCGGTGGTATTCATGTGGACTATAGTCTATTTAAATGAGTAAGAACTAGCCTACTACCATCTTAATTTCTATGAGCCAATGGTAGAGGGGTTCAAATCTCTTTTGGCTCCAATAGCTTCTAAAGAGATTTGATATCCCTCTTAGTAAATCTTGATTTAAGATGGATAGACGCTTGTTTTTACTAAAAGAAGTGATATTGATTTCCAAATTCAATTTTCTTTACTTTAATTTTTCTTTTATATTTTCTATACAATTGAAATAAATTGTTCTAAATTTTATAGAATTATTTGTTAAAAAAATCAGCTCACTAAGTAAAATTTCATTACTCTACAATAATATATTTGTATCATGTCTAAATGTGGAATACCCTTTGTAAATTATACACCATATAAGTTTTAAGACTAGATTATGAAAGCTTTAAGACTAGATTGTGAATTTTCATGAATAAGCCCAATGCTAAAACTATGCCATTCATCTATAGATTTTGCTTATTGTGCATCACTAGGTTTGAAATATAGTGTCATTAGATTCTCATTAAAGCTAAAATAGTGTCATTAGATTATGATTAAAGCAAAAGAACAAGTGTATGTATTTTGAATAATGATTAACATAGATTGAATTAAATTAAAATGATTGAAAATAATAATAATATTTTTTTGAGTCCATACTCTCATTCTACAACCCAATATGATGTATAATGGTGTGAGTCAATCATCAATATAAAAAAAAATATAAATTAATTATACAAAACATTTAAATAATGTGAACTCATAACAAAATTTGTACATGAAGAAATTGTATCCTTCTAGGCTCATGTTACATTAGTATTTAACATAGATCTATAATGTTTTTAGGGCAATGACAAACCCAATTATTGAACAAGTTTTCTATAATCCATATTTAAAGGTTCTTATAAGACTAATGACTGACACCAATACCGCAACACACCATTCTTCATATCATTTTGGCATGCCCTTTGGAGCCATAACCACTTGAAAACTCTTGTTTGGGAGTCTAGGAATAGTATGATGAAATCTCTAGAAGGACTAGGCAACATCTGTATGGCTTAGTTTCACTGTAACCTCCCTCTTTGGAAGTCTGAACATACCAATATATTTGCAGACCAAGTGCATAATCCTTTCTATAATTTCTTTCCATTCTTGGAATCTTTAATCCCAAGCTCTCTCCACAGTTAGTACCATAGTGTACCTCTAGAGTCTCTTCCCCTTTATATGAGTCTTGATATGGGTCCTAAGAATCAAGATCTAGATCAATAGAATTTTTGTAAAGAGGAAGAGATTCCAAAGGTACATGATTATGATCCTAAGTGTACAAATAACTTCGGACTAAGATTCCATGAATGGAAATAAATTAATAGTAAAGATTATGCACTAGGTCCATCCATTAATATAATATATGAGTATGTTCAAACTTCCCCAAACCCAAGTCACATCCTAACCAAGTCCAATGGAGGTTGCCTTGTCCTTTCAGACTTTTCATCATATTGTACCAAGACTCCCAAACAAGAGTTTTCAGGTGGGTATGGCTCCACAACCGCAAAAGCAATGGCCAAAGATGAGTTTTGGAAACAAAAAAATAATTTGGGATTGTTTGGGAGTCCTATATTGGATGCTCTTATGAATAAGTGGCCTTTATAAAAAGAACTCATGGGGTGGCTGAAAAATATGGTTGTAGTATTTGACCTTCCATGACATGGTTGTAGTATTTGACCTTCCATGACATCACTGAGAAGAGTCACTTATGATTATTTTGTTGGATTATGAAGAGACAAGAGACAAATAGGTGTGGTTATCTTATACGTGATTGAAATAGGTGTGGTTATCATTGAATCAACCCAAATGGAAGTTCTCATAATACATGAAAGTATGTGAAAATCATTTCAAAGGTTATTTGATTACTTTACCATGTCAACTGAATATCTTGATCAACTAGAAGGAAATCTTTTTTATGAAGAAATATGAATTTAATTATGATGTAACAGGTAGTTTTACTATGACTTATATAATTATGTAAGTAATTTAAATTATTTTACATGGGAAATGATAAGGAAAATTATGTAACATTTTCAAATTTATTACATGTATTTAATTAATAAGTTTTTATAAGATTACTAAAATAATTATAGTTATAAATGCCAATTTTAATTTTATATTTTTTTTAATAGACATTTGAGCTGATTAGATATGGTTTCTGTCTTTTTCAAACTCATTTGAAAGAGAGAAATTTTTTAAGGTAATTTTATTTTTTCTTTGACTATATTTTAATTTTAAATAAGGTATTAATAAAAATTTAAAGTTTATTGGGGTGAGATAAAATTTTAATTTTAAATAAGGTATTAATAACAATTTAAAGTTTATTGGGCCTAGATTAGATTAAAGAGATAGAGATATTAGATTAAAGAGATAGGGATAGAGATGTGACAGTAGTTTCATTTTTAAAAAGATAGAGATATTAGATTAAAGAGATAGAGATAGAGATTTTAGGGTGATTTAATTTTAGATAAGGCATTAATAAAAATTTAAAGTTTATTGGACCTAAATTAAATTAAATTTGTTGGAAAAATACATAGATAAGAATTCAACATCAAAAAATATTCTCTTGCGATTTTGTTTCAGGTTGCTTGCAATTGGTATTATTCTCTTATGATTTTGTTGAACATTGCCTCCAATTGGTATGTATGTTATTTGAATTGTAGGTGGAGAAAATGAAGGAATTGTTGGATTTTGTTGAACATTGCCTCCAATTGGTATGTATGTTATTTGAACTATGGGTAGAGAAAATGAAGGAATTGTTGGAAGTAATGCTTCCATGTATGTGTAGGTGTCCAGTAGTAGCTAGGGGTCATTCTAGAAGCTGTTGATTACAATGCATGAATTGGCCTGGTGATCATGTATCAAAGTCAGTAATCTATGTCATATATATGTGTATCTCTAGTGATCAATAACAATGTCTAAGCTTGGTTTGTTGTATCAAGAGTCTTTTTGATCTCTCTATGTTTTCTAACATGGTATCAGAACTAGATCTGCCCTGATTCCCCTTCACACTAGGGCCAGGAAGATGTGAGAGTGTCCATATTATTGTTTCTGTACATATTAATATAGATCTAGATCTAGGATAGTTTATTTTTATGTGTGGGGGTATGTGTATCATTTGTTTATTGGTGTTTTGGTGTTGTGATTTGTTTATTAGTGTTTAGGTGGAGAATTTTTCTTTTCAGTTTTTGGTGCGAATCAAATTGGCCGGTCAATGATACATGATGCTGGAAAATGACTTCTTCACATAAAAGCCGCCACATTGCCCCTGATTTTGGGGTGGATCGTGGATCTGTGTGAGAGAAGGCCATGTTGTGCGACGGATGTGCCACTGGCCATAAGCATTGGGCCGGTTGAAAAATGAAAGGGGAAGACTGTGCAGAAGAAAGGGACGCAGAGGAGGTCGACATCGACGATGTCCCTGGCAGATGAAAATTGCAGGAAGAGGATGAGATCTATTTGTGGAGACAGTGTTGGCAGATCTATTGGCTAATCATTTGGTCGTGATTCCTCAGGTGAGCGTAATTGACATCGATCATGAGATGTGCAGCTGGAGAGGATCAACGACGCTCACGCAGTGCTAGTGAATCTCAAATCTTTGTGAACCTGCGGTGTGGGAAATGTGAACCATCGGTCTATCTTCTAGATCCACGTTCGAGATATGAATGTCTGCTGGAGAAACAATGATCGTCAAGTAAATGGCACAACCCATCTCCAATCAAAGAATGGTCAAGTCGAATTTAAACTATTTATAATATATTTATTTGTAAAAAAATCTATATTTCTTTAATATTTTTGAATTTTCATGAACTAAGTTGCTTTATATTATAATATATTAATATATGAAAATACATTATTAACCAATTATTTATATATATATATATATATATATATAATTATTAAGATTTAAATAATCTGAAATTATTAAAAATAAAGTTTTATTAAAGTTATTTTGATTGTATAGGCATGGTTAATCAATATCCTAACTGTAATAAATTCTTTAAATTTGATTGTTTTTTACCAGATTTGAATCACAAAAAAACCAAGAAGAAATAACCACATTTCGTATAATTAGTTAAAAATATCTTTTCATCATATGCATTTTCATAGCTTTTATTAATTTGTTTATTATAAACAATTGTGATATATATCAATAACTAATTTTGATACTTAAATTGTAATAAACCTTGTACTTGAAAAGTTGTAAGTGGTTTGGTCTTTGCTTTTATTAATTTGTTTATTATAAACTATTGTGATATATATCAATAACTAATTTTGATACTTAAATTGTAATAAACCTTGTAGTTGAAAAGTTGTAAGTGGTTTGGACTTGGGAACAAAACTTTCTCTTTGGATGTAGAGGTCAATCAAAATTCCCAAGCTAGGATAGAATTATAAAAAATCAAAATGATTATAAAAAATGTAATGTTTTGTATTTAGAATTCATAATGGGGAAATTAAAAAAAGTATTTAACATTTAGAATTTAATAATATCAAGTTCTAGCTCTTGCTGGTGGCTCTAGCTCTTGCTCTTGACTCTGGCTTCTCTCGCTTTTCTAAGTCCTCTTGCTCCCTAGGAAATTGTGCGCTCTGTGTTTTGTTGAGGCATTCTACCCGCTTTGTCGCTGCCCTAGCTATTTCTCTCCATGCAAACATCTTTGTGAGGCTATGCGGCTTCCCTCCACGTTGTCTCTTCAACTGACCATCTCACTCTGTGGCTCTGTGGCTTCAAACACATCATTGTTTGCAAAAATGCCGGCTTGCATCTTGGCACATTGATGAGGGGCCGTTACAAAGGGATCAAGGCTATTTTCAAGGCAAAAAGCGGAAAAGTGGGAAAAATCTAATACACAGAGAGTTACTAGAAAATACACTATCGGGGATGAATTCACGACATGCAATTCCATCAGATTGTCCTTAAAAACCCTTTTAGGTTTGCCTTTGCAAGCCCATCCTTGATCTGCATGATCACTTATCCAATAGCTCACACACCGTTCGGGGTGGCTTATGTGCACTGAGGTTACCCACTTGAAAAGGCAATTTTCTCTCTCCTTGGCCATGCCATGTGTCAGCCACTGTATGGTTTTGGGCTACACCCATTCAAAACCGCTTATCGCCTGAGGCCTACACGAAATTCCACTTACCATGGATTTCAAAAAACACAAATCCACATATTTAAAATTTTTGAGTTTGGATTTATCATTACAGACCGTTTCCTTTGTATTTCGGCTTTTAAAGTGAAAAGGTTCTAATACACAGAAAATCCAAAAACCTCAGATTTCAAATTTTATGAAATCGGGTTTTTAAATCCCATCCGGTCCACCCTTTTATCCCTTATCACAATCTCTATCCCATTAGCCCTACTATCGGGCATAGATGATCATCAATCGACGATTTAATTTGGACCATTGATTTGATCCTCGATCGGATGGTCAATATCGCATCGCATATCGGTATTGCATTAACCCTTTATGTTGGGATTGTCGATCTCCCGACTATCGATTTAATCATGGTCATCCATTCCTTTCCCGATTTGATGACTGAGATTGCATGTAACAATCACTATCACATATCGCATTTGGAATGGCCCGGGGGGCTCTTCACTTTGATTATGGACTTCGCCGACCCGATCCGCCAATCTAATCATCGACGATCACATGTTGCATAGCCTCGGCCCCGATATCACATGCGGGGCTATCTCCGACCTGATACATCGAAGATCATCGATTGAGGGCTTCACGCCTTCAGCCTAAGTCTTTCCCTTTTTCCTTTTTCCGGTGTGATTTCCCCTATAAGGCTTTTTAGGCTATTGTTAGAAGATTTTGCCTCTTTTTCAAAGGACAAAGGGCAACTCTTTTTTGTGACAACTTCTGCATCCAAATTACATTTTAGCGCTTTCAAATTGCAGTAGATTCACAATGAAAAAATCTACACAGTGGGACTATTTCCAGCAGCATCCTTGGACTTTCATTTTCCTGTGTGAGGAACACTTAGACTTAGAAGTCTATCCGTAATCCATTTTGGATCAATGTGTCCTCTCCGCACTGTGATGATAGACTCACATCCGACATCTCCTGTGAATGATCGAAAGTAGAAACATCTAGAAATGAGTTTTTAGAGGGGAAATGAGTAGTGGCAGAATCATAAGGGATGTTAGGATGAAGTGGACAAGGCGTGGCTGGAAGGGAGTCATCCTTCACTGTGGGTTCTTCTTTATATTCCCACACACACTCATCATGAATGATGGTGCAAGTTGGATGCATAAAACAAACTCTGTCGACAACTTGATCCTCGTTCACAAAAGTCGAAGAGTCCGGAATGGAAAAACACAAGACAATACAATCCAAGCGATCACCATAATGTGAGCACGGAGGTAAAGGGAGCCAATCCACGTGACAACCAACAAGCTTACAAACCAAATCTATGTAGATACCAAGAGCAGGTGGGGTGGGAAGATGTGATAGTTCAAGAGAGGTATGTACATGATTTCCCATGTCGCTTTGCGGTGGTGGAGTTGTTTGATAAGGTGAATGTGAACAATCACTTGTGATAGCGACATTGTCTCCTCGTGATTGCGTAGTTCCATCACCAGAGTATTAGCGAGATTCAAGTGATTTCAAGAATTGCAGATTTTCAGATATGCAAAGAAGATACTCAAATTTCCCATCGAGAAATTCCCAATGAATATCATCTTCAGTGAATCGATATGCAAGATTACAAAAGCATGTATGAAACTGTTCAATGGATTCATGAGGTGCTTTTCATAATTTTGGAATTTGTTAGTTCAGTGCTTCACATTCAAAGTGACTAAAATCATGCTCTATCTCTGCGACTAGATGAGTAAGAGAATGGATATATTTTCCAGGCAGTGTGGCACACCAACGCATTGGGTTCCACCGAAGCGTGTAGATGAACAACGTGCAACTCATGTATTCTTTAGAGAATCCATGTCTCTCACATGAGCCTACAACGTCGACCGTGTGCCTAACCAAGGCTACGTGGCCTCCACCATCATATGTTTTATGAGACAAATTATCTGATATCTTTTCTAAGATAATGAATTCGTTTCCTTAAGACATGCACTCTAGAAGAGAAACTCGGTAGTTAGTTGTGATAGATATGTAGAGATTCAAATAGATGTGGGGACTCACCTTGTCATCTAGCCCTCCTTGTAGCACCAAAATGTTAATGGTGCTAGACGTGCCAGCATGTTAAGGGATCTCCCCAGTAAGAAGTCCCAATTAGACCTTAGAATGTTTAGTGTTGGAGTCCGAGTAGTAGGTCATACGGTAATGCCTTGACTATGATTTCACACAGAGGTAAGTACGATAACTCTGTTTGTAGCAAGGGTGTTACAGCTATAGAGAGTCAAGGAAGGTGCATGAGAGGTTGTAACACACGGGGGTTGAGATGAGTGTGCCCCTTGGAATCTTGTAATAGTGCTTGGCTTAGAAGGGTACACAAGAGCGGAGATGCATCATGACATGTAAGCAAAGTTAGCAAGAAATCTTAAGTGATGGTTAAACCAACAACACATTTTAGAAAGATTTATACATACTTGTACATAATATTCTATGCATGCATGCATAAGAAAACCAATACATATATCATTTAGAGTAAACAAGATAGCATAGAATACAATACAACATATCCATGAAACATGGTGGCTCTTATTATACTAAGAAGTGTAATATCTAGTCATAAAATACATCCATGTCCAACCACTAGTTCCAATAGTAGAATGATATAGCCACAACCGTCTGTTACTCCAAAGAGATGTACTAGCTTTGCGAAGTGGAGAATCCAAGGCTCATTACAATATTGTCCAAGCTTTCTTTAAGATACTCCTATTGAATCTTGGCTGACCAAAAGCCTTTACAATGAGTTATGAGGCTCTATTTATAGCAAAGGGTGGGGTGACCCTTGACATTCCCATTTGTGATAGTTCATCTACCCTCATGCCTCTTCGTCTACTCTATGATTGTTACATCTAACTATTGACACTTAACTTGCATTTGACATGATGTTACATTACAATGCACATGTGCTCATGTGAGACAAAATGGCTTGAGCAAGGCATGCAAGATATCAATGACACTTGGTCCGTTATGGTGACAAGAAATCTTTGACATTCTTGTGATGGTGAAGGTGGTGAGGTGATGTCAATCTTGGTCGTCCATTATGGTGTGCATGCAGCCCATGGTAACATCTTCCTGAAGCGAACTCTTGCCTCTATTGCATCCGCGTGCACTATTGTGGCTCCTTCATCCAAGTTATGTGCTATCATGTGCATGGTATTCTTGGTGCAACCACGATGGCAACACACTGATGCATGGTGTCCATGCTAATCTTCTAGTGTGTGTCGTTTATCATGTGCATCAACTCTCAACTACATGCTCAGCTCGAGTCATACTTGCTTCTTGTCTTCGCCTTGGTGAGTATGCTGAATGGGTTGGATCGCATGCATGTGCACACTCACATGCATGGTTCTAAATCCCTTGCATGTGATCAACAACACTTCTCAGCATGTCTCCTCCGTGACAGCTGGTTGGATAGATTTATAAGTTGTATGGGTGCAATTTCATTGGGGAATGCATGTTGTGTCCCTTATTGTTCTTGTTCCTACTGCAACTTCGCTTGTCTTTGCAGCTCATGTTCTTCCTTGAGTTGTTGCTTCACCACATTCAACTCCTTGTTTTTCCCATTCTTTGTCTTCCTGCGATTGTTTTGTCACCTCATAACTCGAGTCTCCATAGTTGCTTTCGTCATCAATGGATCTTCTTGAGCTTGCAACTTTTTTCGCCTTTCTGTTTGTAGAGCTATAAAAAGGGTCTCTTTCACCTCTAATTACCTCACATTAATATGTCAATCTGGGAGCGTTTTGTTATTTCAAAGAGTGTCTCAGTCTGAGGCTATCATTTAACAGAGTAATGCTAGTAGTACAGCGTTCATAAATACAAAATTAAATGGATTCTTGTCTACAACTAAGCTACTTCAAAAGAGTAAATCACACACTCAAAAAGCTAGGCAACTTATCAGTCAAGGGTTCGACAGCGATAACCCATCCCTTTGGAAACTGATGGAAAGGAAATTAAAGAACAGTCCATGGGTCTAGGAGCCAGACAGTAAATGTCGAGGCTCACTACAACCTTAGATTGTCTCCCACACCAAAACAACAAATGCTAGTAAATGGAACGGCAGATAAGAAAATGGAACAACAAATAAGGAATGGAACAACAAATCTGGAATGGAACAGCAATTTTGAAATGGAACAACAATTCTTAAAATGGAACAACAATTCTTAAAAGGAATAGCAGCTAAACAACTAAGTCTCTCAAGCAGTAATCAAACTTAGACTACTAACTCAAATGCATTAATCATAATCAAACAACAATCTTTCACTCTTAAGGCAGATGAAGCAGACACACTAATGGAACAGCACTGATTACTAATAAGTTAAGGAACAACGCTTGGAAACCATATACACACACAACACGCTTGAATAGTAATCTGATCTAAGCATCAATCTCAATTAGAAGGAATACGATTGCATTTCATAATGGAACAACATTACTTCTGAATCCAACAATCGTTAAGAACACAACTTTCAAGATGAGTCATGTAACATGAATGTACAGCACAAAAGCTCTGTAATAAAATAGCAACAATATTCCGTTAAGACTACTAATATTCAATCAACTCTGAAAGGAACAGTAATATGATGAAAAGTCAATACAATAGTTTTTTCTGTAGAAATCTTAATGAATTAATCTTAACAGAGCATGTGATGTAAACTTATAAAGCATATCAGCTTACCAAATAACGACGCTAAGAAAATCACGTAGAAATCAAATCATAATAATACAGAAGAAAGTGTCCTCCAGGGCCGGGCCCTTAGCCTCCAAGGGTACACCGCTTTAGGTTAATCCAGACTCAGAGATGAAGTAATCACCAAGTTTGTATTAATGCATGAAACAAAATTACAATGAACCAGTTCTTATCGAGACTTGATGATCAAAGTTTTGATCTTAACAGA
The DNA here is from genome assembly GCA_031772625.1 of Pinus tabuliformis. Classification (NCBI taxonomy): domain Eukaryota; kingdom Viridiplantae; phylum Streptophyta; class Pinopsida; order Pinales; family Pinaceae; genus Pinus; species Pinus tabuliformis. Next base: position 1,272,028,758 of record CM062804.1, read on the forward strand.
AATTACATAAAAGCATAATCATGTCGAACTCCCTAAAGCTAACAATGTTGTCCCTTTATATAAGGGTGACGGTGGAGATGTCTAAGTAACAAGATAGATAAAGCAGTGATCCCTCAGGATCAAGGATCCTGAGGGATTCGCCGAACCGTTAATCCTTAATCATCTCTTTTCTCTCCTGCGCCGAGCTGGTGTCTTCTCCTCCTTTTCAGGGCTGATTTCCTTTGATCTGCTCAGCCTTGTTTGCATTCGCTCTCCCGTCAAAGGGACAGTGGTTACCTCGTCCTTGTCTTTTCCTTTGGAACAAAAACTCCTCGTTTTCACCCCTTCCTGCACGAGGGAATGACAATTGTTAGCGGTTAAGTCTTGCATATTAATCTCACATGTTTTGTTATAATTCTTTATCGTTTTCCAAGTTCATGATGCAAAAGGGTTTACAAGTTCTACTGAAAAGCCACTGAAATGATCATCAAAAAAATACCTTTTTAGTACTCCACACACCCCCCTGCTTACCCTGTTTCATGCCCTCATGAAAACGTTGTAGTTGACATGCAAGGTAGTGAGAGAATAGGATGGAGAAGGAATCTCATGCGGAGGCCTACAACCATGATGAGTAACTAGGTAGTCAATGAAATGGCATGTTTGACTCTCAGGCATCTCATACATGGCTTGGTATCTGGCTGTAGGGTGCCGAATAATTGGACTGCGACACCTATATCCTATCCAAGATGGCCCTGCTCTCAAAATGCTTTCGCCATAAAGGTGCAAATGATTGGCAGTTAATTTAAAATTCTCATACTTAAACGGTTCCCTGAGCTGGATATTCGGATTAGAGATTTCATATTGAAATTTAGCTGCACCAATGACAAGGTCTTTGACAGAAAGAAAGTATTCTAATCCTTGTCGAATGAGTGCCTCATGCATGGGTCCTAATGTTTCAATGACACCCAAAGTCTTCATGAGGTTTCTATGTGCTTTCGACAACTGTACTGGGTTCCTAGACTCAGCCCTTACCCACAAATCTATGCCATTTTCTTGCCTCTGGAAAGTATTAGAGGCTTTGAGCCATTTAATCTGATTAACCCCGAATGAGATGAATGCTTGCAATTGGATGTCTCCAACAAAAGGGCCAGGGTTCAGCTCAGTCTCCTAGTATAGTACAAGGTTGTGCAAATAGAATTCGCACAGCAGTCGCTGGACCTTCAACCCGTAGTGTTTACAACAGTCTATAAAGTCATTTACAGTGTTAATTTGTATGGGAGCACGTGCTTTAACAACTTTTATTTTTAATTGTAAATACCGCTCCAGTAAAAACAGGGCATAATTTTTGGTAGGGACCCTACATGCTAAGACGTCATTGTATAGAGAACACAAGGTATCCATCTGCTTGATAACAATATCTAGCATGCGAGTTACCTTTGCAACTTTCTCTTGTTCCTTCTACCAACGTTCAAATGCTCGGCTTTCAGATTTATTGACGTTCCTAAGTTGCTGCTGTAGCTCTTCATACTTTTCGCGAGGGACCGTTTGCTCTCTAAGCTTTTCTGCTTCTTGCTGAGCTTGTTTCAACCCCTTGCGCAAGGTTACTGTTTTTGGATCTCTTCTCCATGCAGTAGTGGAGGCCGGGAGTTTTACCTAAACTTTCTTATTACGTTGCTTTGAGTTCGGAACCCTTATCACCCGTGAGGGTGGTGCTTCCGTCTGAATTTTCTTGTCACAGGTCATCATATCATCCATTTCTATTTTAACATGAATATCAGTTTGTTGTTGTTCCTTTTCAAATGGAACAACAGTCTATTCTTTAGCATCATTTGGAACAGCAGCTGGATTTTCAACAGGGTTTTGAACAGCAGGACGAATTTTGATCCTCCGCCTTTTTGCCTTGCGGAGTTTTACTGGAGTGGTCACCTTTTTCTTCCCTGCAGTCTTTCTTACCCTTTGCCTTGCTTTCAGGATCCTAATCTGCTAGTGGAGTTGGGCTATTATGCTCAATAATCTCTGTTGTTCCTTTCGCAATTCTTTAATTTCCAAAATTTCATTAGAAGGAACAACAGGCTCTCTGCTGCGGCGTAGGCCATGACTAGTCCCTGGATCTTCCTCCTGGGGTGTTTCTTCATTGTTCTGCTCCGGCTGTTCTAGGGTAGGAACCCTAACTTGTTCTGTCAATTCCTCGGCAACTTCTTTTTCTACCCCTGCTTCCTCCGGAATTTCTTCCGGTGTCTTAGGAACGGATTGTTCCTGTTCAGTATCTCTTATTTTTTCTTCATCATGAACAGGCATATTTTCTTCTTCTGCCTCTTTTGCATGTGGTTTTTCAGGTGCATTTTCCTCTTGGGGTTTGTCATGGAGGTTTGATGGACTGGAAGGTTGGCCATATTCACCCATATTGGCCAAGACTGCGGCCAATTCGTCTTCTCCCACTGGGTCCTGTGGTGGGCTACCTTCCTGCTGTCCCATTTCCTCCTCCTGCTTGGATTTTTCAGCTTCTGCTTCAGAATGCTCAACTTCTATTTCAGAATGCTCAGATTCTTCCTCATTTTCTTCTTCGGATTGCTCAGCCTCCTCTTTTTCTTCTCCTTCAGATTCCTTTGCTTCTTCTTCTGGCTGTGAGGATTGCTCGTCCTCAATTTCTACTGGATGGCTGGCGTTTTCCTGGAGCTTTTCCAGCCTTCCTTGTATCCAAGCTAACCAAACCAATTTCCTGTATTTCCCTTGTTGTTCGGGTGTACTAGTGGCATGCTTATGCTTTGTTGATTCCTGGCATGTTTCTGGACATTCGAAAGTACTAGTGACATGTTTTTGTTTCTGCTAATTCTCTATGTTTTTCTATACGTTCTGGTGTTCTGGTAGCATGCTTACGTTCTGGGGATGGTGCTGTCAACCCCCCCTCAATCATTGCAATTAGCTCTTCCCAGCTGCTCTGCTGCTGGGTGAGGCTATGACTAACAATTAATCGAATTAACCCACGATGACTAACAACTGATTCTACATGCTGTGCATTTTTTAAGCTTCGTGCAACGTCATGAAGTAACGAATTCAAAATTGCAGATAGATTTACAGAGCATTTTTGCTTTAAAACAGCTAAGAGTTTAAGATGTCGTGGTCTTACCACATCTTTTCTACCCTTGCAAGTGATATAGCTTTGATTCTGCCCAGGGCTCTCCTAGCGTTGCTGGCAAAACTCCCTTCCCTTTAATTGTCAAGTTGTGGCCTTTGTCCTGGAATATTTCTATAATCTTCTGTAATCTCTCCTTTTTTAACGTCCATATAGGTCCGGTGGCTGATAGTCCCGAGACTTCTGCGATTATGTCATCGGTGACTGCTATCTATCTCCCCCTTACTGTGGAGTAATCCTCCTACAAATTCTGCAGGAATTCAATTGCCACTGTCTCGTTAGACTCCTGCAAATGGTTGAGATAAGTCAGGCACCCTGCTCTTGCCAGGATTTCCCAGGTAGCAGTGGAGACTGTCAACACCTACGGTTCCCTTCAGATCGCTCTTCCTCCCATGGTTTCACTATGAATTATCAATGGAACAGTAGCTGTTCATACCGTTGAAACACAGAGAGGGTAATAGATGCAAGACTTGTTTGAAAAAAATAGAGCATGCAACAGAAATGGCTTATGAACAACACTTCATGTAACAAAAATAGAAATAGCATGTTGTTAAGCCGTGCCATACCCTAGTACACAACTTTCCCAAATAGTGAGCTGACACGTAATCCAGGGAATAATGAGGTTAACCTCCCGCCCCCCCCCCCCCCCGCAATGTGATAGGATGTCCCAGCTGTCAAATAAAAGAGCAGCACCCGATCTGCAACACAGTCATAAAGGAACAACATATGAAAATATGCCATGTTTAGAAAAACAACGAATTACCGAAATCGAGGCGTAAAGTTGGATCGCGTATTATGTAAGAGGCTGTTGTGATATGATGCGAGGCTGGGGGGATAGGACGTCTATCGTACTTGCCAAATCTCATGTGGTCATTGTCACTTACTCTGCCATGATTGGTGGTAATAAATTTTCATGCAATATATAAGTCTGGAAATGATATATGATTAGTTCCTAGGATATAAGAAACAAAAGAGTATTAGTATCTTACCTATTGATGTAACCAATGTGACTTCAATACCATTAACAGTGCTCCGATGCCGACAGGTGTCCATAACCTTGGCAGAGTTGTTTATTTCACCCCTGGAACCATGATCCTTTGTGTATATGTTAGGGAGTGTAATGTAAAACTGTAGGCCATTATGCTGTCTTGGTAACCAGTTAACCATAACGCCATTCACGAGGAAGGAGCGAAAAGTGGGCAGGCCGGCTTGTGATGAGACCTCCTATTCCAAGGTTTGTTTATTTGATATACCTTTTGGACCATATCCCTGGTGTGGTGGCCATAGTGGGAATTCCACTTCACTTCCATCCTCTTGATCATGGTTGGTTGGCTCTTGATGAGACCCCCTATCCTGCATTTGACAACTTATAATTCATGTTTAATTTTTTTTTTCATAAAGTACTTTTCGTTATTTATACACAAAGGGTGATTCAAAACTCCTTAAGAGTAGGAATGGTGGAAGAAGTCTTATCATATCAATAGGAAGATATAAACCCTTTGCTCTTATTCCTAAATAATAATCAGAGAGGATTAAAGGGATCGTCATGATAAAGATAACCAATCAGAGAAAAATTAGTAAAATAATGACAGCAAAAGATGATAAATAAGTGTTTCCTTCCTTTTGTCCTCTTACCAATGTAGAGCCTTATAAAGATAGTGATTTATGATTTGCGGATTTTAGTATGTTGTGATTTTGTATTCATTGCATAAGTGCATAGTTGTATCTTAAAGACTTGAAAGAACAGGAGCAAGAAGCATCCTCAATTTAGATCAGCAAAAGGAATAAGTTGTTTCACAAGGAGAGCAAAAGCATGCTAGTGGTGTCCCTTTTGGAAAAAGGGAATAGCAAAGGACCATAGATAGAAAAAATGCAAATGTCGTTCCTTTGAAAAAGGAACAGCAGAACACACCAATGCCGTTCCTTTGAAAAAGGAATAACAAAAATAAAAAAAATGTTATTCCCTTGAAAAAGGGCAGCAAAATACTCGAAATGTCGTTCCTTTGAAAAAGGAATAGCGTCAACCAAAAATGTTGCTCCTTTGAAAAAGGAACAACAAAAGACACAAAAATGTCGTTCCTTTGAAAAAGGAACAACATAAATTAAAAATATGTTGTTCCTTTGGAAAAGGGACAAAAAACACACAGAAATGCCATTCCTTTTGAAAAAGGAACAATAAAAAATCGAAATGTTGTTCCTATAGAAAAGGAACAATAGAACAAGCAAATGTCGTTCCTTTGAAAAAGGAACAGCACAAAATCAAAGATGTTGTTCCTTTGGAAAAGGAACAGCAGAAAATCAAGAATGTTGTTCCTTTAGAAAAGAAACAGCAGAAACACACAAATGCCATCCTTTTGGAAAAGGAATGGCAGAAATCGAAATGTTGTTCTTTTGAAAAAAAAAGAACAACAAAAATGACAAGAAAACATTAGTTCAAACATATGTACAAAAAAAAACTCAAAGAAAAGAACTTATGTACAAATTGTAAAAAGAAATGAATTCCTTAATGAATTACACGTGAGGAAGACTTCTCTTCTTCTCCCAAAATCTCCATATCAGTGTCTCGACATAGCTGCTGGCAGAAGGACTCCCAAGTGAGTGGTTTGCGATAGAGACAAAATCGGTGGCCATTTACTTTGAAGGCATATCCAGAACCGTCAATAGTGATTAAAGTAAGGGTTCAATTGTCATGTACTTTCTGGATTTCATATGGTCCCAACCAATGAGTCTGGAGTTTCCCAGGTAAGTCCTAAAACCTGGAATCGTACAACAGAGCCCAGTCTCCCTCGTGGAAGACTTTGTTTTTAATGAGAGCATCATGCCATTTAGCTCGCTGCTGTTGAATAAAGGCAGTATTTTGAAGTGCAGAGAGCCTAATTTTGTCCAACTCATTGATCTGTTGTAGTCGATTAATCTGTGCCTCGCTTAGATCTAAGCCAACTTCCTGTGTTGTCCGTAATGTTTGGATTTTGAATTCTATGGGGAAAATGGGTTGTTTTCCAAAAACTAATTGATAAGGTGAGTAACCAGTGGTGCTTCTCCATGTTGTTCTATAAGCCAAGAGTGCTTCAGGTAGTCTGGCAGCCCAATCACGCCTGTGTGACGCAATGGTTTTCGTTAGGATTGATTCTATTACCTTATTGTTGCTTTCTACCTGTCCATTCGGCTGTGGGTGGTATGGAGTACTGATTTTATGCTGGACGTGATATTTGTTGAGTGTTGCAGCTAATCTATTCCAAGAAAATTATAGTGCACCGTCTGTAATTATTTCTCTTGGAAGACCATATCGTACAAATAGATGGAACATGAATTGTATGACAGAGTCCTCTGTAGCTCTAGAAATACTTATGCTTCAACCCATTTGGTGACATATTCCGTTGCCACCAAAATATATGTTTTCTGATTTGACGATGGGTTGATAGGTCCAACTAAATCAAGAACCCATCGCTTGAATGGTTCAATGACTAACTGTGGTTTCAAAGGCATCCCGTAAGATTGACCAACACGTCCTGCTCACTGGCAGCTGTCACAGGCTTGGACAAATTTCTTTGCATCTCTAAATATCATTGGCCAATAATACCCTGTCTGCAACACTTTATGTCTAGTTCTGCGCTCAGCGAAATGTCCACCACATGGTCCATCATGACGGGCTTTTAAAATGGAAAGATTTCATCTTCGCAAACACATCTCCTGATATGCATGTCTGCCCCTGTGTGAAAAAAATAGCCCCCAATCCATGAGAATCGAGCACTCTTCTGAACAATCTGTTTGTGCTCATTAGGGGTTAGGTGTTTTGGTGGTTTACCTACTGCGAGGTAACTGGCAACATCAGCATAGAAGGGTGTTTGAACAGCAACAAAACATAGATGCTCATCTGGAAATTGATCTTCAACTGTTGCTGCATCAATTGGCTTTGGAATTCTTGAGAGAAAATTGGCTACAGGGTTTTCTTTGCCAGGTCGATCCTTGATTGTGATATCAAATTCCTGCAATAAAATCAACCATCTAGTTATTCTGGCATTTGTGACAGGTTTATTTGCTAAATATTTTATGGTAGAATGATCTGCATACAAGATAACAGGATATCTCATAATATAATGTCTAAACTTATTGACAACATGTATTACAGCTAGGAATTCTTTTTCAGTAACAGTGTAATTTAATTCAGCAGGGGATACATTTTCGCTGATGTAATAAATAGCATATGGGTTTCTATCCTCTTCCTGTCCAAGGACTGCACCAATGGCTATATCTGAGGCATCAGATGATATCTGGAATGGTAAATCCCAGTTTGGTCCTCGAAGGACTGGGGCTGTGGATACGATCTTCTTTAAATCCTTGAAAGCACACTCACATTTTTCTATCCAAAGAAAATCAACGTTAACAGTTAGTGCATATAAAGGTGCAACAATGTGTGAATAATGTCCTATAAATCGCCTATAATAACCATAAAATCCAAGAAAGTTGCGTACCTCTGTTTGAGTAGTAGGAGTGGGAATAAGAAAAGTATTTGGATTTTGGTGGGGTCTACTTGAATTACAGCTGCTGAAACATAGTGTCATACGATAAGTCCTTCAGTCATCATCATATAACATTTTTCGTGGCTGAAGCAAAGCCTAGTAGCGATGCAACTTTGTAGGAATTTTTCTAGGGTGTCTAGTGCTGGATCAAAATCATCTCCATATGGTGTAAATTCATCCATGTATACTTCAAGTCCATCATTTATTAAATCTGCAAAAATACTAAGGATAGCCCTTTGGAATGTGGCAGGAGCATTACATAAGCCAAAAGGTAGATCTCGATAGGCAAATGTTCCCCAAGGACAAGTAAAAGTAGTTTTGTCTTGGTCTTCAGGGGCAATCTGAATCTGATTGTATCCATTGAAGCCATCTAGGAAAGAAAAGAATTTCTTTCCTGCTAAAGTATATAATACTTGGTCTATGAATGGGAGAGGAAAGTGGTATTTTTTGTGTTGCTTTATTTAGCTCCCTATAGTCCACGCAGATTCTCCATTTCCCATTCTTTTTTGGTACCACCACAAGTGAAGAGACCCATTTACTATTAGAGATAGGATAGATAAAATTGACATCTAAAAGTTTCTGAAGTTCAGCTTTGACCACATCTTTTAGATGAGGATTAAGTCTCCTTTGAGGTTGACAAACAAGTCTAACATCATTTTTTATATAAATGTGGTGTGTACATAATTGGGGGTCAATTCCTTTCATATCAGGGTAATCCCATGCGAATGCTTCTGGATATTTTCTTAACAAATGGATGAGCTTCGTTTCTTGTTCAGGTGTGAGGTTGGCATTAACGTTTAAGGTTTTTCTTGGTTCAATTTCCACAATTTTACTATTTGCAATAGAAGTAACCGGTATTGTTTGATCATGTGTATCTTTCACAGGATCTTCTTCCAATTCATTATCAAATGCTCCTTCTATCATGTGAGACTGTGTGCAGGATCTGGATTCAGTTTGACTAATGAAGTTATTAATGGCATCATATTCTGTTTGGTCTTTAAAATCAAGTGCCTCTTGTATAGTTAATGGAGATCTAATGTTATCAATAAGGTATGATACAGGATGCTTATTAGTTTTAATTATTGTGACACTTGGCTGTGCTGGAGGATATAGAACTAAATTCTTGATATTTGGTCCTTTGGTTATGGTCATATTTCCTTGCCGGCAGCCAATGTCAGCATCGGCAGTGGCAAGCCAAGGTCTACCTAAAATCAGCGGGTGTCCATCAAGTCCGGTTTTTGGATTAATTATCAAGAAAACGGTTGAATATTCCCAGGAATCTACAGCGACCATGACATCATGTAGAGTACCCTCCGGCCCAACCACAGATTGGTTAGCCAATTCTAGCAAAGTAGAGGTGGGTTCTACAGATGTAATGCCAAGCTTTTGGCAAGTAGTGGTTGTTATAATATTAATTGCAGCTCCTAGATCAACTAAGGCATTAGACAGGGTCTGACCATAAATTTGGATAGTTACAATTGGATTTCCTGGGTCTTCTTATTTAATTGGTGTCCCTTTTCCTGATAGTAAGTCAGATAAAGTGCCAAGTACGTGGATTCTTGGATTATTTGTTATATTCCTCCTCGGTTTCCTTATGCACAATTCTTTGATAGTTTTTGCATATATGGGAATATCCTGAATGGCTTGGAGGAATGGAATTTTTATGTACAGATTTTGTAATTCTCCCAGAATGTCAAAATCAGGATATTGTAAAGGTCGAGGTATGACTAATCGCTCTGGGAATGGAGGAGAGGATGTGGTTGCTTGGTTATGAGTCTGTTGCTTATTCACATCCTCTTGTTGCAATAGATATTCTCTTGGTAACTGATCTTCAAGATGAACTGTTTTATCTCCCTCAGTTTCAATAATACGTCTAGATCTTAACTGAAGATCATTACACTCCCTCAAGTCAGTTCCTATTTCTGGTGATTCTATAATTTTGAGAGATTGGACCGGTTTGTTATTTGGATTGGGGTTGGGTTGGGCTGGGAGTTGTGGTCTCAGATTACACTGGGGATTTTGTTGGAAGGTTGGTTGTGTAGGTTGAGGGAGTAGAATAGTTCCTACTGGTTGATGCATCGGTCTCTGCCAGTTTGTCTACCAGGCTGAACTTTGTGAAGTAGGGGGAGTCCATTGTGGAGGGTATGGGCTACATCGCCAATATGGTGGAGTGTAAGGGAAATTTGGCCAACCAGATTAGCTTGCCTGATTTAGCCATGGGTTTGAAGAAGGAAATGACTGTGGTGACCAGTTTGAAAGTGGGGGTTGGGACTGACTTTGCCACATACTATATTTTTGAGCATTATACTGTGGAGGATGAAAAGAAGAAGTTGGGTCTGGAAACATACCACATTGTCTCGGCTGCCACGGACGACACTGGTTGACCAAGTACACCGATTCTAGTTCTTCTTGTACTTCCTTATATACCGCTTTCAATCCAGGAAGTGAGGGTCAGCTCTCCGTAAGGTGATCTTTTGTACAGATGGCACATTTTTGGACTGTATCCAGTGGACATTCCTTGTGACTATGCTTTTTCCTGCATTGGGGACAAAAGATCGCCAATTTCTATTCTACCTCCATTTGCTTCTGTTTAGCCTGCATAATATCAAGTTGTGTAGTTAGTGTCCCCAAGATATCAGTTTTAAATTTTTCCAATAAATTTCCAATTTCTACACGTGTTACTCCTTCTGTTGAAATTTTGTTATCTCTTACAAACCGATCATGTTCTGCCGGTTTTACTCTTGTGCTGCCTCTCGAACTCCTGATACATAAATCAATAATGTCAACAAAATTCTCTTGATAAATATCCCTTTTTCCCATGATGTTTAATGTTTCAATCAATTGTTCCTTCATGCCCCTTATTAATGCAGTTTTTAACACATTATCAGGTAAAGGTAGTGATGCATAAGAAGATCTTTGCAGATTATACTGGAAACGTTCCACATACTCCTCTAATGTTTCATTCAGTCTAGCTGTCATTTGGAATATTTCATCCTTCAGTTCTCTACACCTGTAGTAATCCTGATATTTTTTTAGGAAAGACTCTTTCATTTGATCCCAGTTGTTTATAACCCCACCACCTAATCCCATGAACCATCTTAAAGCAGCCCCTTTTAATGTAGAGGTAAATAATTTCAGTTTCTGGGGGTTGGTGGTGTAATCATATCCCCTGCACAACAAATCAAATTCAAATAAAAATGCATCCGAATCTTCTGATGTGAGACCATGAAATGTAGGGATGTGTTGAACCGGGATTGCTTTCATAGGCGCATTTGCTACAGAATCCACTATAGGGTATTGTAATGTAGAGGTTTGAGTGTTTGACTGATTTTGAGCCATAGGGTCGAATATATGCCAATAACCTTCTAGGATATCTAGGAGGGTTTTCCTACGCTAAGATGGAATGGTTTTGATAGGAATAGTTTTAATAGAACTCCTCTATTTGGGATAATGAGAATGCCTGATGTCTGAGGAGATTGGGTTCCTTCAAAAATAATTTTTGCAGCACTCCCCTTATCTGGGCTATTTAATGGCTGATTTGTTCCAATAGGATATCTTGGTTCCTCGGTTTCCCCTATTTCTCCTTCTCCTTCACAAGGATTTCTGAAATTCCCTTGCTGCAATAGTTCTGGAGTAGAATTTTCAATTTCTTGAAAGTCCTGCTCTTCAGTTTGACTGTGCACCTTAGCAAAGGCTACAGATGGTGATCCTGTGGCCTGAAGGGAACTATTAGGCTGTTTAGAAATGATTTTCCTGGGTCCTACTGATGGCTGAGATTCTGTTTTCTTATAGATTTCGTCTATAAAGGTCGTTCGGCCAAGGGTCACCAGCCCCTTAGCTTTTTCAGGTTTGGGTGGAGGTTTGACATTTTTTTCTAGTTTTTTCTGCTTAGTCATGCACTCAAATGAATTACTAAATTCTATCCAAACAAAGTAACAATAAATCTGTTAGGAAAGCGGACAGGGGAGGGGGGCTTTTACATGCTCTGTACATAGGTTCTTACCTTCCATTTTTAAAATCCAACTCTTCCCTAGCAGGTTTGTACACTACTCTGAAAAAAGGGACAAATGGCTACACTCTTTCCCCAGCAATGGCGTCAAAATGTAGAGCTATAAAAAGGGTCTATTTCACCTGTAATTACCTCACATTAATATGTCAATCCGGGAGCGTTTTATTATTTCAAAGAGTGTCTCAGTCTGAGGCTATCATTTGGCGGAGTAATGCTAGTAGTACAACGTTCAGAAATACAAAAGTAAACGGATGCTTGTCTACAACTAAGCTACTTCAAAAGAGTAAATCACACACTCAGAAAACTAGGCAACTTATCAGTCAAGGGTTTGGCAGCGATAACCCATCCCTTTGGAAACTGATGAAAAGGAAATTAGAGAACAGACCACGGGTCTAGGAGCCAGACAGTAAATGCCGAGGCTCACTACGGCCTTAGATCGTCTCCCACACTAAAACAACAAATGCTAGTAAATGGAATGGCAGATAAGAAAATGGAACATCAAATAAGGAATCGAACAACAAATCTGGAATGGAACAACAATTCTGAAATGGAACAGAAATTCTTAAAATGGAACAACAATTCATAGAAGGAACAGCAGCTAAACAACTAAGTCTCTCAAGCAGTAATCAAACTTAATCTACTAACTCAAATGCATTAATCGTAATCAAACAACAATATTTCACTCTTAAGGTAGATCAAGTAGCACACACTAATGGAAGAGCACTGATTACTGATAAGTTAAGGAACAGCGCTTGGAAACCATATATGCACACAACACGCTTGAATAGTAATCTGATCTAAGCATCAATCTCAATTAGAAGGAATACGACTTCATTTCATAATGGAACAACATTACTTCTGAATCCAACAATCATAAAGAACACAACTTTCAAGATGAGTCTTGTAACATGAATGTACAAGAAAAAAGCTCTGTAATAAAATAGCAACAATATTCCGTTAAGACTATTAATATTCAATCAACTCTGAAAGGAACAGTAATATGATGCAGATTCAATACAACAACTATGTCTATAGAAATCTTAATGAATTAATCTTAACAGAGCATGTGATGTAAACTTATAAATCATATCAGATTACCAAATAACGATGCTAAGCAAATCATGCAGAAATCAAATCGTAATAATACAAAAGCAAGTGTCCTTTGGGGCCGGGCCCTTAGCCTTCAAGGGTACACCGCTTTAGGTTAATCCAGACTCAGAGATAAAGTAATCCCCAAGTTTGTATCAACGCATGAAACAAAATTACAATGAACCAGGTCTTATCGAGACTCAATGACCAAAGTTTCGATCTTAACAGAAATTACATAATAGCATAATCATGTCGAACTCCCTAAAGCTAATAATGTTGTCGCTTTATATAAGGGTGATGGCAGAGATGTCTAAGCAACAAGATAGATAAAGCAGTGATCCCTTAGGATCAAGGATCCTAAGGGATTCGCCAAACCGTTAATCCTTAATCATCTCTTTTCCCTCCTGTGCCGAGCTGGTGTCTTCTCCTCCTTTTCAGGGCCGATTTGCTTTGATCTGCTCAGCCTTATTTGCATTCGGTCTCCTGTCAAAGGGACAATGGTTACCTTGTCCTTATCTTTTCCTTTGGAACAACAAATCCTCGTTTTCACCCCTTCCTGCACAAGGGAATGACAATTGTTAGCGGTTAAGTCTTGCATATTAATCTCACATGTTTTGTTATAATTCTTTATCGTTTTCGATGTTCATGATGCAAAAAGGTTTACAAGTTCTACTGAAAAGCCACTGAAATGATCATCAAAAACATACCTTTTTAGTACTCCATAATGTTGTCAACAACCTCCCTCTTACATTTGTTGCATCTGCTATGCTGCGTTCAACTATTGTTCATGATGTTCATTGCTATGATGTTATTGTCATCATATTTTGATGTCCTTGTCGATGAACAACTTGATGTCTTTGTGAGTAGGTGAGATCATAGACACTTGATCAACTGCATCACAAAGTGTGCTCTGAATGTTGTCTTCGACTCTGCTCTCCTCAAAATCATTATACTTGTGTAACTGAGAGGCACATGAACACCCGCGATACTTCGAGACATGGAAACACTAATGGTAAGAAATCTATTAGTCGAAGACCAAAATGAACTTGAGAATTGACTTGTAACATACCTGTGTCACTCATCATGAAGGCTGTGCAATTTCCGTTGGGAGGTTGGGAGACTACTACCAAGACTACACAAGGCACATTTTGGGCTACTGGGAGGCTAACTGATTGCTGGAACTGCACAATGCATAGTCCAATGTAGCTATTGACTGATGGAATTGTACAATGCACAACCTGAGCTGATAATGGTTGCAGGCCCAATGACTGCATTACACAGTTTTTTGGGCCAGTAGTCACTGTCCCTCAAAATTGCATAATGCAAGACTAGAGGAGAGTCACTAGGAAGAAACGCATATTTCTTGAGAGGAAGAAAGAGCCTTCCGTCCCAAGATTGCACAATGTTGTCTTGGTAAGGCGGAGTCTGGGTCAAGGTTACACAGAGTCATCGACGGGAAACTGAAAGCGAAGTGAATGTAGATGCATTATGATGTTGAGTGTAACCATAAGTGAATGATCATGCATGAAAATGGTGAATGAAAGATTCATAAAATGGAAGAACATTAATGTGAATGAGGAGAGTCGCGACAACCATTCGTGAAAAATAATTCCATTCATGCGACAACAGTGAGATGTTAATGAAAACTTAAATGGTCCTTGTATAGCCTAGTATACATCGAAACGACAGTAAGCGCTCACTGAAATCAAATAGACAACGTTCATAGGAAGCAAAACACAAAAAGTGTCAGAAATACAACACAAGACATGGAAAGTGAGCTTACCACAAAACAACTATGTTGAATGTGTCGAGAACTCCTAGATGTGACACAAAATGTCAGAGCTACAAGGTTGATGTGAGGAATGATATCTACAGTGTCCGGTTGATGAGACTTAATAAAATCGAGCTTGTGATGCGAATGCCGCAAATCTAGGGAAAGCGACACTTGGTGGGAGGTTTCTAAAATGATTATTATGTGTAACCTCCGTGATGGTGTTCATGCAACCCATGGTGACATCTTGCTAAAGTGAACTCTTGCCTCTATTGCATCCAGGTGCATTGGTGTGGCTCCTTCATCCAACTCATCTTCCAGCATGTGCATGGTCTTCATGGTGCAACTAGATCAGAAACAATTATTTCATAGTGTCCATGTTGATTTTCCAGTGTGTGTTGGTGGTCATTCACATCAACTGTCAACTACATGCTTATCTCGAGTCAGAACTGCTTCTTGTCTTCACCTTGGTGAGTCTACTGAGTGGGATGGATCGCATGCATGTCCACAATGACATTCATGCTGCTAAATCACTTGAATGTGATCAACAACACTGCTCACCATGTTTGCTTCGTACTAGCTACTAGGATAGATCTATAACTTGTATGGGTATAGTTTCATCCGTGAGTGCATGTTGTGCCCCCAGTTGTTCCTATGCTTGCTGCAACACATTCGCTTATCTATCCAACTTATTTTCTTCACTGAGTTTTCGCTTCAGCACATGCAACTCATTATTTGTTCCACTCTTTATCTTCATGGAATTACATTGTCACCTCATAGCCCGAGTCTCCAAAGTTTCCTTCATCACCAGTGGATCTGCTTGAGCTTGCAACTTTGTTCCGCATCCATGTTTTCAACAACCTTCCTCTTTCTTTTGGTGCATCTGGTATGCTGCCTTCAGCTGATGTTCATGATGTTTCTCCTTGTGACGATGTTGTCGTCATATCTTGATGTCCTTTTTTATGAACAACTTGATGTCTCCATGAGTAGGCAAGATCATAGACACTTGATCGACTACATCCCCAAGTGTGCTCTAAATGGTGTCTTCAACTCTAATCTCTTGGAAACCATTGTACCTATGTTGCTGAGAGATAGATGAACACTTGTGATACTTGGAGACATGGAAACACTCATGGAAAGTAATCTATTAGTCGAAAACCAAAATGAACTTGAGAACTCACTTGCAACATACCTATGTGATTGATCCTGAAGGTTACACAATTTCCTATGGGAGGTGAAGAGAATGACTGCCAAGATTACACAAGTGGTAGTCTGAGTTTCTGGGAGGCTGACTGATTTCTGGAACTACGCAATGCTCAATCTAGTCTATCTACAGACTGTTGGAATTACATAATAGAAAATCTCATATGGCAATGGTTTTAGGCTCACTGACTCCATTGCACAATTTTATGGGCTAGCAATCACTATCCCTCATAATTGTGTAGGACAGTCACTGGGAATAAATGTGAATTTCCTAAGAGGAAGACAAAGTCTTCCCTCTCAGGATTTCACAATGGTGTCTTTGTGAGGCAATGTCCAGGCAAGGCTGCCGAGACTCGCCAATGGGCAACTGGAAGCGAAGTGAATGTGGATGCATGTTGATGCTGAGTGTAATCATAATTGAATGATTATGCATGGAAATGGTGAATGACCAATTCGAAAAACGGAAGAACATGCATGTGACTAAGGTGAGTCGCTGAATTGGTGACCACTCGTGAAAAATCATTTCATGCATGTTGCAGAAGTGAGATGTTAATGAAAACTGAAACGATGCTTGTACAAGCTAGTATGCATCAAAACGATGGTAAACGCTCACTGAAATCAGACATAAAACCTTCATATGAAGTGAAACACAAAAAGCGCCAAAAATGAAACACAAGAAATATAAAGTGGGATTACCCCAAAGCAACTGATTTGAATGTGACGAAAACTCCTAGATGTGATCTGGGATGTCAGAGCTACAAGGTTTATGTGAGGAATGATCTTAACAATGTTCGTTTCATGAGTTTTGATAAAATCGAGGTTGTGACGTGCATGCCACAAATATAGGGAAAGGGACACTTGATGGGAGGTTTCATAAATGATCCTTGCATGTTACCTCCAAATGCCAAAATTAGGCCCATGAACCAAGGGATGGCTTTGCATGCTGCCTTAGGAGAAGTAGTCCATGCATGCAAGTATGTTTTGGCTGGTCCCAGAGGGAACTGGTCAGTTCAACTCCACATGCAATAAGTTGCTCAACTGTTAGGAGAAAATGAGCATTTCTTCCTGGGAGCTAGGCTAGTTGCTCAGGAGATTTGCACAATTTCTCAGTAGAGCGGCTAACTACTGCCTAGATTTTCACAAATTCTAGGCTAGGCAACCTAGCTGGGAAGGATTGCACAATTTTCTGGGTGAATCTTGCTTAGCAGAATTGCACAATTCTGGGGCCCAGTAGGTTGCCAATCAGGATTGCAGAATTTGTGGAGGGAAGGCTAGTTGCCCTCCAAATTTGTGAAAAATCTTGAAGGGCCCGCTTTGCTTACTGTTAGACCAAGTTTGGATGAACAACTTGTGAGGGGAATGCTTCAAGGTTTGATCGATAGGCTATCTTTCTGCAATAAAACAACTGGAGCTTGTGTACTTCATGAAGCAAGACATGTTGTTATGAAGGTTAGTAGGGAGGCTACAAAATGAAGTTAAGGCAAAATTTTGGATGGTGGTTGTAGCCGCTACAACACTTGGCGACACACTAGTAGAACTCCAGTTCTCTTAATGGACCTGTTTCATGAAAAGCAAGTTTAACACCTTCGAAAGTATTGTTTAGTTCTCAGCTCCTCTTGGTTTCACACTGGCTTGATTGTAATATGTAGCATCTTCCAAGCTCTTGGTCGATTGATACACATTCCAAGGCAAGCCAACATAATTACTTCGATTGGGGTTGAGGGGTATATTGGTGCACAAGTAGTATAGTATTTATAGTCTTAGTTTCATCTCTGGTGTTGCTCTACTGCCAGAAGGCCTGGACAATACCCTAACGAAGTCACATAGGAACACAAGCATGGCTTCACTACCAGCAAGCTCGGTTAGTACCCCAGCGGAGTTACTTGCATCACCTCTGTGCGTAGAAAGCCTTTCTCTTCTTTCGCCTTATTCATTTTAATTTTTTTTTATTTTTTCATCTTCAGAATTGTGTATAGCACTTGTTCATTTCATAGGTGGAAGAGGGATCCCGAGTTATTGAGAGATGAAGAGGTTGTTCCTATAGAGAATTAGTTTATTATACCTCTGACGTGCCTATTAAGGTTTTCCCCCTAACCTTACTCTAGTTGACTATGCTGGTAAGGATTAAGCCAAAAAGAACACACTAGAGTAGGTGATACTAGTGAGCATGTAAGAGTTGTGTTTTCACCAAGGTTCACTTTGAACAGTATGTATTTTCCAATGATGTGTCATGTAATGAAGACAACAAGTTCTTACATAAGTGAGTCGACAAAATATAACCAAATGTTGATAGTTTTACAAGTCCTTTCAGACTTTACCCAGCGTGTTTCAAAAGTCACATATGGTTTCATGTGAAAGTAACCTAAAAACAAAACAAGCAAACAAACAACAAAGAAAAGCAGAAGAAAAAGAAAAAGTGAAACTAGAGTGAGTAAGAAAACAAGAAAGGAAGTGAACAAACCAAGAAAGCAAGTAAGCAAACAAGCATTCAAGAAAATAGATTGAAAGAAAACACTACTCCTATGCCTAAGCTATCGTGCATGGGTCATCTAATGTGAAATGATACTTCCAATGTAGCCATCAATGCGTTGGTTGACCCATGTTAGTGAAGGCATGGTTCGCAAATAAGATAGTTGTGTGAACTAGGAAACAAGAAAGATATAATAGTGAAGAAAAATACACTCCAAGTTTACAAGCGACCACAAAACAAAGATGGGTGAGAGAAGATGACATGCACTCTGACGAGTTTCCAAGGTGTTGTGCTACACTGCATGCAAATGTTGAGTGTGTGTGCATTCTCTTGACTGTGACATGCAAGAAAATGTGAGAAAGGTAGACCACTTATGTTGTGCATGTGTGTTTTCAGTGTAATATTCCTCCAATGCATGAGTGATGGGATCATGTAGTTCGACTGGAGGAAGCAAAATCTAGGTGTTTGGTTGATTTTAAATGCAAAGAAGAGAGTGATGAGGAACCTTGAGTGTTTCAAAAATTTCCTCACCGAAAGGGAAACCAAAGTCAGGACAGTGAGGGCCTGACATAATCATTAGATCAAGATGAAGTGCCTCGATAGTCTGTGGGGTTTCAAATTGATTGACAGATAGATCATTATAGACTAGTTTCTTAGATAGATTAACAATGATTAAATCAACATCCTAATCATATGAATAAGTAGAGAGATCATGAAAGCCAAGATCAGAAAATTTAGGATGTTTATCAGCATCCTCATGATTTGATGGATTAGATAGAGGGGTAGATGAGAAGCAAAGATGTTCACCCTCTATGTTTTCAGAAATGACAGATGACAGGTTGGCCACTTTTTAGAGGAATATGTGTCCTCTTTGGACTGTGATCATAGACTCACATCCAACGAGCCCTGTGAATGATCAAAAGTATAAACATCCGGAAATGGATTTTCACAAGGGAAATCAACAATGGCATAATCAAAAGGGATGATAGGATTAAGTGGATGAGACATGACTAGAAGGGAGTCATCCTTCACTAGTCGTTCTTCTTTAGATTCCCGCACAGACTCGTTATGAATGATGGTGTAGGTTGGCTGCATAACACCAACTCCGTCGACAACATGATCCTCATTCACAACATGTGAAGCGTCCAGAATGGAAGAACACAATATAGTACAATCGAGAGGATTAGCAGAACATGAGGATGGAGGTATAGGGAATGAATCCATGTGATAACCAACAGGCTTGCAAGCCAAATCTACACAGATATCAAGAGAAGGTGGGGTGGGAGGATGTGACAGTTCAAGAGAGGTATGTGGATGATCTCCCACATAACTTCATGGTGGTGGAGCTATTTGATGAGGTGAAGGTGGAAAGTCACTTGTGATAACGACTGTGTCTGGTCGTGATTGTGCAGTTCCATCACCGAAGTATGAGTAGGATTCAAGTGATTCCAAGAATTTCGGATTTTCAGATAAGTAAAGAAGATACTAAAATCTCCCATTGTGAAATTCTCAATGAATATCATCTCTGGGGAATCGGTATGCAAGATTACAAAAGCATGTATGAAACTATTCAACAGATTTATCAGATTCTTTTCATAATTTCTGAATTTCTTTGTTGAGTGCTTCACGGTCAAAGTGATTGAAATCACAGGCTATCTTTGAGACGAGATGAGCAAGAGAATGAATATATTTTTTTGGCAGCATGGCACACTAGTCCATTGGGTGCCCTCAAAGCATGTAGACAAACATCTCATAACTCATGTATTCTACAAAGAATCCATGTCTCTCGCATGATCCTACAACGCTGACCACGTGCCTAAGGAAGGCTACGTGGCCTCCACCATCCATGAGATTTTCTGAGATAATGAAGTCATTTCCATAAGACATGCACTTCAAAAGAGAAACTCAGTAGTTAGTCATCATACATATGTAGAGATTCAAACAAATGTGAGGACTCAGCTGGTCATTTGGCCCTCCTTCTAGTGCCAAAAAGTTCACAGTGCTAGACCTGCCAACATGTGAGGGGATCTCCCCAGTAATAGGTCCCAATTAGACCTCAGACCATTTGGTGTAGGAGTCTGAGCAGTGGGTCATACGACAATGCCTTAACCATGATTTCGCACAGAGAAAAGTAAGATAACTCTATTGGTAGCAAGGGTGTGACATCTACTGTGAGTCAAGGAAGGTGCATGAGAGATTCTAACACACTGGGTTTGAGATGAGTGCACCCCTTGGAAACTTGTAATAGTACTTGGCTTGGAAGGGAACACACGAGTGAAGATGCAACATAACGTGGAAGGCAGGTTGGTAGCAATCTAAAGTGATGGTTAAACCAACAACACATTTATGAAAGATTCATACATACTTATACATAATAGTCTATACATGCATGTGTAAGAAAACCATTACATATATCATTTAGAGTAAACCAGATAGTATACAATACAATACAACATATGCCTAAAACATTCTCGCTCTTATCATATTAAGAAGTTAATTTCTAGTCATACAATACATCCATGTCCAACAACTAATTCCAATAGTGGAACTTTACAACCACAATCACCTCCTCATCCAAAGAGATGCACTATCTATGCACAGTGGAGAAGCCCAGGCTCATTACAATTTATCCAATCTTTCTCTAAGATACTCCTATCGAAGCTTAGCTGACCAAAAGCCTTTACAATGAGTTATGAGGTTCTATTTATAGAAAAGGGTGGGATGACCCTTGGCATTCCCCTTTGTCAGAGATCATCTACCCTCATGAATCTTCGTCTAATCTATGACTGTTACATCCAACTATCAACACTTGACTTATGCTTGACATGACGTTACATCACAATGCACATGTGCTAGTGTGAGACAAAATGGATTGAGCAATCTATGCAAGATATCACTGACACTCAGTCTATTGTGGTGAGACCAACTCCTTGACATGCTTGTAATGGTGAAGGTGGTGAGCTGATGCCAAGCTTGGTCATTCATGATGTTGTGCATGCACCCCATGGTGACATCTTGCTGAAACGAACTTTTTCCATTGTTGCATTTGGGTGCATTCGTGTGGCTACATATATGAAATTGCTAAAATCATGTCGTGAGTTGGGCATTCCCATGCCCAGTCTTGATTCCCGATTCACCGAACATCATAGATCGATACATGTGATAAAATGTGTTGATGTCGAACTTGCACGAAATCATATGATTACTAGCCAATAATGGAGTCTGTTAAGAGATGCGAAGAAGGCCACTGATAATGGTGATGGTCTCCAAGATGCACAGTGCAAACTAGCGAGTGTGAAAAATTTCTTTGTCATCGAACACTCGTAGAATCGCTTAACCAGGAGAATGAAAACCCATGATCAAGCACAAGGTAACCCGCCACTAATTTCTGCAAGTACCAAGGTAGTGAATGTGTTTCTGGGTTATCTTCCTAGATAGAGTGTTGAAGTGGATAGGAAGAAACCTGTCGAAAGGTAGGCAATGATGTGTCCTACATCAATTGACACGAAGCCAAACAAGAATAATTTTGTTTTCTGAGGAATCTTTTGAGCATTTGGGTCTAAACAACGGAGGGCATGATGAAAGGACATGTAGGATTGGTTGATAGAGGAAACACTTGGGGACCCTTGAACAATAGAAGGCACAACAATCGTTTTAGCCAGACAACACTAGACTCATGAACACTATAGAGTGTGTAAGATACGGAGTTGCAATTATATCAGGGTGTATAGGCTAAAAACTCATAGGTTGGTAGGGTTCATATTGAGAGGCTATGAAAATGAAGGCTTATCTGAGGGAGTTCCATGTTCAAGGGAACGATTGCTACCAAACCATGCTTTCAAATACATAAAATAGTTGTGTTGTCCACTTTCCCCGTCTGATTTTTTAATGAGTCTAGACAGGTAAACTCATCGATATTTTCATGTTTAAAGAGTTTCAAAAGGATTGCAAAAATAATTACTCTTTTCCCTATCTGATTAGTTTAATGAGTCCAGACAGGTAAACTCGTTGATATTTTCATGTTTTGAGAGTCTGAAAAGTATCATAAAAAGAACAAATCTATATCTTGTATGTGTATTTAAAGGGTCCAGACTAGACAACTCCGTGGTCTTTTCATATTTAGAGAGTCTGAAAAGGTCATAAAGAGAGACTCCATGGCGGTCCCTTTGTCATAGTTGCTAACCAGGTGCGAAAAAAGGTTAATAGTATACCCGGATTGGTTACTTTTTCATATTTTAATCTATTGAACCCAGATAAAGAGAAACCTATTTTCAATAGATGTCAACCTCATTTTGTTACGAGAACGAGGCGACAGACTAAACTCGTGTTTTTTCGTGAATTTTTAAAGAGCTCAGTAACAAAAACTTGGGATTTTTTAGTTTTTAACGAGCAAGAAAAAGTACCTGAAAGAATGTTAGGGTCATCTTTAACATGTTTAATGAGCAGCAAGACATAGCTCGAATTTTTTTCAATTTAAGAAGCAAGAAAAAAGTGCCTAAAAAGGATGCTCTATTGGTCTTTTTCTGTTTATGAGCTGGAAAAAGATCAAAAAAGAGTTGCTCAGAGCATTGTTTGCAATATATTTAACGAGTGCAAATGATGAAAAACTGGAATATGTTTATTATTTTTTAAAGACCAATAAAATATCACAAAAAGTTCTCTAACCATCGTTGCATATATTTAATGAGTGCAAATGACGAAAAATCGAGGATGTTTATATTTTTTAAAGAGCGATAAAATATACCTAAAAGTGCTCTATTGATTGCGGTATAGATGTTTAACGAGCCCTACTATAAAAACTCAAATATGTTTGCATTTTTTAAAGAGCAATAAAATGTCTCCAAAAGTGCTCTATTGAGAATTGCATGTAGCTTTTACTACTTCTCATTCCTGAAAGTACTTTCATCAAAAGTAGTAAAAAGTATAAAAAAGAAACAATTCGTATTATTTTGGGTTTATGCATGATAAAAAATCATGGAGAATGGACTACTTCCTCTTTAATGATTTTCAAAAAATCATGTCTCTTAAAGTTATATAAGGAGATGCTTTGAGCTTTCACATGCATCATTTTCACTATTTTGAAGTTTGTGAGAGCTTGCTAGAGCTAAAGAGGCACAGATTTTCCGCGGACCATTGTAGGAGATCTAGGCAATCATTCGATGTGCTGTCAGTCCCAAGTGAGAGATAAAACCTTGCTCTATGCCTTACTAAGCCTTTTTTAACAATTTTATGGGTGGAATTTTGCAGATCTAAGGTGCCCTAGAGCCATATTTGTGCACTAACGCCCTCCAGATGGCCAGTAAAGAGCATTAAATGCTCTGTACGAGCTACTGGAGGGCATTTGTCATCCCTGTGTAGTAGTGGGGGGAGCGTTAATGCTGTACGGCACACTGAAAACCTTCATGCATAGATTCCTTAAGTGATTTTGCCCCATTTTAACTATTTTTAAGGTTACTTTATGCAGGTTTCAAGCTGAAATGACTCACTTATGGAGAGAACAGGCCCATGATAATGAGGAATCGCTGATGCGAAATTATCTAGCTTGCATACTTGCATTGCGCCACTACGGTTTATTGAAGTATGGAAGGCTAGAGCTGATGAAAGGATAGGAGGATTTACTGAGATGGATCACACAGCGATGGGATGAACACGAGCAAGTGTTCAGGATTGGAGATCAGGAGTTGGTGATTGACCGGGATGACATTTACTTTTTGACTGGTTTATCATGCTGTGGGGCAAAAGAAAACCTCACTGGTGGTAGGTCATAACCACAATCTACTTCAGAGCTGGTATAGATCTACTGCATCCCTAACAGTGGACTAGTTAGCAACACAGTCCCTATAGAGAGGATTCGATCTCGGTCTATGAGGGTAGTTTTATGGTTGATTATGCCATTGGCAGGGTTAAAAAGTCCTCACGTAGCAACAAAGTACCAATGTTTTCTTGCCATTGACTATGTCCAGACCCAGATTTTCAACTAGTGTGAAGCAGTGCTTCGCTAATTGAAGGCAGAATTGACATCATGCAAGACTCGTACCCAACACAATTTTCCATACGGTACTATCATAGTCTCATTTTTCCTTGAGAGGGTACCTGTCATGTGCCCATGGGTGAGATTAGGTCCCTTTGATCCAAGGGAGCCAAGGTAGGGTCACTGGTTATCACCTGATCCTTGCACAAGAGGAGGACCACTCCGACACTTCTTTGACGAAGACTTCTTCTAATGGCTTCATAGACAGATTGTGATTGTTGATGACTATGCCTATGAAGGCATGGATTTTACCGGTGACCCAGACTTGATGCTATCGCCCAAGACCAACTGGGGTCCTCAAGGTGAAAATAATTTTGATAGTACTTAATTATTTTTGTGGTTTTCAATGTATATATAATGTTTTTAACGATGAAATAAGAACTGACACGAAACTTTTATGCTTAACATAGATGTGGTGCTAGTACGACCTATAGGAAAACCTCGCCATGTGCAATGAGACGGCCAACTACTTGCTGGAGGGGGTGATGCTGACAGTCTCTGCAAGGTTCTGAGGAACCTAGAGGGTATGACTATGGGTGTCCCCCCTTCCTATGAGGGAGATTCCTACTCATATGGAGCGATACACCGTTGGAATACTTGAGTGGTTTATGGTTCCCCTTTGGAGGGCAGCTAGAGTTGTTTTATCTTTACTGGAGCAATATGCTCTTTTTAGCAGGTATTCTGGCGTAGCCATATGAGTGTTTGTAGCTGGGCTTTGAGCCATTTTGTACTTAAATCATCCAAGTTTTGGAATATTTTGATGTAAAAAACTAGATTTCGATATATATATATATATATATATATATACAGATAATTTTTGTATTCTGGTGGTGTAAATGTGTTTTTTAAAATGTTTTTTGTAACAAATTTTTAACTTTAGTAAATGTTTTACTTCTCATGCATGCTGCTATAACAAATGAGACAAATGCCAATCCAATACATAGTTAGCTAACGAATTAGCGACTATGCTTAATTCTCAAGGAACATGCTCATATGTGATTATTTCAAATCGACATTCCAAGAGTCACACCCTTAGATAGTTATGTAACAAGGCTAGATTACAGACATGATAATTGTTTGTCAATTGCATAACAACTAGCTAGGAGTCTAACTTGACCACCAGATTGGAGATGCCCCTTGATGACGCTTCCGTGAGAAGTGAAACAATGGACATGTACTTGGTAGTATTGTTGGTGGAAATACCAAGAAAAACCCCCCCGAAGCAAAATAGTTCCAACTCGGGTGTATAGATGACCCAAGCAGCTGATGCAATGTGCCATGTGTGATGACTGGCACCATCCGTGTATCCTATGTTTGCTAAGGGAAATGACGACATCTGCATTGTGAGAAGAATGCATGAGACAAGTACTCCACTAAATAGCAAAACAATCTAATCACATAAAAAAGGTAAGCAAAACCTATGAATACATAAAATTACAAAGTACATGCCCAGTGTGATACTAGGCGTAATAATTTTTCAGATAGAGCCCGTATGTGGGCTCCTTGAGTGCAATTTTGTCCCAGTCTTGCAGTTCATATGCCCCCGAGGGGAGGAATTTCATTATGACATAGGGACCTAGCCAAATGGGTCAAAGCGTGCATGCCTCCAAGAGATTATCTTTCCGATGATAGAGTGATACAAAGTCGCCCTATTGGAAAGAACAAAACCTAACCTCTTTCCCAAATTGGGTTTATACCCACTCCTTTTGAGCTGTGAGTGCCAAATCAGTATCTCAACAGGTTTTATCCAGTTGTTTGAGGTATAGTAGGCATTCTTCTTCGGCAGTGGGGCCGGACATGGGTTCAACGGCTATTTCGAGGGAAGGAATTGGCCACCCATTTCATTTTGCCTCATCGTAAAGTTGGATCTCATGTGTGATAAACGAAAGATTAAAGTTGGGAATTTACTCGTGCGACCATACAAATTCATCATGGAATTCCTCATGTAGGCAGGTGGAGCTTGCAATTTCCTCACGACTGCAATCTGCTTGCATCTATGTGTCTTCCACGATGCTTGTCATGACTAAAATATCTATGGGAAATGACCTAGAAGTGTCGTCCATATTTTCTTACACCCCAAAATTTTGGATGCTTGTATATGGTGGGGAAATGATTTCTTTTGTATCAGAGGATAGGACTTGAAGAGGCATCATGTTCGAATCAGATGTGGGACCCCAAAGATGCCAGTCCTCCCAATGTTTCTCTCCAAAACTCATGATTTCTCGAACGACTTTGTCTGTAGATGGGAGTTGATTGCATGGATCTAAAGGAGGAGTGGTTATAGGAACGGGGGTGGTACCGTTAGTGATAGCCAACATGACTAGAGATGTGGATGCGGATTGAATGCCTTGGTAGGCCGATTCAGCTGGTGACAATGGCATCTGGTCTCTGAATGTGTCAAGGTATGAAGGCGCCGTTAGGATCTAAGAATCGGTTAGTTCATGAGGAAATGATGAAAGAATGTTGACCAATTGTGGAACCTATGGCGGCTGAAGAGGAAAAAAACCCATCAGGGAGGAAGCCTTCAACAGACCAGTACCTATACTGACAAAACTGTCAGTTACACCTCCTACTAGGGGTATGGAGCCACTTGGTAATGGTGAATAATTGGGGGTACAGAAAGACAATTGATCCACTGTAATGACCTTTCCATCCAATGGAAATAGGATGATATGAAAGACAGTGGATACAAGGACCATCATGGCATATGTCGAACTGCGACCTAGCAATAGATTATAGTCGAGTTTCTTTTCCGCGACTTCTATGTCCACCGTTACTATTTTTCGAGCCAAAGTGATGGGAAAAATGGCTAAGTATCCTTTTGGGACAAAGGTGTGGTTGTTAAAAGCTTTAAGGGAGTTCGATGATGGGGATAGGGTTGGGGATCCCAGGGCAAGCCAACATGAAGCCAACATCAAGCAGGTTGAAGCACCTTTGTCCATGACAGTTCGGTGTATACCTTTACCTTTCAAATTGATATGCACATTAAATGCAAGGTGGTGGGAAAGGGGAAGTTTACACTTGTCCGTGTCGAAAATAGCAAGCATGGAATCCATAGGGTTAACACCTTCGATAGCTGGAAGCAAAGATTTCCATTGGCTGGGGCATGTCTGTAATACTTCGAGTGCCGACATAGCCGATAGCCTATTGGGGGTGGCGCTGGGGTTCGTAATACTTCAAGTGCCTTTCGATATGCAGATCGTTGGGCGGCGATGGGTTTCGACCTGAGGATGGTTCTCCTTCCGGAGCGATAGGAGCTCCATAAGATTTGTCTCTTATGGTTAGTTCTACCATTTCAAATGTGTAAATGGTAGAACTTCCTTCACGAACTGAAGGATGTTGCAAA
Organism: Pinus tabuliformis; assembly: GCA_031772625.1. Taxonomy (NCBI): domain Eukaryota; kingdom Viridiplantae; phylum Streptophyta; class Pinopsida; order Pinales; family Pinaceae; genus Pinus; species Pinus tabuliformis. The sequence continues at coordinate 1,272,056,309 of CM062804.1, forward strand.
TCATCGCTGCCCCTGATGTGGGTTACTGTTGGTTGGCAATGAGATTTTGCTGCTGTTGAGTAGGAAAAGGATTTCTAAGGACCGTAGATGCCTTACTAGAATCTCTCTTGGCAAGGTGATCTATGCATTCTTGATGATGCAGACAACGCCGGGTTACATGTTCCTCAATACATAGTTTGCACAAATATTTGGTGCCTTTATCCTTTTCCTCATCAGTAGGTGCAAAAGCCTTCTGTTTCGGGTTGGGTTGCTTAGATGAATTCTCTTCAGAAGAAGTGGTCTTGTTCTTAGTCTTCTTGTTCTTGCCACCAGATTTCTGTGTAGACTACACAGAGGTAATTGCAGTGGTAAGAAGAGAAGTCTCTTTGGTAGAGGGGTCCACTGCCAGCTTGGCAATGGAACCACTGAGTTGTTACAATGACCCTAGAGGTTACGTCGACAATCCCATCAGTGTGCGCTCCACGGTGCTGAGTGGTGGGAGGATTGGGATTTCTGGGAGCATAGGGGATTATGTCGTAGAGATTGCTAGACTGTGAATATATCAAATCTAAGTGTCGGGCACAACGTATGGATTTGTCTTCTATGACCGCACCACCTAGAGCGACATCTCTAGCGATTTATGGGAGTAAAGACTTACAGAACTGGTTCGTTAAGAGAAAATCAGGGATGGGAGCTTTGACTAACCTCCACCTACATCTCCATTCATGGATATGATCAGAGATGTCGATGGCGGTATCCTGACGAAATGAAGTAAGGAACTTTGTCCCAGTCTCATAGCGAATAGGTAACTGAAAGTGCTTTAGGAACTCCATCACTAAAGCATCAAAGGTATTCACCGATGTGTGTGGTAACTAAATATAACATTTTGTGGCATTTCTAGTGAGGGTGCAAGGATAAAGATGTAACCAGACACTATCATCCACCATAGAGTTTGAAACACACCAAAGATGGTAGGTGGTGACATGGGTGCATGGATCTTCCCCTTGTTTTCCGTCGAACTTTGGAATGTCTATCGGTATTTTATGTGGGATTGGCAGCCATTGTAAGTTGTGGTAGATGGGGTTGTTTTTCAAATTTTATAAGTCAGGAATATCCAACACTGCCAAAAAAGGCAAATTGTTGGGTGCCCCCAACTAGGACCATGGTGATGACGGATGACCTAAGGAGCTCTGTGTGCCTCCCATCGTTTGGTTCCCCATAGTGTACATGGGTTGCATGGTGTAGCAGTTGCTTTGCGGTATGGTATTGTAGAGTGGATTTCCATGAGGATTTTAATCCTGGGGTATGAATTTGCCCCTAGTATAAGTGGTGCCCCCTTGACTCATTTGAGTTTGTGAGTAGGGTTCCCCCATGGATTGGGTGAGAATCCATTGTGGATTCCCAACTAACACAGAACTAACCATATGGCTTTGATTCACAGAGGGAACACTCATGTCAATTAGTGACTATCCATGCATGCTTGAGAACAGAGGGGGAGCTGCGACATTCCCCATCAGCATGTGCATATTGGGAACCGCCCCAGATACCTGAATCTAGGGGTTGGAACTGTAAATTAGCGGCTAACCTTATTGTTGGTAAACTGGAACCACACCCATAGTGCCACATTGAGTGTTATATGGAGCATTATATGTGGCACTAGTCGAAGGTATGCTTTATCGCACTATAGGAGTGGAACCTAGCATTTGCTGGGTTCCACTTATAGAGGGTGTTATGTGATTTGCAGTACCTGGGAAAAATGGGATAGCAGGATTCCACATTACTGGTGTTGTGATGACCATCAACTAGGGAAGTGGTAGAGGACTAATAGTGCCTCTATAATTCCACAACCCTTGAGGCGTCGACTGCATAGGTGGGAAAGTTCCACGTACTGAAGAAGGAAGTATAGGTACCACGAGAGCAACGATAGGTTCCGAAAGATTTGTAAGTGGAGTGTTAAAGTGAGGAATAAATCCTTCCGTGAAGAAATCCTCTGGAAAACTGGAATTGTCGGTCATCCACACAGATCTCGTGTGTGATTTAGGAGACTGATTCCTTGAAGATGAGGAATTCGAGTCAGTGGAACTCGGTGGATCCTCCACAATGAGTGGAGGAAGTCCTAACAATCGTTTGGATTAACGATGAGGGCCAGATGTAGCCATAATGACTGTTAAGTTTTATCAAATAGATTTTAATTTGATAATCTTTAAAGTCTTGAAAATGATAGCACTCAGGTACACAAAAAGAAAAAATACACTAAATATGTCAATCAGCAAACAGAGGGAAATTACCTCATCTGATAAGCACTAATTACTAGAGATGAAACCAAGTCTCTCAATGAATAACAGAGAAGGATGGACAAATTTATCGTTACGGTGATTTTTGAGCTTTGCCCGAACCTGAGATTGAGGGGCCAAGTACTCTCGTGAAGACGAGCACCCTCCCAAAAATTGAAGACAAAGTAGATCCATCTATTTTAGGTACTAGGACAGCTCGTCCCGGTCACATTGTGTAAGTACCTAGAAGTTTTGGCCAATAGAGATACCTTAAATCATAGACATTACTAGGGGGGACATAGTCGTAAATAACACACTATGTGGGTAGGATACCTGAGTCCCCGACTCAGTTCTGAAATCCCTGGAGGGACCCCCAATACACAAAATGCCCAAAGGATTTGTAAGAGAAGGCAGGCTACCTTCAATTAAAGTCCGATGTTGTCTCGTATTTCACTCCATTGTTAGTGGAGTGGTTCTGGTAATCTGAGTGTAGAAGGATTTTTCACTCGTTAACGACACTAGTTTTGATTTTCAACCTTAGGCAGTTCACTCACATGCTTATCCAAAGGTCCTAATCTAGCTAATTTTGGTTTGCTCAAAAAGAGTAACTGATTGATTTAATGTATATTTTAGTGTACTTGATTACTTGTCTTTGGAAGGTGTGTTGACATATGAATATGGTGAGACGCTAGACTCAATAAACAATCATTGAATTTAGGCTTCTGTGATCCATATCAATTTAGAAAAGAATATTCGATGAAAATCACATTTTTTGTCGACGTGTTTCGATGAGATAATTTTGGTTGGTTCGAAATGCATCAACAAAAAATTATCTCTATGTGATTTTCACTGAAGATTCTTTTATAAATCAATAAACCATGTAGAACAATGCTCTAACTTGTTTTTTCAATTTCTTATGCAAACATGTCTTATTCTACACATTCGTCTTTTCACATATTCATGGATTCGTCAATGCATCTAAAGCCATTCAACACTTTCATAACTGAAATATTCTTTTCTCAATATTCTCTAACAACTACTAAAAACAAAAATGAAGCAACTTACAACTATTTTGGCAGAAGGATCAATACAATTTATCAGCCTTTATTTCCAAAAGAAAATGTATTTTAAGAGAGAAAAACTAAAACATTTTCTTTAAAATAAATTTTCAAGACACGAAATTTGTTAACATGATATTGTTGCAGATATTACTTTAGCCCCTGAGACAAGTTTCCCCCACTTTTGGTCCATAAAATCTTCTGGAAAACATGGAAATGGGAGACTAACACTTTTTTTCTTTGTAAACAGAGAGTTAGTTTGGACACTAATGCTCCCTGTTCACAGGAAACGAGCTTTATAAAGCTCTGTGTAGACTGGAAACCTGGAGAAGTGAGGGAAATAGCTCAAACAAAGGGCTTTTAGGATCATTTTCTGAGGAGAATGCAAACTTGTAGGATGTAACAAGATAGATGGTGGATTAGAAAAGGATTTTAAGTAGGAAGCTCTTAGAAGAAAGAGAAGAACTGAGAGGAGTCCAGGCTAACCAGGAACTAGATGTATAGTCCCCAGCGGAGTCACCAATTCTAATATGGGGTAAACTGCATGGGATGAAAACTACCCTCAAAGGCCTTCCTGGGACCTTCAACAGACTATAATATTATCTGCAAAAGCTACCAGTTACACACATGTTCATCTATCAAACATAAATTGACAAGGTATGGAAAGAGGATCACCTTCGATTCCTTCTAGATTTTCTTAAGGATCTCTATGCGGCAAGAAGAACTCCTTCAAGGCTAGCTCCAAGACAATTCCTACACAAAGGACAAGGCAAACCAATCACGACATATGCTCTTGAAAGTTAATGTAAGAATCTATAACAAACATATATTAATGTATAACCTAACTACTCAACTCGACAAGCATTAGAATGAACAAATAAATGAACAATATCACCAACACTTTGGAGTAGGGAACACAACTGTAGTTCTATATTCAGAATGGAAGAGTGATTACAATGATCCATTATATCAACCTTCCTTACCTCTTCTTCCTCTCTCTCTCTCCTTCTTCCAGCTAGCTTCTGCAATAATATGAAAGTTCACTCTATGGGCTATCCTTCCAAATGCTTTGACCCTTTTGCAATGGCCTTCTCGCTGCTTATGTAGCAGTCAAATTAGGGCTTCTAAGCTCCACCTAGAGTTCATTAGTGTAAAAGCCATGAACCTACCCATTTTACAAGTTTTTTCCTATTTGCCTTCATTCTCAGAATGGAATTTCTCCAAATATCTTGATTTTTGGAGTTTCCTTGCTTTTCTTGAGCAAATTTAGGGATTTAATATCTAGATATTTATGAGCAAATTCATTGGCCTGACCTTCTAAACATCCCTTAAGTTCACTAACGCTCCCCCTGGTCTAACAACAAGAATTAGTAGGGTGACTAACGCTCCTTTATGCTTGGTAGCAAGCTTTATAAAGCAGGTTGACAGTGTATAGAGAGTGTTAGTGTGGATTCCAGGCCTTCAATTGTGGTCTTTGCTTCAGTCAACTTTTCTTTCACCTCTAAGTTGATGAGGAGGTCAATTTGTCCTATAACACTTGATCAAGGAACAAAGATCATGTATTTTACATAATTCTTGTGTAAAGAGAAATACAAATAAGTATTCCCTCATGTTCAATGTTGTTTCTCCTTATGTTTTTTCCATAATATTTTGTGTAAATTTATAAGATGTAAATGTATAACAAGGAATCACATTTCAAAAATTGCTTAAATGCACTCTATCTTGGCTGTTTTACATTCTTAACGTTTTCTCCTAAACTATCTTAGCTAGGGAATTCTTAATTGCTCCTTAGCTTCCGTAGTTTCTCCTCTGATCTATAGCAAAGGATTCTTAAGCCCTTTATTCATGATCATCCTCTGTTCTTCATTCTGATCTCGGTCCAAGGATTCTTAAGTTCCCTTTCACCCTAGTTAGAATTACCTCACCCATTAGGCCTAAATATTTTCATTTTTCTTTGCTAGCCTGCCCTGTGAACATTCCCTTTAATGATCTAATCCAGTTATGCTATCCATTTGTTGACTCCATAGACTAATCACTTGAAGACCTAGCTCTATCCATCTGCTCCAAAAATTTGACCACCTAACCTTAAAATCAAAACCAAAATCCCATGAACACTAAGAACTAGCCTAAGATCGCATAAAAGAAAAAGCTAAATTATATAGAGAGATCCCTCTCTGAGCTTAGGTTGGCTAGAGCCTAAGACTAAAAGATTGGTTTGTGGTTACCCCGATGATCTCTTTCCTTAAGCTTGGGATATCACTGGGTGATAACATAGTGTTGGAAATAATACTGAGAGGGCTGGGGGCGAATCAGTATTATCATATCAATATAACTTTTCACTTTCCATATTAAGATTCATATGTGATGCAACAAGTATATATCCAGTAAACATATGATTCAGTTAGTTGATCTCTAATGAGTGCATCAGAACATTATTAACCATATGAGCAGTAAACTGAAGCAGTAAAATAGAACAGATCATCACACACAAGAAGAACACATGAACACCATGATGTAAGGTGGAAACCCAATGTGGGTGAAAACCACCTGCTGCAAGTCGTCTCAATCTTCTTTAATAAGAAATACCTTTTACAATAGTTCTGTACTGGTGCAGACTTATACTAGTACATAGGCTTCTACCTACAGAAGGCTACAACCTTCTCTCATTCTCCAGACTCTCCTGCAAGGGAGCTACAACCCCCATAGTTCTTGTACTAGCTGATCCATTTACTAGTACGCAGGCTGGTACCTGATACAATGCTCCAAAGTTTTCAACTGCTACTGGAAGGGAGCTACCACCCCCTTAGCTCTCCTACTAGCTAAGACACTAGTACGTAAGCACCGGCCTACAATCTTCTCTCCTCCAGGTACCACGTTTCATACATTTTCAGACTGGATACACCTGAAGCACAACACATAATCTAAAAGGCCACGTTTCATCCAATTTTCATACTGGACCCATTAATATCATTGAAGTACATAATCAATCAATCTTCTGAATCACCCAATCACCAAATCAATACATATACAAGGATAATATGTGTGTTAGCAACCCGATCTAGTCCATTAGATCACATAAATATGAGTCATTATGATCCTGATCCATTATTAGATCTCATCCATCAACACAATCAATCAAACTGAATATGTAGAATACTGACACCATTAAACAGTCATCATAACACATCAACAACCTGAACCACCTGTAACTTTAAACATCATAGCTCAAATGGTATACGCTACTACAATGAACCAAACCTGCGTACATACGCGCTTTCACCAAAGCCAACCCACGTAAAGATCTATAAATATTCAATCATGACTTGCATCGATTTCAAGCTTAAGTTATACCCAGTTCAGATCATTACAAGCATTAGTATACAGATCTAGAATAAGCATAATCAACTATATAGAGATATTTCATTTCAAGCCATTTGATCCTAATCTATCCTTAGATCTTGTTCTCCATCAACCGGTGAGATCCCTCTTTAGCTCAGATCCAGATCTGCACCATAACCCAATCATAGTATTCCAGATCTAGCACTTTATTAGATATTCAGTAATTCAAATGATGCTTTTCCGAATGATCTCCTTCCTATTTTATAGTCTTAGGCCTTTCACAATACCACGGTCCAAAACCATAATAACACAATACCACGGACCCAATACTTGGGATCAACACTTTTGGATGCAATACCACGGACCAAAACCATAGGATCAAAAACTTTCGGACTAATACCATGAACCAACCATGAAAGTGCGTGAGATCAACACTTTTGGATGCAATACCACGGACCAAAACCATAGGATAAAAAACTGTCGGGCTAATACCATGATCCAATCATGAAAGTGCGTGAACTTTTCTCTTGCATGAAGGGAACTGTTGAGTCTTGAAAATGTCATTCATTTGCATTATACTTTCACTATTATGTCCATTATATCACCTCCATTTCACCTCCATTTCACTACTATGTCACCACATTCATCCCACTTTCATTATTATTGGGCTACCTTTATGTTTTTCCAATATTTATTATTTCTAAGCCTTTTAAGTGAATTTGTGGTTAAACATTAGAAAATAATGTGCATATTCTTATACCTAACAAATGGGTTGAGATTGTTGACATGTGTAGGTTGAAAGGAGACTTCTAGAAGACCCTTATGTGGCACTCTAAGGCCAAATTCGAATTTGGTTGAAAAGAATCATGGGATCATGAGGATATGTGTCACATCTCCTAATTATATTGTAACTCTAAAAAGACATGTGTCTTATCAGTTCCTATTTTGATTAGGACTCTAGAGGTAGAGGGAGAGATTCATGGACTATCATTAATGAGATGGCTCTCATCTTTTTGTATAAATAGGAGATCTCTCTCCTTCATTTGCTAGTCTTTCCTTTAGTCTTTTCTTAGTCCTTTTAGTTTGTTAGTCCCATGGCTTTTGAAAGCTTTGGAGAGATTTGTTGTACTTTGCACTTTTGAAGAAATTGAATAAAGCTTTGATGTTCTCAACATGGAAGAAGATGTGAAGTAGATGTCATGGAGCATATTAGGATGTAAGTAGATTAGATTTCATTTTGTAAATATTGCTTTGTAGAATGTAAGGTAGATTAGATTTTCATTCATGCAATTTTAATTTATGCAAGTGTGTTTAATTTTTCTTTGATTTCATAGGTAGTAGGGGGCCCCTGCCTTGTACAGTTTGAATTACTGCATTTTATTTTCTCCTGGGATTGTGTGTCTTTGTTGTATTTGCTTTATATCTGATGGTATTTTCAGTTGACAGATTCAAAGTTGCTGCCTTTACCTTGATTTTCTAGCTTACTTCTAGTTTAGTTTCTCAAAGTTGTATGTTAACATATTGATGGTCTCTTTATCATAAATTGTTTATCTTTTAGAGATCACAATACTAATAAATTACAGCTGGCTTTGAGTACTTTTTAGACTAATCTTTAACTACTTTCTAATCGTGCTTTGCATAGTACCATATGTTAGAAGCAGAGAGTTAGAAAGAGCTGAATATTATAACTAGTCTTTAAAGTGGATTTTTCTCATTTTTGATCACTTTTTAAACTCATCTCTAGCTACTTCCTAATCGTGTTTTACATAGTACCATATGTTGGAAGCAGAGAGTTAGGAAGAGATAAACATTATCATTGGTTTTTAAAGTGATTTTCTTACCTTTTTATTTGCAACAGCATGAATGGTGTCTAGTGCCATTAGAAAGTGGTTTTTATGCTTTGCTTTCAGTTTCATTTCAAGTTATTTCTTTCAAGCTCTTTCTTTGCAAGTTTAAAGTTTGATTACTTTTTAGACTTATTTCTAACTACTTCTTAATCGTGTTTCACATAGTACTATATGTTGGAAGCAGAGAGTTAGGAAGAGTTGAACATTATAACTGGTCTTTAAAGTGGTTTTTCTTACTTGTCACCTTAGTGCTTGATTACTTTTTGGACTTATTTCTGACTACTTCTTAATCGTGCTTAACATAGTACTATATGTTGGAAGCAGAGGGTTAGGAAGAGTTGAACATTATAACTTTATAAAACAACGAAGTAAGAAAGAGGTTAACTAAGCACATATAGTGCACCACACTTCATCAGTTTACGATACCCGGATTGATAATTTATGTAGAGCAATTTAAGACGTTAAATTGACTAGACATTTTGGCGCCGTTGCCGGGGAAGTGTAATTAGGAGACCTTATTTCTTACATCTGAAAAAAAAAAATTAATAATCCTTGAGTATGCTCTCCTCTTGCACTTTGTGTGATCTGGAGGATCAGAAAAAGGATTGTTAAGTAAAAAAAGACAAAATAATAATTCTTGAGTATGCTCTCCTCCTGCACTCTGTGTGATCTGGAGGATCAGAAAAAGAATTGTTAAAAAAAAAAAAAAAATAGGAGACAAAATAAACTTCAAACATTTCAATTGATTCAATAAAAAAAAAAATGAAAAAATGAAACTCAACTGCTTTGATAGGTTCAAATTGTCCAAAATTGTCTGGTTATGCTTTGTAGTGGTCTTCAAAACACTGTATCCTGTTCAAATAAGGTTTTGCAACTTAGCTGCAGAAACTGCCCTGATTCCGCAGCTATCTGACAATTCCGCAGCTAGCTGACAATTCCGCAGCTGTTTCAAGGTTTAGCAGGTTACAGGCATCCAATGAAAAAACCAACCACATGGGCATCTCCAGAATTGTCCCGACATGGATCCTATCCTAGTCACTCAGCTCAGATCGATGAAAAACCAGCCTAAGACCTCAGTCAAAGTCATGTTTTTAGCATGTTTTTCTTGAAGTATTTGCTGCTTGAAATTGAAAATCATTAATCCTTTTTATAAAATTTTACAATTTCAGAGAGGAAAAAAAAGAGAAAAGCAATCTATGGCTATCTCCATTTCTAGTTTTCACTGTGGCTTCAATAAAAATCTGTCTCCCTGATCAAGCTTTGGCCTTAAAACGAACCTGCAAAAGCATTACGTCCCCTTTAGTTTTTTCATGTCTCTTGCAAACAGCAGCATCAAATCAATTTCATCTCTGTGTGGGCTCTAAAATTAGAGAGAGAGCAGCGGTATGCAACAACATTGCATACTGTTTATCCCTATACATGTGTTTTTTGGTTTGTTTGTTGTGTAAAAAAAAAAAAAAAAAATTAGCAGAAAATGATCATTACAAAAGAAAAAAAATAATTCTTCTTGAATTCGTGCTACAACAGCCATTCGTTTCAAGTGAGTTGCAAAATGATGCCTTTGCAATATCTGCACAGGTTGTCCATTACCCTTCCGAGGCATTGCTTTTTCATCAGAAGAATATATCCAATCAATTCCTTTGAGTACTGCCTTTTCTAGAGGGTCACCAACCAGTTTGTTATTCACAAACACCAGAGCATGGCACACAGACAAAACTTCCAAAGTACGCTCTGGCACATTATTCATGTCTGTTTCTAAATTCAAACTGTCATCAAGACCAACAATTCCTCGAGATTCCATGTCATCTGTTGTAAGAATGCCAGTTTTGTCAAAGCAACATATATCCACCTTCCCAGCAAATGGAATTCGGAATGGTTCTGTACAAAATATTCCACGTAATTCAAATAATGAAGCCTGTGAGATATCCTTGAAGGCGTGATTGTGGATGCTCCTGCATGGCGTGAGGTTCTAATAAAACCACCATTTCAAAGGCCGAATGCAAATTCATAACAGAGAAAACAGTTAACTCAGAAAAACGCAAAACCTGAAAAACGTCAAACTTCACACCTTCGATTCTCCCAAACAGAGACGAATTTAGAAAAAATAAAACATGGGTTTTTTTGCTAGGTGGGTTAATTAGATAACCCAGAAACCGTTTGAAGAAATTCGTGGCGGTCTGGGAGAAATTTTCGGTTCTTTGGAGCCTCTTTTTTGCCGCCGCGTGAAGAAAAACGTGAGTTAACTGATAGTTTGATGTGTTCGGCGTACCTGAAGAAAGGGAATTCAAATTCGGTTCTATGCTGCCACCTCTCTTTGACCAGATGCCACCGATTGCAATTCATTTAAGACCGCTAAACAACAGTTTCAATTGAACACGACTCCCTATTAAAACAACAGTTTCAATTGAACACGACTCTCTCTCACTGCCACCGCATAACTCCCGATACCTATTATAGTTTTAACCATTGTTGCAGGGTTTTCATCTACAAACATATTATAAAGCCCGATATCGGTGTACATGTTTAGCTTGCTTGATTGATGGTGAAAGGCATCCAGAACCAAGGTTATGGTTCCAACAAAAGTAGCTGAGAAGTTCAAGGCGCCTGATATGAGTCATGTAATGCTAAAGGAACATCTACAGCTGCACAGGAGGAAGATGAGGAAGTAGATGATGCTGGAGTAGAGCCCAAAGACATTAAACTGGTAATGACCCAAGCTGGAGTATCGAGAATTAAGGCAATTAAACCTCTAAAAAGCTGTTAGTGGAGATATTGTTAGTATGATCATGGACCTTACAACATAGGTGTATGAACTGATATAGGCAACGAGAATGGAAAAGGCTATATGGAAGATCAACTTGTTACAGCCTTCACTCCTGCACATTTTTTTTTCTCTTCCACGCACACAGTCACTCCATTTCACAGCACTTTCTACACTCTGCACATTCCGCAGCTAAAGTCCAATTCCGCAGCTGTTCTCTGATTCCGCAGCCAATCCCAGATTCCGCAGCTGTTTTGTTAAACTCTAGGTTGCAGGTGTCATCAGACAAAACAGGTCACATGGGTAGCTAGGGAAATGTCAGTACATGGATGGTGTCCTATTCATTCGGTCAAATTTGATGAAAAAAGACCCCGGTCAAAGGGAAGTCAAATTGGGTGTTATCACAAAGTCGCCACACTAAGTCGCCACACTGAGTCGCTGCATGTCAAGAAAAAAATAATAATTTTGAATCAATGAAATGAACAAGTTATTTTCTCACTTTTTTGAAGGTATTGATTAATTTTGGACTGATAATGAAAGATGAATGGCTAACTTTTTATTCAAGATTTTTAGCTACAGAGCTGTTTCCCAATTCCGCAGCCAGAAAAACCTCATTGTTCAAATCAGCCTATCTTTCTCATACAAAATCAGATTTTGATGATTTAAGTACCATTGAAAAGATCTCAACAAGATCTATACAATGATAAATATATCATTAGAGTTTGAAATGGCAAATAATGAAATAAATTGCTAAAAAGAAGCAACATCAACTTGAGGCACTAATTCCAAAGCAGGTATAAATTCTTTTGATTTTTCCTTTGAGAACTTGTTTCATTAATACAAATTCTTAGTTTTGTGTGTAAATATCATAGCTAGAGAGATTGGCCACCTCTCTCCTTTGATAACCTTACATTCCATTGCAGAAGAAGTATTAGTTTTTTTGCAGGTTCCAGGAGGAAGGACGAATGACTACAAGGGAATGGTGTCTCTCTAAGAGACCAATTTGTTCATAAGAGGATGATCAGCAACAAAGAGGAAATATGCTGATGTAAAATCAGATCCAAACACTTGAAAAACTTTCAGATACTATTGTCTCCATCACATCCATACTTCATAATAAACCATTCATCTCACTTTCTTCCATATCTTCCATTTTCATTCACATACACTTTCCATCTCTTTCTGTCCATTCATAACCCACAAATAAAAGCAAGAGGCTCATTCACATGCTTATTGCCATTGTCATTTCTGTTCTCCATTGCCATTTTCCATTTTCATTTTCCATTCATTGTCATTTTCATTCCGCAAATAAGCCCTGCTTCAATGCAAATTATTGAGTCCATAGTCCTTTGAGTCTAATTTCTTTGTAAAAACACCTTGAGGCTTGCATGCCTTAATGGCAAGTCCTCATGCTGACAAACAATGGGAATACATTAATGTCCCTTGTTCGTTAGATCTTCTAGGTGACTCGACATCGGCAAATTCATTCGTACCTAGCAAGATGTGTTTGGGCATCTTGACTCTCATTGACATCAATGGTGAGAGTGCTCGTGTCGACTAGTGGCATCCATTAATGGCCACTAAGCCAACAATTTCCTACTATGTTCGACATCACAACATCTTTTCACATAGTAGGAATTGTGCCAATGAGTTTTGAAGACATGAAGACTATTATTTTCAGCATTTTGGAGCAGATTCAGCAAGTTTTAGTAGAAGCAATAAAAAGTCATCTTATCTCTCTATCCATGACTCCTCTTGATCAGCCACTCGAAGAAGAAAATGATCAGAAGTTTTCAGCCACCACACATACAACTCATCCATTCCAAAGGGTAAGTGAAGGTACAGAATTTTCTAACTTTTAACCATAGAATTCCATAAAAAGCTAGAATGATAATTGTTGGAAAAACATTTCTCTTCCTCATTTCATAAAATTGCCAATACCATAAGTTGGGGGGGGAATACATTCATATTCATATCTTGTCATGTCCATATCATATTCAAGAGCTCACATACTTCCAACATATATTAAATATTACATTGCTATTATGAGCATACAATGGATTTTGAAAAAGTGCTTAAAGGATAAATTGGATATAAACAAAATCATGGTTGTCACACAAGAACCAACCATCATGCAATCCAATAAAGATATACTTTGCAACAATAATCAAAATATCATTATGCAAAGTTCAAAGATCAAAATAGAAGGCAACAATAAAAAAAAATGGTTGTAACACAAGAACCAACCATGTTGCAATTCAAGTGAAACACTTTGCAAGTTTAAAGTTTGATTACTTTTTAGACTTATTTCTAACTACTTCTTAATCGTGTTTCACATAGTACTATATGTTGGAAGCAGAGAGTTAGGAAGAGTTGAACATTATAACTGGTCTTTAAAGTGGTTTTTCTTACTTGTCACCTTAGAGCTTGATTACTTTTTGGACTTATTTCTGACTACTTCTTAATCGTGCTTAACATAGTACTATATGTTGGAAGCAGAGGGTTAGGAAGAGTTGAACATTATAACTTTATAAAACAACGAAGTAAGAAAGAGGTTAACTAAGCACATATAGTGCACCACACTTCATCAGTTTACAATACCCGGATTGATAATTTATGTAGAGCAATTTAAGACGTTAAATTGACTAGACAGGAACTTTTCTCTGCATGAAAATGCGTGAACTTTTCTCTACATGAAAGAAACTTTTATATTCATGAAAGTGCATGAAATTTTCTCTTCATGAAAAAAACTTTTATCTTCATGAAAGTGCGTGAACTTTGTTGCACTATAATTTATCATCTAAGATGAGTGGGTTGCCATCAAGTACAACATATGTATCATAATGCCAACAATATTCCCCTTTGGACTTGATGGCAACAACAACCAATCACTCTCCCCCTTTGACATCAAGGGCAAAGGGTAAACCAAGATAATCTCTTTCCTAGATGAACATTCTGTTGCCCATACTCCCCCTGAGTACCTGCTGAAATCTTTGAATGAGCTCCCCCTTTGTATATGCCAAGAAGTACTACTCTGTCCATGCTTCCTCTGAGTACCTGCTAAAATCTCTGAATGAGCTCCCCCTTTGTATATGCCAAGGTGTACCAATCTGTCCATGCTACATGCTGAAATCTCTACTCTACTGAAGTGTGTTGTTCATGCTCCCCCTCACTATAAGAAAGGTCTACAAAAAGATGTTCTACAAGAAGAACATGACTCTATACATCATAAATGACCTTCCTATCACCAAAGATTCATACATACATCTATCTCCCATCACCATGGTGATATACCAAAAGTTTACATATGATAACATAAGAGAATAACATCATTCATCCCAGGCATAGTGGGGAAACCAACATAGGCCGTTACATGACCTGAAGAAATCTCATCAAATGACTACAGTAAATAGAGATACATTATTACATCATGAGTCTTGATATGACCTTTACAAATACCAACCACCTAAATAATATCATGATAAACATTAGCAACGACACTGTATGATCTGCTCCATACCATCTGTCAACAACAACTAGACCAGAAACTTGTATTAGTGCATGAATCATCAAGGTATGTCCTTATCAACTCATCCTTTTGAATAGAATTCTGTATATACAGAATCATTCACATTCTTATCATATGTGAGAAACACCATAGCCATCCAGATCTGCATGAACCAAGTATCATCAGTTGGGAATATCTACATCAATCAACATATGTACGAAACAACCTATCATCATATAGGTAAGAACTCATCATCATCATGTCTCCAACAATGCAACTTTGAATAATCATCCATGTATCCAGCCAACAATCCTTATCCATATATGTGCCAAGAACAATAGGAATCCAGCATCATAACTGTAAAATATGATCTTTATGCATATGACGACAACAACATATTGTAGGTTTTAACCCTCTACAGAAATTACTTGCATACGAATTCTTAAACAAAGAAAATAAACAATGCGAGAGCATAACCCATAAAACATATATGCATAAAAAAAATTCCCTGGATCCCAAAACCGGGACTACCAGCTTGATTTTTCATTATATTCCTTTCAATGTTACAATACATATTTATACATGCCGAGACGTCCAATACCATGGACCGAAACCATCGCGTCCAATACCATGGACCGAAAACCATCGCCTCCAAAAAGCATGTGCAAAAATCATGCACAAAAACATAGGTGGGTCTGCCCAACCTAACATATGGTCCAAAACCAAAGTTTTCCAGGGCGCTGTCCCGGACCCCATAAAGTGGGGTTACGGGTGCCCTTCAAACCCCCTATTAACTACGTGGAAAGAATATAACATAACCCAACAATCTCCCACATGTTGTCTTCTTTCCACAGGGGGCCACAGGAGAGCTTAGTCATTTTTTCAGCCCTGAGATTCCCATTTCTTCTCTACACCAAGAGAACTTCTCAGAGCTCACAGATTTTGTCAATGCATCTGTAATATTCTTCAAAGTGTCCAACTTTACCAGCAACACCTTTCCGTCTTCTATCATATCCCTCACAAAGTGATACTAAACATCAATGTGCTTTGTCTTTGAATGATAAGCAGGGTTCTTTGTCAAGAAAATTGCACTTTGGCTATCACAGTCTATTCTTATAGCTCCTTGTACTAACCCCATACTTGAACACAATCTCTGCAACCAAACTGCTTCCTTGCTTGCATGAGTGGCTGCCATGTATTCTGCCTCTGTAGTTGATAGTGCCACTACAGATTGTTTCTTACTCATCCAACTGTCTGCACCTCCAAATATGTTAAACACATACCCACTTATAGATCTTCTCTGATCCAGATATCTAGCCCAGTCTACATCAACAAAGCCATGAATATCCAACACTCTGTCCATTCTTGGTCTTCCTTGGTAGCAAAAACCATAATCACTAGTGCCACGCAAATACCTGAAAACCCGCTTCACTGTTGTCCAGTGATCCTTCCCACGTTTTGACATAAACCTACTCAATACTCCCACTGCATGTGCAATGTCTAGTCTAGTACAGACCATTGCATACATCAGGCTACCCACTGCACTTGCATATGGAACACGGGACATGTCCTCTTCCTCTTCTTGTGTCTTGGGACACTGTTCAGCAGATAACCTCACACCTACAGGAATAGGAACCTTCACCGGTTTAATATCCTGCATATTAAACCTCTGGAGTATTGTCTCAACATACTTCCTCTGGTTTAACCAGAGCTTCCTCTTTGACCGATCTCTTTTAATTTCCATGCCCAAAATATAGTTTGCAGCACCAAGATATTTCATGTCGAATTTGGAGGACAATTGGGTCTTCAAATCCTGGATAATTTCTTTGTCATTTCCAACCAGCAACATATCATCCACATACAAGACCAGATAAATAATACGGTCACCAATTAATTTAAAATACACACAATGATCTACTTTGCTTCTGGTGATGCCAAGTCCTAGTATAAATGTATCAAATTTCTGATACCACATCCTTGGTGACTGTTTCAACCCATACAGAGACTTCTTTAACTTGCATACCAGTTCTTTCTTACCCTTCACCGCAAAGCCTTTAGGTTGCTTCATGTAGATTTCCTCTTCCAAATCCCCGTGAAGAAATGTTGTCTTCACATCCATCTATTCTACCTCAAAATCAAAAGCAGCAACAACAGATAAAAGTAATCTAATAGAAGTTACCTTGGCAACAGGAGAAAAAATATCACCAAAATCGATTCCCGACACCTGGGAATAACCTTTTGCTACCAACCAAGCTTTGTATTTCTCCACCTTTCCTTCTGCATTTGTCTTCTTCTTGAACACCCATTTGTTGCCAATGGGTTTCCTTCCAGCCGGCAACTCCACCAGATCCCAAGCCTCATTTTTGTGCAAGGATGCCATTTCATCGACCATGGCCTCCTTCCAGAGTTTTCCATCCTCTGAATCCACTGCTTCCTTCACAGTTCTGGGATCATTATCAGTAACAGACAAAGAAAAATTTGAACTGAAAGCAGATGGACTATACCTTTCTGGCTGCCTTATTTCTCGAACTGATCTTCTCACAGCCGTAGTTTGTGGCTCTTCATCTTCTAATTCCTCCTCTACTGCAGAGTCTGATTCTTCCTCCTTTGGCTCAAACTCTATCTTCTTAGGTTCCTTTGGTTGGACTTCATGTTGAATAACATTTTTTACCTCTCTGAACAACACATCTCGGTTGTACACAATCTTCCATGTGACTGGGTTCCAAAGCTTATAACCCTTTAAACCATCCTTATACCCAATAAAGATGCACTTTTCAGATTTACTATCCAACTTGGTTCATTTATCCTTTGGAACATGTACATATGCATCACATCCAAATACCCTTAGATGTGAAAGAGAGGGTTTCTTACCAGTCCATACTTCTTGTGGAGTCTTATCCTCCAACGTTGATGAAGGTGATCTGTTGATCAGGTAACATGCAGTATCCACTGCCTCTGCCCAGAATTCCTGTCCTAACCCGACACCACTGAGCATGCTTCTTTCCCTTTCCATCAACATCTTGTTCATTCTTTCTGCGACTCCATTTTGCTGAGGTGTATATGGAGTAGTCTTCTGCCGTGCTATACCACACTTCTTACAAAATTCTTCAAATTCCTTGTTGCAAAATTCTCCACCATAATCTGTCCTCAACACCTTTATCTTCTTCTTTGTCTGATTTTCCACCAGAGCCTTAAATTCTTTAAACCTGTCAAAGACTTCAGATTTCTTCTTAAGAAAATATATCCATGTATTCCTTGAGAAGTCATCTATGAATGATACATAGTACACAGACTTACCGAGTGATGGAACCTTCACAGGTCCAAACACACCACTGTGCACAAGCTCTAATATCTATTTCGTCCTCTTACCACAAGAGGGGAAACTCACCCGATTCTGCTTCCCATATACACAATTTTCACAGAAATCAAAATCCAGAGAGCTATTATTCATACCTTCTACCATACCTTTACCATCAAGTATTTGAAGGCCCTTCTCTCCAATATGTCCAAGCCTTTGATGCCACAACATGGTCTTCTCTGCAGAGACCACTAGATTCTCTACTCCATTTTCAGGAACCATAGAACTATTGCACACATCAACAATAGTGCTACCTTGCAGATTGTAGAAATTTCCAATCCGAACTCCCCGCATTAATATTAGTGCTCCTCGAACCATCTTGCAAGTATCTTTCTCAAACACCATCTTTACACCTGCATCATCCAACTTGCTTACAGAAATCAGATTTCTGGCCAATGCAGGAATATGTAGAACACCCGGAAGTGTTCTAACCCTTCCACCTTGCAACTTCAACTTTACTTTTCCCCGACCAATGATTCTAGCCTTCCTATCATCTCCTAAGAAGACATCACCACCATCGTATTTCTCATACTCGCAGAACCACTCTCTATGGGGAGTGAAGTGAAAGGATGCACCTGAGTCAATCAACCATGCCTCATGATCTACATGTGTACTTGAAGAAGCCAAGTGCACATCCCCATCTTCATCTGAGGTGGTTTTCGCCTCTGCAGAAGGAGCATCATCAGATCCCTTTCCTTTATCAGGAGCTTTAGATTTAAAATCCCTTCTGAAGTGCCATTCCTTTCCGCATTTCCAGCACACCACCTTTGTAGGTTTTCCTAGAGATTTAGATCTCCCTCTAGATTTAGATCTCCCAATCGATGACTTATTTTTGTTTCTGTTCTGGGACCGTCCTCGTACAGACAAGGCATCACCATTCTGGTTGTCCATATTTTTCCGTCTCATCTCCTCCGTTAGCAAGGCTGAGACTATTTCATCAAACTGCAAAGCAGTTGCATTACTACCTATTGCAATAACCAGACTATCCCACGAGTCTAGTAGAGAACACAACAGACTGATGCACTTATCTTCATCTGAAATTTTGAATATCAACAGATAATAACTGACTTACCACAGTATTAAACGCATTTAGATGCTCTGTCACCGAGTCTCCATCTTTCATCCGCAGGTTATACAGCTTTTTCTGCAGGAACAGTTTATTCACCAGAGACTTAGATTGGTACAAAGTCCCTAACTTGACCCACAAAGCCTTTGTTGTAGCTTCCCCTGATACATTCAGCAATACTGAATCTGAGACACACAATCGTATTGTGCTCTTTGCCTTCCGATCCAACTTCTTCCATTCTTCATCAGTCACTCCCGATGGTTTAGTACCCGGATCTACCGCGATCAACTGATCTTTATCCACCAACAGATCCTCCATCTTGAGTTTCCACAACTCAAAATTCTGACCATTGAACTTCTCAATCTCTATCTTTCCACTGCTCGCCATCTTCTTTCACCACCAGAATCGATCTCGTAGATCTCCCACTGAACAAGGTCTACCACAGGCCCGAGCGAAACTCCTCAGCAACAAAGGCGTCTCGTTGAAGCCAAAATAACTCTGATACCAAATGTAGGTTTTAACCGCGTACAGAAATTACCTGCATATGAATTCTTAAACAAAGAAAATAAACAATGTGAGAGCATAACCCATAAAACACATATGCACAAAGATTTTTCCCTGGATCCCAAAACCAGGACTACCAGCTTGATTTTTCATTATATTCCTTTCAATGTTACAATACATATTTATACATGCCAAAACATCCAATACCATGGATCGAAAACCATCGCATCCAATACCATGGACCAAAAACCATCGCGTCCAAAAAACATGTGCGAAAATCATGCACAAAACCATAGGTGGGTCCGCCCAACCTAACATATGGTCCAAAACCAAAATTTTCTAGGGCGCTGCCCCGGACCTCATAAAGTGGGGTTACGGGTGCCCTTCAAACCCCCTATTAACTACGTGGAAAGAATATAACACAACCCAACACATATGAGTGACTCATCATCAAGTAAAGAAGATGTGAATTCAAGCTATGTACTTCTCGTTATCCTTATGAAGATCACCATGTGTTATAGACATTTTTGTGCCCTACAACTCCAAGCATGAAATGTCCATAAACCAAGGGCTCCTAAGTCCCTAAAAGTGTTGTTCTAACCGCTAAAGGAACAAGGTCAATAGATTACAGCTTCTCCCAGAAGTTCTCCACCAGAAACTACTCAGAATTGGTCAAAACAGGATCATTTCAGCTGCTCCACTCGCTAAGTGCATTGCATTGCACCTAAATACACTGTGAGGGTGCATTTCATTTCAAAACTCCCTTCTGCAGGGTGCTATGGGCGAGAAATGACAAATGGCATTGTCA
The DNA here is from genome assembly GCA_031772625.1 of Pinus tabuliformis. Taxonomy (NCBI): domain Eukaryota; kingdom Viridiplantae; phylum Streptophyta; class Pinopsida; order Pinales; family Pinaceae; genus Pinus; species Pinus tabuliformis. The sequence continues at coordinate 1,272,076,810 of CM062804.1, forward strand.
TTCCGCGAGGTGGAGAGGCAATGGAAGCTTCCAGAATCTTCTCCTCTGACACTTACCTCACTGAATTCGACCAAGGATGAGTAAGAGGCCCTCAGTCTCCAAGTGGAAGAAAGAACTGATAGAGAGAAGATACTAATCAAATAACAAGATGACTCATCCTCCTTACAAATATCTATATATGGATCCCTCATCCAAGAGATCCAGAGGCTGCAATTTTGCATATTGTAAGGAATTGTTGTTAGTTTCTAGAGACAAACATCAGATTGTTGGGTGATTTATGCTTTACTTGAGGTGAAGAGGGGCTTCTTTTCTAGGAGGTTGATGCTGGGTCAAAACCACTGGTTGTAACTCCTCCTAGATCTTTTCTTGGTTATCAATAAAAACTATTTGAGTTCTCCTCAATGCTTTTGTATCATTGATTCTTGTTACATTTGTATGGTTAACTTAAATCTGATCCTAAGTTGTTTATGAATATAGATCCATGTCTTTGTATAGTGCTCTTCTTCTGTGATCTTACAGGTACTTTGTGAAGTTGGGCATGCAAGGGAGCAGGTAGCTGGCGACTATCAAATACAAAGGAAATACAAAAACTAGTTTTTCTCTGTTTGTTTCTAAGGCAGTTGTCACACCTTAGTGGGATAGAGCAATTCTAAATAGACACTTTTCCCGGTAACAAAATGGCAACTCTGCTGGGGAATGTCTAATTAGTTTGTTTGTGTATCATTCTTTGATGTTTGTTTTATAAAGGAAATACAAAAGTAGTTTTTCTCTGTTTTTTTCTAAGGAAGTTGTCACACCTTAGTGGGATAGAGCAGTTCTAAATAGACACTTTTCCCGGTAACAAAATGGCGACCCCGCTGGGGAATGTCTAATTAGTTTTTTTGTGTATCATTCTTTGATGTTTGTTTCATAACCTTCTAAGTAGCTTTCGAACTGCATTTTCCATGACAAATGCAAAGTAGATAATTGCTGCTTCAATCCATTCGTTGGATCTGTTTATGATTTAAACAACTGATTCACAAACTATCTGATTGCCCTTGTGATAGCTCTTAGATCCTCCTTAGATCTACCCCTGATTGTTGAATTACTGATTTCTTTTCACTCGACCAAAAACCAAGGACTGAACTGAAAATCGAGACCCGGAACCCGAACAGAGTCTCGTTTCTGTCCCAGCGCAGGTACTGTTCAGAGATCCTGAATTTCAGCGCACTTCCCGAAGGGGCAACCTGCGGCTATTACACTAAAATTTGTCACCATGACTATTTGTAGTCAGTATGGCTCCATCAATAGTCATATTTTCCTCCTTGGCAAGTCTTATACCTCTGCTCCTCATGTCAAACTCCAAGAAAGAGAGAAAAGTCCTTAAAGTCAATATAACTCTGGTTACGCAGTTTCTCTTACCCTTACCTGCGTGTGCGCACCTCTTGTTCATAATACCTACGTACTTGTACACTCTGTCTATAAAGGGGTGGGTGTGTACTCCTATAAAGGTCAAAAGGCGCAAGTTTTACTCCAAAAAACTTACTTGTGGTCAATTCTAGAGCATTCTAGAGGATGGTTTGACGTGTATTGAGCGCCTCCAGATGGTTCATGCATCCCAATGAAAGAGGAACTTATCCCATCAAGAGGGTAGCTATCCCATTGAAAGAGGGACTTATCCCATTGATGGTGGACCTGATTAACTTCCTCCAAAGTACTATAAATATATGCATTGGGCCAGAGGGAGGGGAGGTTGAAAGCTGAACATTCCTAAGGGTAGATGTTGCTGAAATTAGGACTCCCTTATAGAGCTTGAGAGGAGAGATTCCAATCCTTTCCTAGCTTCATTTGGAAGTGGGTGAGCTGATCAAAGTAAATGAGAACTCTTGCTGGACCCTGGGAGGGACCTGCATAACACCAAGGCACTGGTTGTAATGGTTTCTTTTGTTTCCAATTAATACAATTAAGTTCATTTTTCTCAAAAAGTCGTTATATATAATTTGTTTCATAAACTCCTTGGTCTTTATGATGAATATGTTTTATTATATGAGTTATTCAGGTGCTATGTAATCGTTTGCTTGTTAGTGAATGCAGGCTTCAAGGAGAAGGAGCTCGTCTAGATCAAAGAGGCTTGGCTGCTGCAAACAAGCGTTGGACTAGAGGTAAGCCTTAAACACCTAGTTGCTTTTATTTTAATGCATATTTAGGGAACGATAGTGCTTGATTGTTTTGTTTTTCACTAGACGACCTTTGGTTGCTAGGGAGGTCGGTTTTGTCCGCAAAATTGACTCTTTCCACATGACAAAATGGTGACCATACTGGGGAATCCATGGATTTGATTGACTTCTCTTTTGATTGATACTTTGATTTGAGAAAAGTTGATGTCTTTTTAGTTTTTGACCGATTGACTATGAATTTGGGTGGAATAGCTTAGGGTTAAGTTAGTTTTTATTTATCTTGATTTTGAGAGCAGTACGCACCCTCTGCGTTAAGCACAGTGCGCACCTGTACGCACTTTTGCTGTGCACACAGAGCGTGGCCACACCTGTGCAAACAGGTTGCCTGCGTACCCATGTCAAAAGCTTAGAAAATTTCCATTTTGTCCTTTTTATCCATTAGATTTTGCTTATAGTTTGTTTTTGCTGCCCAAATCCATTGTTTACCTGTCAAAAGTTTTCATCTAAGCTTGTTTCATTAGCGTCAAGGGTTTTAGTGAAGTTCATAGAAGTTCTAGCCCTAGGTTTGATTTTTGTATTGGTCTTGTAGTGACTCTGGCTTTAGAAGTTGTAAAACCCTTGGATATCCCTGGTCTTTTCAGTCTTCTTAGGAGTCGGACCTTTCGTAAAATCCACCTTTGCGAGAAACCTACCTTTGTGTTGTCTCTTTGCAGAGTTTCGAGAAGGTTTGTTTGTTAAGCTGTGAATTTCATTCTTAAGAAAAAGAACAAGAACTTTTTGTTTTTTGTTTTTGACTAGTTTATGATTCTGCATGAATTAGTCCTTGGTTGGATTTTAACTGAGTAAAACATCCTGGAATTATATTTTGTAAGCTTTTACCTCATTAGATTTTCTTTCAAGTAGATTTCTTGATTTGATTTTCATAGGTCTTAAAATTGTTTTTTATTAAATAGGTTTACATGCTTTGTTAAATAGGAAAAAATACAAAATCTCTTTTGAGGAAAGTTTGTTTTAGTAGCATTTGAAGTCTTTGAAAAGAGAAAGGATGTTTTCGTGAAATAATTAGTGGTCATGTGTTGTGTGCTTTGGAAAAGATAAAGAGATTGTTTCTTTGATTTTCATTGCGAAAGAAAGTTGTCTTTATAAATTTTGTATTCTCCAACTCTCTTAGCTAGGGAATTCATTGAAAAGGAAAGACTGTTTTGTTTCATCCTAGGTGCATCTTTTTAGTGGATTTGAGTCGAGTCTACACACCATCAGTTTCATCTCCGCTACCTTTCGTCCTAAAGAAAAGCCATAAAAATTAACGCTTAAAGTAAAATCAACTTAGTAACCTTTTATTTACTAGGGCTCTGAAACACCAATATAGATCAGGCTAGTGTCTTGGAGTAGGAGAGTAATTAACTCTCCAAGACAGTAAAACCAAACAAGTAGCTTATCTTGTGGTAGGATAAATCCAACTGTTTCATTTGTTCTCTGGGAAAGCTCCTCTTAAAGGAGAAGCACGAGATCATGTCCGAACCAGTGAGGGAATCAATCCTCCTTCATTGGGAACGACGCCAGATACGCACGTACTACAAACGGTAAACCTTGGATTAACCATTGTGGAGGAGCCTGGGGTCACCTGTCGGTAAACCTTGGATTATTGTCAAGGAGTCGGCAAGGGGATTGAGCTTGTTACTCTTCCCTTGCGTGCTATCGGATCGTAGACTGTTCCCCCAGGTATATTTGTTGCTGTTGGTGACCTTAGTGGCTATTATCTTTAGGATTCTTCCTAAGGTGACGGTGGAGGGAAGATCCCACTGTACCTGGAGCAGATGTCGGCTAGACTCACTTGGATTTTCTAGGGGGTTCACTTCACTCGAGACGGTTAAAGTGGAGGAACTTGGTCCAGTCTATTCATTAAGCAAGTTGTCGGGGTAACTGTTCCACCCACCACTTCTGTACTAAATTCGGAGATGTTGGATTTCATCACCAACTAGTGTTTTCGGTCCGGAAGGTTACTGTTTGTGTTTGGTTTGACGCCCTAGATTCTTTAGGCATGTGATTCAAATTTTTTTGGTTATTTAGAGACTTTAGGTGGTTTTCTTTGAGATTTTACTTTGTTTGCGTGTGCAGTAGTTAAAAGTTTTTAACTGTGGATGAATTACCAAGACAGTCCCGTAGACATCGGGGCCAGTCTCCTGAGGTTGTAACTGTAGTTGATTTGTTGAGGAAGTCCCGTAGACTTCGGGGCCAACCTCCTGAAGACGTCCCGGGCCATTACGAAGGTTTGAAAGTCCTCGTAACTCCTAGTGGCAGTAAAGTAGGATCACCTCAAGAAGGAGAGTCTTCGTTGGTTGTTCATCCTGATTACCCAAGTCTAGAAACAGGTTATAATCCTGAAGCTGTTTCAGTTTTCGAGCTTGCTTGTAGTTTTTCATCTACTAGTGATATAGGCGAAGAACCCGAGATATCTGAACCTCTTACTCCAACATCGGGGTTAGTCTCTCTAGCTTCTAGTGCTCCTAATTCACCTTGGGTAGAAAGAGTCATCACCGAAAATCTTCCTTCTGGTTTGATAGCTATTGAAGAAATTGCTCCAGAAGAAGAAATAGGCATCCCTATCCCTGAAGATCAACCTACTATTGATCTAAGGGAACGTGAATCCATTTTTTACAGTCCACCTAGAAGTACTACTTGGTATCTTTCTTTAACTGATTATTTGGACAACTCAGTGTCGATTTTTTCACCACCTCATGTTTCTTATCCACCTAGGGGTATTTATAGTCCTATCAATATGTCAGGTCAGTCGTCCATGTTTACTCAATCGCCTGAATCTTTTTTGTGTGGCGGTCCTTCTGTTCCTACTGGGTATCAGTCTCTGTCTGGTACTTTTTCGGTAGCATCTCCTCAACCCATTGAAAAAAGGATGTTCACTGGAAGCAATGGTGGAGAGCCATTGAGTGTAGAAGAAATTGTTATGATGTCAGGTTCTATTCCCGCTTCTCAACCTCAAGCTGGCCAGTTACCGCCTGGGGGGCAGCCTCAATTAACGCCTGGGGGGCAACCTCAAGGTACACAATTTGCATCTGGGGGACAACCTCAAGGACAGTATGTGCCTACGATACATTACATTCGTCAAGGTCAACCCCAGGCTCAATATGTACCCCAAGGTCAACCCCAGTATCAATTTATAGCTCAAGGTCAACCCTAGTATCAGTACATGCCTCAAGGGTATCTACCCCAAGGTCAGTACTCGAGTCAAGGTTTCCAACCACCCCAAGGTCAATCTTATGTTCAAGGTACGGGAAATGTTCCTTTCAATTATCAATCCTACCCTCAACCCGATTATGGATCTCAATATCCTCAACCTGTTATGGGTCAATACCCTGGAATAAACATAGTGTGGGATCCATCACAAGTTCAACAGGTGTTGCAGCCAAGTGTACATTTGTCATCTCAAACTGGACAACCTTTAGTTTCTGGTTCACCACAACAACCAGTCCAGTCTAATATTCAAACTTCTGTACCTTCGGTAGTTTCTCAGTCTGGGCCTATTTCGCCTCGTACTCCATCTCAAACGACTGCTGCAACTACCGCAACATCTGTTCCATCTACCACACTTACTTCTGGAGTATCGGCAGCTCCGCTTTCTATTGTCCCTATAACTACTCCTCAGACATCTTTACCATCGTCTGGATCCACGATTCAAACTATGGTTCAGATGCCTGTAGGACAACCTGGTTTAAGTACGGTTGTCATAAGTCAACCACAGTTCACTTATCAACCATACCAGGGTCAGTACCAATTCGGTCCTGCTGTCCAGCAACCAGTTTACCAATATCAACCGTATCCTGGGTACACTTATCAACAACCACAACAACCCCAGTACGGTCCGGTTAATCCTGGTTTTCCAGGAGGATACAATATCCCGAATGCGATTCCTATTCCTGGTTATCCTGGATATCCTCCTCCTGGGGCTAGTATAATGACCCAGAGTTTTAGGGATCCTAATCGGCAGCTGCCGTTTATCGCAACTTTGGATTTACCAGACTTGTCGTGCCTAACAAATGATCCAATCAATTATCTTCCGTTTTGGCCGCCAATGCCGAATAAGTTGCCCAGTGACATTCCCAAGTTCGAGGGTAAGTCTGGAGAGGACCCGTCGAATCATGTGATGACTTACCACCTCTGGTGTGCCTCTAATTCCATCTCGGAAGATTCGGTCCGCTTACGTCTTTTTCAGCGCACTCTCATTGGTCTCACGGCCAAGTGGTACATTGAGTTACCACGAGCCTCTTTTTATAATTTTAGCCAGTTAGCTACCTCGTTCTTAACTCATTTTCAGTTGCCAGTCAGATATGATAATGGCATGGAGTTACTAACCTCATTAAAACAATGGACGTCCACTTATATTTCCGATCATATTCATGAATGGAGATCTCGAAGGCGATTAATGAAAGTCTTTATCCCGGACCAGATCTTAGCTGAATGGTTTGTCAAATCATTGTTACTGAAGATTACTGAAGACGTAGTTAAGGCTGGAGTAGTTACTGAGGAGCAAGTGATTGCTCAAGCACAGTACCTTGACTTAGTTTACACTCAGTCAGGTACGTTACACGAAAAGATCCCCAATCTTCCAAAGTCAAATCAGATCGTTGCTGCTCCTTCGGGATCTCATGCTGCTGATGGCATGATTGGTACGGTGAATACTAAAAGCAAGAAGAAGTCTTCTAAGAAATCTTCTCCTATTATAACTTTACCAGACTCCCTGACAGGAGATTCTTCTGCTGAACTCTCCGCTGACATTCACGCTGTAGAGTCATCTACGGCTAAATCCAAATCCGGTGGGAAGAAGAAAGGCAAGAAGAAGAATAAAGCAGACAAAACTCCAAAGGAGAAAACTGAGAAGACGAAATCTAATGATGAAAAGCACAAGCCTCGTTATCCATGTCTTATTTGTGACGAAGAACACTTTACAAGAGACTGCCCTCATCGAGCAGAGGTTGCGGAAACCGTCAAGGGTTCCCAAATTCTTGCTGTCTTGAAGGATCTGTTTCCGAAAGATAGAAAAATGATAGGTTCTTCCTCGAGTGCCAATGAAGAACCCATATTGATGATGTCTCATGTAAGTATTGCGACTCGATCGCAAGATTATGGTAGTAAAAGTCCTGTTGATGGATCAAAAGAAGCAGAATCTTCTCGTTCTAATCCATAAACCTCAGCTCCCGGTTCCGATCCACTACAGATTGAGAAGCCTAACCCAGACTTAGTAATCAAACCGCCCGCCAAGGGTGTACTTCGAAGGTCTGCTTTCAATCCACATGCGAGAGCGGCCCAGAATTATAACATTGTTGAGGACTTAGCTATTTCACCCTCAGCAATGTCAACTTTGGAAGTGCTGCAATCGTGCCCAGCACAACGTAAATTACTTTTGTCGGCTATAGGAGCTGTTGATGTTCAGTACCCGAACCTAATAATATTTGATCTAGAAAATAGTACACTGCATTTACCTCATCAAATGGATTTCCAGATCCCAGTGATAGTCAAAAACAGGCCTATTCATCGGACTGTAATTGATGAGGGAGCTTCCACGTGTATTATGTCGATGCAGTGTTGGAGGTCGCTTGGTTCTCCTTCACTAAATCAATCCCCGACAATTCTTAAGGCCTTTGATGGCCATGGGTTCCGTCCTTTTGGCATTCTAGAGGATTTGCCTATAGGGGTTGAAGGAAAAACCGTTAGTCTAGATGTGGAGGTGGTTGATGCCCGTCTAGACTACAACCTTCTCTTGGGTCAAATTTGGACTTACGCTATGACAACGGTCGTTTCATCAGTCTTGCGCGTAATAAAGTTTCCACATAATGGGAAGATCGTAACCTTAGACCAGCTGACTTACTTTTCATCCGACCCAACCTCTTCAGAGAGTATCCAGCATGTCGGTAAAACGACTATCCCATATAAGGATGTTGGTGTAGGATTATTTAAATATGTCGGTTTATTGGGAACATTTCCTTTTCCTCCACTCAACGCATCATCTTCATTTGCAACCATTCATATGATTACATCAGACACTATTTATTACGACGATCCCTGGATCGTTCCTTCTGAATCTGAAATAGACTCATTTGGTAATTTTGTGCCACTGAGTCCATATGAAATTGCCTATGAAGCCGTGCAGTCTTTTACTGACCCGTGTTCAGCCAAATTCGACCAAATGAATGTGGTCTGTGAGGAATCACTTTTCACTTCAACCTCGGAGTTAATAGTGTTTCCTGAAGTTGTGTCATCTGACGAGCAACTTCGTGAAGTCCTGTGTGTAGACGATTTACCATGGGATGATCTCCATCATAGATCTTCATTTTTACCCGAGGATGATCGTTTTGAAAATGATTTCTCATCAGTTTTTACAGCTGAATATGTCAGAGAGGCTTAGAATCCCATGAAACATCATGATTCAGAGTTGAATTTGGGAAATATTTCTCATACTATTCCCATTGACATTTCAGTTAAGCCCGAAATTCTTGAAAACATTCATATAGGTGCCTCGTGTACAGATGAAGAAATTCAGACATACAAGGCCCTATTTCAAGAATTCCGCGACGTGTTTGCCTGGCCCTATGAGGAAATGCCAGGAATTGATCCCGCAATTGTTGTTCATGAGATCAAGACTTACCCGGATGCTAAACCCATCCGGAAACGTTTGCGTCAGATTCACCCACGAAAAGCTGCTGCAATTAAAGCAAAAGTTGAAAAGTTGTTGAAAGCAGGTTTCATTTATCCGATCCCGTTAACGGATTGGGTATCGAATATTGCTCCGGTTAACAAGAAACATGGAACAATAAGAATATGCAGCGATTATAGGGACATTAATCGAGCTTGTCCAAAGGACAACTACCCAACGTCCTATATCGATCAAATCATTGATGATTGTGCCGGCAGCGAAATATTTTCCTTTATGGACGGTTTTTCCGATTACAATCAAATCAATATTCTACCTGCCGACCAACCAAAAACGGCTTTCATTTGTCCATGGGGGACATTTGCTTACAGCAAATTACCTTTTGGGCTTAAGATGGCCAGAGCAACATTTCACAGGGCGATGTCTTATGCGTTTCATGACATCAAACACATTGTGCAACTGTATCTTGATGATTTGACCGCTCATTCATTACATCGAGCTGATCACCTTGTCCATTTACGAGCGATTTTTATGAGGTGTCGGCATTATCGTATTCGGTTAAACCCACACAAATGTGTCTTCTTTATAGAAGTGGGACGATTGCTAGGATTTGTAGTTTCGAAAGCTGGCATTCGCGTCGATCCCTCGAAGGTAGAAGCTATCATCAAATTGCCTCCTCCTTCGAGCCTTTGCCAACTCCAAAGTTTGCAGGGGAAAAAAAACTTTTTACGACGATTCATTCCTAACTACGCCGAAGTCACAAAGGGTTTTACCCGGTTGTTGAAAAAAATGCTCAATTCTCTTGGGATGAGATAGCTCAGAAACCTTTTGATGCACTCAAACACGTGTTGACCCATGCACCATTGTTGCATCCTCCCAACTACAACCAGGATTATATTTTGTACCTCGCCGCCTCTCATTCCACCATTGGAATGGTCTTAGTTCAGGAAGATGATTTTGGAACGGAACATGTGATATATTACCTTAGTAGGACGTTAAATCCAACCGAGCTAAAATACTCACATGTGGAGAAATTGGCATTGGCAACTGTTCAAGTGGTCCAACGTTTTCGTCACTACATTTTACTCCGTAAAACTACAGTCATTTCGGATTGCAACCCTATGATTTACATTTTGACTAAACAATTGCTAGGGGGCAAGTACTCCAAAAGGATTGTTATCCTGCAGGAGTTTGACTTAGAGTTTGAGAAATCTAAGTCTAAGAAATATTTGGTTTTTGCAGAGTTAATGTGTGACTTCCCGCGTGCTGGCACGGAAATTGTGGTAGAGGAGCCCATTGCGGATGAATCTTTGTTTCTAATCAACACTTTAGATCCATGGTATGGGGATATCATCATCTATCTCCAGACCTAATCCTTTCGGCCCGAAGCTTCAAGGTCGGAACGTCAGAAAATTCGATTCCGGTCCCAACAATACAAAATTATTGGATATACTCTTTATCGCCGTGGGGCGGACTCTGTTTTTCGACGTTGTTTAACTCACGAAGAGGCTGAAAGAGTTCTAAATGACTGTCACTCTGGAGCGTGTGGTGGTCATATGTCTGGGTATGCCACAGCCCACAAGATATTGCGCGCTGGCTACTTCTGGCCATCCTTGTTTAAAGATTGTATTACTGCGGTCCGAAAATGCCACAACTGTCAAGTGTTTGATCGAAAGATGCACGCTCCACCTGCTCGTCTCCACCCTATAATTGTTGTTGGTACTTTTGCCAAATGGGGTATCGATTTCATTACATGTAACCCTCACTCGACTGAGGGGCATGCGTATATCATCCTTGCGGTAGATTATTTTACTAAGTGGGCCGAGGCGATGCCTACATTCGAGGTAGACGGCAAGACAATTGCAATTTTCGTATTCAATCACATAATTGCTAGGTTTGGTGTTCCACAAGTGATAATCACTGACCATGGGCGCCATTTTCGAAACGTTATGATGACAGAACTTAAAGGCCAGCTTGGTTTGCGTCACGATAGTTCAACTCCTTATTATCCACAAGCGAATGGTCTGGTTGAGTCCATCAACAAAGTTTTAGTTATCATGATCCGACGAATTATTGGTATTCATCGGTCGAATTGGCACAACATGTTATTTTCAGCACTTTGGGCATACCGAACCTCAGTGAAAACATCGACAGGGTTCACTCCTTTGCAACTAGTTTATGGTTTGGAAGCTGTGCTACCCATTGAATGCAAAATCCTGTCACTGGAAATGGCCATCGAGTTACTTCCAACTACTTCCGAAGAGGAGAAGCGTTTATTATACTTAGCTCAATTAGATGAGAATCGACGTGATGCCACATTGGCGATCGAGACTCACGCAAAACGAATGAAAGCTCAGTATGATCGAAATGTGAAACCTCGAAATTTTTCGAAAGGAGACCTAGTGTTATTATATGATCAAGCTAATGATAAATTAGGTGCTGGAAAATTTGTTCCTATGTGGCATGGGCCCTATATTGTCAAGCGAAAGCTTGCCAAAGGGGCCTATGAGCTGGTAGACTTTGACGGGGACACTTTGGGTAAACCCAGAAATGGACTTTACCTAAAGAGGTATTATGCTTAAAAGATGGGTATGGAGATTTTAGTTAGGTTAGTTTTTCTTTCTAGCTGGTGTGTTTGTTAGTTTAGACAGTGTGCTTAGCTTAGAAAGTGTGTTTTCGTCGTTATTCTAGCTTATCTTGGTTTTACTCTTGATGATGCAAATGTCGATGCCTCTCCAAACATACATTGGTTTTGCTGATGGTGCTTGTCGTAGTACACGGAATATCTCTTCCGCAGCTTGGGTTATCTATTCGCCCTCTGACGAGTTAGTTTCTATGCATGGGGTGAGCCTCGGTCAAACAACAAACAACATTGCCGAATACAGTGCAGTGATTGAGTTATTGTCTGAATCTATTTCATTTGGGATTCGGAGTTTGATAGTGAGGTTAGATTCTGAACTCATTGTATTACAGCTTAATAGAGTGTATGCCATTAGAAATCCAGTATTATTAAGGTTATTTTTGAGAGTGCATCTCTTGGGACATGAGTTTGATTACATTGAATATCAACATATTCCAAGGTCTTTAAATACATTAGCAGATGCAATTGCTTCTCGAATGTTAAATAGACATTTGCAATAATCATACATGTAAATTTAAAACCATTCCATAACATGATTTACAAGATAAGCTGGTAATAATGATATATATAGATAGGAGTATGTCAAAAAATACATCGTCTTCGATCATAGGCTGAAAAACACCTTATGATCGGCAAAAATGATCAGTACAAAAAACTAAAATGTCACATGTGTCTACAAAAACGAGCATCTAATCACTGGTGATGATCTCTATATGACACCACTGCACGAGCCACCCTACACAAGAACCTCCTAAAAGGTCCTGGGACCCCGACTACATAGCGTTGAAACCTGATAGGAATATCATCTATGGTAGTCTCCGGTATGTCTGATGTAAGACGCTCTAGGTCATGCTCCAACTCAGCTAAAGTCTTTGTGGCCTCGTCCTGTGGGGCCGGTGCCGCTGCAACTGGTAGTCTCCTCTCGAAAGGCCGGAGATTGGCTGGACAACATGGGCCTACATTTGCATTTTGAAAATTATTACTATCAGTTTTGAGACGATATAAAAACAAAAAAAAATAGATAGTTTAAAAACTTGTGGAAAATGAAGTTACCTGTATCATCCCATTGTTCTCCCGGTGGAAGAATCATGTCCGGATCTCCACGAAAATCAACTCCAGCATAAGGAAAATCTTGTATGGAAAAGACCTGGTCCTCCAACCAGTGAAAGTACTCCTCAGTAAATCGAACAACCTCTGTTCCCTCATCAGGATGAAGGGTCATAACCGCAACCCATCGCATCTATTTAGGCTCTCGAGGAAGCCCAAAACCAACAGTGAGCTGCTGTGGGATCAGCATCGGAACCCTCTCTAAGCCAAAACTCACAATTAAAGGCCCATAACCAAAAGTCTTCAGCTGCCCGTTTTTGGCTCTAGTTAGTTGGCCTTTTACATTGGCCAACACAACATCACACCAGTTAAAAATGGTACCTCGATAGCAATCAGTCGCCATCTGCATCTCGGACCCAGTGGCAATGTGCAAAGCGACAGCCCTGCAAAGTCTGGCAACTGTAAAGGCAATCACCATAAGTTTAGGACGGGATATAGTTTTGATCTCTATCCCCTTCCCCTGGTTCTGAGTGTTACACCACTCTAGTCGGAGACTAGCGATGGACTAGCCACCTGGCCTAGTCCCGAACAAAGTCAAGTGTTTGCCTCTCTTGGGCAAACCAGTGAGAAAGTAAATATCTGAGGGCTCTATCTCGAGCTGATGCCCTCCAATATAAAAACATTGGTCCTGAACGTTCCACCTTTCTACCAGCCATTCCAGAAATCTCACTTGGGCCCTCATGCCAGGTATGGCCCAGTATTTATAAAGGCCACATGCCTTCAAAGCATCAATTGACGATTGATGATTAAGGGTGGCCAAATCAACATCTTCGTGCTCTCTCTCGCGCCAATCAAGATTGGTGAACAATATACACACCATAAAACATCTGTTAGATTCAATGAAATCAAAAAAGTTTGGTCCATTTTGAAGAAATTGGGGTTTGAAAACTCGTTTTGCGGGCTATGCACCCCGCCTTTAGGAACAGAGCATGGGTACGTGGGTTCCCTTAAGGCAAGGTGCGTACGCCCGACATTTTCCCAACTGAGAAAATGTCGCGGTACGCAGGTCCCTAGTGTGACACCTGCGTACCCCGAGAGGTGGTCGTTGAAACCCCAAAGCCTCCAAAAAATAAAATTATGGGCCTAAAAATGAATTCTAAACGGATGAAAATGAAGAGGGGGATGTTGTAGAATACCTGAAAGAGACGGCATTCGATTTCGACGGACGGATTCTCCTCAATGTCCACGGGAAGTTTCTTGCCAAAAGCGCTTTTGCTCTCCTCAACAGTAAAATGGTAAAAATGAATTGGTAAAAGCCCTTTTTATAGGTTTTTTGGGTAAATAAATGGTAAATTTGTTTATTTTTCACCATGAAAAGGTATTTTTGAAAGTATTTTTATCTATCGTCAACATGTATGAGTAATTTGTTGGTTTTTGTGCAGGATAAAGGATTTTTAGGGAAAATTGTCATTTTTTACGAACAAAAACATCAGAGTCTTCTTTAAGCCCTTTTCTGACTCCTAAAACATGAAAAGATTGCCGAGCGTTTCTTTTACACTCGTTAAATGGAATTAAAAGACGGTCCTCTTATAGCCCTTTTCTGACCGTAAAAACATGAAAAGATTGCCGGATTTTTGTCGTTTCAAATTCGATATTGGAAATAAAACGACGTGTCCTTGATCGCTTTTTACTTTTCAGGTCAAAGAAACTAATCATGAAAGTACTCCTTGGTCGTAAAGATCAAGCGATTCTCTCAAGTATTATTTTATACTTTTTTGGGCTTGGGAGACACAAATTTATGAAAAAGGTCAACCGTGGAGTCTTCTTAAGTTTTTCAGACTCTCTAAAATTGAAAAACGCCAAGTTTCTCCTATACTAGACTCGTTAAAATTTCACAGTAAAGGACTTGTTCGATTACAAACAGGAACGAACCAATCCTTCTTAGGGTTCGAATCTAAACTAAGTTGGACTCATCCGAAGGATGAGCTTATAATCAAGCAAATGTTATCCTCCTCAAGCCTGTTAAAAAATAAAGAGGTACTTGCCAAAAATGGTGGGGGAAAGAGAGAAAAATGAGCCTATTTGTTATCCTTTATCTCAGAAAAACCTTATCACCACTCTTGAACACGACACTTTTGATTCACTTGGGTTGGGAAATCCTTTGCCTCACAGTTGATCAAACCACATTGAAATTCTTCAGCCGGGTTCCGGGTATTAACTTTGGGTCAATGGTCACCAAGCCATCTGTTGTGTTGTTATGTGTTCAAGAGGTCACTGCGAACAAAACATTCATCTACAAAATACCTATCTTTCATCTTGACCATCCCTGAGTCAGTCCTTACAGCTACATTTCTTCAACTTGATCTATGATTTCGTGTTGTGGGCTTGCCCGCGACGGATCGCTTTGTATTGACATCAGCACATTATCTAGAAAGAGGATCTAGAAATCGTCAGTACCTTGAAATTTGCATGCATCAATGGCAGGTTTCTCGCCTTTGGCGACAATTTACATCATTGACTTTCGATCGAAGGATTCTGTGACATGTTCAACATCAACACATTCATTCACATCTCATGGATTGTACTGGGTACTTTGAGAACCATTGAAATCACTGGTGGTCTCTCTCACACTTGTTAACAGTTTACATCATTGACTGGTAATCAAGTGGTTTCTACCATGTTCGACATCAACTCATTTATTCGCATGGATAGAATCGTACTATTTCGGGAAGTAGAATGGATCTAGTTTCCGCCATCCAGGCTGCGAGGAGTTTTGTATTCATTATATAGTAGACTAACTATAAACAGATGGCTGCGTCCATACTATGTCTACATGAGTCTATGATTATGATGTACTGTGAAATCATTCATATATCAGAGGAGTAGTTAGTTTTGTTAGTTAAAGTTTTTGATCTGAGTATGGGAATGCCTACCTCAGCGATGATATGATCTCATATATGTATTTTGTGTTGAATATTTGCAGGTTCCGACTGGGCTCTCCACAAGATAATCCTTGAAATGATAAAGTACTTCACCCTTCCTAGATGATATGAAACCCTAATCTACTACAGGCTTCGCACTTTAGGGGGCAACCTGTTACACTAAAATTTGTCACCATGACTATTTGCAATCAGTATGGCTCCATCAATAGTCATACTGTCCTCCTTGGCAAGTCTTATACCTCTACTCCTCATGTCAAACTCCAAGAAAGAGAGAAAAGTCCTTAAAGTCAATATAACTCTGGTTACGTAGTTTCGCTTACCCTTACCTGCGTGTACGCACCTCTTATTCATAATACCTGCGTACTTGTACACTCTGTCTGTAAAGGGGTGGGTGCGTACTCCTGTAAAGGTCAAAAGGCGCAAGTTTTACTCCAAAAAACTTACTTGTGGTCAATTCTAAAGCATTCTAGAAGATGGTTTGACGTGTATTGAGCGCCTCCAGATGGTTCATGCATCCCAATGAAAGAGGAACTTATCCCATCAAGAGGGGAGTTATCCCATTGAAAGAGGGGCTTATCCCATTGATGGTGGACCTGATTACCTTCCTCCAAATCACTATAAATACAGGCATTGGGCCAAAGGGAGGGGAGGTTGGAAGCTAAACATTCCTAAGGGTAGATGTTGCTGAAATTAGGACTCCCTTATAGAGCTTGAGAGGAGAGATTCCAATCCTTTCCTAGCTTCATTTGGAAGTGGGTGAGCTGATCAAAGTAAAGGAGAACTCTTGCTGGACCCTGGGAGGGACCTACACAACACCAAGGCACTGGTTGTAATGGTTTCTTTTGTTTCCAATTAATAAAATTAAGTTCATTTTTCTCAACAAGTTGTTATATATAATTTGTTTCATAAACTCCTTGGTCTTTATGATGAATATGTTTTATTATATGAGTTGTTTAGGTGCTATGTAATTGTTTGCTTGTTAGTGAATGCAGGGTTCAAGGAGAAGGAGCTCGTCTGGATCGAAGAGGCTTGGCTGCTACAAACAAGCGTTGGACTAGAGAAAAGCCTTAAACACCTGGTTGCTTTTATTTTAATGCATATTTAGGAAAAGATAGTGCTTGATTATTTTGTTTGTCACTAGACGACCTTTGGTTGCTAGGGAGGTCAGTTTTTTCCGCAAAATTGACTCTTTCCGCATGACAGCTGCATTTCAGATTCTCTGTGTTACAAGTGCGCTGATTAGACTAGCTCTGTGCAGCTGTGGTTCCTGTGCTTCATTCTTTCCAGTTCTATCCCTAAATTTTGCTGCCTGTGATCAGTATATGTCTGTTTAAAACCTCTTTTCCTTGCTGTTATTCTGCCTCCTTTGTACAAAAGAACTGTAGATGTTTTTGTGTGTTTGTTGAGTTGTTTATAGTTTTCCATTGCAAAAGTAGAATAGTCGTACTGTCGTCCTTTGATTTGAATCTGTCGCAAGTGTCGATTTTGATCATAGGAGAAAGTTTGATTGCTGTTGATGGTCGATTATACTATTATTATTGCCTTTCGTCTGAATTTGTAATTTTCTAGTGTCAAAAACGAGTGTTCATTTCAAAATCGTAAGGTGTCGTAATCATCTCTATTTTTTATTTCGAAAAATAGCTTGTTTATATTTGTCACTTGAAAATAAATTTAGATTTGTACATCAACTTTCTTTTTAGCATCAATACTAAGAAAGTAAAAAATAAATACATGCATGTGCATTTGCATATAGACAGTCTGTTTGGCTTGATTTAGGAAAGTGCATTTATAGTGTGCTCTTTGCTCTTTGTGAAAAGATTCTATCTTTCTTTTCCCCTAGTAGCTAGGATTTTCATTGCACAAAAGAGATAAAATTTTATTTATCATATTTAGATTGCATTTTAGGAATTACATCTACATCTCGTGGTGAACCCGAAAGGAAAACTTCATAAAAAAGATCAACTTAAAATAAATTCAATGAACCTAACAATGCTTTGGAACTTAACGCACAACATTTAGAGGTCTAGGCTAGAGACGTATTCCGGCGTCGTAAAGCTTGGTAACTGTTGTCCTCACTGATGGTTGGGTGATTCCTCCACTTTGAGACGATAAGTACCAGTATGAACTTGTGCTCCCACGTGCCATCGAGTATATTTTGGGAGACCCATATAGGCTTAAATCCTTTATCCTTAGGAAGCCGTGTCTGCCGCCCTATCGATTGCAATGCACTGAACACAACATTCGGGAAGATTGACTGCCATACCGTAAAATGTATTCTACAGTTTTGCGATTGGTTTGGTACTCCCTCTACCTAGATCTCCAGAGTAGTCCCTTTCATTCCTTTTCAGACTTCTTAATGGAAAAGGTCCATTTGAGCACTTGTCACCTCAGGCTCATTAAAAATTGAAGGTGACTAGAGTCATCTTTTGTTTTTTCTCGACTCTTAAAAACTGAAAAAACAAGTTGTGTCAAAGCGTCTAAAAATTTATTTTGAACGGAATATTCATTACCCCTTCCCTACGTTAATCTTGGGTTGAGAAAATGGAGTCCACCAACCAAGGAATTCCCCTTGGAGGAAATCCTAGTCCCTTCTCCTCTTGGGGAGATGTTGGTGCACCCCATATGGCCACATTGTCGCTTCCACGACTGACAATTGGTTTGCCTGTATGGCTCTTCTCAACCTCTGTCATTCAGAACACCACTATTCCTGAACAATCGAATCAATAATTAGACGAGTCCAGAGTTACCCACCAACCTTCTACTTCCTCTAATTCTTCCTCTCCTCCTTCCTCTTCGCTTGATGGGGCTGGTAAAGACAAAATTCAAGTTCGTAAGGAGAGGAAGGAAAAGAAGAAGAAAGAGAAGAAGAAGAAGGAGCCAAAAGCGAATGGGGGCAAACGAGTGTCATCTAACGAAAATCCACACACTGCACCGAACAAGCCTAAATCGCCATGTGTCATTTGTAAAGGAGACCACTTTCACAGAGATTGTCCTTGCATCCCTCGGATCTTAAGGGACTGGTCTCCTCGTTTGCACAACCCCGTGTCGTCAACCTCTGATGATCATGTTGAAAACACACCGTCAACTAGTGAAAGTGAAGCCCCAGGACAAAAAGGAAAATATAGATTTCCTTGTAAACTGTGCAAAGGCGATCATGCCGTCCACCATTGTCCCTTCTTAGATGAAGCTAAAAGAGTTTTGGATGATCGTCCGGTTTCACCGTTACGACTTCCTCCTGGATATAAAAACTCTTGCCGAGTCCGTCACTAGTTGAAAATCCGGCTGACCCGCTCAGGTGGTCGGCCGATGCATCTATCATTGAAGATGAACCATCTGAATCCATACTAGACGAAAGTCAAAAGGTCCAGGCGGTAGTTGACCCGGTCTTGCCTTCAGAGGTTCCATCTTCAGATGATACAATCACTGAAGAGAACAAGGATGACACCGTCCAAATTCTTTTCATAAGCACAGACTCCAATGAACATGGGGTCAATTTACCCGTTCCTTTACCACAGGAAGGAAGTTCGTCAGAGTCGTACCCGACCATCTATTCGGTCCCACCTCCAAGAAACCTAGTTGTCTCCTTCGACTCGAATCAACTAGGCAGACCCCGTTTACCAGCCAGTATATGATTCCAGATTATTGTTCAAATATATAGAATGGTTATGACTGGTACCATCATAGATGAGGGGGCTTCTGCGAGTATCCTTTCCTCAACTACTGGGAAAGCGCTTGGTTCGCCATCGCTTTTGCCTGAGATGAGAAATCTGACAGGCTTTGATAAAGGAACCAATCGACCGTTGGGGATCATTCCCGATGTGCCCATAACATTGAGAGGGAAAATCGTTCACATGAACGTAATGGTAGTTCAAGGACCCCTGGATTACAATCTACTCCTTGGACGAGACTATATTTATTGCATGAGAGCTATTGTCTCATCACTCTTTAGAGTGATGTGTTTTCCACACGAAGTAAGAGTGGTCAAGCTCGTAGACCAGCTTTCATTTCCCGGATCACGCATAGCAAATACTCATATACCATCCCTAAATGGTCTTTTCACGCAAGAAATTTCTCAATCTCCAGTCCATCCTCCCGATGAGCGCGAGTGATTTGGAAGGACATGACTGAAACCCAGGGGGCATGCACCCTGGTCTGCTTTGGCAGGAGAAATTCGGGTATAGGGTAGGTTTCTGCGAGAGAATATGACTAGTCTGTACCCCCGTCCATGATTGGAAGAGGGGGCTATTCTAGAACAAGATTATCTTGTCAAAGTTATGTGAGCTGGCGAGCACCGCTAATCACCTTTTTTTATCTCGATAGACATTGCCGAAGAAGTGTTTTGTTTGCGCTGTGAATAGAACAATCTTTGGATAACCCATAAGAGGTAGGCCTCTCTCGGTAAAACAAATGTTTTAACAGACTAAAGAAGGGGTAACCCTGAAATGTTGTTTTGTACCTGGGGGCATGCAAACCTTTTGGAATGCAAGCGAAGAGCGACTATTTATTTTTTAAATTTTTAGGACCTCTACCCCTTTAAACTCGTAGGATTGGTCGTTTCCTAACTTTCATAAAGAAAGGATGTGGGGCAAAACTCTAAAAGTTGCCGTTTTTATGTGGGGCATTCTTATCACAAGACTGGATTAATCGAGCATTTTTAGCACATAGTTCAAGCTCATTTACAAATAAACATAAGACATGAGTAAATGTTTCCACCCACGTTTAAGCTCATTAAAAAATGAACTATTCCCCAGTAAATAACCATCGTGAATGTAGTACCTCAGCCGTTAAAGACTTGGTCGTGTTTGCACCGTCACCTCCACTTTTCATTGGCCGATCTTTCACCTCCATTTGATTGTTTACCCATTTTGAGGAACAGCTTCGAAGAGTGATTTCACTAGCCATCCTTGTGACACTGCCGTGATTGGAAAATTCCAAACCTTACCTGGAATCAGCTGCTACCCGTTTTATCACTCGTTCCTCAAAAGACGAGTCTCCTTTAAGCTCTTTTCAACTGACCCGTAAAATATGAAAGGATTGCCGAGCCATTAGCCTCTCCAGCTCGTTAAAGGGACAGGAAGCGCTATCCCTCCTCTAGATTTTAATCTTTTTGGACATGAGGGATTATTACACAAAAAGATCGAGCGCTTGTTGTGTTCAGCTTGTTAAAACTATCGAAAATTCATCCCTTCTGTATTTTTTTATACTTTTTCGGACTTAACAGATTAGATGACGAAAAAGGAATTTTGGAGTTACCTTTATGTTCCTTTTCAGACTCTCTAAAATTAAAAAGGATCGAGTTATCTTTGTCAATAAACTCGTTAAAAAGATTAATAGCGACAAACTTGTCTTTAGACGAGAACGAGTTTCACTATCGCTAGGCTCGTTAAAACATAGCAATGGGTTTGCCTGAAGGGAAAATTATAGAACAAGCATATGTTATCCTCCTCAAGCTTGACAAAAATAAAGAGGTACTGGTCAGCAATGACTGGGGAAAAATTGGGAAGAAAACTCAAAGAAACTTTGTTGGTAGCAAGTCGCTCTTGAACATGACACTTCCACTCCGTGTCCGAGTCGGGTGGGTTGTTTCATTCACCGGTCACATCGCCATGGTCACACCATACCATCAACATTTGGGGTTAATGCTACCAATCCATCACATCAGTGTCGCCGATATGTTCAAGAGAAGTCATCCAGAGAAGTCACCTGTGTCTCACCCACTACCATACATTATACTCCATTCTTTCATGACTGCCACCCTGAACCTTTTATCATCAGATCGTTTTCACCTCCATCAAAATCATTTGCTCCATTCTGTGTCATTGATGTGGGATTCATTAGGGCCCTCCTGTGACGGATCACTTCTTGTCGACATCAGCTCATTATCCAAGAAGTTGATCTAGGAACACCCCATTCAGTACTTTGAAGCTTGCATGCCTCAATGGCAAGTTTCTCACTTCCGGTGACAGGTTTACATCAATGGCCTTCGACCGAAAGATTTTGCGTGGTGTTCGACGCCAAGTCCTTTATTCACACCACGTGAATTGTACTGCAATACCTTGAGGGTCTTTATCATTATCGGTGATTCCTCTCGCGCTTGTTAACAGTTTACATCATTGACTGGTAATCAAGCAATGTCGTTCCATGTTCGACTTCGGAACATTTCTCACATGGATCGACTTGTACTTCGAGTGAAGATCGGACGAGTTTGAAGACCCCGGATCTAGTTTCATCCATCCGAGCTGCGATATATATTTAGGGGAATGAAGACATTAAATGTACAACATTGCAGAACAGATAATCATCCTACCAAAAGGATGATGGCTCTATCAGAATCATCAGTCTATGCTCAGACGATTGATTGTCTGTCCTATGTAAATGAAAATGAATTTATAAAGCTGAGCATGGGAATGCTCGCCTCAGCTAGATCATGAAAACAATATGAAGATAATGTATTGTATTGTATCTTATTACAGGTCTCCTCATAGCATTGAAAGAACTTCGGATCCTCATAATAAAGCATTTCACCCGACACCAAAAGGTTAACGGCCTCATACTTTAGGGGGCAACTGTTATAGACATTTTTGTGACCTACAACTCCAAGCATGAAATTTCCATAAACCAAGGGCTCCTAAGTCTCTAAAAGTGTTGTTCTAACCCCTAAAGGAACAAGGTCAACAGATTACAGCTTCTCCCAAAAGTTCTCCACCAGAAACTTCTCAGAATTGGTCAAAACAAGATCATTTCAGCTACTCCACTGGCTAAGCGCGTTGCATTGGACCTAAATACACTGTGAGGGTGCGTTGCATTTCAAAACTCCCTTCTGTAGGGTGCGATGGGCGAGAAATGACAAATGGCAGTGTCATTTCGCGAGGTGGAGAGGCAATGGAAGCTTCCAGAATCTTCTCCTGTGACACTTGCCTCATTGAATTCGACCAAGGATGGGTAAGAGGCCCTCAGTCTCCAAGTGAAAGCAAGAACTGACAGAGAGAAGACACTAATCAAATCACAAGCTCACTCATCCTCCTTACAGATATCTATATATGGATCCCTCATCCCAGAGATCTAGAGGCTGGAATTTCGCATATTGTAAGGAATTGTTGTTAGTTTCTAGAGACAAACTTCAGATTGTTGGGTGATTTATGCTTTGTTTGAGGTGAAGAGGGGCTTCTTTGCTAGGAGGTTGATTCTGGGTCGGAACCACTGGTTGTAACTCCTCCTAGACCTTTTCTTGGTTATCAATAAAAACTATTTGAGTTCTCCTCCATGCTTTTGTATCATTGATGCTTGTTACATTTGTATGGTTAACTTAAATCTAATCCTAAGTTGTTTATGAATATAGATCCATGTCTTTTTATAGTGCTCTTCTTCTGTGATCTTACAGGTACTTTGTGAAGTTGGGCATGCAAGGGAGCAGTTAGCTGGAGACTATCAAAGAAGAGAGGGATTGGATCAAAGGATTAATGCAAGACACAGGTCGGTTATTTCTATTCCTCTCTATCTATAATTCATAGAGGAAATACAAAAGTAGTTTTTCTCTGTTTGTTTCTAAGGCAGTTGTCACACCTTAGTGGGATAGAGCAGTTCTAAATAGACACTTTTCCCGGTAACACCATGTAAGCACCATTAGAGAGTCAACCACAAATCTGATCTAATTATCAACTATGTAAGCCCAAGAATCATCTGAACAACTCATAACCATATCATACCAAGATGAATCATTTATCCATATAAGCATCATCACCAAGGACTATTAACCATAATGCCAACAATGCATTAAAAGAATATGCTCCCCCTAAACCTGTGCCATCTTGATTACTGTCAGATCTGATCATGCATATCAGCAAGAAGTATCAAGACATCATCATTATCAAGTTAGAAACAAAACACTTCTAACCATCAAGTCATTTCCACATATCATCAGCAAATTGTAACCATTATCAAAGAGCACAAATAATAAACTGAATCATAATTGATCCTTTTCCTGAAGCTGTCCCTATTGCCTTTCCTCAAACAATCATATATGTGACTATGCCATAACCAACTCGCATATATGCTTGACTTCTGTTTAAGAAACTTGCGTATGAGATTTAGGACACTGAAGTTTTACACTTCCAGCTCCCTCTGATTCTATTATGTTTGTATGTTGTGCTGTGCCACCTCTTTCTTACTGTACTTCTTTCTTCTTCCACATCTTCAAGTGTGATGATGATGTTTTCTCCTTTTGGTATGGTGCCCATACTTTGTTCCTGCATTCCTTAGCTATATGTCCAAGCTTGTTACATGTCTAACATCTCATATTTCTTCTATAGCAATTAATAGCTCTGTGACCAAAAATATTGCAAGCAAAGCAATATCCATTAAAGTACCTTGAATGTGATGATATTTCCACATGATGGTCTTGAAACCTTCTTCTTCTACATCTGGCTGCAACATGTCCAAGATTATGACATACATAACATTCAACATTACTCATAGGAGGAACAAAATATTTTCTTTGAAGAATTTCTTTCTGTGGTTGATGATGAGATTGACCTTTCATCTCCTTTCTAAGCATTTCAGATTTTGCAGTAGAGTCCCTTGTCTTACTTTGTGAACTAGATTCACCTTCAATAGATTCATGAAAACCAAGACTAGTTTTGATAGCAGGAGACCTTTTACTATTAATAATATCATCCAAGACTTTAGTACTATCTTGAAATCGTAACAGTTTATCCTTTTCTTCTAATTTATCTTTTAGAATATTTACCTCAACTTGATGTTGCTCTTCCTTTTCAAGATATTGCTTCTTCACATTTTCTTCAGCATTTCTTTCTTCTTCCAACTGATGTCTTAGTTCAAGAACTTCATTTTCATGAGCTTGGAGTAGTTCTTTATTCTGCTTCTTTGATTCTTCAAGATCTTCTTTTAGCAAGTGGATCGTGGCTTCAAGACTTTCATAGTAACTGGATCTATCTCTGAGTTTCTTGATGGTTGTGCTTCTTTTATTGACTTCATCTCTTAGTGATGTTACTTCATCCTGCAACTTTTAATATTTGTCCTTGAATAACTTCCTTACCTTGTTTCCTTCCTCTAGTTGAGCTTTTAGTTTGGTAGCTTCTTCTTTGAAGACACATTCCCTTTTGTTCAATAGATCTTGTTGATCTCTAATTTTGTCTGTAAGCCTTTCAAACCCCGCCGCTATTTGATATCTTTCTTGCTCACCCATAAAAGAAAATTCAGTTGTTTCACTATAACTTTCATCTTTTTCAAATTAATAGATAGCTGGAACATCAGAGGATAACAAATTCATACATGATAGTTCATCTTAATTCTGAAATGATTCTGAATCTGAAGTGCTTCTTCCACATAATCCCCAATCGATTCTCCCACTGTCATAGTTCTTATGAGATGTCTTCTTCTGCTTAGGCGCTTTCTTCTCAAGCTTCTTTCCCATTGTTCCACAGATCTCCTTCAAGCGATCAAGCTTCTACAAAAGCACCTGGCTCCGATACCAATTGTTGGAAATAATACTGAGAGGGAGGGGGTGAATCAGTATTATCAGATCAATATAACTTTTCACTTTCCATATTAAGATTCATATGTGATGCAACAAGTATCTATCCAGTAAACATATGATTCAGTTAGTTGATCTCTAATGAGTGCATCAGAAAATTATTAACCATATGAGTAGTAAACCGGAGTAGTAAAATAGAACAAATCATCACACACAAGAAGCACACATGAACACCATGATGTAAGGTGGAAACTCAATGTGGGTGAAAACCACCTGCTGCAAGTCGTCTCAATCTTCTTTAATAAGAAATACTTTTTATAATAGCTCTATACTAGGGCAGACTTATACCAGTACACAGGCTTCTACCTGCAGAAGGCTACAACCTTCTCTCGCTCTCCAGACTCTCCTGGAAGGGGGCTACAACCCCGATAGTTCTTGTACTAGCCGATCAATTTACTAGTACACAGGCTACTACCTGATACAATGCTCCAAAGTTTTCAACTGCTACTGGAAGGGAGCTATCACTCCCTTAGCTCTTGTACTAGCTAAGGTACTAGTACGTAGGCACTAGCCTACAATATTCTCTCCTCCAGGTACCATGTTTCATACATTTTCAGACTGGATACACCTAAAGCACAACACATAATCTGAAAGGTCACATTTCATCCAATTTTCATATTGGACCCGTTAATATCATTGAAGTACATAATCAATCAATCTTCTGAATCACCCAATCACCATATCAATACATATACAAGGATAATATGTGTGTTAGCAACCCGATCTAGTCCATTAGATCACATAAATATGAGTCATTATGATCCTGATCCATTATTAGATCTCATCCATCAACACAATCAATCAATAGTAGAGTTTAGGCTTCTGTGATCCATATCAAGTTTACAAAAAATATTTTTCAGCGAAGATCACATGATACATCATTTGTCGACGTGTTTCGAACCAACCAGTGTGGTTCATCGTCAGAACAAGTTGAAGAAACAGATCTAGCTTAGAATGTTAAATAGACCGTGGAGAGCCTCCAACCGCTAATTTGACCAACCGCTAATATTGACTATTGGGCCAGAATATTAGCGATTGGTCAAATTAGCCATTGGAGGCTCTGCTCGGTCTATTTAACATGCTAAGATAGATCTATTTCTTCAACTTGTCCTGACGATGAACCACACTGGTTGGTTCTAAATGCGTCGACAAATGATGTCTCACGTGATCTTCGCCGAATTTTTTTTTTTGTAAACAATCAATGAAACTGAATATGTAGAATACTGACACCATTAAACAGTCATCAGAACACATCAACAACCTGAACTGCCTGTAACTTTAAACATCATAGCTCAAATGGTATACACTACTACAATGAACCAAACCTGCATACATATGCACTTTCACCAAAGCCAACCCGCATACAGATCTATAAATATTCAATCATGACATGCAGCGATTTCAAACTTAAGTTATACATAGTTCAGATCATTACAAGTGTTAGTATACAGATCTAGAATAAGAATAATCAACTATATAGAGATAGTTCATTTCAAGCCATTTGATTCCAATCTATCCTTAGATCTTGTTCTCAATCAGCCGGTGAGATCCCTAATTAGCTCAGATCCAGATCTGCACCATAACCCAATCATAGTATTCCAGATCTAGCACTTTATCAGATATTCAATAATTGAGATGATGCTTTTCCGAATGATCTCCTTCCTCTTTTATAGTCTTAGGCCTTTCAAAATACCATGGTCCAAAACCATAATAACACAATACCATGGACCCAATACTTGGGATCAACACTTTTGGATGCAATACCACGAACCAAAACCATAGGATCAAAAACTCTCGGACTAATACCATGAACCAACCATGAAAGTGCGTGAGATCAACACTTTTGGATGCAATACCACGGACCAAAACCATAGGATCAAAAACTGTCGGACTAATACCATGAACCAATCATGAAAGTGCGTGAAATTTTCTCTTGCATGAAGGGGACTTTTCTTTGCATGAAAGTGCGTGAACTTTTCTCTACATGAAAGAAAATTTTATCTTCATGAAAGTGCGTGAACTTTTCTATACATGAAAGAAACTTTTATCTTCATGAAAGTACGTGAACTTTTCTCTACATGAAAGGAACTTTTATCTTCATGAAAGTGCATGAACTTTTCTCTACATGAAAGAAACTTTTATCTTCATGAAAGTGCGTGAATTTTGTTGCACTATAATTTATTATCTGAGATGAGTGGGTTGCCATCAAGTTAAACATATGTATCATAATGCCAACACATAGTCGCAACCATACTGGGGAGAACTAAGATTTTCTTCAGAATTGTTTTACATGTTTAGATTTGATCTATGATGGTGGACAGTGATGAGACACACAAAGGTTAAAATCGTCCACCTGGCGACTCCAAATCAATTCCACAATCAAGACTCCACTAGAGGAATGAACCTGAATAAACTGTATGAAACGATAAGGCTTTTAACTTGGATTGTTATCCAAGACATTATGTTCTTTCTCATCGATAAAGTTTTTCAATGTATATTGTATTTTAGAAAAGATTTTAGATTAATTTTTTATTATTTCCCTTTAAAAGTTGTAGATATAAAGTCTCCTTACACATTTGAACAACAATTTTCTAACTCTTATGAAGATCATTTTCCAATTTAGGAGCATCAAACAATCAAGACTAATCGTAAAATCCCTATACATATTCTAGTACCTCATAAAGTTCCTGATAGATATAAGCCACTCAATTACCTCCTACATTCCATGCTTTCCCTAACAATTATTACAAGTATCTCCCTAGGTTTGATGGAGAGAATGGTATCACTGCTCAAAAACATATTCAAGGTTTTGAGAATTATCTAGACTTATTTGAAATTGATGAAGATGATGTTATTATCAGGCTTTTTTCTCTTTCTTTGCAAAGTAGAGTAAAGAGTTGGTTCAAGAATTTACCTATTGCAATCATCTCAAATTTCCAACAGTTTGTCAAAATTTTCCTTGATAGATGAATAATCAATGTCAATTGTCTTGTGATAATAGAAGAATATAATCAGTTAAGAAGATAGTCAGATGAAACAATACAACAATTTTCAGAGAGATTTAATCAAGCCTATTATTCTATGCCATCAAATATAAGACCTCCCCCTAATTCAACTCTCTTGCATTACCCAAGAGCATTTGATCCAGAGATAGGATTTCAACTAAGAGAAAGAAACCCCTCAACACTAGAACAGATGCAAAACATGGCAATAGATGTAGAATTTAATCTACAAATTAGAAGAGAAAATTTGAAAGAAAAAGTAGAGGAAAACAACATTGCAAAGGAAAAACTCGACATTTTGATGAAGAAAACAGAGGAAAGAATGCAGAAGATGACCATGAAAGATGATTTTTTTGTTGTAAATCACCATAACACATTTATTCCACAACAAGAAGAGATTGGGAATCATGAAAAAATTCCCACTAATTCCAACTACCATATATCAGAAGATAGATTCATAAAGCAATATGTGGAGGAGAAATCTCCTGATCTAATGTGTATGTTTGATGACATTACTTCTTTTGATGATTTGCCAAAATATGATCAGTATGATGATAATTATGTTCAAATCCAAACTAGCTTTACAGAGAAATCATAAGCTAGTTTGGGGAGTAAGGAAATTCAATTTCAACAGCTTGAAAACGATGATCATTTTATCCATATCAACTATGAAAGTGAAGAAGAAAGTGCATAAAATTTGGAAATAAGTGAAGCTTCTTTGCCTCTTTGTTTTGAATCATTTGAGTGTTTAAAGGAAATGTGGTATAACATCTCTAAATAAAAGGATGAGAGGCTTGTAGAAGCCCATGAAGTTCCATTCAAACCTATATGCAATAAGTTGCAGCAATCCTTCCAAGTTGTTTATAGTCTAGTAGCTGATAGGTTAGATGATAAATGCAATCAAAATTTTTCTCCATTAACAGACTATGAGAGTCAAAATCAAGATGATAAAGGTTTCACTATACATACATTACAATAAATAGAAGTATCATCACATAGCTCATCTGAAAGTCTGTCAAGTGTTAAAGATAAAAGTGATACTTTAGTTTCATGGCATGGAAGCCATCTAGAACAAGTGTGTAGTTGTTTAAATCAGTTGAAAAATAGTGTATATATTTTGGAATATCCTTTTGTACAGTGTTTAGAGCCTACAAAGGAAATCAAGTATTTCCTTATCTTCTCTTTGGTTGACAAGGTTATATTTTGCTTTAGAACCTCAATTTTAATCACAAACAAGCCCAAGCAGTAAAATCCATCAATGTATATGATGCTTGAGTGGCTATATTGGTTGTTTCATTTTACCTAACCAGTAGTCAGAAAGTTGATTAGAGTACGTCGGTAGTGTAGGTATTAATTCTGTACAAAAATTACCAGCATACAAATTCTAAAACACAGAAAATAAACAATGCGAGAGCATAACACATAAAACACATGCACATAAATATTTTACCCTCGATCCCAAAACCGGGACTACCAACTTGATTTTTCATTATATTCCTTTCAATGTTACAATACATATTTATACATGCTGCAGCTTTCAATACCATCGACCGAAAACCATGGCGTCCAAAACCATGGACTGAAAACCATAGGTAGGTTTGCCCAAACTAATATAGGGTCCAAAAAAAAAAATCCACGGTGCTGCCTCGAACCCCGTAGAGAGGGGCTACCTACCCCCCTCAAACCCCATGAATAAGGGAGTTGTCGCCTCCCATGTAAGCCCCCTGCTGTGCAATCTGTGAAATGAAGGGGGGGCTCCACCCCCCCTCTAAAACCGTAGTTCACTACATAGGTTAGTCGTGGAAAGAATATAACACAACCCAACATTCTCCCACTTATTGTTTTCTTTCCATAGGGGGCCACAGGAGATCTTAGTCACCTTTCCAGCCCTGAAATGCCCATTGTTTCTCTACACCAAGAGAACTTCCCAGAGCTCACAGATTTTGTCAATGCATTTGCAGTATTCTTCAAAGTGTCCACGTTTACCAGCAAAACCTTTTGGTCTTCTATCATATCCCTCCCAAAGTGATATTGAACATCAAGGTGCTTTGTCTTTGAATGATAAGTAGGGTTCTTTGCCAAGAAAATTGTACTTTGGTTGTCAGAGTCTATCCTTATAGCTCCCTGTACTAACCCCATATTTGAACACAATATCTGGAACCAAACTGCTTCCTTTCTTTCATGAGTGGCTGCCATGTATTCTGCCTTTGTAGTTGATAGTGCCACTACAGATTGTTTCTTACTCATCCAACTGACTAGACCTCCAAATAAGTTAAACACATACCCACTTGTAGATATTCTCTGATCCAAATATACAACCTAGTTTGCATCAACAAAGCCACAGATATCCAAAGCTCTGTCCAATCTTGGTCTTCCTTGGTATCACAAACCATAATCACTAGTTCCATGGGAATACTTGAAAACCCGCTTCACTATTGTCCAGTGCTCCTTCCCTGGTTTTGACATAAACCTACTCAATACTCCCACTGCATGTGCAATGTTGGTCTAGTATAGACCATTGAATACATCAAGCTACCGACTGCACTTTCATATGGAACATGGGACATATCCTCTTCCTCTTCTTGTGTCTTGGGACACTATTGAACAGATAACTTTACACCTACATGAATAGGAACCGTAATCGGTTTACTATCTTGCATATTAAACCTCCGTAGTATTGTCTCAACATACTTCCTCTATTTTAACTAGAGCTTCCTCTTTGCCCGATTTCTTTTAATTTCCATGACCGAAATATAGTTTGCAGCACCAAGATCTTTCATGTCGAATTTGGAGGACAATTGGGTCTTCAAATCCTGGATAATTTCTTTGTCATTTCCAACCAGCAAAAATCATCCACATACAAGACCAGATAAATAAGATGGTCACCAAATAATTTAAAATACACACAATGATCTGCTTTGCTTCTCGTGAAGCCAAGTCCCCGTATAAATGTATCAAATTTCTAATACCACATCCCTAGTGATTGTTTTAACCCATACAGAGACTTCTGTAACTTGCATACCAGTTCTCTCTTACCCTTCAATGCAAAGGCTTCAGGTTGCCTCAAATAGATCTCCTCTTCTAGATCCCCGTGAAAAAATGTTGTCTTCACATCCATCTGTTCTACCTCAAAATCAAAACGAGCAGCAATAGATAAAAGTAATCTAATAGAAGTTACCTTGGCAACATGAGAAAAATTATCACCAAAATCAATTCCCCGCTGATGAGCCCTAGAAATGGGTAATTATATGGGCTCATTTTGCCTCTTATTTCAACTTAATCCACCATTCTCATTATTTTATTGCATATTTTTTAATATATTTATGCTAATAGAATGAATTGGGTTAGTCATTTTGCCATGTAGTCTAATGTGTGCTTTATGCAGATTTTTTGGTCAATTTTGGACAAAGTCAAGGGATTTATGAGCAAATGGCAGCCAAAACTCGAGGAAAATAGGGAAGAGGATTTGTAGGGGGGTGTATCCTTCATTTATGACCCCTTTCCTCGAATCCTCCATCAATAACTCAGAGCACAAAGTCCACATTCCAAGGGGCGGCCGTGCAAGTAAAGAAGGATGGTTGTTTATCTCTAATTCTAGGAAGCCGAGTTCCTTGAATTTAGGAGGACTGTTGGAGGACTCCATTTGTATAAATAAGGGGGCTTACAACCTCAACAGGTTAGCCAGTCATTAGTATATTTTTTCACTTTTCTGCAGCATTGTGTTCTGCTCATTTTCGAGTTCCTTTTTGGGAACAGTTTATGTAATATGACTGCTATTTTTGATAATGAAGTTGAAACAGTTTTTGAGCCAGCACTGATCTCTTTCAAAGGGCTGATGCTCTTGGGTTAGGGCCTAAACCAAGCTTCTTAGAACCTCTTAATATGTGCTTATATGTTTTTTCTTCAGTTCATGAGTTAACTTCTGTTACATAGATTCATTTTACTTCGTTAGATTAGGTTGCTTTTGATGGTTTGCATAACTGTTTTTGTGTTTCAGTTCCTCAATTTGGTTATTGCAGTGACAGAATAAGATTTAAAAAGGCCAACAGTAGGCCCTAATCTCCTTTCTCCCTTTCCAGGACTATGATTTGAGGTCAAAGCACTACTGTTGCCACCAAAAACACAGTTTTTTCTCTTCCATGCAACTGCTAGTGTGATGACTCGATTTGGAAAGATTGATATATTGGTTTAGATTCAGTTGCCTGGATCATTTACTATTCTTTTACCATAGATCTCTCTGCATGATTTTCTATTCAAAGGTTATTTTTCAACATTTTCTGTTTGTAGGTCAGAAATTATGTCAAGCTAGAGAAATTTATGTTTCCATGGTATAGTTAGTTCTTTCTTTGATCAATTTTTGTAAGTAGATGTGCAGATCTCTTGTAGGACACCTCATCTCACCATGCATCCATAAAGCAGTCAGCGCCAGCTCACTTCTCATAGATTTTCCAAGTCATTTGCAACATTTCACTAGTCTGCCCTAATTTCTACATTTTTCTCCATAAGCTTCTTTCTTGCCATTTGAACAGATCCAACCATCACATTATTTCTTGATCTTCCTTAATAAGCTCCAGAGACCGCAACATCTTCATCTAGCCTCCCATTACCCTTTCCCATCATTTTTCCTCCTTCAAAACGCCAAAAATAGCTCTCGGCCTACTCTTGTAAATCCTCCTGTAGATCCCCTGTAGCCTCCTGTAGAATTTCCTGTGAGTGATTTTTTGAATTCCGATGACTATGAAAGTCTCTGAAGGGTACTAGGGGCTTCTTAGGACCTGTCCACACCCTTCCTCACCCTCTGCAAAAACTAACTCCACCGTACTTTGCCACAAAAACTTTGCACAATCACAACGAGATAAATCACAAGCATAATAAATTCACATAAAAACACTCAAAAGCATAAAAATATGTTTTCTTCTCATTTCTTTTCAGAAGTAGCTTGAATAAATGAAATTTACCTTTTTATTAGTCAATGCCACTCATTTCATCAGTTTCCATCTCTTTTCTTGCAAAAGTAGGGTTAATAGGTAAATTAGTATTTGCTAGGGTTTGAGTTACATTTCAGTTTTCCTTCTATCTCTGCAAATAGAATAGCCTTTGTAGAGTTAGATTTCTTTCATCACAATTAAAAGCTTCTTCTCAGTATTCATAGAAGTTGGCTTAAGCTTCTAAAAAACTTGCACCAGCTGACCAAGTGCTAGCCTATAGTAAGAGCTAGTACTTGTGCATACATCACTGTCGCTTCCATGTTTGTTACGAACTACCGGGTTGATAAAAGTAAATTAGGGAGCCCCGGGAGTTGTAGCATTATTGCTGAAATACTAGTGCTCACCATCTTTTTGGCACTGTTGTCAGGAAAGCATTTTGCGATTACTGCTTTCTTCTATTTTCTACTGCAACATTTTTCTAAGTAGTTTATTTCAGCAAAAGTAGAGTAGTCGTTTCATTTGAATTCTGCAATTTCAATTCTACAAAAGTAGATTAGGTATTTCCTGCTTTCATTTCAATTCTGCAATTTCAATTCTGGAGAAGTAGATTAGGCATTTCCTGCTTTGATTTCAATTCTGCAATTTCCATTTCAGCAAAGTAGATTAGTCATTTCCTGATTTCATTTCAATTCTGCAATTTCCATTTCAACAAAGTAGATTAGCCCTTTCGATTTCTGAAATTTCCATTCTAGCAAAGTATATTAGTCATTTCCTTTCTTTCACTTCAATTCTACAATTTCATTTCAGCAAGTTCATATCAATTAGTTGTGATTTGTTGTTCAATCCATTTTAGTTTTGCAGGTACAAGCAGAAAAAAACAAAAATCACCCAAAAAGAGATTTCCTTTCATTCCTCGTAGGAACAGAGATAATTCAGAAAAACTCCTACCCAACACCCCCACCACATCACACAATCATCCTTCTCTCTTCTTTGGTGGCAGTGATCCAGAAGAACCTATAGGTGAACCTCCAGAGATATACGAAGATCCTATAGCAAAAGAATAGAAAGAAACCATTCCTCTTAAGACTATGGCTGAAAACATAAATGTTAGAGGAAATGGGGAAAGAATAGAGAGTACCTTTCCCATCCGAGAGACCAATGGGGACACTAAAATGAAAAACACAAGTCCTTCAGCCTTACCTCACATCCATGGATTGACTACCAAAGATACTGATACCTTCTTGTTTGAATTTTCTATTATCTATCGGACCTATGACTATGCAGAAGATGGGAAGAAGTTGAAATTGTTTACTTCTACCCTAAAGGATGCAGCATTGCACTGGTTCATGGGGTTACCTGGCAACAACATCACAACTTGGGCTCAGATGCAACAAGACTTTAATAACAAATATCGGGACTACTGTAGGTCAAAGGATACGAAGGAAGAAATCTTTCGAATGACCATGGGAAGCGATGAATCCTTGGAAGATTATGAAGAGAGGTTTTAGCTCAGTTATAAAAGGGCCAGGTGCACAATTGACCCTGAATCTCTAAAGTTGGTCCTGCACAGAGGATTCCCGGAAGACCTTATAGATACCCTCCATTTTCTGGTTGGGGGACATCTACCAACTACCTTATGATGACATAAATATTGTGCTTAGAAATCATTCTAAGGCAGCCAGAAAGAGAGCTAGCAGAAGTCAACCCTTAGCCAGTACATCCTCATCTAGTTCATCCCTTAAACGTGAATTTGAAAATCTGCTGGAAGATTTCAAGAGTGAGATGAGGGAGACAATTGCCGTGCAAATGGATACCTTGCATATCAAAAGAAAACAAGAGGAAGTAGAGAGGGCTTTGGCCATATTTTGTCCTAGGTGCACCAGAAGGCATCCTAGGAATGAATGTCCATTGAACTATATAGAAGTGTGTTTAGTCTGTGAAGAAGACCATCCTATGAATCAATGCCCTTCCTTGCCCGAACATAAAGCTACATATTAGGGGGCTGAAGGAGCCACTAAACCACTTTATTTCATGAACCAAAGGAGTCCACATGGGCCCAAACCTTACCAGCAGGGAATGCAAGGAACATCCATACATATTACAACCCCAATCACTTACATGCCTTCTTGGGGTCCCCCCTGCTCATCCTTCCTGGTCCACACCCCGTCCTTGGTCATATCCATCTCAATACCATGCTCAACCAGCTGCTTATTCATTACACTCTTATGCTCAGCCACAACCTCAGTGGAATGCACCTCATCAAGGGTGGAGGCAACAGTACAATTCTCCTCCCGCTCTTTTTCCTCCACCACCTGCTCAACTGCAACCATTGCATCCTACTCCACCAAGGCAACCCCAAATACCTACTCAACCGAACCCGAACCCAAATAACAGACAGGCCCAGCAGGTATATACTGGGGAAACATCATGCCCAACCTATGATGTGGAGATTCAGAATATTAACCTATGATCTAGGAAGGTTCTCCCAAATAACCAGTCTCCACCTAAGGCGGATGAAGAAGCAAAAGAGGAAAGTGAACCGAAATCCACTCCACCCTTTCCTGAGAGATTAACTGGAACAACACAACCTACCCTAGAAGAAACTAAACTTCTAGGAGAATTGAAACAATTATGTGTAAAGATATCGCTTCTCCAAGCCATAAAGGATGTGCCTATATACAACAAGATGATTAAGGAGAAGTGCTTCAAGCACCCAGGTAGGTGCAGGAGAGATGCTCCAACTATCAATATCATAGGACAACTGTCCGATCTAATGTTGGGGCAGGTAATCTATCTGAAATATCTAGACCCTGGAAGTCCTATAGTCGATGTCCACATCAATGGCACCATAATCCCCCATATCCTGATTGATCTAAGGGATACCATTAATGTGATGACCAAGGACACTATGCTCAAGCTCAACCTTCAGGGCTCCCTGAGAAAGACCACAACAGTACTATAGTTAGTAAACCGCTCCACCGTGACCCCTAAGGGAATTGTGGAAGATGTAATGGTCTCCATCAACTCTTGGGAGTACCCTGCTGATTTCCTAGTTCTCCAACTAAAGGCAAAGCTCACTGGGTATCCTCTCATCCTGGGAAGACCCTGGTTGGCTACTACAGATACCCACATCAGTTGTCGAGTTGGGAACATGACAATCAAGAATGGGCATATGTCCAAGCAACTAGTCCTATATCCTCCTGCCCAGCCTTTGTTAGAACATGATTTACCTCTCTAGTTGGAGGAGGAAGATGAGGATGAAGTATATTCCACACCACTATGTGTAGTAGAAGCTACCATGGGGGGGGCGGCACAAATTGAGGATGATCTTATTGAAAATTTGATTCGAAATCCATCCCCTAGTGTGTTGCCATTAGAAGAGCTGGTGGAAGAAACCCAAGCCAATCCTTTAGTTGATCTCTGTGTGGTTGATCCAACCTCTCTCCAAGTTAAGAATGTGGAATTCAGCCCAGAAATAACCTTGAAGATGTTATGTTCTTAACCTACAAGATGATACCAGAATACCAAATATGTGAAGAAATATACCAGAACATAGAACAATGAGAAGTAACAACAAGTATTTTATTATTCAGAAAGCAATGTTCACTTGCCTCTTCGAGGGGGAAACCTCTAGTAGAGGAGAGCTCGATTGCAAAATAAGACACGATGCTCCTTGATGGGAGTCTCTATCCTTTATATAGAATTCATACATGCAATACCATGGGGCAATACCATGGTTCTTATTAATACCATCTATCAAATACCATGGCCCATTTGCAACTAGCTGTGGTCCCTTCATTAAATGCGGGTTAATCGCTTACAGTTATTAATATGGGCTTTATTGACTCTTTACTTAACTATAACTATGACTCGATCCTATTACATAAATAAGGGGGTTAGGGTAGGACCCTAACATGACCTCCCCCATAAGAATAGCCTTGTCCTCAAGGCTGAAGCTACAGAAACTGCTGAAGAATAGTGGCTGGTTCCCAGGTCACATCTTCCGGAGAGGTGTCTTTCCACTTGACGAGGACTTCCTTAATCATGCAGCCATGCAGGTGCCTTTCTCATCTATCAAGAACCTGTTCAGGTTGGAGCTAGATTGACCCTTCTTCATCCAGTTCAGGTAGACAGGTTTGAATTCTGCAATTGTTCCCAATCACTTTCTTGAGGAATGAGACATGGAAAACTGGATGGATTTTTGCAGTGGGTGGCAAATCTAGCTTGTAGGCAACTTCTCCAATGTGCTGAAGTACTTGATACTGTCCGTAGAACTTTGGAGATATTTTCTGACAACCCTTGGCTTTGAGTGATGCTTTCTTATATGGTTGCAGCCTCAAAAATACCTGATCCCCTTCTCGGAATTTGAGTTCTGAGTGATGTTGATCTACCTATTGCTTCATGCAGTTTTGAGCTTGATGAAGACTCTCTCTAAGGTGGGCCAACATGGTTGTGTGGTTCTGTAGGAGTTGATCCACTACTTGTACCTTCGAGCATCGCTTGATATAAGAAGTAGGTGAAGGAGGGATTTGACCATAAACTGCTTCATATGGAGTCATTTTGGTGGTGGCATGATAGTTGGTGTTATACCACCATTCAGCTAGAGGTAACCACTGTACCTAGAGTTGTTGCTTTTCTGAAGTGAAACACTTAAGGTAGGATTCTAGACTTTTGTTGACTGCTTCAGTTTGACCATCAGTTTATGGATGATAGCAAGTATTGAGTTGTAGTTGGGTACCTTGTAGCTGAAAGAGTTCCTGCCAAAAGTTATTGGTGAAGACCGGGTCACGATCAGACACAATGGAAGTGGGCATGCTATGCAATTTGAAGATTTGATCCATGAAAGATTTAACGACAAAAGTTGGTGTAAAAGGGTGGGGTAGGGCGAAAAAATGAGCATACTTAGAATGTCTATCCACAACCACCATGATGACTGACTTGTTTCTTGACTTTGGAAGACCTGTAATGAAATCCATAGAAACCTTTGTCCAGATTGAGGCCGGGATGGGAAATGGCTATAATGTTCCTGGGGATTTGACTGTTTCTCCTTTGTGGCACTAACAGACATTAAATTCAGTTACAAAAGTAGAATGTCTCTTTTCATGCCTGTCCAAAAAAAATATCTTTGAGTGCGATCATACGTCTTCTGAAAACCTGAATGTCCTGCAGTGGGAGAGGAGTGCAACTCCACCAAAATGCGGCTTTTGAGGGTGGATGTTGGTGATATTGCAACTCTGTCCTCGTAGCGAAGAATCTCATCCTGCCACGAGTAGACCGCTGTGGAATTTGTATCTGCGTGCAATTGATTAATGAGTTGGGAGAGCCAGGGATGTGAAAACCATTCCTTGTGAGCCTCTTCAATCCATTTTGGAATGGGAAGGGAAATTGCGAGCAGGGCACTTTCCTCCTCAAATTGGCAGGATAACGCATCTGCTACAATATTTTTGTGCCCTTTCTTGTAAATTATCTCACAATTATATCCCAGCATTTTAGCGAGCCATTTATTTTGTTGTGGTGAGGATAGGCATTGCTCCAAAAAATATTTAAGGCTTTGATGGTTTGTGTGGCTTTGGAAACGTTGCCCCAATAAGTATGGTCGCCGGGTATCTACTGCATGTAAGATGGCCATCATCTCCTTCTCATAGGTAGATTGTCTCAGATTCTTCCCACTTAGCTGCTGGCTTTTGAAGGCCAAGGGTCGACCTTCCTACATTAAGACTGCCCCAATATCCGTACCTGAAGCATCACATTCAATCACAAAAGAATTGTTGAAGTCGGGTAGTGCGAAGACTCGAGTGGAACACATGACATGTTTGAGAGATGTAAAGGCCTATTGTGCTTCATCATTCCAAAGGAATGCATTTTTTATGAGGATTTGAGTGAGGGGCCTAGCAATGCGACCATAATTGCGAACAAATTTGTGATAGTAGCCTGTGAGACCCAAAAATCCTCTCAGGCTCTTCAAGGTGTTAGGTTGAGGCCAATACTGCATTGCTTGGATCTGTTTGGGGTCCACATTGACAACTTTACACCCCACAATGTGGCCCAAATACTCAAATTATTCCATGCCAAAAGAAAACTTGGACATCTTGAAAAATAATTTATTCTTGCAGAGCAGTTGCAAGAGCAGATCTACATGCTGAATATGTGTGGCCCATGTGTGATTGTAGATGAGGATGTCATCAAAGAAAACAAGGAAAAATTTTCTGAGATATGGTTTGAGCAGGTGGTTCATAACGCTCTGAAAATTGGATGAGGCATTACAAAGATTGAATGGCATGACCAGGAACTCATAATGGCCTTCATGAGTTTGGAAAGCAGTCTTTGGAATGTCTACTTCTTTCATGCAAATTTGTTGGTAGCTTGAGTGAAGGTCGAGCTTAGTAAAGAATTGAGCTCCATTTAGTTCATCCAAAAAATCATCAACAACTGAGATGGGAAATTTATCTTTTACTGCAACTTATTAAGGGCCCTGAAGTCTAGAGACATACACCATTCCCCATATTTCTTGAGCACCATGACCACCGGTGATGAATAAGGACTATCTGGGACGAATGATGCTTGCTTCCAAGAGTTCCTTGATTATTTTTTCTATTTCATTATTTTGGGAAAATGGATATCTATATGGGTGCACATTTGGTGGTTGGGCCTCTGGGACCAAAGTAATGCTATGATCATGTTCCCCTCTCGAGGGTGGAAGCTCATGAGGCTTGTCAAAGACTAGCAGATGGTTGTTTAAGATCTATTTCATCTCAGGATGAATATGAAGAGAATTGGGTTGAAGTCTTGGATGGCATTATTGAGCTATAAGTCCATGGTGGCCCTTTCTTAACAATTTTTCCATCCAATGTGAGCTGATGATAGAGGGATCTCCCGCGTGGAGTCTGCGGAGGGTATGTGTCTGGTTGTTCTGCTTAAAGCTCATATATAACTCGTAGAACTCCATTGTGATTGGGCCAAGTGTGAGAAGCCATTCAGCACCGAGGACAATGTTGCAACCTCCCATGTGTACGGAAAAAATGTGGGTCTTTAATTGATAATCCCCGATTTGAAGTTTGACATTTTCACAGTCGCCTTCACATGTCATTGTTCCCCCATCAGCTATTTGGACCTGGAAGTTAGAAACTTCTCAGACAAAACAATGCACTGCTTCTGGAAGTCTTTGATGGATAAAATTATGTGTACTTCCACTATCAATCAAGAATACTACTAGGTGATGCTTAATAAAACCTTTGATTTCGAGAGTTTGAGGCAAAGAAATTCCTGCCAAAGCATGCAGCAAGATAACTGGTTCTTCAGGTACATTGTTCTACTAGTTGTCCTCTTCTTCCTCCTCTGGTTCCTCAAGTGTAGGGCTTCCTCTGATGGACTGTAATAAGTAGCATCAATTTGAAAGAATTTGGGCTCCTTTCATTTATGCCCAAGGGAGCATTTCTCATCACAGTAGTAACATAAGCCCTGCTTTCTTCTTTCTACCATTTCTGCTAGTGACACCTTTTCAACCTTGAGTGTTTGGCTAGTGCTTTGAGCCTTTGGGGGGCAACCCTTGGCGATGAAATTTGGGTGACTCGACTGGGCCACTAACGCACGTTTGGCATCATGAGCTATCCTGCAAGCATGTAACCATGAGCTAGGGTGGTGTAGTCAAATGAGGGCTTGTATCGCTTCTTTCAGACCACTAACAAAACATTCGATGTAGAACTCATCGTGTAGACCTCCAGTGTGGAAAGCTTAGGCTTCAAAGGCTACGATATATTCATTCACTATTCCTGTCTATTGGAGCTTAGTGAGATGACCCAAAAATTTAGATTCATGGTCAAAGAAATCCATAAGAGCTTTTTTGAATGTCTCCCAAGTCAAGGGCCTTCCATAGCAACGTTGATGCCATTGCCACCATTTCCATCTTTCATTGTCCAAGTACATGATACCCACACTAAGCTCAGTCACATTATCCAGGCTGTAATTCAGAGTGAAATATTGCTCCATTTGTGCTATCCATGTGGCCGGGTGAGAGCCATCAAATTTATACATGTCCAGCTTGGGTGGTCGCGGATGGGATTGTTGGTGGGTGCCAAAGAGGTGAAGCGACTGGCTAGACTCACCCTCACTATTCTCATTGCCAATATATGCCTCCTTGTGTGCATCCACCTTGCCATTATAGAGTGTTGTATTTAAGTTCCATAGTAGTGATACAACCTCATTCAATGCTGATTCAAGTTTTTCGATCCTCTCATTCGCCATAGCTTGAGCTCTAGTTTCTACCATGTACCGATCCGATGTACTTGAAATTTTGGGACCGCCCAAATTTTTTGGCACTAACAGTTGAATGGTACCACCTTGCTCAGCTCATCGTCCTAATTCTGATGGGCTAATTCACCAATAAGCACCCTTGGGGGTCTCAAATGAAGTTTTACTCCTTGCTTAGGAATACTACAGTAGCCAAATCCCAAAAATGTCAATGGTGCCAAAATTCTTGCGAAAATCACACCCAAGTATAGGAACCCACACAACTACTCAGATCTGGATGGCAGATCTGATCTATCTGAGAGATCTGAATGGCTGATCTAATAGATTTGAATGGAGGAACTTATTATTGTTGTGGGTCTGATGGATGTAATAGATCTGAATGGCTATTGTAATAGATCTGAACGGTGCAACTGATTATTGCTGCTGCGAAAAAACCCCACTTGCGAGATCTGATCTGGCAAAGATTATGTGTGATCCAAAGATAGAGAAGGTATCTATGGTCTCCAGGAGTTTCAGGTGCTACAGATCACAATATACATAAGGGTCTGACAGTAGTACTTGGCCCAATTTTTCAGGGCACTAACCAAGGAGGATCAACCATACCCTTATCTGTACAACTCGACTACCCTATTGTCTACATGAGTAATCTCTCCGAGTGCTGTTCTTAGTGTACTGTAGCAGCAAGACGACTGACAGTTTATCTATGGCGAGGTTTCAAGGGAGCTAGGGGGCTTCTGATATACCCAGAGGGTACTTGGAAGACAGTCTGTGCGCAGTTCTGTCTAATGTGCTACTACTAGAAGGGGTACCCATAGGGGTTACAAGGGAGTCCAACAAGCATGACAACCTCTTGTATTTCCTACGTGCATGCCTCCCCAAATCTGCAGGTTTATGCGCTCAATGACAGATCCTGTGGTTTAAAGACGCTAGAACATGTCTCTAGCCAATTTTTTTTTTTTTGCTAAAAATTGGAGATCCCA
Source organism: Pinus tabuliformis (assembly GCA_031772625.1). Lineage (NCBI taxonomy): Eukaryota > Viridiplantae > Streptophyta > Pinopsida > Pinales > Pinaceae > Pinus > Pinus tabuliformis. The sequence continues at coordinate 1,272,118,970 of CM062804.1, forward strand.
TCGGTCTTGGAAAGTGCTCTGATACAACTTGTTATGCTCTTAACCTACAAGACGATACCAAAATACCAAATATGTGAAGAAATATACCCATAACATAGAATAATGAGAAATAACAGCAAGTATTATATTATTCAGAAAGAAATTTTCACTTGCATTTTCAAGGGGGCAACCTCCAATAGAGCAGAGCTCGATTACGAAATAAGACATGATGCTCCTTGAGGGGAGTCTCTATCCTTTATATATGATTCATACATGCAATACCATGGGGCAATACCATGTTTCTTATTAATACCATCTATCTAATACCATGGCCCATTTTCAACTAACTGTGGTCCCTTCATTAAATTCAGGTTAACCACTTACAATTATTAATATGGGCTTTATTGACTCTTTACCTAACTATAACTATGACTCAATCCTATTACATAAATAAGGGGGTTAGGGTGGGAGCCTAACAACCAACTCATCCTTATCAACCTCTTAGGAGAAAGAACTGTGTAGCTTACTAAGAAACCACTTGGATGCTTTTGCTTGGAGCTATAAGGAGATGAATGGAGTGCACCCTTCAGTCTGTGCTCATCACATTTACATTAAGGAAGATTGAAAACTAGTCAAGTAGCCTCAAAGGAGGATGAATATAGCCCTTAATGACATTGTCAAATAAGAACTACAAAAGTTACTGGATGCAAGATTCATCTACCCTATCTCTGATAGCGAATGGGTCTCTCCTTTGGTGCTAGTGCCAAAGAAAAATGGGAAGTGGAGAATCTGTGTTGATTATCAAGAACTAAACAAGGCCACGAAGAAGGACCATTTTCCTTTGCCTTTCATAGATCAAGTGGTAGATGGCCTGGTAGGGAAGAAGTTCTTCTGCTTCCTAGATGGGTTTAGCGAGTACAACCAGATCCAAATCAGTCGGGAAGACCAAGACAAGACCACTTTCACTTGTCTGTGGGCTACCTCTGCATATCGGATCTTTCCTTTCAGATTGTGCAATGCTCCAGCCACTTTCCAGAGAGTAGTACTGAGCATATTTGCTTAACTAGTTCATGATGCAATGGAAATCTATATGGGTGATTTTACCCCTTATGGTTCTAACTTCCAGGAAGCTTTGTCTAACCTGGGAAAATTTTTTTACAAGTGCATTGAAATGAACCTGTCCCTCAGTCCTGAAAAATGTGAATTCCTGATAACTGAAGGGACCATGCTAGGTCATGCAATCTCCCAACAAGGATTACAGGTGGACCCAAAAAAAATTTCCATTATCCAAAGGGTCCCACCTCCTCAAAAGCTAATATATGTTCGAAGTTTCCTAGGTTTAGCAGGCTATTATAGAAGATTCATTAAGGATTTTAGTAAGCTAGCCTCTCCATTGTTTGGTCTTTTGGGAAAAGATGCTTAGTTCATATGGACTCACAACTGTCAAGAGGCTCTGGATACCTTGAAAAGTAAAATGGTGACTACCCCAATTTTGAGAGGTTCAAACTAGGCCCTACCTTTCCACATTCATACAGATGCCTCGAACAAAGTGATACGAGCAGCCTTAGGGCAAATTGATGAGAAGCTGCCTTATGCCATATATATTTTGTAAGTAAAAACTTGTCAAAGGCAGAATTAAACTACACTGTAACCGAAAAGGAGCTGCTAGCTATAGTCCATTCCCTAACTAAGTTAAAACACTACATCACAGGCTATCAAACATTTGTACACACTGATCATGCTGCAATTAGGTATTTAATGAACAAAGTAGATGTAAATGCTTGTATTATTAGATGGTTGCTTTTATTGCAGCAATTTGATTTAACCATTGTTGATAAGCTGGGTAAGGAAAATGTTGTTGCTGATCTTTTGTCTAGAATAGATCTGCCTGCAGGTGAATAAGGAATGGTGGATGATCAAATGCTAGATGAAAACCTATTTGCTATCTCAGTACTCTCTCCACGTTTTTCTGATATAGAAAATTACTTGGTTTCTGCACAGTTCCCGCCACACCTATCCTCAAAAGAGAAGAGCAAGATCATGAGGAAAAGTGCCCCTTTCACTTGGATTTGGGAAAACCTCTTCAAACTTGGCCCAAATCAGGTTCTAAGGAGATTTGTTATGGAGGAGGAAGATTTTGACATTCTCCTAACCTGTCATGATGGGTCCTATGGGGGCCATTTTGTAGCAAAGAGGATTGCCTTCAAAATTCTGCAAGCAGGTTACTATTGGCCCACTCTTCATCAACATGTAAGGAAATATATCAGCCAATGTGACCGATGTCAAAGGATGGGGAAACCTACTCCAAGGGATGAGATGCCCCTGTAACCTCAAGTGACTTTCAAGCCATTTGAGAAGTGGGGCATGGACTTCGTGGGTACTGTCAACCCTCCTTCAAAGAAAAAATATTACATCATCCTGTGCACTGATTTTTTGATAAAATGGGCAGAAACAAAGGCGATCAAGGAAGCAACATAAGAAAAATTAGTTGATTTTTTCAGAGAGAATATATTCTACAAGTTTGGACATCTAAGAGAATTAGTCACAGATCAAGGGAGTCAATTTACCTCCAATCTGATTGAAGACCTGCTCACACATCAAAAAATTAAGCACAAAACTTCCACCCCCTATCATTCGCAAGAAAATGGATAGGTAGAAGTCAATAATAGATCTTTGGAAGGGGTTTTGACCAAGGTAGTGAACAACAACAGAAAATATTGGGTAGATCGATTGGTTGAGGCCACCTAGGACTATAACACCACCTGGAAGACCACCACAGGGTTCACACCCTATGAGCTGGTTTATGGGAAGAAGGCTCTTCTATCAATAGAATTTGAAAGGAAAGCCATGCACAAAAGGAAAGGTTACTTTAGCTAAATGGATTGGATGAACAAAGATTGCAGGCCCTTCTCCACTCAAAGATGGTCCAGCTTCAAAGGAAAATATGGCATGATAGACACCTCAAAAAGAAACAATTCTAGGAAGGAGATTGGACACTACTGTATGATTAAAGGTATTAAGATTTCAAGGGAAAACTAAAGACAAGACAGCTGGGACCATACATAGTAGAAATGTGCAATGACAATGGTTCAATTTTGATCAAGACCATCAATGAAGAAGCCATCCACATGCTTGTCAATGGGCATAGGTTGAAAATATACAAGAAGCCCCTTTCCAAGCAAGAATTCATTGAGAATCTCAGTAAAACAGTGTTGGTAGTAGAGCAAGCCTCTGCCTCCACTCTACCCACACCCTAAAAAAAAAAAAAAAAACAGAAAAGAAAAATGAGGAGAATAAAATATCCCTACGTGAAAAGCTCCCCTTGGAGGCACCGAGGGCAGGCAGTGAGGGTCAAAACCTCCTGGAGGCACCCCAACTATCTCATATATAAAAAAAAAAAAAAGGAAAAAGAAAAAATAGAAAAAGGAAAAAACAGAGAAAAAAACGAAAAAAAAGGAACATAAAATTAACTTCTTTTTTAATGCATTGCAGATTGTTCGAGGGCCACAGAAGTAAAAGGGACATGGCAAAGCTGAATACACCTCTAATAGATTGTTTCTCCATCTCAATTATCTTTTCCCAATCCTTGGTCTCACTTGTTCTAGAAATTATGCATCGTACAGGAGGCTTTGTGCATTCTACAGGAGGCTCCTGTAGAAATCACAAAGAGATTGAGATCAAGTCCAGAAAAGGATCAGTGGGATAGAAACTTGTCTAGAAGACCTGTGAGCCCTCCTATCACCATTCATCCTCCTAACTCTCCATTCCATACCTACACCACTGCATTTCCACTTGCTTCTTTCTTCCCTGCACAAAAAACACAGAAATCCTGTTTCTCTTGTTTAAAAAAAAATGAAGAATAAGATAGAAGCATCTTGAACTCATCTCTTACCAAGTGCATACCAGCTACTTTTCCTCAATCGAAAAAACCTTTTGCAGCTATCTCTAGAGTCCATGCTTAAGCCTCAACCAAAATTTTTAGAGGGAGAAGTAGTTACAGGAAATCCTGCAGGATTCCTGTAACAGCTAAACCCCTTAAAATCGAGCTCCAGAGGCAAGTTCATTGCAGCTACAGGTGTATAAAACGTGCAAGGGGCCATCCTAATTAAAGATCACTAGCATGAGTTATCCAAGCCACGAATTCAGAAGCCATGGGTGCCAGCAGCAACAATCCATGAACAGAACACCAAAGTTTGAGCATGCAACAACACGGTAGTGACTAACAGGTAAGAAACTAAACCCGTCCCTCTGTTGCATGAGTATTGTTTAGAAACTACATGGACAAGTGAGATGGTTGTGATTAATTGAGATCGGTAGCCATCTAATTGGGCACCCTCATCTAGTTCAAATATCACCCCTCGTCCAGTTCAAACAACACCTCATCCAGTTCAAATAACACTCAGTGGGTGCAATTGGCACATGTGTTCAGTCAACTCAAGAAGAAAACTCAAAACAAGTAGTGGTAGCGGCAGATAATGGGAATGATGGAATTGATTATGGGCAGGCCACATGAAAATTCATAATGGAACTGAAGTAGGGACGAATGGTCTGGATAGGGATAACATACCCTTCTTGCCACCTCACCTTGTCACCGCAGAACACACCCGTAAGCTTAAGTGTGCTGCAGTTGACCACCTCCACCACCTTTGTTTGCATTTGTATCAATAAGCTCTCGGCTGTAGCAACCAACCTACCACCTCCAGAGCATCGAAACAGTTGCTCTCTACCAATTTCAAAGCCCTTCCGCTTATTGGGTTCTATAGGAGAATTATCACACTCTACAGGAGTGGAAACACAATCCTACAAGAGCCCTTCTACAGGAAGGCTAGTGAGTAGCATTGCAGAGGAAAATTCAGGATTTTGTGGCAAATTTGAGCTCAAAAAGGTATGCTCAGTAAAACCCGCTCTGCATTTCCATATATATACAAAAGGTTGTGGGATTTGAAGTGAAGTATTGAGTTGAAAAGAAGGGAAAAGTGAGAATAGAGTTTGCATGTGTTTCTAAAATATATATAGTTTCTCCATTTTCTCTTTGCAGTGAAAAGCAGTCTCTTCCTCCTCCAAGGTATTCTCCTGTGTAAAGAGATGATGCAACTTAGAGAATTACACTTGTAAAAGAAGTGAATTTGCATTGGGTAGTCTGTTTATTTTGTGGAAAGAAAAAAACAATGTCCTGTATACTTAGTATTTTTTTAAGAAATTGTTTCCCTTAAATAGACTGAGAAGTAAATTAAGTTTGAGAATAGATTTTGAAGGGAAGGAAAGTTGCAAGTTGTTTTTGTTAAAAAGGAAGAACACAAAAGAACTCTCTCTCTTGTTCGAGAGAGAAAGCCTCTATTTCCGGGCTTGAAATGTGTTGCCTTCCTTCTCTCCTGAAACATTCCAGTAGTCTCTGAACATCATGATAGGGGGTTTTATGAGGAAGGAGCCTCTGAGTCCAACTAAGCTGTATGAACATTGAGAAGTGGTAGCCCTCTTTACCATGGCAGATTGGATGCCTTTCTTTGAGAATTTTCATGGGTATGATGAGCAAGTCACAGAGGAATTTTTATTGTCTTTAAAACCTCACTCAAAAACCCATGCCACCGTCAGTTTCAGGGGTCTAACCATAGAACTTACACTGGACTTCATCAACAGGGCTACAAGTCTCCCACTTGGACTCCCCTGGAGCAAAGAAGAAAAACCACTAGGTCAAGTTACTAGGAAGACCTTTTTCTAGCCTAATGAACATCCTGTGGAGGATAAGAATGGCATCAGGAGGACAAGTATACCTTATCCATGGGGTGAGGTCAGCTATTAGATCATGAAGTATATCTCCTATGAAGGAAGATACAACATAGTTTATGGATATCATTTTAGATTTTTACATGAACTAAGATATGGCATTGACCTTCCTGCATCCATAAAGCTCAGTCTTCCATATTTTCTCCTCCAATCCTTAATAGAGTCTAGCACCAAACTGAAGGTAGGGATTTTAGACAAATTGGCCCACCATGGGCTAATTAAATTGTTGATGGAGGATGCCCTCCACACTTACACAATATCCATAGCTTAGGAGATTTTCAGGAACATGACTAAAGAGGATGATAGAAAAACTCTCACTAATGACCTTAGTCCATGTGGAAGTGAAGAGGAGGAAAAAAAAGGGGAAGCTGAGAAGGAAATCCATAAAGAAGAACAAAACATTCGATTGGAAGAAGAAAATGAAGAAAAACAGAGAGGAGAGGAGAAAATGACACCACCATAGATGAGCCTAAAGCAGAGAAGAAGATAGCATCAAAAGCAAAAAAGAGTAAAACCACAACAGAGAAAAAGAAGAGGCCAGGAACTGAAAAGAAGAAGCCTAAGACAACTCAAAAAAAGGTTGCCATAGGAAAGGAAGAAACTCAACAAGTAGAGGAGAAATCAGAGTCAGAGACAGCAGACACAAAACCAGTAGAAACATGCAAAAGAACAGATGAAGAAGAAGAAAAACAACAAGAAGAAGTGTCTCCTGAGACAGTAGCAAGAGAAGTAGCAGTTGTTCTTGCTGCACTTAATACTCTAGCCATGCCCAAAGGGAAAAGGAAGAGACAACCATATATGTACTTCAAGGCTCAAAAGAGAACGATAACCAATATGGGAAGGCCTCATCCACCTTCAAAGGAGCCCATCATCATTGAGGATGTCCCTACTGCAATAAGGGAGGAATATCCCTCCAAAAATCCCATCACTTACAAAAGAGGAAGTCCTAATACCTCTACTTGGAAAGAAAGGATCAAGCTAATGGACTCTAAAATAGTCCTAAAAGAGGTGCAAACCTCTCTATAGGAGACATTGGCAAAGCTCCAAGAAACTGAAAATCTTGAAAAGAAGGTAGAAGAACGGACCAAGGAGGAAGACAAGGAAAAAGAGATACCAGAGCCTTGACCTTAGCCTAACTTAGGCTCCTACTACAACCTCCTAGAAGGGGGAAAATCATCCCACAAAAGTTTGCAGTCCCTATTTTCTTCGAGCTGGAAAACGAAAGAGTGAGGACCCATACATGGATGCAGATTGAAAAATCAAAAGGGGTGGAAGACATTGGGCACATGGAAAACAAATTGAGGGAGATGGGCAAAGAATTGAGTATGGTCAGACATACAGAAAGCATGAGAAGGGATCAATTAGAGGCAAAAAATGAAATATTAAAGAAGTAGTTGCAAGGACAGGAACCTCAAGGATGAAATGAGCTGTCAATCTTAAAAAGACAGGAATAGGAGGAGGAACCCCAAGCAGAAAGTGAGACATTAAAAAGACAGCAACAAGAAGAGGAACCTCAGGAAGACAATGAGACATTGATAAAAAATCAACAGGAAAGGGAATCCCAGGCAGAAAATGGGGTGCAGATTTTGAGAAGGTAGCTACCGGAAAAGGATGCCCATTTAACCTGCATGGCCAGCTGGGTTATGGAGGCATTACAGTGTAGGCAACCAACCAAATCATATGCAGTGTACCTTAAGGATCATTGGCTCCAATTTCAGATCAAGAGACTGTCCCAGAGGGGAACAATACCTTTTCAAGATTATGGCCAATTCATGCATCTATATGATCATAGTTTAGCTGAGGATAAAATGAAGCTAGCAGAATTTTACCTGCACAACATGGCACTTATTGATATGAACTTGTGTGATTGAAAAGTTGCGTTGGGAGACTTACAGTTGATGGCCATGGCATCTTGGATGAGCCATGAAGAGAAAAGGGTAGCAGAGATCAAGAAAATGATGGAAAAAGAGCTGAATGAACCCTTGATGATTAGAGCAGAACCAGTAGAACCCTTGGCTCTCATCTATGTCCAGCAACACCTTGCAGCTAATCCTCAAGTTGTCCCAGAATATGTTGATAAGCAGGCCCATGTTATTGCTCATTTCAAGGACATGGAAAGATTGTTTGGAGATGACTGCATTCATGCCTACATGAGAAGGTGGAATGCATTGCCACACAAGCTATGGATTAGGGGGTATCACTCCCCAAATAGGATGAGGGAAGCCATGAGGATAGTATCCCTGTATAAGCACTCAATGCAAAGTTTGAAGGCCAATTGGATTGGCCTTAAATTCGGTCCTCCACTACTACTAGGACGGCTAGAAAGAGTAAAAGATGAGGATGAACAGAAATAGTGGGAAGAGGTGGATCGTAAGGTAGGTTTCCATGATAAAGAGGAAGATGTCACATCAGAGGCATGGGATTTCAAGGAATCTATCAGAGCCATCAAGGATGAAGAGTTAGATTAGTTGCTCAGAGGATGAACAACCCATTTAGTAGGGGGGTGATGATGAGCCCCAGAAATGGGTAATTATATGGGCTCATTTTGTCTCTTATTTTGACTTAATCCACCATTCTCATTAGTTTATTGCATTCTTTTGAATATATTTATGCTAATAGAGTGAATTGGGTTAGTCATTTTGCCATGTAGTCTAATGTGTGCTTTATGCAGATTTTTTGGTCAATTTCGGACAAAGTCAAGGGATTTATGAGCAAATTGTAGACAAAAAACGAGGAAAATAGGGAAGAGGATTTGTAGGGGGGTGTCTCCTTATTTTTTGACCCATTTCCTCAAATCCTCCATCAGCAACTTGGAGCACAAAGGTCCACATTCCAAGGGGCAGCCAAGAAAGTAAAGAAGGAATGTTGTTTATCTTCGGTTCTAGGAAGTCGAGTTCCTTGATTTTAGGAGGATTGTTGGAGGAATCCATTTTTATAAATAAGGGGGCTTGTAGCCTTAGTAGGTTAGCCAGTCATTAGTAGATTTTTTCACTTTTCTGTAGCATTGCGTTCAACTCATTTTTTAGTTCCTTTTTTAGAATAGTTTATGTAATGTGATTGCTATTTTTGATAATAAAGATGAAACAATTTTTTGAGCCAACATTGATCTCTTTCAAAGGGCTGATGCTCTTGGGTTAGGGCCCAACCCAAGCCACCCAGCACCTCTTATTGTGTGCTTATATGTTTTTTCTTCAGTTCATGAGTTAATTTCTGTTACATGGATTCATTTTACTTCGATAGATTAGGTTGCTTTTGATGGTTTTAATAGTTGTTTTTGTGTTTTAGTTGCTCAAGTAGGTTACTGCAGTGATAGAATAAGATTCAAAAAGGCAAAAATTAGGCCCTGATCTCCTTTCTCCCTTGATGGGACTATGATTTGAGGTCAAGGCACTACTGCTGCCACCAAAAACACAGTTTTTTCTATTCATTGCAACTGTTAGTGTGTTGACTCGATTTGGAAAGATTGATATATTGGTTTAGATTCAGTTGACTATATCATTTCCTATTCTTTTACCATAGATCTCTCTGCATGCTTTTCTATCCAAAGTTTATTGTTCAGCATTTTCTGTTTGTAGGTCAGAAATTAGGTCAAGCTAAAGAAATTTATGTTTCCATGGTATAGTTAGTTCTTTCTTTAATCAGTTTTTGTAAGTAGGTGTGTAGATCTCTTGCAAGATACCTCATCTCACGATGCATCTATAATTCAGTCAGCAACAGCTCACTTCTCATATATTTTCCAAGTCATTCACAACATTTCGCCAATCTACCCTAATTTCTGCGTTTTTCTCCATAAGCTTCTTTCTCGCCATTTGAACAAATCCAACCATCACGTTCTTTCATGATCTTCCTTGATAAGCTCCAGACACCTCAACACCTTCATCTAGCAACTTTTTACCCTTTCCCATCATTTTTCCTCCTTCAAAACTCCAAAAATAGTTCTCGACCTCCTCCTGTAGATCCCCTACAGCCTCTTGTAGAATTTTCTGTGAGTGATTTTCAGAAGTCTGATTGCTATGAAAGTCTCCAGAAGGGTACCAAGGGCTTATTACAACCTCTCCACACCTTCCACACCCTCTGTAAAAACTAGCTCCACCTTCCTTCACCACCAAACCTCTACACAATCACAGCCAGATAAATCAAAAGCATAATAAATTCATATAAAAACACTCAAAAACAAAAAAAAAGATGTTTTCTTCTCATTTCTTTTCAGAAGTAGCTTGAATAAATTCAATTTACCTTTTCAATAGTCAATGACACTCATTTCATCAATTTCCATCTCTTTTCTTTCAAGAGTAGGGTTAATAGGTAAATTAGAGTTTGCTAGGGTTTGCGTTACATTTCAGTTTTCCTTCTCTTTCTACAAATAGAATAGCCTCTGTAGAGTTAGCTTTCTCTCATCACAATTAAAATATTCTTTTGAGTATTCATAGAAGTTGGCTTAAGCTCCTAGAGAACTTGCATCAGCTGACCAAGTGACAACCTATAGTAAGATCTAGTACTTGTGCATACAGGACCATCTCTTCCAAGTTTTTTACGAACTACTAGGTTGATAAAAGTAAAGTAGGGAGCCCCAAGAGTTGCAGCATTATTGCTAAAGTACTGATGTTCACCACCAGCACCTGGTAATAACCTTTTGCTACCAACCAAGCGTTGTATTTCTCCACCTTTTCTTATACGTTTGTCTTCTTCTTGAACACCCATTTGATGCCAATGGGTTTCCTTCCAGTCGCAACTCCACCAGATCCCAAGCCTCATTTTTGTGTAAAGATGTCATTTCATCAACCATGGCCTCTTTCCATAGTTTTCCATCCTCTGAATCTACTGCTTCCTTCATAATGCTGGGATCATCATCAGTAATTGATAAAGAAAAATTTGAACAAAAAGCAGATGGACTATACCTTTCCGGCTGCCTTTTTTCTCGAACTGATCTCTTTACACCCGGAGTTTGTAGCTCTTCATCTTCTGATTCCTCCTCTGTTGTAGAGTCTAATTCTTCCTCCTTTAGCTCAAACTCTATCTCCTCAGGTTCCTTTGGTTGGACTTCATGTTTAATAACATCTTTCACCTCTCTAAACACCACATCATGGGTGTACACAACCTTCCTTGTTGCTGGGTTCCAAATCTTATAACCCTTTAAACCATCCTTATAACCAATAAAGATGCACTTTTCAGATTTACTATCCAACTTGGTTCATCTCTCCTTTGGAACATGTACATATGCATCACATCCAGATACCCTCAGATGTGAAAGCGAGGGTTTCTTACCAGTCCATACCTCTTGTGGAGTCTTATCCTCCAACGTTGATGAAGGTGATCTATTGAAAAGGTAACATGATGTCTCCACCGCCTCTGCACAAAATTCTTGTCCTAACCCAGCACCACTCAGCATGCTTCTTGCCCTTTCCATCAACGTCTTGTTCATTCTTTCTGCAACTCCATTTTTCTGAGGTGTATATGGAGTAGTCTTCTACTGTGCTATACCACACTTGTAACAAAATTCTTCAAATTTCTTACTGCAAAATTGTCTACCATTATCTTTCCTTGGCACCTTTATCTTCTTCTCTGTCTAGTTTTCCACCAGAGCCTTAAATTCTTTAAACCTATCAAAGACTTCAAATTTCTTCTTAAGGAAATATATCCATGTATTCCTTGAGAAGTCATCTATAAATGATACATTGTACACAGAATTACCCAATGATGGAACCTTCACAAATCCAAACACATTACTGTGCACAAGCTCTAGTATCTGTTTCACCCACTTACCGCTAGAGGGGAAACTCACCCGAATCTGCTTCCCATTTACAAAATTTTCGCAGAAATCAAAGTCTAGAGAGTTATTACTCATACCTTCTACCATACGTTTACACTGAAGTATTCGAAGGCCCTTCTCTCTAATATTTCCAAGCCTTTGATGCCACAACATGGTCTTCTCTCTAGAGACCATTATATTTTCTGCTCCACTTTTAGGAACCAGAAAATTGTTGCACCCATCAACAATAGTGCTACCTTGTAGCTTGTACGGAGTTCTAGTCTGAACTCCCCGCATCAATACCAGTGCTACCTGAACCATATTGTAGGTATCCTTCTTGAACACTATTTTTACACTTGCATCATCTAGCCTGCTTACAGAAATCATATTTTTGGCCAATGCAAGAATATGTACAACACCTGGAAGTGTTCTAACCCTTCCACCTTGCAACTTCAACTTTACCTTTCTGCGACCAACGATTCTAGCCTTCCTATCATCCCCTAAGAATACATCACCACCATCGTATTTCTCATACTTGCAGAACCATTCTCTATGAGGAGTGAAGTGAAAGGATGCATCTAAGTCAATCAACCATGCCTCATGATCTACATGTGTACTTGAAGAAGCCAAGTACACATCCCCACCTTCATCTGAGATGGTTTTCACCTCTACAGAAGGAGCATCATTAGATCCCTTTCCTTTATTAGGACCTTTATATTTACAGTCCTTTTTGAAGTACCTTTCCTTTCCGCATTTCCAGGACACCACCTTTACAGGTTTTCCTGGAGATTTAGATCTCCCACTCGATGACTTATTTTTGTTTATGTTCTGGGACCATCCTTGTATGGACAAGGCATCACCATTCTGGCTCTCCATATTTTTTCGTCTCATGTCCTCCATTAATAAGGATGAGACTCTTTCATCAAACTGTAAGGTAATTGCATTGCTACCTATTGCAATAACCAGACTATCCCATGAATCTGGTAGAGAACACAACAAACTAATGCACTTATCTTCATATGAAATTTTGATATCAACAGATGATAACTGAGTTACCATAGTATTAAATGCATTCAGATGCTTTGTCACCGAGTCTTCGTCTTTCATCCTCAGGTTATACAGCTTTTTCCGCAGGAACAGTTTATTAACCGGAGACTTAGATTGGTACAAAGTCCCTAACTTGTCCCACAAAGCCTTCGTTGTAGCTTCCCCTAATACATTCAGCAATACTGAATCTCAGACACACAATTTTATTGTGCTGTTTGGTTTTCAATCCAACTTCTTCCATTCTTAATCGCTTACCCATATTGGTTTAGTACCCAGATCTACCATGATCCACTAATGTTTATCCACCAATAGGTCCTCCATATTTAGTTTCCACAACTCAAAACTTTGACCATTAAATTTCTCGATCTCTATATTTCCACTACTTGCGATCTTCCTTTACCACTAGAATCATTCTCACAGATCTCTCACTGAACAGGGTCTACCACAGGGTCGAGAAAAACTCCTTAGCAACAAAGGCATCCCCTTGAAGCCAAAACAACTTTGATACCATATGTAGGTTTTAACCCCATAGAGAAATTACCTGCATATGAATTCTAAAACATAGAAAATAAACAATGCGAGAGCATAACACATAAAACACATATACATAGAGATTTTTCCCTGGATCCCAAAACCAGGACTACAAGCTTGATTTTTTGTTATATTCCTTTCAATGTTACAATACATATTTATACATGCTGAAGCATTCAATACCATGGACCAAAAACTATCGTGTCCAAAACCATGGACAGAAAACCATAGGTAGGTTCACCCAACCTAATATAGGGTCCAAAAAAATTTTTCCTAGGGTGTTGCCTCAGACCCCGTGGAGGGTGGCTACCCGCCCCCCCTATGACCCACTTGCTACGCAATCCTCACAACAAAGGGGGGCTTCACCCCCTCTCTAACCCCCTGGTACACTATGTAGGTTAGTCATGGAAAGAATATAACACAATCCAATAGGTAGGATTTCAGTTTGAATAAATTGAGTTTTCAGTAGCAAGTTTATGTTCAGTTTGTAGGAAAGGGTGTATTTTCAATTCAGAAGTTTTAGTCACAACGATTATACAACAAAACGTATACATGTGTGGGAATGGCCCCATGGATCATGCTACTAGTTGACGGTGTTCTTGACTTTCACAAGGAGATGCCATCCCCAAGTGGAGCCACTGTTAGGTTCCTATACCAACAGGAGTCATAATCTTGAATGACTAAGGTTAAGCTTTTCATATTGTACATACATTTTCTGTCTGCAAATGTTTCCAATATTACATAAAATTAAAAAGTTAAAAGAGGGTATGTCCTAAAAGAAAAATCAAAGGACAAAAAGAATAAGAAAAGGTCCAAAAAAGTGAAAAATATGAACCCCAAAAATAAAAGACCATGAAAGTGTGCAAGTCAAAATGCCACTACTATTTATTTTTATGTATAATAAATGATTGTGTGAAGCTTGTAACTCATGCCAGAGTCCATGATAGTCAAACTATTTAATCTTGGCTATTTCATGCTTTGAATTTTATTTTTTATAGATAGAGAATAAAATATGACAAAACAATGTAATCTTCGTAGATAATTAGATAGGTAGAGTAAATAAAAAGAGCTCATCAGTTTAATCTGAGCCCTTGGATGTGATAAGTTTAGAATTAGATAGTTTATTTTGTAAAGAAAAGAAAATATTGATAAGTGTTTAGTAGCATAAATGCACCCTAATAAAGTGAAGAAAAAATGGTAGGATGAATAAGTGGGTAAGTAGTAGAAAGGTTGCATAATTATCATGTGATTACATAAAAAAACTTATGTCATTATTTTAAATGAGTCTTCCAAATATGCCTAAGTAGAGGACAAAGCAAAGGCAATGGTTCAAAATGTGATTTATTTAACATCCCCTCATTCATTTTAGCCCCTATGACACTCACTAACTTCCCTTTCACAATAAAAATATTAATACCTATAGTTCTTTAAGTCAAAGAGGCTCAGATCATTTCTATGACTTCTGGTGGGACTAGACACTCGGCTTGATGAATTAAGGAGGAAATGTGTTAATTATCTCATAAACCATTCATTCTCCTCACAAAACCCCTTTCCCTAAGGTTAAGTTCTCTTTCCTAGGAAAACCCCTTTATAAACATGTTTTGTGTGCAAAACCCAGCAAATACATTTATCCTAAGTACTAAGTGTATGGAATGCACAATATTTCACACACCTAAGTAAAAACACCCCTTCCACTCATCTCACCCTATATTAACTTTTTTAATTAAATATATAAAAATTTCAGAAAGCCCATTTGCCCATATATATTTAACTCCCTTATATAAATTAACACTACCCCTTAGTTTATTTATAAACTATATTACTACCCCATATCCCACAAAATACATTAAAACCATGCCCTCAGTCCCTAATCCCTCATTAGAGACTGGCCTGATCCCCTAACCCTGGATGAGTCCTTAAACTAATCCTAAAACCACTACAATTAAATCCCCGGGCCCCCCATTAATGCCTGTCATTTACCCCCGCACAACTTCACCTCCCAATCACCATTGGTCATTCACCCCAAGGAAAATTTTAAGGATGGAAAATTTTCTTGAAGTTTAAAACATTGGCGAATCTCACTAATCCCTAATATGCAAATTATAAATGTTTATTGATATATTTGTAAAATTAATCAAATTTATAATTATTTTATATATAGTCTCTCTATAATGTTGGCGATTTTTAAGGTAAAATAATTTTATATTCTAAAATTTGGGCGAATCGTCTTTTATAAAATTGGGAATTGGCGAATCTTTTTTGTGGAAAAATCATGGAAAATTAGCCCACTGGGCGAACATTAGCCCCTAAAATTTTCCATGATTCACCCCCTCCCCCCACATCCAACGTCTCATAATCATATCGGCCATGCCTGGTATTAGCCCTTTAATAGCTCGATAGAATGGCTTTCCCCTTGAACCCTGATGCTACGTGTCATTCAATGAATGGAATTGGGCGACCCCTCCCAAATACCACCAAGGCCACAAAAGCACTCTGAAATAAACCGCTTATCTCCCTCTCACTAAATGACAAAACCATCTACTATTCACTTTGCACCAAAATTCAAAAAAATCAAACCTTTACCCGTTTAAACACGAAAACCCCAGTTTTGCTCGTTTTCCTCTATTTGCGTAGTAAAACATTGTGTAACCCTTTTGCACCACCTGAAGCCTATGCTAAGTAATTTAAGCATGGTCTACCTCCTGAAATCACTTTGTACTCACTTTATAAACCCATAGAGCTCGATGAAGCCATTAATGACCCTCCTTGTCAACCCAACGTTTTCTGTTATGAAACCAGCTCACAAAAAGATAGAAAAGAGAGATCCACGCCTTAGAATTCAGCCTCTTCGAGGGGGCAACCTCCTTTACATTACATAAATGAACAATTCTTGGACGATACAAATGACAAATCCTCCTTTCTATATATAGGAGTCTAAGGAGTCACAATATAATCCAACCGACCTAACAATAATAATATAAAGCCACAAAAATAACAATAGAGGGATTCTATGGGGCACAGAAATAACAATATGGGGGTAATATGGGTACAACAATAAAAATAGGGGGTATAACTACAATATTAATGGGGTAATCACTAGTATTATAGGGACCCAACATACCCCTCTCCTTAAAAAAAGTGTTGTCCTCAACGCTTGAGCAGTTCTGGATACTTCTGCATAAAATTCTCATCCTCCCATGTGGAATCTTCAGCGGATAAGTTCTTCCACTTGATAAGATACTCTGAAATTGATTGATTTCATAGTTGTTGAGTTCTTGTTTCTGTGATTGCTTCCGGTTCCAATATAACTTTTCCTTCCTCATCATGTTCTGGAAATATTGTTTGAATTGGGAGCTTGTCACCTATAACCTTCTTTAAACATGAAACATGGAAAACTGGGTGTAATCGAGAAGCTGCAAGAAGCTCAAATTTGTATGCCATAGTACCAATGTTTTCCAACACCTTGTACGGACCATAATACTTTGGTGATAATTTATTATCCTTCTTAGCTTGCTTTAGGGACATTTGCTTATATGGTTGTAGCCGTAGGAATACCCAATCACCTACATCAAAACTTCTTTCACTGCGATGTTGATCTGCCTGTTGTTTCATTCTATTTTGTGCCAACACGAGGTTATCCTTTAAGAGTTGGAGGACATGTTGTTGATGTTAGATGTGATGTTCCACTGCCTGAACCTTAGAATTTTCTCTTAAATATGATGTGATGGATGGTGGTTGATACCCATAAAGTGCCATAAATGGGGTCATTTTTGTTGCTGTATGGAAGGAAGTGTTATACCACCATTCAGCTAGAGGCAACCATTTGACCCATTGTGTCTGTTTATCAGATACAAAGCAACGAAGATATCCTTCCAAACATTTGTTTACTATCTCAGTTTGCCCATCAGATTGAGGATGATAAGATGAGCTATGAGCTAACTGAGTACCAAGACAAGAAAATAATTCTGTCCAAAAATTTCCAGTGAAAATGGGATCTCTGTCACTTACAATAATCTTTGGGTTTCCATGTAGCTTTTGAACTGTTTCCATAAATGCAGTAGAAACTGTACTGGCTTTAAATGGATGTGATAATGCACAAAAGTGTGCATACTTGGTAAGTCTGTCAACTACCACCATGATGACACTCTTTCCCTCAGACTTGGGTAAACCTGTGATAAAATCCATTGAAACCTCCTCCCAACATTGGCTTGGAATGGATAAAGGTTGTAATAGACCTGGTGTCTTAATTGTTTCAACTTTATTTTGCTGGCAAACCAAACATTACACCACAAACTTTTGAATATTTGATTTAAGGCCATCCCAAAAAAATTCCTTCTTAACCCTGTGGTAAGTTTTTAAAAATCTTGAGTGCCCTCCTAAGGGAGAAGTGTGCAATTCCATAAGAATCTTTTGT
Source organism: Pinus tabuliformis (assembly GCA_031772625.1). Lineage (NCBI taxonomy): Eukaryota > Viridiplantae > Streptophyta > Pinopsida > Pinales > Pinaceae > Pinus > Pinus tabuliformis. The sequence goes on from CM062804.1 coordinate 1,272,136,474, forward strand.
TTTAGCTGGGAATTCTTACAGAGGTATAAGCGATCTTTGTACCATAACGAATCATTTTGCCAGCTAAATGTATCAGAAGTACTGGAATCTTGTTGTAGCTTTTGAATAAGTGCCCACACTTCTTCGTCGTTCTTCCATTCCTCCCTTGCTTCATTTATCCAATCTGGTTGGATAATAGAAATGGCACACAACAATGCTTCCACATCCTCATCCTTTCTTGAGAGTGCATCTGCCACCACATTTTGCTTCCCTTTTTTGTAGATGATTTCAAAGTCATAACCCAACATCTTTGTGACCCACTTTTGTTGCTCTTCAGAGGATAATCTTTGTTCTAAAAAGTATTTAAGGCTATCATGATCCATTTTTACCTTGAAGTGTCTTCCCATTAGGTAGGGTCGCCATTTCTTAAGTGCATGGAGTATTGCCAACATTTCCTTTTCATAAATAGCTTTTCTTAAAAACTTTCCCTTGATTGGACGACTTTCAAAAGCAATGGGTCTTTCATCTTGCATTAGAACAACACCAATTCCATTTCCTGAAGCATCACATTCCACAATAAAGGTTTTTGTGAAGTCCGGCGTAGCTAAGACCCGTGCTTGGCACATTGCCTCTTTAAGATGTTCAAAGGCCTTTGTTGCTTCCGAAGTCCATGAAAATGAATCTTTCTTCAATAATGTTGTTAGAGGTGCTGCTATTCTCCCATAATTCTTAACAAACTTGCGATAATACCCTGTCAACCCAAGAAATCCTCGCAGATGCTTTATGGATGTGGGGATTTTCCATTCCTTAATGGCTTTAATTTTGCTAGGGTCTACCTTAACTCCTTCATGAGATACAATATGACCCAAATATTCCACCTCCTGGACTCCAAAGAAACATTTGGATCTTTTTGCATATAATTGTTTCTCCTCCAATAGTTGTAGCACCCTGTCAACATGTTCAACATGATCCTTCCAAGACTTGCTGTAGATTAGTATATCATCAAAAAATACTAACACAAATTTTCTAAGGAATGGTTTGAAAATTGAATTCATCAAACCTTGAAATGTTGAAGGTGCATTGGTAAGGCCAAAAGGCATGACCAAAAATTCATAATGACCCTCATGAGTTCTAAATGCTGTTTTCGGAATGTCTTCAATCTTCATTCTAATTTGATGATATCTCAAACGAAGATCCAACTTGGTGAAGTAAATTGATCCATGCAATTCATCCAGTAATTCATCAATAACAGGAATGGGGAACTTATCTTTAATAGTGAGCTTGTTGAGCTCCCTATAATCTGGACACATGCGCCATGATCCATCCTTCTTGTGCACCAATACTACTGGAGCTGAGAAAGAACTTTGACTCGGTTGAATTATACCAGCCTCTAGCATTTCTGCAACCATACGTTCAATTTCACTTTTTTGGACATATGGATATCTGTACGGCCTGATGTTTGGAGGAACACTTCCTGGAATCAGATGAATAGCATGATCATGATCACGCATAGGTGGGAGACCTTTGGGAGTCTCAAATACCTTGGAATGATTGTCCAGGACTTTTTGGAGATCTGGAGAAATAGATGATTCCAATGTGGAAACATCTAGCGAACATAATTGTGCAATTACACCTCTTTGCTCCTTTTTTAGAAGCTTTGTCATGCCATTAGAGCTGATTATCTTTCCTGGTTTCCCTGCAATACCCCTTAATTCAACTTCCTTTCCTTCCACAGAAAATTTCATGAAAAGTTCTTGAAAATTAAAAGCTATTGTACCCAAGGATTGTAGCCATTGGACTCCTAGTACAACATCAGCACCTCCCATTGGAATGGAAAGCATTGGGCTAGTCAATACATATTCTCCCATGGATAGCTTGATATTATGGCACTTTCCAAAACAATTTATTGTTCCTCCATTTGCAATCATCACTTGACACTCTGGTGCTGGATATAGGAAGCAATTCAATTCTTTTGCTACCCTACAATGAATAAAATTGTGGGTGCTTCCTGAATCAATCAACACTATTACCTTTTTCTTCTTGATTTGTCCTTCTATCTTGATGGTTTGAGGAGTGGTAATTCCTGCCAATGCATTACAAGATATGGTCGGATTTATTTGTTCTTCATCTAGGCTTTGTTCCTGGAATATATCCTCTTCTTTTGACCTTTCTTGCTCCTTTTCTTCTTCCTCTTCACAATCTATGTAGAATAATTTCTTCTCAGCACACTTATGACCTTTTGTGTATTTGCTATCACAATTGTAACAAAGCCCTTTTGCTCTTTTTTCTTCCAATTGTTGTGGTGTCAACCTTGTAGGTTGTGGAAGACTATGGGCAAAAACACTTTCGTCTTTATAGTTGTGAATGGTATGCTTCCTAGTTGCCATAATTTTGCTTTCCATTTTTCTTGCTAACCTGAATGCCTTCTCTAATGAATCAGGTTCCCAAAGGCACACATCATGTTGGATATTATCCTTTAAAGACCCTATGAACACATCAATCCTATGCTCCTCTGGAATATCTTTTAACCTTATGTTCAATTTTTGGAACTCCTCAATGTGCTCCATTATTGAACCCTTTTGTTTGAGACTTATCAATTGGCTAAAAAAAGTGTTGCTTTTTGTATCCTCATAATGTGCTATCAATTCTTCCGTAAAAATTGCCCAAGTGATAAATTGTTTACGAGAACAAAGCCATTGATACCATACAAACTGATTTGGTTCCAAATATAAAGTTGCCATACGTACCTTTTGTGTGTTTTGCACATTATTGAGATCGAAGAATTGCTCCATCTGTAATATCCATGTGGCGGGATCCTTGCCATCAAACTTCCTCATATCGATTTTTGGAACATGGTGAGTCTTCGATCCAACATTAGAGTCTATGGAATCATGATTAACATTTCTTTTGTTCTCATCATGAGTTTCCTTTACTACCTTTTCACCATTAGTGGCCCTTTCTTGTAGCAACTTCTTCAATTCTTCCATGTCTTTCTTCAAATCTATCTTCAAATTTGCCATCGAATCCTCCATCTTAGCTTCCATGCCCTTTATCTTAGATTCCACGCCATTTACCTTAGCTTCTGTTAGCTTTTGTGAGCGTGACATTTGTTGCACTTGTTCTTGTAATTTTGATATATCATGTAGCATTTCTTCCTCTTCTTCATGAGTCATGCTAGAGCTTTTAGGTTCCTTACTAGGTGTTTGCATTTTCTTTCCTTGGGGCATTAGTTACCGATAATAATGCTTTACTATGCCCTTTGAATTCCATTAAACCAAGCTTATACAAAAATTTAAAAAAAAACTACACAACGTTTTTCACTTTATAGAAGCCTGATATTGAATCTGATGTATCTCTGTAATTTCGGATCATCCAATTCTGAAATTGCTACCTATAGTAGCCTTCTGCGTCCTATTTTCAATGCCACAACTCTGAGCCAAATTGGATTCTCCAAGGAAGAGTTATGTGAAATCTCCCACAGTGACTTGCTTTTAGAATGGTTCAGTAGAGCGAACTTGTACGACGTGCCCTGAGTCCCTGTTTCAACCTTTGAATATGAAACACACATACAAGAAACTACGGTCTGTCCTCTTTCTATACCTTCTTATGAAATTTCAATCCGATCTCCAGAGAGAAAGTTATGACGATTTTCCCTAGGTCACCTGTTTTGAAGGTAATTCAGGAGTCTGCAAAAAGACCAATTTCCTCAGATCATATCTCCGCAAATATCACGCAAAAAGCTCTGAAATTCGGATCCAAGGTTAAGCGCGATCTCTTCTCAAATGGGTTTTTTTTTGTGACTTCTAAAACGTCACAGAAAAAACGTTATAGCGAAAATTCCACGATGACCTGTTTGGAGCAGCAAAACCCTAGAATCCAAAGCTCTGATACCAAATGTTATGAAACCAGCTCACAAAAAGATAGAAAAGAGAGATCCACGCCTTAGAATTCAGCCTCTTCGAGGGGGCAACCTCCTTTACATTACATAAATGAAAAATTCTTGGATGATACAAATGACAAAACCTCCTTTCTATATATAGGAGTCTAAGGAGTCACAATATAATCCAACCGACCTAACAATAATAATATAAAGCCACAAAAATAACAATAGAGGGATTCTATGGGGCACAGAAATAAAAATATGGGGGTAATAGGGGCACAACAATATAAATAGGGGGTATAACTACAATAGTAATGGGGTAATCACTAGTATTATAGAGACCCAGCATTTTCCTAACAATTTGTTTTCTTTTATAAGTGGTCAAAAGATCGGAGCCTTGGATAAATAGTCTTAATACTAGTCATAAGACCTATTTACTCTGAGACTGTTATCAAATCTATTCAAACAGAGATGGAAAATAAACATACAGTTAATAGACAGGCAAAGCAAACATCAAATTAAATGATTTACCGTTGAAATAGACAATACAAACCTAAAATATATAATGAATGTAAAAGGACACAGTAAAGAATAGTCAAAGTATATCAGGGTTAAAGAGTATTAGTTTGAAGACCAAGTCAAGTAAAGAAGCTAGCATGAAGAAAAGCAATAGGGAAGATATTTATAAAGCATACAGATGCATGTCAAAGTAAAGATAGATGAAAAAATAGAGTGGTAAAAGTAAAAAGTAAAAGTAAACATGGAAGTGGTAATGGTTAAATAGAGATGAAAACACTTTCACCAGCAACAATAAAGTTTATCCGAAGTAAAAGTGAAAAACAATTAAAATAAATTTAAGGTTAAAAGTTGAAATCAGAGCAGAAATGGTACATTCTTTAGAAATTTCTTGTTTAGTCATAATTTTACAGAAACTATTGTGGTTAATACAAGATGCCTTTTGAGAAATTCGAGGAGGTTTACGTTCCTAAAAGGCCAATCTACAAAATAGATCTCACTTCTTACAATGGTATTACAAAAAGGGAGATAAATGCATCTCTTTAGAGCCAAATTTTCAGACTCTGCAAAGGCCTGTTTTTGACATATTTTTACAAAGAATATTGTGAACATCTGGAGCTAAATTTTGGGAAACTAAGAGAAGTTTATCTCGAAAACATACTTATCTCCAATAACCTATTTCATTTTTTACATATCTATCTTATATTAAAATATACAAAGGTATCAATGGACCCTAATATTGTAGAATTGCTGGGGCAGAATGCACAAAGAAAGGATACAGTTAGTGACTGGGATGCCCCATCATCAATTAAGAGTTGCTATCAAATTATAATTTCTCTTCTTTGTCAACCTCAATCCATAAATATAGTGCCAAATATATTCATTAGTTTTGAGTGTCCTTTATTTAAGGTCTATTAATGTAAAACAATTTGAGATATTTGTAAAACCAGTCTTGATATTTTTTCAAGATATTTTAGTTTAGAATTTATATAAATACTTCTTCATTTGAAGTATTTTAGGGTGGATTCTAAAACATTTCTATAGATTTTTTCTCTCAAATCAATGTTTTATTGTATCAATGACTGGATTGGCTTGCTAGATCAAGGAATAAAGATCAGATATTTTACAGGATTCTTGTGTAAAGCGAAATACAAATAAGTATTCTCTCATGTTCAATGATGTTTCTCCTTATGGTTTTTCAATAATCTTTTGTGTAAATCTGAGATCTAAATGTGTAACAAGGAATTATATTTCAAACATTGCTTAAATGCACTTTGTCTTGACTGTTTTACATTCTGAATGTTTTCTCCTAAACCATCTTAGCTAGGGAATTCTTAACTGCTCTTTAGCTTCCGTAGTTTCTCCTCTGATCTATAGCAAAGGATTCTTAATTTCCCTTTGTTCATGATCATCCTCTGTTCTTCATTCTGATCCCGATCCAAGGATTCTGAAGTGCCCTTTCACCCTGGTTAGAATTACTTCACCCATTAGGCCTAAATATTTGCAGTTTTCTTTGCTAACCTGCACTGTGAACATTCCCTTTAATGATCTGATCCAGTTATGCTATCCATTTGTTGACTCCATAGCTCAATGGCTTGAAGACGTAGCTCTATCCATCTGCTCCAAGAATTCCACCACCCAAATTTAAAATCAAAACCAAAACCCCATGAGCACTAAGAACTAGCCTAAAATCTCATAGAAACAAAGCTAAATTATATAGAGAGAACCCTCTCTGGACTTAGGTTGGCTAGAGCCTAAGCCTAAAATATTGGTTTGTGGTTACCCCGGTGATCTTTTTCATTAACCTTGGGAAATTACTAGGTGATAACAAGATCTATAACTTGTACGGGTGATGTTTCATCCCTAAGAGCATGTTGCACCCCCTATTGTTCATGTTCCTGCTCCAACTCATTCACTTGTCTATGCAACTTATGTTCTTCCTTGAGTTGCTTCTTCAACACATGAAAATCCTTCTTTGTTCTATTCTTTGTCTTTATGCAATCGCACCATCACCTCTGTAGTTTTTTTTTAATCAATATTAATTGACCAATACTGCAACATTTAATCGTCAACCTAGGGTAGGTCTTGTTGTTTCAATGGAGTTCACACTGTTTGTGCCGATACACTCTAGATAAGAATAACGAAATGCAGAAAATAGTAAAAGATGTCGCTGACCTAAATTGTTGAATCAAACCATGATGTAGACATAAAAAAAACTCTGCACAATTAAATCATGCTTCGTAGCTATCAAAGTAAAGGCACACCACAAAGGAACTAATATCTAATCTAGCTAGTTACTACCACTCTATTTATTAACTCGGTTTAACAACATAATGTAAATGGAAACAACAACGAATGTAATCCATTATTTGTATAACAATAATGTGAAAACATAAATCAATTAACTAAACTAGAATGTACACTACCTCTATCACTCCAATCCCTACCAAAGAGGAGGGCCCTTCCTCCTCAGCAGGGCACAGGAATAACACAAAAGTAATTAACGAATCAACTAAAGAGTAGTAAAAAAATCACCATGCTAATTAATATTAAGGAAAAACTCAGAATTACATAAGTAGAGTAACAATAATTTTCTATAATTTGTGTCTTGTACATGAGAAATTGAGTTCATTGATAGGTTTTACAACCCGAAATTAGAAAATAGATCCATCATGAGGATCTCATGATTCTCATGCTGATAAAAAATAAAAGTAGTTACAACCTATTTGTAAATGAATATACATTAATTATGATAGTAACCACTTGGGTCTTTCTGCTTCCAAAATAAACAGTCCCTATTGCTAACAACTGATATGTGGAATAGTACCCACATTTGCTAGATTCGGTGCAACAACGTCAAGTGAAAGGAGGTTTGGATGTCATGACATCACTAGTGACAAAACTTTTTGCATGACAACGAACTCTTGTATCAGTGTGTAGTGTAACAAGATCTTGTAATAACATCTAATGTGTAACAACAACCTGTAACAACATCCAATGTGTAACAGCAACTTGTAATAGCACCTACGGTGTAACAATGAACCATTCTACTCTTCTTTGCAATTATTCTGCACTACATGTCTCCTCCATAGCCTTGTTCTCATAACCCTCTCCTGAAAAGAAGAAGAGCTTCCCAAAATAATTCTTCAATGCTCTCCTAGTTAGCCACAAAAAGGAATAAAGCCTCGTATTATTTGGTAAAATATAGCAAAGTAACATGATATTAGAATAAGTAAAAAAGGAAAGAAAATAGGGACATGGATCATGTAAAGTCATAGGCCTCGAGGACAAAAAGGTCAAAACTCAGGAAAGAATGTGCATAAAATAGGTAAAGAAACTACACCCAACATCTCCCCATGACTGAAGAAACTGCATGTCCCCATGTGGAGTCTCAGCTCCTTCTACAATACCCCCAATGCAAGCCTGTGAAATTGTTGGCACTAGTAGTGTCTTTGCCCATTGCTCTAAACCCTTGAATGGCCATCAATTGACGTAGCCAAGATTCCTCTTCGTAGTCACATAGGTGATAATCCAGTTGGTACTTCTCTACTGGCAACCATATCAAAGGAAATTTGGATCTGAGGCAAATCTAGAATGCCCCTAGTTTCTGCACAATCTGAGCATATTCCGGCACTCATGTAATAGCAGCCAAAAATTTCCTGTACTCAAAAGGATCCATTTCTTCTAATTCAGTGCTACAGGCCTCAGTTCACTTGAGACATCCTTATAGTGCTCTACTTTTCATATCTATATATAGGTTGAGGCAGATCCTCACGATCCTTTCTGTATAGGTGGCCTAATGTTCTTTGATTTTTTGAGTACTCAGGAACAACTTACACTCACGCCTAAGTTCATAAGCCATTCCTGATTTAGCTCTAACCCACAATGTTGTTCTTTCCTCACTCGCTTCTGTTGATTCCTTGGCCAGGTGCCACTCAATATAATTCCTCGTGAATTAAGAAAAGGCTCGCAACTACAAATCCCCCATGTAGGAGAATACACTTGCCACCATCTTCGTGTTGACATATTCACACAACATACTATGTAGGAACAACTCGCACAACAAGCTCTAGTCATCAAAGTCACAAGAGCGAAACATTTCTAAAAAAGTACAGGTTGAAGAACCAAGATAGAACCTATTCTCAAAAACTACCTTTAATTGAAATAAATGATAACATTCCCAAAGGAACAATGGGTATGATGGGGACGACCGCCTACATGCTAGCAGGTTTAGGGTAAGGTCACGGAGCTTAATCTTATCCTCCATCAGGTCCAAGACCTGTTGATTCAACTGATATAACTATTCATCCTTCTTCTTTATAGTTTCCTCATGCCTCTATGCTTCCTCTTCTCTTTCCCATTCTTCTTTTAGACATTTCTCTTTGAGGGATTCCATCATTATTTTACGCACTTTGAGTGAGATCACTCCCTCTTGTAGAGAGAGCGCCAGCTGCTTCTATTTTTGCAGCTCTGGAAAAAACAACATCTTCTCAGAATATCATCCTTCATCAGGACCCGGTGTTCTTCCACATGCACTATCAATTGAGGGTGTAATAGCCTCTTGAAGGTGAAATAGTTCCACCTCCGCTACTAGTTCTTTTGTAATAACAACTTCGTCAGTGGATTTTGCCACAATTTTGTTATCCTCTTGGTCAACTTACATTTTCACTGTTGGTTCTTGTGTAACAACAGTGTTGATCGTATGCTCATGGATGTTAGCTTCCCCTTCCTTCCCTTGTCTAACTTCCTCCTCCACTGCTAGTTCTGATGGAACAGAAATGTCAGCCAAGGGTTCCTATGTATCCATTACCTGATCAATTTTTGTGGATTATTCCGTCTCGGTTGCTGGTTCTTGTATAAGAGAAATGTCATCAATGGTTTCTTCTGTATCAGCTTCCCAAATTTCAATTTGGGTCTCCCTTGACGTAGTGTCTATGATACATTCGTTAAATATTTCTGCCACTAGCTTCTGATCACAGTTTGTGCACATAGTGCCCGAAACATCTCCCTTTCTGGCCTTGTCCATGGACTCAACCAAAGTATCTAGCCCTGGGTCTCTTGGCTCTACATTTCCTTCTGCTAGCTATTCCCTCAACTCTCTATTTTCTTTCTCTACAATTTCAATTTTTGACAGTAAGGATTAGGTTTCACTCTTACCAGGTGAAGGAGGTGCCTCTGGCTGAGCCTGCTCCTCGTCCTTCTGCTTTGTTGCTTCCTTCTTCTTCCTTGACATGGATAGGGACTCTAGGTGCCCGATGACCCTTATCCTCTACTTCAGTCACTTATCACCAATTGGTTTATCAACCGGCCTCTTGCTAACCCTTATTGTCGAGGGTTGGGGTTGCTCCTTTGTCATGCTGCAACTTCACCAGATGTCTCGATTTGCCTCCTGTGGGTGGTCTTAGGCCTCTTCTTCATGAATTCTTCCTGATTCCTACCTTGGCAGCTCAAGGTGTCTAGCATGATGAGTTTGATAAGGCCATAGTTTGTGATGCCCATTTATCGATGCATAACTGTTTCCATATTTGTGACCATATGCCTAATTTTTCCGAGCAATAAGTAAGGAAGGTTGATCAGCTGCTAATGCTGCAGGTGATACAATAATGGAAAGTGATAATTAAAGACAATCTCTTCACTTACCTCGCAAGTAATGTACTTGACGAGGTAAAGGGCAACATCAAACCATGGCTGGGGGAGTGACAATATATTAATTCTCCTTCCTTTATTTACCAACGACTCTTCTTCTTGGAGGAAATCCCCATTGAGTGAGAGACCATTGACCTTCCTGTTGAAACACCTCTTTCCTTCTACTGGTAATCCCGTTACTCTAGCAATCACCTCTTCCATGACCTCTAGCTTCAACCCTCTGACCTCTGTCTATTTTCTCTCCAAATTCTTTGCAAATTCCATGTAAACACCACTGTCTGATCCTTCTAGCCTCTGGAAGAATTCAAACCATCCCGCATCCTTAAAAATTTGGCATGCCTCTTGGTAATCCTCCAAGGCTTCTGTGGACCCTGGCTCGTGTCGTATTGCTGCTCCACCCATTTATTATGCAAATTCAATGTTGTTTCACCTCTGTATCCCTTCCTCTAAACGTTCCATGGTCGTCGACACACAACTTAGTTGTTTTAGCCTGCAGTGTTATATTCGAATTCTCTGAGCACTCTAAATGGGGATTCAATGCTTCCAACAGGGGTAAATGGTAGGGTGGTAGGGTGGTGTAGGTGGGGATTTTATATTTGGATTTTGCACTTATGATTCGTACTGCACTATCAATTTTCCTTCTTAATGGTGAGTTATGTGAGCTCTTGTTGATGGTATGTTTACCCTTTTTGGTATTATCAACATAAAGTAACAATAACTACCAGGTCATCATGCCTTAATTGTAGGATTTTTTGAATAATCACAAATCATGTGATGGTCATGTCGCAATATGATTCGCTCCACCCCTTGGCTTAAATATGACATCTCTCCTTGGTCGTCAAAAGTCATGTTAAGTTTCCATGATTACCAAATAAAGAAACTTCAATATTACCTTTTGTTGACATACCTGGGTGACATGGGGCGAAGTCATGGGCGACCCAACACGTGAACCAAGCTCTAGTAGTGAGACGTGTGAACTTAATTCTGAGGATGAGGATCATGGTGATGTCTAATATTTATTACAATAAAATAAATATTTTAAAAGTTGTTGGTTGTTACATATGTAACAGCCAAGTTGACTAATATATATTATTTTAATTTCTACTAAAATTAAAGAAGAAAACATCATGTAACAACCCTTATTGTAATATATTCTTTGAAATAAAATATGATGTTACAGAGTGTGTAACAACTGCCACCAGGTGATTTTAAACTGCTAAAAAAGGTGTCTATCTGTCCCTGGAAAAGGTTTTCACAAACACATTATTATTATTACTATTTTTTTTTTGTTTAAAGGTGTAACAACCACGAGTCGTAGCTAATTTTCAATTGTTATACTTATTAGAAAAAATAATTTTTTTGCAGCATTGGGGGGACTTTCCCCTGTTCATGTAATTTGTAGATCTGAATTTATGACAATGTTGACAAATGAATCCCTTGAAACAAGTTTATAACCGAAGACGGTGCCCATTTGCAAGAAAGGGTGTACTTGCACTGTCAATGGTTACCAAATTTACATTCCCATTGCAAAATACTGCATCTACCTCATAGGGACCTAGCCATCTGGTGCAGAGCTTACCCTTGAAGTCTTTAAATCTTGATAAGAGGGCCCAATATCCTTTATGGACCTTCTTCTTCTTCTTGATGAATCTGTGATGCCACTTAGGTCTCTTCTATTGGATAATCTATGTTTTTGTGTTGTAGACAAATCCAAATTGACTTGCAATGTTGTTCTTAGTGTCTTGATTTCAAATTCAATGGGGAACAAAGGGCTCTTACCATACACAAATTCATATGGTGAGAATTAGTGGTATTCCTCCATGTAGTCCTGTATGCCGACAACACTTCTGGAAGTTTATCATCCCAATTTCTTCGATGACTAGCCACAGTCTTAGTAAGGATCCCCTCAGTGACTTTGTTAGTGCTTTCCACTTGGCCAATTACTTGTGGATGATAAAATGTTGTGATTCTATGATGGATTTTATATTTTTCAACCAACTCCTGGATCTCATGAGATGTGAACTGGGGCCCTCAGTCTGTGACTCTCTCCATGGGTATGCCAAACCGGACAAAGATATCTTCAAACAAAAAGTCTCAGACAACCTTCTCCGTGGCTATGGTTAGTGCCTTCACCTCTACCCATTTTGTGACATAGTTAGTGCAGACCAAGATGTAAGATCTCTATCTAGATGAAGGATTAATTGGTCCCACAAAATCTAGGGCCCATTTCTCAAAAGTTTCTAAGAAGATTTGGGGTTGTAACAAAATCTCATCTAGTTGTAGTGGTTGGCCCATGCTTTGACAACTATCACATTCCTTCACAAACTTCTTGGCATCCTAAAATATTTTTGGCCAAGAATACCCCATCGAAAGGACATTGTATCCTATATGTTTGTCTTCAAAGTTCCATCCACAAGGTTCCTCATGATAGGCTTTAAGGATATCAAAGACCTCATCTTCTCTAACACAACATATGATCTGGAAATCTTGTCCAGCATGATAGGGGTTCCCATCTATCTAGGTATATGTAGCACTTGTATGATATTTCTTTTCTACTTGGAGGACAAATACTGCGGAAAATTCCCCGAAGCAAGATAATTGGTTATATTTGCATACCAAGGTGAGTAAGTAGAAATAGCGAAAAAATATTCATGGGGGAAAAATCTTCAGTGGGAATGCAATTGTCATCAATAGTTATCCTGGAAAGAAAGTTAGCTACTACATTATCTTTTCTAGGCTTATCTACAATAGTGATATCAAATTCTTCTAATAGCAATAACCAACGTGTAATCCTACCATTAGTAATTGGATTATTCATTAAAAAATGAATGGAAGAATGGTCAGTGTGTACAAATACTTGATACCCAGTGATATAATGTCTGAATTTATTGATGGCATGGACGATTGCTAAGAACTCCTTCTTAGTCACTATGTAATTGAGCTCAGCTGGGGTTAGATTTTTTATTATGTAGTAAATAGAATAAGGTTTCTTATCCTCCAGTTAGCCCAAAAAATCACCTACAACAATATTAGATGCATTTGTATCTATTTGAAACTACAGTTCCCAATGATGTCCTCACAAGACCGTAGTTGCTGATACATAGCATTACAACTTTAAAAATGCCTGGTCGCACTTCCCTGTCCACAAGAAATCAACATCCTCCATGAGCAAGGAAAATAATGCTGATGATTTTTTTTTTTAATTCTATAAATATCTTGTAATACCTTGCATGCCACAGAAAAATACGTACCTCTTTTTTCATTTTGTGGGTTGGAATTTTTAAAATTACCTCTATTTCTCTAGGGTCTACCTTGATTTCGTCAGCAAAAGTGTAGTGTCCAAGCATGATCCCTTCATTCATCATCATGTGAAATTTTTTAGTGCTCAAAGAAACATTAGTTTGTACACACCATTCCAACACTTTTTCCAAATTGACTAATGTTGTTTGAAAAGCATCTCCATAAGGTGTAAAATCGTCCATGAAGATTTCCAAGTAGTCATTCAACAAGTCAAAAAAGATTCCTAGTATTGCCCTTTGAAAGGTTGCTGGCATATTACAAATTCCAAAAGGAATTACTCTGTATTCGTAGATTCCCCAAGGATAAGTAAAGGTTGTTTTATCCTCGTCTTCTGTGGAAAGCTGTATCTGATTATAGCCACTAAATCCATCCAAAAATGAAAAGGATTTCTTTCTAGAGAGTGTATCAAGGACCTGATCTATAAATGGTAAGAGAAAATGGTGATTCTGAGTGGACTTATTGAGTTCTATGTAATCAACACAGACTCTCCACTTATCATTCTTTTGAGGAATGATGACATGCGATGACACCCACTCACTATCAGATATTGGATAAATAAAATTAGCACTGAGGAGTTTTTTTAGTTCTTCTTTCACCACCTCTTTTAGTGCAGGGTTCATGCGGCGATGTGGTTGTCTGACTAGTTTCTAGCCATCCTTCAAATTAATATGGTGAGTGCATAGGTTAGGGTCGATCCCTTTCATATCCATATAGTCCCATTCAAATTCCTTTTTGTATTTCTATAATATCTTTAAAACTAGTTGGTTTTGCTTCATATTCAGGTTGGGGTTAACATTCAAAAAATTTCCAAATTCTATCTCAATTGGATTGTTGTTAATATTCGAAGCGGTTCTCATTTGTTCAAAATATATATCTTCCACCTCTTCTTCCTCATTCACATTCTTAACAGAAGCGACAAAAAGTGAGTAACTAATAAAGCCATTAATGACATGATATTCTATCTCATTTTTGAAATATTAGGCTTTCCCCAGAGTGACGAGTGGTAGATAAAGATCTGACTCAAGATCAAACTCATCCCACCAAGGGTTGTATACATCCATATTTGGTTTTGGGGGGTAAAGATTAAGGTTCTTGGTTGCCTGGCCATCCAAGATCACCATAGATTCTGACTTGTGACCTATAAGTGCATCCATAGTGGCCAACCAAGGTTTCCCTAGGATCAAAGGATGTCCCCCCAAATTAGATTTGGGCTGCAACATAAGAAATTCAGTCGGATACCTTAAGGAAGCTATTGTAATCACTATATCCTCTGACATCCCCTACGGTTTAAAATAGGACCTATCTACTAATTCAAGTACAGTAGGAGTATGTCTAAGTCGCTTTAGCCCGAGAGTGACAAAGAGGTCCTTTTTCATTACATTAATGGCAGCCCCGAGATCGATCAATGTGTTGGATATGGGCTGATCATTAACGTAGACAGTTACTATAAGATTTCCTAGATCATTGTACTTAGTTAGGAGAGGCTAAGCAATCATTAATTCAGATAATTTCACGATCACATGTATGGTGGAAGGGTCTTTAGGCATCCTTCTAGGTTCCTTAATGCACAAATCTCTTACTATTTTAGCATAAATAGGTACTTTTTTAAGGCATTGTAGGAGAGGAATTCGTACATGCAAATTTTTCAACTCCCTAAGAAAATCAGATTCGGGCTGTGAAGTCATCCTAGGTTTAGTGAATCTCTAAGGATGTGAAGGGTCCTCGATTACAACAATCGAGTTTGTTGTTATAGCTGTATCATCTTTCCCCGAGTTAGCTATTGCAACAGTAACAATTCTTCGCGAGTTAGTTGTTATAGATGTAGCAAATTCCTCTATACAATTTTTTGTAGGTGCAACAGCCACCTTAGAGCCTCCGACATCTCCTCTGGATGGTTCACGTTCCTCCTTTGTAATGATAAAGGAGTGTATTGGTTTAATTAACATGCCTGATCATAGTTTTATTTCATTAAGTCCCACAGGGGGTGATAAGGTAGGTCTGGAAGGTAGCCAGAGCCTCCAGACTGTGAGCTGCTTTATTATTTGGATTTGGGTTGGGTTGCACAGGTTGTTGGGGTTGCACAGGTGGTGGAGGAGCAGGAGCTTGTAAATGAGGTAACTATCATTGTTGTTGCATGGGTATTCTAGGAAGAGCTAAAGTTTGGGTATTTCCTCTCCAGTTATGGTTCCAAGGATATGCTTTAGATTAAGGATATTGAACAGCAGGAGATGGAGACCATTGGTTCGAGGGTTAAGGAAACTGTGATGAAGGATGAGTAGGATATTGCCATGGATATTGTTGAGTATTATATGCATTACTCCATGAATTTAAAGAGGAAAATCCTTGAGACATACCTGGAGGTCACGGTTTCCATGGCCTCCTTGGTGTGATGAAGCAAGAGGACTGCAATTCCCGCTTGATTCTCTGAGTACTGCTTTTAGTCTAGGAAGCTCTCGATATTTCCCTATCGAATGCTCCAACTTGCGAATATTACACAAGCTGATGTTGTTCAATTCACATTCCCTCAAAGGATGTTTCTTTTGATAATTCAGGAAAAACACAACCAGAGATGTGTCATCTTCTTCTTGTGTCTTCTTAATATGTGGTGTCGTTATCTTGACAGAGAGAGTACTGAGGATATCATCTTGAAAATTTTGAACAAATTCCTGATCTCCGTTCTGGTTACTCCTCTGCCAGTAAATTTTAGTATTCAGGCAGAGACATCTCCAATTGTACTACTCCCCTTTGACAATCCCTGAGAGCATCTTAGGTAGAGCTTTACAATTTCAGTGAATGGCTCTTGCGATATATCCCTTTTTCCTAATAGGTTCATGGTGTCAAGATAGTCATCCCTCATTACCTAGATAAATATAGTCTTCAAGATTTCTTAGTCTAAATATCTATGTTTAGATCTCTATAGATTATACTGGAACCATTCCACATAATCTTCCAGGCTTTCATCCTCCTTCTGTGTCATTCTAAATATCTCTTCCCTTAAATCCATAGTTCTACAATAGTCCTGGTACTTTGGTAGGAATGTCTCCTTCATATCATTTCATGTTCGAATAGAAGAGGAAACAAATCCCATGAACCATCTCAAGGCTTCCCCTTTTGAAGTAGTAGGGAATAATTTTAATTTCTATGCATCTGAGGTATAATCATAACTTTTGCATAAGACATCCAACTCAAATATAAGGTGTCTAGATCTTCCAAAGTCATCCCCTGGAAGGATGGTAATGATTATATAGGAATATTTTTCATAGGAGCTTCATCTATGATATCCCTGATTGGGAACTCAAAGGTGGTGATAGTAGCATTTGTTTTATCATTGTTGTCATTGTTGTCCCCCATGACTAATTCTCCTAATCCTTGTTGTAGCATACATCCTTCAAACTGTTCTTATGATGGCCTTGTAGATGTGATTAGTGACTTAGATACCCTTGGGGCTGGTTGTTTCACCGCACTACCTGTATCGTGATATTTATAAAACAATAGGTGATTTTCCATCTCAAGTGTTTGATGTTCGCTATCAATTTCCCTTGCCCTTCGATCCTCAAGTTCTAGCTACTAGCTTCCCCTTCCTGCTCATGAATTTGATTCTTGATCTTGGGGGTATGGCTGCTAGATTTAGAATGATATGGTTCCGAGATAGAGGAATCAAAGGTCTTCACTTTTGTTATGGGACTAACAGATTTTTGTGACCTTGTTTCCTTCCATCCCTCTAAGAGATGGATTTTTCTTTTTCTGCCTTCGAGATTAGTTCTTGGATAAATTTCTTCCTTCCCAAATCTACACTCTTCCTTTCCTTTTTACAACCTATTTTTCCTGTGACTAATTAGAGTGGGGGGTGATTTTAATATCTCTGTAATTCCTAGAATTGAACACATGGACCCTATGTGTATTAACTCACACCCTAAGTGTCTCAGTCTTTGACAGTGGTGAGCCTGCCCAGGTATGTTAGAGCGATGTGCAGGTTCTTACCTCTCGTCTTACCACTTAGCAACTAAAGAGCTGAAGACATGCTAAACAAAACAACAAAATTCCCTAAGTTCCCTAGTAATCACAATGGTGAGTCCACCCAAGTATGTTAGAGCAATGCATAGGTTCTTACCTCTCATCTTACTGCCCAACAACTGTAGAATAGGAACACTCTATATCAAATAAAAAATTTGGCTAATTGTATTGTCAACTACCGTCCAAGGAAACGGGGCCAAAATGTAGTTCTCTCTACATCAATCTTAATTGATCGAGACTGAAACATTTAATTGTCAACCCGGGGTAGGTATTGTTGTTCCAATGGAGTTCACACTGTGTGTGTCGATACACTCGAAGCAAGAATAAGGAAATGAATAAAATAGTAAAAGATGTTGCTAATCTAAATTGATGAATAAAACCATGGATGTGGAAATAAAAATACTCTACATAATTAAATCACGCTTTGCCACTATCAAAGTAAAGGCATGTCACACAAGAACTAATATCTACTCTAGTTGGTTACTACCACTTTGTTGATTGACTCCATGTAACAACATAATGTAAATGGAAACATCAGTGAATGTAATCCACGATTTGAATAGCAACAAAAAGAAACCATAAATCAATTAACTAAAATAGAATGTGCATTACCTTTATCACTGAAATCCTTGCAAAAGAGGAGGGCCCTTCCTCCTCAGCAGGGTGCTGGAATAACACAAAAGTAATTAATGGATCAGCTGAAGAGCAGTAACAACATCACCATGATGATTAATATTAAGGATAAACTCAAAATTATAGAAGCAGAGTAACATTACTTTTGTATATGCCATGTCTTGTATATGAAAAATTGAGTTCCTTTATATTTTTTACAACCCAAAATTAAAAAACAGATCAGTCATGAGATTCTCACGATTCCCATGCTAATAAAAAATAAAAGTAGTCACAACCTATTTTTAAATAAATATACATTAGTTATGATTACAACCGCTTGGGTCTTATTGCTTCCAAAAGAAACAATCCCTACTGTTGACAATTGTTATGTGGAATAGTACCCACATTTGCCAGCGTGGACGCAACAACATCGAGTGAATGCTTTTTTAGGATGTCAAAACATCATTAGCGATAACACTTTTGGCATGATAACAGAATCTTGTAGTAGCGCATTGTGTAACAACATCTTGTAACAACATCCAATGTGTAACAACAACATGTGATAGCATCTAATGTGTAACAGCAACCTGTACCTATCTACTCCATAGCCTTGTTCTCGCAAGCCATCACCTGAAAAGAAGAATAGCTTCCCAGAATACTTATTCTATACTCTCCCAGTTAGCCACAAAAAGGAATAAAGCCTTGTATTATTCATTCAAATACAACAAAGTAACATGACAGTAGAATAGGTTAAAAAGGCGACAAAATAAGGAAATGGATCATGCAAATTCATCGGCCTGGAGGACAGAAAGGTCAAAACTTGGGAAAGAATGTGCATAAAATAGGTAAGAAAACCACAGCCAATAACATTATAGCTTGAGTCTCCAAATTTGCTTTCATCATCAATGGATCTACTTGAGCTTGCAACTTTGTTCTATCTTCATGTTGTCAACAACATTCTACTTGCATTTGTTGCATCTAGTATGCTTCCTTAAGCTATTGTTCATGATGCTTCTCACAGTGATGTTGTTGCCGTCATATCTTGATGTCCTTGTCTACAAACAAATTGATATCTTCATGAGTATGCAAGCTCAAATATACTTGATCGAATAAATCCCCAAGTGTGCTAGGAATGGTGTCTTTGACTCTCCTCTACTGCAAACCATTGTATCTGTGCTGCTAGGAGACAGATGAACACTTGCGATAGCTAGAGACATGGCAACACTCATGGCAAGAAATTTGTCAGTTGAAAACCAAAATGAACTTCAAGACTGACTTGCAACATACATGTATGACTAATCATGAAGGTTACCCAATTTCCACTGAGAGGTCTGTAAACTGACTACCAAGACTGCACAAGGCACAGTCTGGGTTGTTGGAAGGCTAATTAATTGCTGGAACTACGCAATGCACAACCTAGTCTAGTTGCTGACTCATGGGCTTGTGCAATGCGTAATCTCAACTGTGAATGGTTGCAGGCTCAGTGACTGCATTGTGCAATTTTCTGGGCAAGTAGTCATTGTCCCTTAGAATTGCGCAATGAAATACTGACAATCACTAGGCATAAATGCGCATTTCCTGAGACGGAGACAAAGCCTTCCCTCTCAGGATTATATAATACTATCTTGGTGAGGTAGAGTCCATGCTATGGCTACCAAGACTCACCAATGGGTAACTGAAAGCGAAGTGAATGCGGATGCATGGTGATGCTGAGTGTAAGAATAAGTGAATGATCATGCATGCAAATGGTGAATGATAGATTCATAAAATGGAACAACATGCATGTGAGTGAGGTGAGTTATCGAATTGGTGACCATTTGTGAAAAATAGTTTCATGCAGTCGATAATAGTGAGATGTTAATGAAAAATGAAATGGTGCTTGTACAAGCTAGTATGCATCAAAATGAAAATAAGCGCTCACTAAAATGAAACATACAACGTTCATATGAAGCGAAACCCAAAAAGCACTACAAATGCAATGGAAGACATGGAAAGTGGGCTTAGCCTAAAACAACTTAGATAAATGTGTCAACGGATCCTAGATGCGATGTGGGATCTCAGAGCTACAAGGTTAATGTAAGGAATGACTTTTTCAACTTCTAGTTGATGAGTTTCGATAAAATTCAGGTTGTGATGTGCATGCCGCAAATCTAGGGAAAGAGAAACTTGGTGGGAGGTTTCTGAGATGATCCTTTGCATGTAACCTTGAACTCCCAAAAATAGGTCCCTAAACCAAGGGATGCCTTTGCATGTCACCTTGGGAGAAGTAGCCCATGGATGAAAATATGTTTTTCTCAGTCGTGGAGGGAACCATTCAAGTTAGCTGCACATGCAAGAGGCTACTCAATTTCTAGGAGAAAATGTGCATTCTCGGCCGGGAGCTGGGCTAGCTTCTCAGAAGATTTGTGCAATTTTTGGGTAGAGCAATTGACTGCTACCTAGATTTGCACAAATTCTAGGCTAAGCAACCCAACTAGGAAGGATTACATAATTTTTTGGGTGAAGCTTTCTCAGGGGAATTGCAAAATTTTGGGGCCCACCAAGCTACATGTTAGGATTATGCAGTTTCTCGAGCAAAGGCTAGTTTTCATCTAGATTTGTGAAAATTCTTGAAGGATCTACTCAGTCTACTGTTGGACCAAGTCTGAACGAACAACCTGTGAGGGGAATGCATCAAGGTTTGATCAAAAGGTTGTCTTTCTACAAGAAAATCACTACAGCTTGTGTACTTGATGAAGCAAGACATGCTATTATGAAAGTTGGTAGGGAGGCTCCGAGACAAAGCTAAGGAAAAAATTGGATGGTGGTTGTAGTCGCTACAATAGTTTCAAAGGAAATAGAAGTAATTTCTTCCTTCCTTCAAATACTTAGCAATCCTGATAGGTAGAAACCTTTTTATACACATCAACAAATAAGGTCGGCCAATAAAATCTGGCCCTTAGGATTCATTTTGCTGTGGTGTTCAAAAACAAGTGTCCATCATAGCCCACTTTGTGAAACTCTTCCATTGTCCTTTGAGCTTCGTCTTCCAACAAACAAATTAACAACATTTGTTATAGACATTTTTGTGCCTTACAGCTTTAAGCATGAAATGTCCATAATCCAAGGGATCCAAAGTCCCTAAAAGTGTTGTTCCTACCCCTAAAGGAACAAGGTCAACAAATGACAGCTTCTCCCAGAAGTTCTCCACCAGGACTTTGCTCAAAACTAGTCAAATCAGGATCAATTCGGATGCTCCACTAGCTGCATGCGTTGTAAAGCACCCAAATACACTGGATAGGTGCATTGCAACGCACTTGAATGCACTACCAGGGTGCGTTGAGCGAGAAATGACAAATGGAAAGCTCATTAAACGAGGTGGAAAGACAATGGAAGCTTCCAGAATCTTCTCCAATGACACTTGCCTCACTGAATTCGACCAGTGATGAGTAAGAGGCTCTCAGCCTCCAAGTGGAAGCAAGAACTCACAGAAAGAAGCCACAAGTCAAAACATAAGATGACTCGTCCTCTCTTCTTACATCTATATATGGATCCCTCATCCCAATGATCCAGAGGCTGGAATTTTGTACTTTGGAGAGAATTGTTGTTGCTTTTGGGATTGAGATTAGTGCATTGGGTGATTTATGCTTTGTTTGAGGTGAGGAATGGATTCCTTTGCTGGGAGGAAGATGCTGGATCGGGACTCACTTGGTTGTATCTCCTCTTGGACTTTCTTATCATATCAATAAAACTATTTGAGTTTCTCCTACATGTTGTGTATCAATGATGCTTTGTTATATTTTCATGTTTAGCTTAAATTTGATCCTAAGCTATTTATGAATGTAAATCTATGTCTTTTGTGTAGTTTTCCTCTTCTTTGATCTTGCAGGAACTTGGTGAAGTTGGGCCAGTAAGGGAGCAGGCAGCGGGAAGCAAACAAAGAGGAGAGCGATTGGATCAACAAACTAGCGAAAGACACAGGTTAGTTACATCCTTCGTCTTCGTTTACATTTCATAAAGAAGAATACGAAAGTAGTTTTCCTTGTTTGTTGCTAAGGCACTGTCACACCTTAGCGTGGGATACGAGCGTTCTGAATAGATACTTTTCCCAACAACAAATTGGCGACTCCGCTGGGGATCGTATCTAGTTAGTTTATTTGTGTTTCTATTGTTGTTCTTCTCATAAACTTAGGAGTGGCGAATCGAACTGCATTTGCCATTTACAAATGCAAAGTAGAGATCTGCTACTCTAGTCCATTCACTGGGCCTGTTTATGATCTAAACAGCTGATCCACAAATGCTCTAATTTCCCTTTGTGATAGCTCTTAGTCCTCCTTTAAATAATCCCTCTAATTGTACCTTATTGATAGCTTTTATCCGGCCAAAAACCATAGATTAAATTGCAAACCGTGACCCAGAACCCAGAGACAATTCTCGTTTCTGCTTCAGCGCAGGCTCTGTGAAGAGACTCTGCATTTCAACGCAGGTCCCGAGAGGGATACCTGCGCTGCAATTCAGTTTCTCTGTGCAACAGGTGCGTTGATCAGCCTTTGCCTTGTGCAGCTGCGATTCTTTGCTTAATTTTGTTCAGTTTTATCCCTGATTTTTGCAGCATGTTATCAATGTGTGTACCTATCTGAAAACCCCTTTTCTTTTCCTCAATTCTGCCTCAGTTTTATAAAAGAAATTGTATTTGTTTTTGTGTATTTGTTACATCATTTGCAGTTTCCCATTACAAAAGTAAACTAGTCATCCTGTCGCCCTTAGATCTAGACCTGTCATAAGTGCCGTTTTGGTCTTAGGAGTAAGTTTGTTTGCTGTTGACAGTTGATTACGCTTTTACTTTTGTCTTTTGGTTTGAATTTGTGAATTTCTAGTGTCGAAACAAGTGTTTACTTCAAAATCATAAAGTGTCGTAATCGTCTTTTTGATTTCAAAAAGAAGCTTGTTTGTGTTTCCACTTGAAATCGAATTCAAATTTGTACCACAACTTTCTTTTTAGGCATCAATATTAAGAAATTGAAAACAAATACATGCATATGTGAATTTGCATTTTAACAGTTTGCATGGTTTTATTTAGGAAAATTGCATTTACAGTGTGCTCTATGCTCTTTGAGAAAAGATTGTGTCTTTCTTTTCCCCTTGTAGCTAGGATTTTCATGGTTGAAAAGAGATAAAAGCTTGCTTATCATCTTTAGACTGCATTTAGGAATTGTATCTACATCTCGTGGTGATCCAAAAAGGCAAACTTCTAAGAAAGATCAACCTAAAATAAATTGAATGAACTTAACAACGCTTTGTAACTTAATGCACAACATAGAGGTCTAGGCTAGAGACGTGTTCCGGCGTCGTAAAGCCTGGTAGCTGTTGTCCTCACTGTTGGTTGGGTGATTCCTCCACTGTGAGACGATAAGTGCCAATACGGATTGTGCTCCCACATACCGTCGAGTATATATCAGGAGACCCCTATAGGCATAAAACCTTTATCCATAGGAAACCGTGTCGGCCGCCCTACTGATCGCAATGCACTGAACACAGCATTCGGGAAGACTGACCACCCGTACCCTAAAAAGTATTCTGCAGTTTTGCGATTGGTTTGGCACACCCTCTACCTAGATCTCCAGAGCAGTCCCTTTCATTTCTTTTTAGACTCCTTAACAGAAAAGGTCCATCTGAGCACTTGTCACTTCAGGCTCATTAAAAATCGAAGGAGACTAGAGTCATCTTTTGTTTTTTCTCGACTCTTAAAAACTGAAAAAACAAGTTGTGTCTAAAAACGTCTAAAATTCATTCAATTCGGAAACATATTTCCCCTTTTTGTATTTTGGTTGATCGAGTAATCCGCAATTGTGGAAGAAATTCAATTGAAACCCCGTCGTTCGCGGAGGCTTATGAGTCAACCGTCTTTGTCTCTGGAATCGAAAACAGTACAGACAAAGCGAACTCGTTTAACCGGTTCGAAATATCCTATTAAAGTTAGAACAAGTGTTCCAACAACATCCAAGATTCCGGTTAATCCAAACATTTCTGGAAACCATGCCTCTACAGAAGAAGTTCAACAACCACAGAGGGAAAGTGATACTGATCCTAGTCTGAGAGCAAACACTTGTGTTACTGAACCAGTTCCATCTGCAACCGGTTCGGAGAGTCTTGCTCCTCAAACATATGTCATTGTCGATTCAACCCCTTCTTCGGCACTAGAAATATTTTACGGACCTGACAGTCTTCCCCTTCCACCTGGTTTGATTGTGATAGAGGAAATTGTAGAAGATCCGCAAGCAAGTACTCCAACACATTTTGGGGTCGGGGTCACTCTATTTCCTTCGGCATCAGAAGTTGGTCCACCACCAGCCGAAGTTCCTGTAGAATCGATAGGTAATCTTTTGGATAGACTCAAAATGTCTGAACAACCGTCAACATCTAGGACTGTGTCGACTGACATAGCGACAGCAGAACTCCTTGCCGTCACTTCGACAATGTTTGCTGGCGTACCATCTGTCTCGACTAGCTCACAACCGCTAGAAGGAGTCCATCTAGGGGTTATTTCGACAGTATGGTCCATTCCTGTTTGTTCCTCCGGAATAATATCCGGCAACTCTTATGTTGAGTCTCGACAAATTGATCCATTTGGAGGTCAATTTGGGCAATCCAATCTCCAAGGGTAGACAATCCCCTTGAGTTCCGGATTACCACCGTATGGGGGGCAGTATGCCCTTTCATTACCCCCTCCGAGAGGATATCCATACAGGAGTTCACAACAGTATTCAGGTTATACTGGAGTTACATCAAGTGGTTGGGTACCTATACTACCCCAACAACCAAGAGTTGTGTATTCTATGCAACAATGTGTACCTATGTCGAACATCCCGACTACACCGGCTATTGTGACAGTGTCACAAGTTCAAACGCTGCCTGTTGTATGTCAACCTCAGATTTCTCAGGTTGTAATGCAACATCCCCTTGACCCTGTGACTCAACCACAATCGCCGACTGGTGGGGCGACATAGGTACAAACGAGTACAATTACCCACACCTTGGTCCAATAGTTAGTATAGCGCAACAGAACATGGCTTCACAACTGTGGCTGGTGCAATACCAACAACCACAATTCCAACAAGTATACCAAGGTTCTGAGCAACATATCTTTACGAACAGTGGACAGCTGTACATTCAAAACGGTCAAAATCAACCACTTTACAATGGTCATGTCCACCAACTGTATCAGTCGTAACAACATCAACTACATTATGCTGGCATGCAAAGGCCAACTGCTCAGGCAATTCCATCGTATCCTGGGTATGCTTCACCTAACCTGAATCAGCAGTTACCATTCGTGGCAACTTTAGAGTTACCTGATTTACACCGGTTAACAAACGATCCAATTGCTTACGCCCCTTGGTGGCCAGCGATCCCTCATAAACTTCCATTAGATATTCCTAAATTTAATGGAAATCCAGTGAAGATCCATCGAATCACGTGATGACATTTCATCTATGGTGTTCATCAAACACCCTAAATGATGATTTGATAAGGCTTCGCCTTTTTCAAAGGACGTTAACGGGTCCAGCGGCAAAATGGTATATTGAATTTCCTAGAGCTTCGTTCGACAATTTCAGTACCTTAGCCACGACTTTTTTAACCCATTTTCAATTACCGATAAGGTATGAAACAGGAATGGAAGTCCTAACCAACTTCAAACAAACAACGGCCACTCACATATCTGATCATATAGATGAGTGGCGACGTCGTTGTAGGATGGTAAAAACGTACGTTCCCGATCAGCTATTAGCTGAATGGTTTATCAAGTCATTACTTCCTACCATCACGGAAGATGTGGCAAAGGGGGGAGTCGTAACGGAAGAGCAAGTTATCGCTTGTGCACAATATCTGGACTTGGTCTATACTCAGTCTGGCACGCTCTACGACAAAATACCTGACGCCCCTAGACCGAAATTCTCAATTCCTCCTCCTCCTAAATCAAACAATGACTCTCATGCCGGCGATGGTGTGATTGGCATGACAAACGTGAAATCGACAAAGTCCACATCGAAGAAGGCCCATAAGATTTCAGATCAAAATGCAAAAGACGAAATTCTTGCTTCGGAAGTAAATGTCGTATCGATAGATAAGGGCAAAGAAACCAAAAAACCAGGAAGCAAGAAGAAAGGCAAAGGGAAGAAGAAGAAACAGGTTGAGTCATCTCCAGAAAAAACTTCTTCAAACCCTCCTGGAAATATGAAACCACCCCCCTCAGGGTGTCAGATATGTGATGACGATCATTGGAAGAAAGAATGTCCATACAAAGCTGAGCTTAAAAGATTCTTTAAGAGTTCGAAAACCTCAGCTGTGTTAACTGATCTGTTTCCAAATCCAGGAACAAATCTGGTTGATAGTGGAAATGCTTCCCCGTCTCAAGTGCTAATGTTTTCGATATCAAAATAGCGAAATGATGCTTTGATTTTGACAAGGAACAAAGATTACGGGAATCCACAGCTGTCGAACGACAAGGATAAAGATAAACCAAGTAGTTCGACAACAACTTCGACGGAAGTTGTACCACCCATCATTCCTAAATTAACAATAAAACCGCTAAAGGGAGTAGTACACAAGTCGACGTTTAATCCTCATGCTAGAGCGGCGCAACATTATAACATAGTGGAAGATTTGGCCCAATCGCCATCCGCTATGTCGACTCTTGAAGTACTACAAAATTGCCCATCCCAAAGGAAGGCTTTGTTATCAGCCATTGGTGGAGTTGATCCTAAAGATTCCAATCTTGTATCCTTCGACCACAAAGGATACAATCCTCAGTTACCAGCTCAACTAGCTTTCCTTATTCAAGTGAAAGCCCTCAACAAAACTGTTCATCAAACAATTATTGATGAGGGGGCATCTACATGTATTATGTTGATGAGTTGCTGGAAAACTTTAGGATCTCCAACCTTGTCGTGATCTTCGATTCCATTAAAAGCATTCGACGGAAGGACATATACCCCATATGGTATCCTAAATAACTTGAAGGTTGAACTAGGGGGAAAAACAGTAGAAATAGATGTTGAAGTCATCGATGGAAATCTTGATTACAACATCCTACTAGGAAGACCATGGATATATGCCATGGCAGCTGTTGTGTCGACCTATTTTAGAAAGATTGCATTTCCCTTTCAGGGGGGGATTACAATCGTCGACCAACAAAACTTCCTCCCCAATGGTTCACAAGTTACAGGAAGCATTCCCATGATCCATGGAAGCACCCATTCGCTTCAGAATATCGGAGTAGTCTTACTAAAATATCCTATACTAATGGGAACTTTCACTCTTCCACCTCCAATTGATTTGGCGGAAGTAGCGTCGATAGGAACCTGTAATATGATATCTTCCACAAAGATCTCAGAAAATGATATCAACATGGATCATGCAATGGTTTTGCCCCCAAGCCCAATAGAAATATTGTAGCAATCAATGTTTCTAGCATGGGAGGCAAGCCCAAATCAATTCTCATCAAGCGTTTGGATAGATAGGTCTAGAGAATATGGTACCCCTTCAGATCCTTGGTCGCGAGTGCATGGAACCGACGAAGGAATCGTACAATCAATGTTGATTGAAGGGGCACCATGGAATGACTGCCACCATCATTCCCTTCTTCCAGATTGTGAAGAAGATACTCAAGATGACCTTTATCATCCTTCAGTTTTTGAATTCCTATCAAATACTGTAAATATGGTGGATTTCGAGCGAAACTTATCCAACATTGAAGAGACTATAGCCGTAAATATCTCAACTAAAACGGATGTTGTAGAGAATATTTATGTCGGCAAATGTTGTTCTCCTTCAAAACTGGAAATATATAACGCTCTTTTTTGCGAATTCAGAGATGTCTTTGCTTGGTCATATGATGAAATGCCAGGCATTGACTCGAGTATCGTTGAACACGAAATTAAGATGTATCGAGATGTCAAACCGGTACGACAACGGCTCAGGCAAGTGCACCCCAAGAAAGCCGCTGCCATTAAGGCATAAGTTGAAAAACTTCTCCATGCTGGTTTCATCTACCCGGTTCCTCTAACCGATTGGGTATCGAATATTGTCCCCGTTATGAAGAAACAAGGGACAATTAGAGTGTGTGTCGATTATAGGGATGTAAATCAAGATTGTCTGAAAGACAACTACCCTACACCCTTCATCGACCAGATAATTGATGAATGCGCCAGATGCGAAATCTTTTCATTCATGGATGGATTTTCCGGGTATAATCAAATAAATATCCGCCCACAGGACCAGTCAAAGACTGCATTCATTTGTCCGTGGGGCACATTCGCCTATCGAAAATTACCCTTTGGTTTAAAGAACGCAAGGGCGACCTTTCAAAGGGTAATGAATTATGCCTTCCATGACATCAAGAACATCATTCAACCATACCTCGACAACCTTCTGGCTCATTCGCGAAAGCGGACTGATCATCTGCAACATTTAAGAGCGATATTTCTACGTTGCCGACACTACAAGATACGACTCAATCTGCACAAATGTGTATTTTGCGTCGGTTCTGGTCGTTTACTTGGCTTTGTTGTCTCCAAGGATGGGATTCGTCTCAACCCGTGCAAGGTCCAGGCAATCATAAATTTGCCTCCACCTTCAAATTTGCTTCAGATTCAGAAACTCCAAGGGAAAGCAAACTTTCTGAGGAGATTCATTCCAAATTACGCTGAACTTGCTAAAGGTTATACACGTCTTTTGAAAAAGGAGGTACCCTTCGTCTGGGATCAGGTTGCGCAAGCTTCCTTTGATGCTTTAAAAGATTCCTTAATAAAAGCATCATTAATGTACGCCCCCAATTATCAAAGAGATTTTAACCTGTATCTGGCTGCAGCAGATACAACCATCGCAATGGTTTTAGTTCAAGAAGTCGATGGAATTGAACACCCTATATATTATTTAAGTAAAAACTTAAATGATACAGAAAGAAAATATTCTTATGTTGAAAAACTAGCGCTTGCAGCTGTTCAATCGATACAACGATTTCGACACTATGTCCTCTTTCGGAAAACTACTATTCTGTCAGATTGCAACCCCATGACTTATATATTGTCGCGACAGTTGCTGGGGGCAAATATTCAAAATGGATAACAATCCTTCAAGAGTTTGATCTGGAATTTGTAAAATCCAAATAAAAGAAAGCTCTAGTTTTTGCAGAACTATTATGCGATCTCCCATCGTCGTCCAACGATGAAACATCCCAAGAATCAATTGTGGACGAGAATTTGTTTCTGATATCCACAAGCAATGAGTGGTATGGAGATATAATAATTTATCTCCAAACCCAAAAATTCAGGCCAAATACCTCTCACTCTGAATAGAAACGTATTCGATACCAAGCAAAAGACTACATGATTGTCGGTGATACACTTTACCATCGTGGTATCGATACAGTTCTGAGAAGGTGCATCACCCATGAGGAGGCCGAAAAAGCCCTGATTGAGTGTCATTCAGGCGCGTGTGGGGGGCATCAATCTGGATATGCTACAACACAAAAATTCTTACGAGCAGGATACTTCTGGCCAACCATGTTCAAAGATTGCATAACCGTAGTCAAAAGTTGCCATGCTTGTCAAATTTTTGATAGCAAAACCAGAAGACCACCCGCACCTTTACAGCCAATAGTTGTTGTTGGGTGATTCACCAAATGGGGCATCAATTTCATGACATGTAACCCCACCTCGACCGGGGGGCATGGGTATATTATAGTCGCCGTTGACTATTTTACCAAATGGGCAGAGGCGATGCCTACATTAGATAACACTGGTGAAACAACTGCCCTTTTCTTTTTCAATCATGTAGTCGCCAGATTCGGCGTACCATAGGCTATAGTCACGGATCATGGATCGCATTTTCGCAATCACATGATGCTCGAATTAGCTGCCAAACTAGGATTGTCTCACAACAGCTCTACTCCGTATTATCCGCAAGCCAACGGACAAGTTGAAGCGATCAACAAGGTCCTGAAGCGTATGTTGCAAAGGATGATCGGAGTTCACAAAAGAAGGTGGCACCTAATCCTGTACTCAGCCTTGTGGGCTTACCGAACATCGGTAAGGAATGCGACCAGGTTCACACCCTTCCAACTGGTATATGGCCTGGAAGCAGTCTTACCAGTCCAGTGCGGAATCTTGTCTCTTAAACTGGCAATCGATCTCCTCCCCGGAACTTCAGAAGAAGAGGCCCGTTTCTTGGAATTAATCCAATTGGATGAAACCCGTCGTGATGCCACTTTGGCTAATGAAGCCCATAAGAAACGAGTCAAGGCGCAATTCGACAAAAATGTCAAACCCCGTGTCTTCTCAGAAGGTGACTTGGTCTTGCTTTACGACCAAGAATCCGATAAATTGGGAGCAGGTAAATTTAATTCTTTAAGGATGGTCCCCTATATTGTTAAACGAGTGTTAGCAAAAGGAGCCTACGAGTTGATGGATTATGACGAAATTCCATTGGCGCAACCTCGTAATGGGTTGTACCTCAAACGTTACTATGCCTAGTAGTGACCAATATGCTTTTGTTATATTTTTGTTTTCGCTAAGAGTGTTTGTTTTGATCGAGTAATCCACCCTTTTACATTTATTGCAGATGTCAAACCCATTGGAACCATGCGTTGGATATGCCGACGGAGCGAGTCGTAGTTCGAGGAACCTATCCTCCGCAGCCTGGGCCACTTTTGATCCAAGCGGTGAGTTAGTAAGTTTCAGAGGTGTATGTATTGGTCAATCAACAAACAATATCGCTGAATATAGTGCGTTCATAGAACTTCTCTCTGATGCCATCACTCATGGTATACGCCGGCTAATCGTTAGGCTAGACTCACAGCTCGTAATACTACAACTCAATGGTATATATTCCGTCTGAAACCCAGCTATTTATCGCATGTTCCTAAGGGTTAAGATTTTGGAAAGACAATTTGATCTTATTCAATACCAGCATATTTCCAGAAACTTAAACACATTAACCAACTCATTAGCGAACTATGTGTTAGATAGACATTTGCGACATTTATAAAAAGAGGCACATCATCAATGTTCTACATGTGGATCACATAACTCAATCAGAATAAAACTCCGAAAATCAAAAATACATATATAACTGTTTATGGTTTACATATAATGTTCTGTAACCAAGACAAAATCGGTCACATGACCTAAAAACTCAAAATTCTAGGGGGCACCCTAGTCTAATGATGCTCGTGATAGCAAGTCACAGCCTGTGCGATCATGCGTAAGAGACGAGTCCATCGTCTAGGCACACCGGTAGTATGCCGTTGTAACTGCAAATGTAACTCGTCGATCCTCACATCTGGAATACTGAGAGTAAGGCTCTCAACCTGCTCCTGCACAGCTGTGAGAGTCTCGGCCACATCAAGTTCACGAAGGATAACCCTCCCGGCGGCCTCTCCTGCTGGGGCAGCGGCTGGCACTCTCAGGCGAACTACTGGATGAGCAGGACCAACATCTGCCTGCACACATGAGTTTGATTAAAGTCTTGATAGAATAAAGCATAAGGACATTATAAATAAAAACAGTAAACAATGATGTGGTCAAAGATTTTACCAATAGCGCCCCACTGCTCGCCATCCGGCAGTACCAAATCTGGATCACCCCGGAAGTCCATGCCAACATATGGATACTCGGAATAGACCATCTCTTGACGGTCAAACCACCTGAAGAAGGTATCAGAAAAAGAAATCTGAGATTGACCAGCATGCCTAGACATACGGTCAACCCATCTCTGCATGCGTGGTTCAGTAGGAGAAGGTAAGTCAAGTGCAATGTATTGCGGCTGCATCAGTGGTATCTTCTCCAAGGCAAAGGCGGTCAAAATAGAACCGAACCCAAAGTTCTTCAACCTCCCAGCCTTTATCTTGGTCAACTGACTTTTCATCACAAGAAGTACTGCATCACACTAGTTGAATATTTTCGATTGGAGGCATTCCAAGGCATGCTGCATATAGGATTTGTTGGCTACATGCAGAGACGCACTACCGGCCATCCTACCAAAAGTAAACAGGATAGACCTAAGGGACCTATTGGTGACATCACGGATGATGATCTTGCCGTCTTTACTCGGCTGAGATCCTTCCCTGCAATACTGGTGGACATAATCTCTCACAGAGTCACTCCTTCGGGCCGAACCTGACAAAGAGATGGGGGCACCCCGCCTCGACAAGCCAGTCAAGAAGTAAATGTCTACTGCACTCAAGGGGATAGATTTGCCCCTAATCTGGAAAACTTGATTGATAGGATCCCAAGCATCGATCAAATACTGCAGTAGGTTGATCTCCTGTCTCATGCTAGAGATGCGGAAGAACTTCAACAAACCACAGTTCCGTAGTGCGTTCACTGTAACCGGATCATGTAGGGCAATCACGTCCTCTTCTTCATGTTCTCGTTCTCGCCATGTAAGGGTCATTTTTCTCCAAGATGTCTGAAAAACAAACAAGAGGGGAGTTAGATCCTGATTTTGATGAGAAACAGGAAAAAAATTTCATCAAAAACTGTGCAACAAAATCCTTTTCTGCGCCCAACGCACCTGCACAGTGCTCCACCTGCGTTGAATGTCAAGCTGCCTTCATAATGGTCAACATTCAGCGCAGGTTTCGAATGCCCAGGGTGTGTTGATGGCAGAACGAACCCATCAAACCCCAGGGGCTCAGAAAAGAAGAGAATGAAGCACAGAATGCAGAAAGGAAACCATGAAATGAGAGAGCTGAGGTTTAGCTCCTACCTAGTCCAGACGGCGCCGAGAATCGTCCACAAAATCTCCCGAAATCAGCTGATGAAAATCAAGGGGTAAGAGGCATCTCCAAAACTCCAACAAACCAACTTCAAATGAAATGGTAAAATGAGAGGTAAAAACACTTTTTAATTGCTTTTTACGTAGTTCAAAGTAAAATATTAGCGTTTTTATCTCATTTTCAAGCAAATGTTGTTCATTTCTAACTAGTTTGATGAAGCAATTGAAAGTACAGTACTATCTTTGAAAAGGCGAAGCTATTTATGGTAAAAAATCAAAACTAGACCATGTTATCGAGCAGTTTTAGCACATAGTTCATGCTCGTTAAAAAATAAACATAAGACCGAGCAAGTGTTTCAATCCGCTTTTAAGCTCATTAAAAAATGAACTATCCTCCAGTAAATAACCATCGTGAATGTAACATTATCAGCCATTAAAGCCTTGGTCGTGTTTGCACCGTCACCTCCACTTTTCCATTGGCCGATCATTCACCTCCATTTGATTGTTTACCCATTTTGAGGAACAACTGCGAAGAGTGATTTCACTAGCCATCCTTGTGACACTGCCGTGATTGGAAAATTCCAACCCTTACCTGGAATCAGCTGCTACCCATTGTATCACTCGTTCCTCAAAAGACGAGTCTTCTTTAAGCTCTTTTCATCTGACTCGTAAAATATGAAAATATTGCCGAGTTTTGGCCTTCCAGCTCGTTAAAGCGACCGGAAGTGCTATCCCTCCTCTAGACTTTAATCTTTTTGGACCTGAGGGATTATTGCACAAAAAGATCGAGCGCTTGTATTGTTCGGCTCGTTAAAACTATCGAAAATTCATCCCTTCTATATTGTTTAATACTTTTTCGAACTTAAGGGATTAGATGACGAAAAAGGACTTCCGGAGTTACCTTTACGTCCCTTTTCAGACTCTCTAAAAATGAAAAGGACCGAGTTATCTTTGTCGCTAAACTCGTTAAAAACATTAATAGCGACAAACTTGTCTTTAGACGAGAACGAGTTTCACTATCGCTAGGCTCGTTAAAACATAGCGATGGGTTTGCCCGAAGGGAAAATTATAGAACAAGAATATGTTATGCTCCTCAAGCTTGACAAAAATAAAGAGGTACTGGTCAGCAATGACTGGGGAAAAATTGGGAAGAAACTCAAAGAACCTTTATTGGTAGCAAGTTTCTCTTGAACATGACACTTCCACTCCGTGCCTGAGTCGGGTTTGGTTGTTTCATTCACCGGTCACATCACCATGGTCTCGCCATAACATCCACCTTTGGGGTAAATGCTACCAATCCATCATATAAGTGTCGCCGACATGTTCAAGAGAAGTCATCCAGAGAAGTCACCCGTGTCCCATCCACTACCATACATTATACTTCATTCTTTCATGACCACCACCCTGAACCATATATCATCAGATCGTTTTCACCTCCATCAAAATCATTTGCTCCGTTCCGTGTCATTGATGTGGGATACATAAAGGCCCTCCTTTGATGGATCGCTTCTTGTCGACATCAGCTCATTATCCAAGAAGTTGATCTAGGAACACCCCCTTCAGTACTTTGAAGCTTGCATGCCTCAATGGCAAGTTTCTCACTTCCGGCGACAGGTATACATCAATGACCTTCGACCGAAATATTTTGCGTGGTGTTCGACGCCAAGTCCTTTATTCACACCACGTGAATTGTACTGCAGTACCTTGAGGGTCATTATCATTATCGGTGATTCCTCTCGCGCTTGTTAATAGTTTACATCATTGGCTGGTAATCAAGTGATGTCTTTCCATGTTCGACTTCAAAACATTTCTCACATGGATCGACTTGTACTTAGAGTGAATATCAGACGAGATTGAAGACCCCGGATCTAGTTTCATCCATCCAGGCTGCGATATATATTCAGGAAAAATAAAGACATTGACATGTACAAAATTGCATCATAGATAATCATCCTACCAAAAGGATGATGATTTCATCAAGATCATCAGTCTACCATCAGACGATTGTTTGTCCTATGTACATAAAAATGAATTTATAAAGCTGAGCATGGGAATGCCCGCCTCAGCTAGATCATGAAAACAGTATGAAAATAATGTATTGTATTGTATCTTATTACAGGTCTCCTCCCAGCATTGAAAGAACTTCGGATCCTCCTAATAAAGCATTTCACCCGATAAACGGCCTCATACTTTAGGGGGCAACTGTTATAGACATTTTTGTGCCTTACAGCTTTAAGCATGAAATGTGCATAATCCAAGGGATCCAAAGTCCCTAAAAGTGTTGTTCCTACCCCTAAAGGAACAAGGTCAACAAATGACAACTTCTCCCAGAAGTTCTCCACCAGAAACTGCTCAAAACTAGTCAAATCAGGATGAATTCAGATGCTCCACTAGCTGCCTGCGTTGCAAAGAACCCAAATACACTGGCTAGGTGCATTGCAACGCACTTGAATGCACTACCAGGGTGCGTTGAGTGGGAAATGACAAATGTCAAGCTCATTCAACGAGGTGGAAAGACAATGGAAGCTTCCAGAATCTTCTCCAATGACACTTGCCTCACTGAATTCGACCAGTGATGAGTAAGAGGCTCTCAACCTCCAAGTGGAAGCAAGAACTGACAGAAATAAGCCACAAGTCAAAACATAAGATAACTCATCCTCTCTTCTAACATCTATATATGGATCCCTCATCCCAGAGATCCAGAGGCTAGAATTTTGTACTTTGCAGAGAATTGGTGTTGGTTCTGGGATTGAGATTAGTGCATTGGGTGATTTATGCTTTGTTGGAGGTGAGGAAGGGATTCCTTTGCTGGGAGGTAGATGCTGGATCGGGACTCACTTGGTTGTATCTCCTCTTGGACTTTCTTATCATATCAATAAAACTATTTGAGTTTCTCCTACATGCTGTGTATCAATGATGCTTTGTTATATTTGCATGTTTAGCTTAAATATGATCCTAAGCTATTTATGAATGTAAATCTATGTATTTTGTGTAGTTTTCCTCTTCTGTGATCTTGCAGGAACTTGGTGAAGCTGGGCCAGTAAGGGAGCAGGTAGCGGGAAGCAAACAAAGAGGAGAGCGATTGGATCAACAAACTAGCGAAAGACACAGGTTAGTTACATCCTTCCTCTTCATTTACATTTCATAAAGAAGAATACGAAAGTAGTTTTCCTTGTTTGTTGCTAAGGCACTGTCACACCTTAGAGTGGGATAGGGGCGTTCTGAATAGATACTTTTCCCAACAACAACATTGCCCCAAGATCTCTTTGATACAAAAATTGATCTATGATGCAAAACTTTTCTACTTTCAATTAGAGAAAACAAGTTTTGGTTTTGGGCAAATCTAGAGGTGCTTGTAGATGTTGGAATACATATAGAATATTAACATACCACTCCGACTCTGCAATTTTTTCTGGAACTTGTTGATTTCAACTTGAGTCATCTTCTTCCACCAGGACATCCAAGAAATTAATTTGAAGTCACTGTAGATTTGACTCGGCCATCATCCGAGCTAATCATTTTCCTTTAATCATCCTTGTGCATTTGAGTTTTCATGTCATACTCAAGTAAGGAGGAAATCCATTTATCCCTCCTCCCATCTAGATCATTGTGAGTTAGAATATCTTGGACTATGACACTTGGTAGATAAGCAATAATATATGAATGCAAAACATAAATTTAGAAATGCTTCAAAGTGTTTACGTGAGAAAAAGAATTTTTTTCCATAATATCATATTTAAGAGTAGCATATATCAGCATTATACTAAAAAATTCTATGGCTTTCTCTTCTCCCTGTTGATTCTCTTGCAAAAAAATAACTGCAATATTGTGCTCTGAGGCAAAAGAAAAAACAATAAAATGACGTGTGTAGTTTGGAATAACAAGCATAGGGGCACGGGAAAATGCAAATTTAACTCCATCAAATTATTTTTTGCTCTATTCATTCCATTTCACTTCGTTGTCTTTTAACATTTCTGTAATTTTCCTTAGAATTATGCCAGATTGGGAATAAACGTAAAAAACTAAGCCACTAAGAAAAGATTGAATCTCCTTCTTACTTTTGGGGATATCCAATTTATGAATTCTTGTAATTCTGCTATAATCAATATTGATGTCTTCTTTCGAAATTATATGGTCCAACAAATTACCCTCCTCCAGCCCAAACAAATATTTTTGGGGATTTGATGGAATTCCATACTTTTAGCAATTTTCAAGAACTTCCCTCAAGTGCTCCAAATGGTCATCATCTCACTACAAATAGATAGTAATATCATCAAGATATATTCCTAGAAATTTGCCCTTCTCCTCCATGAAATTTATATCGATAGATCACTGAAATGTCACTCCCGCGTTCATCAAACCAAATGACATCTTCGGATATTTGAGGGTCCCCCACAGTGTACTAAATGCAGCCTTATCTTGGTCTTCTGGGTCAACCAAAATCTGGTTGTACCCCCAAAAACCATCTACTAGTGGCATTCTCCTTACACCCACCACATTTTGAAGGATGCAATCCATTTTTTGCAATGGATAGTTGTTCTTGAGTAGCACTCTGTTCAAGTTGATAAAGTATACACACCATCTAATTTCTCCTTTCTTTCTCTGACTCATACTAAGTTAGATAGTCAATTAGAAAAATATGAGAGGTATTATAATGCCAACATCAAATAACTTTCTTACCTCATTCTCGATCAAGGGCAGCATCACAGGATTCGTCCTCGGAAAATTCTATTTAAAAGGCTCTTGATATTCCTTGATTGATATTATATGTTGTATGGTGCTCCTGTCATACACCTTCATGTCTTCGTAACTTCAGGAAAATACATCAGAAAATTTGCTGAATAGGTCCAAATATTTAAGCTTTAGTTTTGGACTCAAATCCTTCAACAACTTTATCACCTTAGGGTTACCTTCTGTGCCTATTTTCCATTCTTGCACTCCTTCCCTAGGAGGCACCAACTTCGGCCTCTTAGCCACATCATTATGATCAAAAATCTCTTCCAAAGGGACTAGACCTTTTGGAATGACATTGTCTTTTAGCTGTAGCACATTAAATTATGTCCCTTGCTTGTCCAATTCTTCTTTCATCTAATTTCTAAAGCTCTCCTTATCTATATCTTCCCATCCATAGTCCTTTTGCAATCTCATCTTGGAAAATTCCTCCACAAACAAGAAATTTTCGAACTTCTTTTCATTTTGAAAGACTTGCTAATACCTCATGTTATCCTGGATAACAGTTCTGTATTTTACTTCCATGTTGTACTTAATCATAACATTGCTAGAACTCTCAAAATCAGAGGTTGATGTAGCTAAGGCATCTGCAACTACATTTTCTTTTCTATGAACAACTAAAAAACTATACTCATAAAAATTTTGCAAGCCATCTAGAAAAATATTTTGGTAACCACACATCTGACAATGTTTTGTCTATTACTCTCCTCTAATATGCTTGATGACTAGATTTGAATCACCATAAACAACTATTCTTATGGTTCTTAATTTATTCAAAGATTTCAAACCCATAAGGAGTGCTTCATACTATGCCACATTATTGGTACAATAAAAAAACAACTTGTATGAACACGTTCTGGTCTTTCTGACTACCAGGTTGACTATCCATACACCAACACCATCACCTTCTCTTCTTACTTCTCCATCAATGTGCATGGTCGATAGGTGCTTCTTGGGTTCTTTTTCCTTGAAAACTTGAACCTGTTCTTGAACCATTTTTCTGCTCTATTTTCAACCCTCTTTTTTAAACGTTGTACATTATCTTCTTCTATCTCTGATAACAAAACTGTATTTTTCTCTTCTACATTGGAACAACTAGAATTAAATAGAATAAAATAATCTAAATCAAAATGAACAACATATACTAGATGATCTATAGGCTTCTCCTTGTTATTGATGATCATATATTTCATGAGTGTTTCTCTATAAAAACCTCCTTATTTAACGACAAAATATTGAGACAATGTTGTAAGACATATCGGCCTGCATTGCACCCTGTATCTTTTCCATCGACAATCTTCATAAGATCATACCATATATGGGAGGTATGTCTAGTACAATGATGTTCATCACCATACTCTGAAAATGAATAGGAGTTAAAGAGGCTACCAAATCCTTGATCAATTCTAGGAACTTCAACTTGCTGGAATCAAAAGAATACCTGTCTTTGTAAGGCCTAGTGATATCAAGTCCCAACCTCTCCATAATCACTTTTAGCATCAAATTGTCTGAAGCTGTAGAATCCAGCATAGCATTGTGAAATATCTGATCATGCACATTCAGACTAAAATAAAAAGGAGGCACATCCCCATCCTATCTTATGTCATCAATCCTCAACCAAAAAATGATAGCTAGATGATTGTCATGTATATTAACAATATCATAGTCTTTATCAATTCTTAGTGCCTTTAAAATGTGTGCTTTATGTTGATCATTTTTCAATAATTCATGAAGGGAAATGGAGATTTTCAAATTTTCAAGCTTTGTTTTAGAATTAGAACGATTTGGTCCATCCTTTACCTCCTTTGGAACAACATATTTCTTATCTGCAGTCCCCTTTCGAGCATTCTCTTTCCTCTGCAAAAATGTGATTGGAGGATATTTCTTTCGAACACTGCTACTTG
The DNA here is from genome assembly GCA_031772625.1 of Pinus tabuliformis. Classification (NCBI taxonomy): domain Eukaryota; kingdom Viridiplantae; phylum Streptophyta; class Pinopsida; order Pinales; family Pinaceae; genus Pinus; species Pinus tabuliformis. The sequence continues at coordinate 1,272,175,813 of CM062804.1, forward strand.
GGACATCTTTCTTCATATCGTTGGTTGGCACATCTTTCCTTGTTGCATTATTTCCAACATCTTTCTTCGTACTACTTCCCACATTCCTACTCATTACATTGTATTTCCTTTGGACCCATAGGATGGAATTTTGATACCCCTTTCTATACTCTTCGAATTCAGCCATCATTATGTCACCGTGGGACTAGGAAAGCAACCTTTCTCCCTCTTCTGTTACAAGACTTTCACATTTCCCTTGTTCTCACTTCTCCTGCTTGGTCACAGACATATTTTGTCACTCATCACCAAAGTGAAGAATTTTCTCTTCTGGTGATTGGTCATATTCCTCATCCTGATCGTGACAATAATTCTATTGGAATTTTGGCCTTATCTACTATTGTGATTGCTCTGGACCTTTCTTCTCTCTTGGCTTGTTTTGAATTTGTGGTTGTCTCCAGATATTAGGATTCTATATCTGGGGACTAGTTTGTGGCTCTCTAATAGCATCCCAATCAGTTAATGTGATCTTTTCCATCATCTTCTCCATTTTTTTACCAAGGTGTCAAACTTTTCATCAGAGGAAGAAGCAAGCTCTTCTTTTATATTTACTTTTCTTTCCAACTTCATTTTGGACTTATTCGCCAACAAAATGGCCTTTACACTTACTGTAATGTTTTGCATGTCTTCTGGTGTTGGTGGATTTCTCTCTCCAAGTAGGTATTCCTTCTAAAGATGAAAAGCATTAGGATAATAGAGTGATCATAATCCAGGAGGAGACTTTATATTAGCAGGTATGGAATTGTACACCTTGTTGAAACATGTTGAGAAATCTTGGACTATTTCAGAAGGATGTCTTTTTATATTATCATACTCAGAAAGCATCTGTAGCATATTCTTCTTCTCATCCCATCTAGCAAGGAAGGCATCCTCCATTCCTTGAAAAATAGGAAGGGTTCCACAATGAATGGTTTTTATCCAATTATTAACATCATGAGAGAAACTTTGAGCAAACAATATCATTCCAATATCTTCCTCATCTACTTCCTCCATGTGTACAAAATCATTCACCTTATCCACATCTTGTTGAGAAGTGATCTCTCCTATACCATCATATTGGGGAAGTGTCTGGCCATAAACATGGGGTAGATAATGCAACTAATAAGGTAGAGTGAGAGGGGCATATATTTCTACCATAACTACTACTTGAGTAGTTGAGCATCTTGTAGGTAGTGTAAATGGAATAGAGGAGGATGGAATAACTTGGTGGATGGATGCTATAACATATGATGTAGGAACAACAGATGGTGTAGGAAGAACATATGATGAAACAATTGTATTTAAATTTAAACTCATATGAGTCACCAATATAATAGGGGTTGCAGCTTTTGAATGGACCATTTTTTGAGAAAAGACTACTTTCTCAGCAGTGTGTTGAACTTTACTAACTAGAGCTTTGATTTTAGGCTCTATTTATGAAAGTGGGATGTGAGGACTAACAAGGATGGATCGACCAGAGCTTCCAGAATATAAGAGAGAGATCTTGATATGGGGAAAGAAGCCTCAAAATAAATATGCAATTTCTTAGCTATAGTAGAAATTTCTGCCAAAGAATAATATCTCTCCAAAGGGACATTACTTGGTTGACTCTACAAAAAAATTCTCTCCTTCCTAAGCAATCTTTCAGGATCATTCACAATCACCAAAGGGTTGGGGTCAGGATTTCATCTAGTATACATCTTAGAAGTAATATTTTACTGCACAAGTTTGCATGCAACCAGTTTCAAAAAACAATTTGGTCATCTTGAAGGTCACAACCTATGAATACCTAGCAACGTGCTACCTATAGGACTAGGATGAAACTCTCAAAACAATATAACTTTCTAGGGAAAATTTAGCTCTCATTCCCTAATAATTACCCCAGAATGTTAGCATTCTGTAATTTCCTTTGGCTATAGGGAGGAAACCCAGAGGCAACCACAAACCACTTGGAAGTTAGAATCTAGGCTTTCTAGGTTTAAAGAGGGCTCTCTCTATAGGATTTGAGTCGCTAAATTCACTAAATAGTTTAGATTTCAGGCTAGGTATGATGACCAAAGGATGAATTTATGTGGTGGCTTCAATGTAACTAAAGGAAGAAAAACTCACTTCACACAAGTTCATCCTTTTAAATATTCAATTGAAGAAGGGATGATGATGATATCCTCAGCAGGGGCAAGATATGAAACTATGTTGGTAATTAAGAAATTCACTATAGTAATGGATGAACATAGAATTATAAGTGAGAAGATGAGCATCAAACTAGGATGAATTAAAATTTCTTTCATAATAACAAGAGATACATAAATGTTCAACAGATACAAAGCAGAGCACAAGGTAAATTATGTAAATTCTCTTATTTGAGCATGAAGAACTATCTTAGTACCACATAAACATAAGTAATGATAATAATGATAGAGACAACACACATAACAATAGAAATATGGCACAAGAATCCTTGGAAAAATATCTTCGACCTTCTTCTATTCACTTGAAAATACTTGAAAAATACAAAACAATTTCTCTTACAACACTAATCAATCAATAATCAACAAACCCATTCTACATTGCCTTTCAACATCTTAAATAGGCTTACAAAATAAAATATTTTATGACCAAATTGAATGAATGAGTGATCCATTCATAATATATGGAAACTCAAGACACGAAAATTAGTGTCTGCATAAACAATCAGACTCAACAATTAAAAATGGTGTATGTGGAAAAAACTACAACTATTTTCCATCATGGTTCATTTGTTTCTTGTTTCGTTAGCTCTTCCAACTTATCAGGTCCATCTTCTTGAACATTTTAGGTCCCTCTATCACTAGAATTAAAAAGGGGAAACAATGACTCCTATGTTTTTCACTGCAACTATGCGGTAACACTCCCTGGCCTGTTTATTATATTTCTTCTTTTTTGTTACCAAATGGATGATAAGGGGTAATGTATGGAATGTGCAAGAGTGAATCTTTTTCAATCTGCCTAACTGATGGGGCTTAGGGGAAACATTTCTAGTAAGAACTTAAGAGCTTAGGGCCAAGCCCTATAGTTGTGATGGGGGCCAATTCTTTGTGATATCGTATTATAAACAATTAAAACTGAAACACATGGGACCACATTATATTTTACATGGTCCCTCTAAATATGGCAAGTCAAAGATCGATGATTTCATGATGCCACACTTGGTTATAGCCCTCAAAACTCACTAACTTCGATCCATGACATGGCCTGATCCATGTGGAGGAGGGAAGAGGGAGGGCCTCATGCCTTGGTTATCACATAAAGTTCTGTATTAACCTTTCCACATAAATTCATGACTCATAAAAAAAAAAACTTTACATAACACACCTTTTTTTGACTGAGAAAATTATGTCCATTTACCATAGTCCTCTCAGTTCTTCATGACTGTGATTTAGCCCTCGTATCAAATCCCCATTTCCTTTTGACATACAACACACATCCATCGATCATTGATTTCTGATCCATGATCTCATCCTCTACCACGTGTTCTTGACATCTTTCTCTGTGACGTTATTGGCATGTGTCACCTTATGAGGGGTGACATGTATCAACCATTTTTGGCCCATTCTAACACCTAAAAATGTTGAATCCTCCTTCCACATGTCTAGCGTATAGCCACATCATTAGTGACGTTATATGCTATGCGGTATATCAGAACTGACATGCATCCCTTTGCGAGGAGAGAGAAAAGGCTCAACCTTCTCTATTTTGTTAAGAAAATCCTTTGTAAACATGTTTTCGGACATCCTCACACTTTAACGCTAGAGGCCTATTTTATCACAATAGCAAATATTTCCTCTCACATCGCGATAGCGTATCAATGTTTTCAACTTGAAGACCCTTTGTAAATTGGCAATCGTTAATATGTGATGGGACATGGACCTTGCCTATTGTCAATTACGATGAACCTTCGAACTATGGGATGCATAGTACTTCGGACCTCCGATCACTGGTTTTTCTCCCAACGATCACATATCGGCACTCTCGATATGCGATGCACATTCCTCTTGTTCTCGATTCTCCTCCTTGGTCACATACATAGTTTATCACTCATCACCAAAGTGAAGAATTTTCTCTTCAGGTGATTGTTCATATTCCTCATCCTAATCCTAAGAATAATTCTATTGGAATTTTGGCCTTATCTGCTATTGTGATTGCTCTAGACCTTTCTTCTCATGTGGCTTGTTTTGAATTTGGGGTTGTCTCCAAATATTAGGATTCTATATCTGGGGACCGGTTTGTGGCTCTCTAATAGCATCCCAATAAGTTAATGTGATCTTTTCCTTCATCTTCTCCATTTTTTTTACCAAGGTGTCAAACTTTGCATCAGAGGAAGAGGCAAGCTCTTCTTTTATAGTTACTTTCCTTTCCAACTTCATTTTGGACTTCTTCGCCAACAAATTGGCCTCTACACTGACTGCAATGTTCTGCATGTCTTCTAGTGTTGGTGGATTTCTCTCTCTGACTAGGTATTCCATCTAAAGATCAAAAGCATTAGGATAATGGTATAATCATAATCCAGGATGAGACTTTATATCAGAAGGTATGGAATTGTATACCTTGTTGAAACATGCTCTGAAATCTTGGACTATTTCAGAAAGATGTCTTTTTATATTATCATACTCAGAAAGTATCTGTAGCATATTCTTCTTCTCATCCCATCTAGCAAGGAAGGAATCTTCCATTCCTTGAAAAATAGGAAGGGTTTCACAGTGAATGGTTTTTATCCAATTATTAACATCACGAGAGAAACTTTGAGCAAACAATATCATTCCAACATCTTCCTCATCTACTTCCTCTGTGTCTACAAAATCATTCACCTTATCCACATCTTGTTGAGAAGTGATCTCTCCTATACCATCATATTGGGGAAGTCTCTGGCCATAAATATGGGGTAGATAATGCAACTAATAAGGTAGAGTGAGAGGGGCATATATTTCTACAATAACTACTACTTGAGTAGTTGAGGATCTTGTTGATAGTGTAAATGGAATAGAGGAGGATGGAATAACTTGGTGGATGGTTGCTATAACGTATGATGTAGGAACAACAGATGGTGTAGGAAGAACATATGATGAAACAACTGAATTGAAATTTAAAATCATAGGAGTCACCGATATAACAGGGGTTGCAATTTTTGAATGGACCATTTTTTGAGAAAAGACTACTTTCTCAGCAGTCTGTTGACCTTTAGTAACTAGATCTTTGAGTTTATTTAATTGTTGTAATATATTTCTACCAAACTCTATTTCTGAAAGTGGGATGTGAGAAATAACAAGGATGGATCGACCAGAGCTTCCAGAATATAAGACTAGGATCTTGATATGGGGAAAGAAGCCTCAAAAGAAATATGCAATTTCTTAGCTATAGTAGAAATTTCTGGCAAAGAATAATATCTCTCCAAAGGGACATTACTTGGTTGACTCTATAAAAAAATTCTCTCCTTCCTAAGCAATCTTTCAGGATCATTCACAATCACTAGAGGGTTGGGGTCAGGATTTCGTCTAGTATACATCTTAGAAGTCATATTATATTGCACAATCTTGCATGTAACGATTTTCAACAAAACATTTGGTCATCTTCAAGGTCACAACCTATGAATACCTAGTAATGTGCTACTTATAGGACTAGGATGAAACTCTCAAAACAATATAAATTTCCAAGGAAAATTTAGCTCTCATTCCCCGATAACGACCCTAGAATGTTAGCAGTCTAGAAGACACTGATCAATGGGCTATTCTAACATTAGAAATACATGATAAGAGGCTAAAAGCTTGATTCCTAGCATTAGGACTCTAACAAACCTCATAAGATGTCTTTGAAAAAATGTATATATATTGGGAGGAGAGACAAAGTGAAGTGATGTAAGCCTCTACCAATGTCTTGGTCATTGCTTATATGAACAAGATATGTATACACATGTGAAGCAAAGGAGTTGAATTTGAACATGTGAGAAACTGTCTCATTACCAGTCAATGATGAGAATTGTTAACAAATGCGAGTATGGCCAATGATAAGGATGATGGTCTCCAGGATGCACTCTAAAATCTAACAAGTGTGAGAAGGATGTTGTCATCAAACACTTGCAGAATCATTCAACTTGAAGCCAATGATGAAAACCCCTAATCAAAAGCAAGGTAACTTTCCACTCAGGACTTCAAGTTCCTGGGTACTGTTACGTTTTTGGATATGCTTCCTAGATAGAGTGTTGAAGTTTATAGGAAGAGATATGTCAAAAGGCAGGTAATCAAGTGTCCTACATTAATTGACATGAAACGAGACAAGAATGATTTTTTTGGAGATAAATTTCTAGCAATTGGTCAAACAAACAGATGTAAATTTTGAAGTATATGATGGATGTTTGATACGTGAAGCAGAGGATAAATGAATCCCTTAAAAAATAGAAGGAATGACATCAAGGTTACTAGGAAACTTATACTCATGAACACCAAAGAGTGTTAGGATAAAAGGATGCAGGAACATCAGTGTATGAATGCCAAACTCATAGGATGGTAACAATCAGTGAGAGGTCGACAAAAGAGTTTCTCTCATGAAGTGCCATGTTCAAGGGATAAATTGCTGCCAAATTTTTTTTCTGAATATAGATATTGAGTCACTGTATTGTCAAACTTTTCCCGATTTGTTTAAGTTTAACGAATCTATATGGGTAGAATGGTTCGTATTTTTATATCTAAAGAGTCTAAAAATATTATAAAGGAGAACTCAAGGGGGGTACCTTTGTCATGTTTTATGATCGGGTGCGACAAAGGGTTAATAGTATACCTGACATAGTTCATTTTCCATAAGATACTATGTCCAGATAAAGTGATAAACCCATGCTCAATAGACATCTACCTCATTTTGTTAGAACTACCAGGAGTCAAAGTGAACTCGATAGATATTTTAATTAGTTAGACGAAGAAAAAATCAATATATCTTCATAAAGCTTTAACGAGTCACATGAAGAAAACTTGATATGTCTTTTTTTATTTTGAGTGAGAAAATGTCCCAAAAATAAAGTGCTCATATCTTCTTCATAGGAGTTTCACAAGCATGAAGAAGTTAACTAAGGGATTTTTCAGTTCAAGAGAAAGAAAAAGTCCCAAAAAAGATCATGCTCATCCATAGTCAAACTTTCTTAAGAAAAATTCAACAGCTTATCAATACGTCGCATGTTTAAACAATATAGGAATGGAAAAATTCATTTTTGATAACTAGATAGAGTGAGTCATACCTCCAGAGTGACTATAAGAAGGGTGACATTCCTTCATTTTTTTGTCTTTTGAGAGTACTCTGGAGAGAAAAAGGAGAAGAAATTTTCCGAATGGTTATGAGCAATGTAATTGACCATTCGGCATGCTACTAGTTCCAGGTAGATGGCTTAATCCCTATCTTGTGTTTAAATACTTATTTTAGTCCTTTTGATGGTTGATTTTGTAGGCATGAGAAAGCCCTAGGTTTCTCGGTCGTCTAACACAGTCACCCAGGCTATGGGGAACATTAAATTCCCTACCCATGAAAGCGTGGGTCGTTGCCACAATTTGTGGGTACTCAAGGTCCATGTTTGTGGTGCAAGAGAAAGATAAACTTGGTTTTCATCATTTCCTTGGGGTTTTTCTAGGTAAAGACTTATCCAAGGGTTATGTTATGTAGGAAGTAAGCCTACAACATTAGTTTATGGAGATAAATAGCTTTGTGAAGGTGTGGGTTGTTGAAATATGTCAGACCTGACCTAATGAAGGGTTAGGAGGATCTCCATAACTGGATCATCCAATGGTGGGATGAAAGATAGGGTGTTTTTAGGATTGGGGACCACGAGCACTCGATTGGAAGATACAATATATATTTCCTCATTGGTTTATCATGTAGCACTGCATGAGTAAATGTGACAGGAAGGGGAGTTGATCTAACGACCACCATGGAGTTGGACCAAACATTCTGCACAGAAGGAATTCGGCTAGTGAGAGATAATATTTCTATGGATAGGATCAGAATAAGACCGGTGAGGGTTATTCTATGGATGATCATATGCCTTGCAAGTTCTAAGAGCTAGGATGTTGTTAAAAAGGCCCAGTTCCTACTAGAATTAGACTGCTTAAAGTTGCATGTATTTAACTGGCATGAGGGAGTCCTCCATCAGGTGAAAGAAGAGATGAAAACTTGTAAGACCTAGGGCTAAAGAGAGCTTGGATATAGTAATTTTATCGTGTCCTTTATACTTGAGAGAGTGCCTATGATAAGACATCGCATGAGACTAGGTATAGTCAATCCCATGGAGCCTAGACAAGATTAATGGGAATCACTAGCACCTCGAACTCAGGCGGAATTGATTCGACACTTTGTTGAGTATGACTTCTTTGAATGGTTCATTGGACAAATCTTGATGATTGAGGATTATCCTTATGTAGGCATGAACTACTAAGGGGATCCATAAGTGATATTACCACCCGACACTCAGTGGGAGCCACAACGTAAGACGATCGATCAAAGTACACAAAGTATTTTTTGTCTTTTTAAGTTTATGCAATTTTTTTGTTTTATGGGTGAAAATGTTTTCACATGAAGCATTTTCTTGATGCAAACATGGCACCATTACATCCTACAAGTATGTCTTGCCATGCTAGGTGAGGTGATAAACTACCTGGGGCTGGAGTAATAGTAGAGGGTGTAGCAGCAATCAAAGAGGGAGATGACACATAGAATCTCCACAAGGTTGGTCGAAAACTTGAAGGATTGAGCATGGATGTGATGCCCCTTCCCATGAGAGAGATATTGGTCCATAGGTAGTGACACATAGTGGGTGTGCCAGAGTGGTTTCTATGCCTCTTAGGAGGTTAGCTAGAGTAGTCATTTATTACCATGAGAAATAAGCTCAGAAGGAGTAGGTTACACTACAAACAAAATGGTGATTGGTTAGGGTCATGCCTCTAATGAACCTTTAAGGTCTTTCACCAATGTCGCATATGGTTGTGGTCCTTAAAAAAACATTGTTGTAAGTGTGTATATTGATGATCCTTTAAGGCTTGTCACCAAAACCATTTTCATTGACACTTTTGGTGAGGCTCTTTAAAGGTCCGTCACTAATTCTCTCTTTGGTGACACTTATAGTGATGATATTTTATTGATCCTCACCAATGCTTTTTTTCACTACTTTTGGTGATGGTCAAAAAATGTTCATCATTGATCATTCCAATGATTTTTTGATAAGGTTATGTGCATGTTACTATATTTTTTGTCAAAAGATAACAAGAAAATAGTTTTGGAGACTTTTTCATTATGTGTCTAATGCCATAGTGATTAGAGTTAGTTAATTTTTTAAGAAGTAATTAGTGTGTATCATTTCCCTCAAGTAAGGAGAATATAATTTTCCTAGAAATTCAATACATGTTTTATCTTTATTAGGTTTATTATCTATCAAATTCCCTTTAGATAAAGTTCCAATAGAGTGTGTATCAAATATATTATTTAATACATAATCAAGCTCTGTCAACTATATTCATGAGAGAGACCTAGAAATCCTCAACCCTCTTGGCACACCTTAACATGCTTTGGGACACACTAACATTCCTTAGCACCCAGCATGTCTTGCAATACATCTATAGCTATAATATCTTGCCATGACTATGACAACCAATCACCTGTTGGTAGACCGTAAAATAACATAGTAGTGTCCTAGCATGTGTTGGCATGCCATATAATCCCTACCATTCCCTAGAACACTTTAGCATGCATTAACATACATTAGGGCTTGGCACACATTGGCACTTGGCATGTACTGGGGCCTATTATTTGTGTGCCTATCATGACCCTTTTGAAAAATATAAAGTCATGGCTTATTAACCCTCTTATGTGTTCATTTCATTGAATTTTAGCTTGGTTCATGCTTTTTCCACCTTGAAACTCCTTGAAACATACTAGAATACCCTGACACCCTACACATCCTAGCATGCATTGGCACTATTTGACACATGTTAACACGTAGTGGAACTCCCTAGCACACTCTAGCACTTCTTGGCATGCCCTGATATTCCCTAGCATGCCTCACCTGTGGTTAATGCAACTTGTCACTCCCCCCTTGGCATGTTAGCTAGCATTCATTAACACTCCATGGCACACCCTCATATTCATTCACTTCCATTCATTTTGACCTAGTGATTCCTTTTGTTTCGCTAATGCTCCCTAACACCCCTCATCATTCATTACCACTCTTTGGCATACCTTAACACTCTTCAACATGCCTTGCCACTTCATAACATATGTATCACTCCCTAACACACATTGGCGCTTGCCACATGTTGGTGTTTGGAAAGTCTTGCCATGTCTATCATCCATTGAGATGCCTTGGTATGCTTTGGAATGGTTTAATATTAAATTTATTTGAGGTAAATTATTGGAAAGTAGATGAGAAGTAATAGACGAAGATTTAGCACCTAGAATGCACTAACACTTGACACTTGGCAGCTATTGGAACCTAGTGTTGGTGTGCCTAGCATGCCCCTCCTGGAAAAGGTAAATTGTTGACTTATTAACCCTATGATGTGTTCATTTCCTTGTATTTTAAATTTTTTATCATTTTTGTTGCCTTGAAAATCCCTAACATGTATTATCACACCCTTGCTCATCTTTGCATGCCTTAGCACTTGGCACATCTTAGCATATTTGACATGCCTTGAAACTATCGGTCACATATTAGCATTCCCTTGTACGCCTTGGCACTCATGCCCTCACAACTAGCCTTATTTTTTTTCATGACTTGGGAACCCAATCAAATACTATTATAGGACAAAATGACCTCCTCATTAACTCAGAGGTTAAAGACAAGATTACTAAAGCAAAGACCACAATTGCAGGTCTTGATTCCACACTAACGCTCTCTGCACATTGCTAACCTACTTTATAAAGCTTGTTAGCAAGCATAGAGTATTGTTAGTCACCCTGCTAACTCAAGTTGTTAGACCAAGGGGAGAGTTAGTGAACCTAAGGGAAGTTCAGAAGGTCAAGCCAATGAATCTAGTCATAAATATCTAGATATTAATCCATAAATTTGCTCAAGAAAAGCACGAAAACTCCAAAAATCAAGATATTTGGAGAAATTCCAATCTAAGAATGAAGGAAAATGGGAAAAAGCTTGAAAACAGGGCAGGTTCATGGCTTTTTCCCTAATGAACTCTAGGAGGAGCTTGGCAGCCCTAATTTGATTGCTACATAAGCAGCGAGAGGGCCATTGTGAAAGAGGTTAGAGCATTTGGAAGGATAGCCCATAGAGTTATTGTGAACTGTCATATTCTTGAAGAAGTGAGCTGAAAGAAGGAGAGAGAGAGAGAGGAAGAAGGGGCATAGGAAGGCTGATACAATGGATGGTTGTAATCACTCTTCCACTATAGATATAGAATTATAGTTGTGTTCCCTACTCCATAGCGTCTGTAATGTTGTTCATTTGTTTTTTCATTCTGATGCTTATTGAGATGAGTAGTTAAGCTATACACTAATATATGTTTATTGTGCATTCTTACATTAGTTTTCAAGAGCATATGTTGTGATTGGTTTGCCTTATCCTTTGTGCAGGAATTTTCTTGGAGCCAGCCTTGAAGGAGTTCTTCATGCCACATAGAGATCCCCAAGCAAATCTAGAAGGAACTAAAGGTGATCCTCTTTCCATACCTTGTCAATTTATGTTTGATAAATGAATATGTAAGTAACTTGGTAGCTTTTGCAAATAATCTTCGTGTCTGTCGAATGTCCCAGGAAGGCATTTGAGGGTTCCCAATCAAGATGAACACCTATGATAGCTAGATACATGGTAACACTCATGGCAAGAAATTTGTCAGTAGAAAACCAAAATGAACTTCAAGACTGACTTGCAACATACATGTATGACTAATCATGAAGGTTACCCAATTTCCACTGGGAGGTCTGCAGACTGACTACCAAGACTGCACAAGGCACAGTCTGGGTTGTTGGTAGGCTGATTAATTGCTATAGCTATGCAATGCATAGCCTAGTCTAGTTGTTGACTCATGGGCTTGTGCAATGTGCAATCTCAACTAGAAATGGTTGCAGGCTCAGTGACTGCATTGCGCAATTTTCTGGGCCAGCAGTCATTGTCCCTTAGAATTGTGAAATGAAATACTGACAGTCAGTGGGAATAAATGTGCATTTCCTAAGAGGGAGACAAAGCCTTCCCTCTCAGGATTATGTAATACTGTCTTAGTGAGGTAGAGTCCATGCTAAGGCTACCCAGACTCGCCAATGGGTAACTGAAAGCGAAGTGAATGTGGATGCATGGCAATGCTGAGTGTAAGAATAAGTCAATGATCATGCATACAAATGGTGAATGATAGATTCATAAAATGGAACAACATGCATGTGAATGAGGTGAGTCACCAAATTAGCAACCATTTGTGAAAAATAGTTTCATGCAGTCGACAACAGTGAGATGTTAATGAAAATTGAAACAATGCTTGTACAAGCTAGTATGCATCAAAATGAAAATAGCCACTCACTGAAATGAAACATACAACGTTCATATGAATCGAAGCCCAGAAAGCACTACAAATGCAACGGAAGACATGGAAAGTGGGCTTAGCCTAAAAAAACTTAGATAAATTTGTCAAAAAATTCTAGATGTGATGTGGGATCTCAGAGCTACAATTTTGATGTAAGGAATGAGCTTTTCAACTTCCAGTTGATGAGTTTTGATCAAATTAAGGTTGTGATGTGCATGCCACAAATCTAGGGAAATAGAAACTTGGTGGGAGGTTTCTGAAATGATCCTTTGCATGTAACCTCGAACTCCCAAAAATAGGTCCCTGAACCAAGGGATGCCTTTGCATTATGCCTAAGGAGAAGTAGCCCATGCATGAAAATATTTTTTTCTCGGTCGTGGAGGGAACCATTCAAGTTAGCTGCACATGCAAGAGGCTACTCAATTTCTAGGAGAAAATGTGCATTCTCGGCTGGGAGCTGGGCTAGCATCTCATAAGATTTGTGCAATTTTTGGGTAGAGAAATTGACTGTTGCCTAGATTTGCTCAAATTTTGGGCTGAGCAGCCCAACTGGTAAGGATTACGTAATTTTCTGGGTGAAGCTTTCTCAGGAGAATTGCACAATTTTGGGGCCGAAAATGCTACATGTTAGGATTATGCAATTTCTCGAGCGAAGGCTGGTTGTCATCTAGATTTGTGAAAATTCTTGAAGGATCTACTTAGCCTATTGCTGGACCAAGTCTAAACGAACAACCTGTGAGGGGAATGCATCAAGGTTTGATCGACAGGTTGTCTTTCTGTAAGAAAATCACTGCAACTTGTGTACTTGATGAAGCAAGGCATGCTATTATGAAGGTTGGTAGGGAGGCTCCAAGACGAAGCTAAGGAAAAATTTTGGATGGTGGTTGTAGCCGCTACAACAGTTTCAAAGGAAATAGAAGTAATTTCTTCCTTCCTTCAAATACTTAGCAATCCTGACAGGTAGAAACATTTTTATACACATCAACAAATAAGGTCGGCCAACAAAATCTAGCCCTTAGGATTTTTTTATCTGTGGTGTTCAAAAACAAGTGTCCATCATAGCCCACTTTGTGAAACTCTTCCATTGTCCTTTGAGCTTCATCTTCCAAAAAAAAATTAACAACATTGAACCAAGATGTCTCCAATACAAAAATATATCTATGATGCAAAACTTTTCTACTTTCAACTAGAGAAAACAAGTTTTTATTTTGGGCAAATCTAGAGGTGCTTGTAGATGTTGCAATACATATTAAATATTAGCATACCAATTCAACTCTGCAATTTTCTCTGGAATTTGTTGATTTCAACTTGAGTCATCTTCTTCCACCGGGACATCTAAGAAATTAATTTGAAATCATTGTAGATTTGATTCGGTCATCATCCTAGCTAATCATTGTCCTTTAATCATGCTTGTGCATTTGAGATTTCATGTCATACTCAAGTATGGAGGCAATCCATTTACCCCTCCTCCCATCTAGATCATTATGAGTCAGAATGTCTTAGACTACGACACTTGGTAAATAAGCAATAATATGTGAATGCAAAACATAAATTCAGAAATTCTTCAAAGTGTTTAGAAGAGAAAAGGAAATTTTTTCCATAATATCATATTTAAGAGTAGGGTATAAAAGCATTATACTAAAAAATTCTATGGCTTTCTCTTCTCCCTGTTGATTCTCTTGCAAAAAAACAACTGCAATATTGTGCTCTCAGGCGAAAGAAAAAACAATAAAATGATGTGTGTAATTTGGAATAACAAGCATAAAGGCACGAGACAATGTAGATTTAACTCCATGAAATTATTTTTTGCTCTATTCATTCCATTTCACTTCATTTTCCTTTAACATTTATGTAATTTTCCTTAGAATTATGCCAGATTGGGAATAAACATCAAAAAAATTAAGCCGCTAAGAAAAGACTGAATCTCCTTCTTACCTTTCGGGATATACAATTTATGAATCCCTGTAATTCTTCTCGAATCAATGTTGATGTCTTCTTTCGAAATTATATGGCCCAACAACTTACCTTCCTCTAGCCCAAAGAAATATTTTTTGGGATTTGATGGAATTCCATACTTTTAGCAATTTTCAAGAACTTCCCTCAAGTGCTCCAAATGGTCATCATCTCACTACAAATAGATAGTAATATCATCAAGATATATTCCTAGAAATTTGTCTTTCTCCTACCTAAAATTTCTATCGATAGATCACTGAAATGTCACTCCCACGTTCATCAAACCAAATGACATCTTGGGATATTTGAGCATCCCCCACAGTGTAGTAGATGCAGCCTTATCTTGGTCTTCTAGGTGAACCAAAATCTTGTTGTACCCCAAAAACCATCTACTAGTGGCGTTCTCCTTGCATCCACCACATTTTAAAGGATGCGATCCATTTTTTGCAATGGATAGTTGTCCTTGAGTAGCACTCTATTCAAATTTATAAAGTATACACACAATCTGATTTCTCCTTTCTTTCTATGACTCATACTAAGTTAGATAATTAATTAGAAAAATATGAGAGGTACTATAATGCCAACATCAAATATCTTTCTTACCTCATTCTCGATCAAGGGCAGCATCACAGGATTCGTCCTCGGCAAATTCTATTTAAAAGGTTCTTGATATTCCTTGATCGATATTATATGTTGTATGGTGCTCCTGTCATACACCTTCATGTCTTCGTAACTTCAGCAAAATACATCATAAAATTTTCTCAATAGGTCCAAATATTTACGCTTCAGTTTTGGACTCAAATCCTTCAACAAATTTGTCACCTTAGGGTTACCTTCTGTTCCTATTTTCCATTCTTGCACTCCTTCCCTAGGAGGCACCAACTTCGGCCTCTTAGCCACATCATTATGATCGAAAATCTCTTCCAAAGGGACTAGACCTCTTGGAATGACATTGTCTTTTAGCTGTAGGACTTTAAAATATGTCCCTTGCATGTCCAATTCTTCTTTCATCTAATTTCTCAAGCTCTCCTTATCTATATCTTCCCATCCACAGTCCTTTTCCAATCTCATCTTGGAAAATTCCTCCATAAAAAACAAATTTTCAAACTTCTTTTCATTTTCAAAGACTTGCTAATACCTCATGTTATCCAAGATAACAGTTCTGTATTTTACTTCCATGTTGTACTTGCTCATAACATTGCTAGAACTCTCAAAATCAGAGGTTTATGTAGCTAAGGTGTCTACAACTACATTTTCTTTTCTACGAACAACTGAAAAACTATACTCATAAAAATTTTGCAAGCCATCTAGAAAAAGATTCTGGTAACCACACATCTGATGATGTTTTGTCTATTACTCTCCTCTAATATGCCTGATGACTAGATTTGAATCCCCATAAAGATCTATTCTTCTGGCTCTTAATTTCTTCAAATATTTCAAACCCATAAGGAGTGTTTCATACTATGCCACATTATTGCTACAATAAAAAAATAACTTGTATGAATAGGTTCTGGTCTTTCTGACTACCGGGTTGACTATGCATACACCAACACCATCACCTTCTCTTCTTACTTCTCCATCAAAGTGCATGGTCTATAGGTGCTTCTTGGGTTCTTTTTCCTTGAAAACTTAAACCTATTCTTGAACCATTTTTCTGCTCTATTTTCAACCCTCTTGTTGATATGTTGTACATTATCTTCTTCTATCTCTGATAACAAAATTGTATTTTTCTCTTCTACATCGGAACAACTAGAATTAAATAAAATAAAAGAATCTAAATCAGAATGAACAACATATACTAGATGATTTGTAGGCTTCTCTTGTTGTTGATGATCATATATTTCATGAGTGTTTTTCTATAAAACCTCCTTATCTAACCACCAAATATTGAGATAGTGTTGTAAGACATATAGGCCTGCATTGCACCATGTATCTTTTCCATCGACTATCTTCATAAGATCATACCATATATGGGAGGTATGTCTACTACAATGATGTCCATCACCATACTCTCAAAAGGAATAGGAGTTAAAGAGACTTCCAAATCCTTGATCAATCCTAGGCACTTCACCTTGCTGGAATCAAAAGAATACCTGTCTTTGTAAGGCATGGTGGTATCAAGTCCCAACCTCTCCATAATCACTTTCAGCATCAAATTGTGTGAAGCTGCAAAATATAGCATAGCATTGTGAAATATCTGATCATGCACATTTAGACTAAAATAAAAAGGAGGCACACCCCCATCCTATCTTACGTCATCAATCCCTAACCAAAAAATGATAGCTAGATGATTGTCATCTATAGGCTTTATCAATTCTTAGTGCCTTTAAAATTTGTTCGTTACATTGATCATTTTTCAATAATTCATTAAGGGAAATGGAGATTTTCAAATTTTCAAGCTTAGTTTTAGAATTAGAAGGATTTGGTGCATTCTTTACCTCCTTTTGAACAACATATTTCTTATCTGCAGTCCCCTTTGGAGAATTATCTTTTCTTTGCAAAATTGTGATTGGAGGATCTTTCTTTCGAACACTGCTACTTGGGACATCTTTCTTCATATCGTTGGTTGGCACATCTTTCCGTGTTGCATTATTTCCAACATCTTTCTTCGTACTACTTCCCACATTCCTACTCATTATATTGTATTTTCTTTGGACCCACAGGATGGAATTTTGATACCCCTTTCTATACTCTTCGAATTCAGCCATCATTATGTCACCGTGGGACTAGGAAAGAAGCCTTTCTCCCTGTTATGTTAAAAGACTTGCACATTTCACTTGTTCTTGCTCCTCCTCCTTGGTCACAGACATAGTTTATCACTCACCACCAAAGTGAGGAATTTTCTCTTCTAGTGATTGTTCATATTCCTCATCCTGATCCTAAGAATAATTCTATTGGAATTTTGGCCTTATCTGCTATTGTGATTGCTCTGGACCTTTCTTCTTGCTTGGCTTGTTTTGAATTTGTGGTTGTCTCTAGATATTAGGATTCTATATCTAGGGACCATTTTGTGGCTCTCTAATAGCATCCCAATCAGTTAATGTCATCTTTTCCATCATCTTCTCCATTTTTTTTACCAAGGTGTCAAACTTTGCATCAGAGGAAGAAGCAAGCTCTTCTTTTATAGTTACTTTCCTTTCCAACTTCATTTTTGACTTCTTCACCAACAAATTGACCTCTACACTTACTGCAATGTTCTGCATGTCTTCTAGTGTCAGTGAATTTCTCTCTGTGTGTAGGTATTCCATCTAAAGATCAAAAGCATCAGGATAATGGAGTAATCATAATCCAAGAGGAGACTTTATATTAGCAAGTATGGAATTGTATACCTTGTTGAAACATGCTGAGAAATCTTGGACTGTTTCAAAAGGATGTTTTTTTATATTATCATACTTAGAAAGTATTTGTAGCATATTCTTCTTCTCATCCCATCTAGCAAGGAAGGCATCCTCCATTCCTTGAAAAATAGGAAGGGTTCCAAAGTGAATGGTTTTTATCTAATTATTAACATCACGATAGAAACTTTGAGCAAACAATATCATTCCAACATCTTCCTCATCTACTTCCTCAATGTCTACAAAATCATTCAGCTTATCCACATCTTGTTGAGAAGTGATCTCTCCTATACCATCATATTGGGGAAGTCTCTGGCCATAAATATGGGGTAGATAATGCAACTAATAAGGTAGAGTGAGAGGGGCATATATTTCTACCATAACTACTACTTGAGTAGTTGAGGATCTTGTAGATAGTGTAAATGGAATAGAGGAGGATGGAATAACTTGGTGGATGGATGCTATAACGTATGATGTAGGAATAACAGATGGTGTAGGAAGAACATATGATCAAGCAACTGCATTGAAATTTAAACTCATAGGAGTCACCAATATAACAGGGGTTGCAGTTTTTGAATGGACCATTTTTTGAGAAAAGACTACATTCTCGGCAGTCCGTTGAACTTTACTACCTAGAGCTTTGAGTTTATTTAATTGTTGTAATATATTTCACTCTATTTCTTAAAGTGGGATGTGAGGACTAACAAGGATGGATCGACCAGTGCTTTTGGAATATAAGACTTGGATCTTGATATGAGGAAAGAAGCCTCAAAAGAAATATGCAATTTCTTAGCTATAGTAGAAATTTCTGGCAAAGAATAATATCTCTCCAAAGGGACATTACTTGGTTGACTCTATAAAAAAAATCTCTCCTTCCTAAGCAATCTTTCAGGATCATTCACAATCACCAGAGGGTTGGGGTCAAGATTTCGGCTAGTATACATCTTAGAAGTAAAATTTATTGCACAATCTTGCATGTAATGATTTTCAACAAAAAATTTGGTCATCTTCAAGGTCACAACCTATGAATACCTAGCAACGTGCTGCCTATAGGACTAGGATGAAAATCTCAAAGCAATATAACTTTCCAGGGAAAATTTAGCTCTCATTCCCCTATAATGACCCCAAAATGTTAGTAGTGTGTAATTTCCTTCGGCTGTAGGGAGGAAACCCAGAGGCAACCACAAACCACTTGGAAGCTAGAATCTAGGCTTTCTAGGTTTAAAGAGGGCTATCTCTATACGATTTTAGTCACTAAATTCACTAAATAGTTTAGATTTCAGGGTAGTTATGATGACCAAAGGATGAATTTATGTGGTGGTTTCAATGTAACTGAAGGAATAAAAACTCACTTCAAACAAGTTGATCCTTTTAAATATTCAATTGAAGAAGGAACGATGATGATATCCTCAGCAGGGGGAAGGTATGCAAATATGTTGGTAATAAGAAATCTCACTATAGTAATGGATGAACATAAAATTATAGGTGACAAGATGAGCATCAAACAAAGATGAATTAAAATTTCTTTCATAATAACAAGAGATACATAAATGTTCAATAGATACAAAGCGGAGCACAAAGTAAATTATGTAAATTCTCTTATTTGAGCATGAAGAACTATATTAGTACCACATAAACATAAGTAATGATAATAATGATAGAGATAACACACATAACAATAGAAATATGGCACAAGAATCCTTGGAGAAGTAGCCTCGGCCTTCTTCTATTCACTTGAAAACACTTGAAAAATACAAAACAATCTCTCTTACAACACTAATCAATCAATAATCAACTGAGTCATTCTACATTGCCTTTCAACATCTTAAATGGGCTTACAAAATACAATATTTTATGACCAAATTGAATGAATGAGTGATCCATTCATAATATATGGAAACTCAAGACACGAAAATTAGTGTTTGTATAAAAAATCAGATTCAACAATTAAAAATGGTGTATGTGGAAAAAACTACAACTATCTACCGTCATGGTTCATTTGTTTCTTGTTTCGTCAGCTCTTCCAACTTATCAAGTCCCTCTTCTTGAATATTTCCAATCCCTCTATCACTAGAACGAAAAAGGGGAAACAATGACTCCTATGTTTTGCACTGCAACTATGCGGTAACTCTCATTGGCCTGTTTAGTATATTTCCTCTTTTTTGTTACCAAATGGATGATAAGGGATAATGTATGGAATGTGCAAGAATGAAGCTTTTTCAATCTACCTAACTAATGGGGCTTAGGGGAAACATTTCTAGTAAGAACTTAAGAGCTTAGGGCCAAGCCCTCTAGTTGTGATGGGGGCCAATTCTTTGTGATATCGTATTATAAATAGTGAAAATGTGAAAGACATGGGACCACATTATATTTTACATGGTCCCTCTAAATATGGAAGTCATAGATCGATGATTTCATGATGTCGCACTTGGTTATAGCCCTCAAGACTCACGAACTTCGATCCATGACATGGCCTGATCCATGTGGAGGTGGGAAGAGGGCGGGCCTCATGCCTTGGTTATCACATAAAGTGTTGTATTAACCTTTCCACATAACTTCATGACTTATAAAAAGAAAACTATACATAACACACCCTTTTTTGACTGAGAAAATTATGTCCCTTGAGCATGGTCCTCTCACTCCTTCATGATTGTGATTTAGCCCTCGTATCAGAGCCCTGCTTCCTTTTGACATACAACACACATCCATCAATGATTAATTTCTAATCCATGATGTCATCCTCTACCACGTGTTCTTGACATCATTCTCTGTGACGTTATTTCCATGTGTCACGTTATGAGGGGTGACATGTATCAACCATTTTTTGCCCATTCTAACACCTAAAAATGTTGAATCCTCCTGCCACATGTCCAGCGTATAGCCACATCATTAGTGGCATTATGTGCTATGTGGTATATCAGAACCAATGAGTGTTTGACATGCATCCCTTTGCCAGGAGAGAGAAAGGGCTCAAACTTCTCTATTTTGTTAAGAAAATCCTTTCTAAACATGTTCTCAGACATCCTCACACTTTAACACTAGAGGCCTATTTTATCACAATCCTAAATATTTCCTCTCACATCGCAATTACATATCAGTGTTTTCAACTTGAACACCGTTTGTAAATTGGCAATTGTTGATATGTGATGGGACCTAGACCTTGCCTATTGTCGATTGCGATGAACCTTCGAACTATGGGATGCAGGGTACTTCGGAGCTCCGATCACTGGTTGTGCTCCCAGTGATCACATATCAGCACTCTCGATATGAAACCACCTTTCCACTCTCCAAAAATCAATGATGTGGTGTCCGATATGATGTGTACCTCGACTGTTTTCCTCTGATATGATGTGTTCTCTGATAACTAATCTTCGATATCACAGTTAGCATATCGCAAATTCTAAAATGTGACTATCTCACCCTTGTTTGCATATCGTTGATCGTCAATCTCCGATATGCTTGATAAAATATCAAAGTTTGCAATTTTTTCTCTGATGTCTCATTTCCTACCCCTCCAAACCTCCGATATGTGGGATTTGGGTCAACACTTAGGCATTTTTTCTCTATTATTTTTCTTTGAAAAGGGGAACTCTGATTTTCTCTATCTTTTGAATATGGGACCCGTTTGGGCGATCTATAGCTCATTCGAGATATAATACAGAGCTCCATCTGATGGTTCAACTTGCAAAATCAATTGAACCAAACATCATAGACAAAAACCACTCTCGAATTTGGATTGACTAGCCTTCTAATAGTATTGACTCTTTTGACGTGGAAATCTTTTTTCCATTGGAAGACACTGATCAATGGGCTATTCTAACATTAGAAATACATGGTAAGAGGCTAAAAGCTTGATTCCTAGCATTAGGACTCTAACAAACCTCATAAGATGTCTTTGAAAAAGATATATGTATACTGGGAGGAGAAACAAAGCGAATTGATGTAAGCCTCTACCAATGTCTTGGTCATCGCTTATATGAACAAGATATTTCTACACATGTGAAACAAAGGAGTTGAAGTCAAACATGTGAGAGATTGTCTCATTACCAGTCAATGATGAGAATTGTCAACGAACGCGAGTATGGCCAATGATAAGGATGATGGTCTTAAGGATGCACTCTAAAATCTAATGAGTGTGAGAAGGATGTTGTCATCAAAAACTCATAGAATCATTCAACTTGAAGCCAATGATGAAAACCCCTAATCAAAAACAAGGTAACTTTCCACTCAGGACTTGAAGTTCCTGGGTACTGTTACGTTTTTGGATTTGTTTCCTAGATAGAGTGTTGAAGTCTATAGGAAGAGATATGTCAAAAGGTAGGCAATCAAGTGTCCTACATTAATTGACATGAAACGACACAAGAATGATTTTTTTGGAGATAAATTTCTAGCAATTGGTCAAACAAACAGATGGAAATTTTGAAGTATATGATGGATGTTTGATACATGAAGTAGAGGATAAATGAATCCCTTAAACAATAGAAAGAATGACATCAAGGTTACCAGCAAACTTATGCTCATGAACACCAAAGAGTGTTAGGATACAGGGATGTAGGAACATCAGTGTATGAAGGCTAAAATCATAGGATGGTAACAATGAGTAAGAGGCTGACAAAAGATTTTCTCTCACGAAGTGCCATGTTCAAGGGATAAATTGCTGCCAATTTTTTTTTTCTGAATATAGATATTGAGTCGCTATATTGTCAAACTTTTCCCCATTTGGTTAAGTTTAACGAATCTAGATGGGTAGAATGTTTGGTCCTTTTATATCTAGAGAGTCTAAAAATATTATAAAGGAGAACTCCAGGGGGGTACCTTTGTCATGTTTTATGATCGGTGCGACAAAGGGTTAATAGTATACCTGACATAGTTCACTTTCCATAAGATACTATGTCCAGATAAAGTGATAAACCCATGCTCAATAGATATCTACCTCATTTTGTTAGAACTACCAGGAGACGAGGTGAACTCAATATCCTTTTTGATATTTTAATGAGTTAGACGAAGAAAAAATCAATATATCTTCATAAAGTTTTAACGAGTCACATGAAGAAAACTTGATATGTCTTTTTTTATTTTGAGTGAGAAATTTTCCTAAACATAAAGTGCTCATATCTTCTTCATAGGAGTTTTACGAGCATGAAGAAGTTAACTAAGGGATTTTTCAGTTCAAGAGAGAGAAAAAGTCCCAAAAAATAGCATGCTCATCCATAGTCAAACTTTCTTAAGTAAAATTCGACAGCATATCAATACGTCGCATGTTTAAACAATATAGGAATGAAAAAATTCAATTTCGATAACTAGATAGAGTGGGTCATACCTCCAGAATGACTATAAGAAGGGCGGAATTCCTTCATTTTTTTGTCTTGTGAGAGTGCTCTAGAGAGAAGAAAGAGAAGAAATTTTTTGAATGGTTGTGAGCAATGTAAGTGACGATTCGACATGCTATTAGTTCCAGGTAGATGGCTTAATATGTATCTTATGTTTAAATACTTATTTTAGTCTTTTTGTTGGTTGATTTTGTAGGCTTGAGAAAGTCCTAGGTTTCTTGGTCGTCTAACACGGTCGCCCAGGCTATGGGGCACAGTAAATTCCCTACCCATGAAATCGAGGGTCATTGGCACACTCTATGGGTACTTGAGGTCCGCATTCATGGTGCAACAGAACGATAAACTTCGTTTTCATCATTTCCTTGGGGTTTTTTCAACTAAAGACTTATCCAAGGGTTATGTTATGTAGGAAGTAAGCCTACAACATTAGTTTATGGAAATAAATAGCTTTTTGAAGGTGTGGGTTGTAGAAATATGCCATACCTGACCTAATGAAGGGTTAGGAGGATCTCCATAGTTGGATCATCCAATGGTGGGATGAATGACAAGGTGTTTTTAAGATTGGAGACCATGAGCACTCGATCGAAAGATATGATATAGATTTCCTCATTGGTTTATCATGTAGCAGTGCACGAGTAAATGTGACACGAGGGAGTGTTGATCTGATGACCACCATGGAGTTGGACCAAACATTCTGCACAGAAGGCATTCGGCTAGTGAGAGATAATATTTCTATGGATAGGATCAGAATAAGATCAATGAAGTTTATTCTATGGATGATCGTATGCCTTGCAAGTTCTAAGAGCTAGGATGTTGTTACAAAGGCCCAGTTCCTACTAGAATTAGACAGCTAAAAGTTGCATGTATTTAACTAGCATGAGGGAGTCCTCCAACAGGTGAAAGAAGAGATGACAACTTGTAAGACCCGAGGCCAAAGAGAGCTTGGGTATAGTACTTTTATCGTGTCCTTTATACTTGAGAGAGTGCCTATGATGAGACCTCGCATGAGGCTAGGTATATTCAATCCCATGGAGCCTAGAAAAGATCAATCAGAGTCACTAGCACCTCGAACTCGGGGGGAATTGATTCGACACTTTGTCGAGGATGACTGCTTTGAGTGGTTCACTGGACAGATCTTGATGATTGAGGATTATCCTTATGTAGGCATGAACTACTCATGGGATCCAGAACTGATATTGCCACCCAACACTCAGTGGGAGCCACAAGGTAAGAGGATTGATCAAAGTACAAAACATAATTTTTTTCTTTTGAAGTTTATGCAATTTTTCTATTTTATGGGTGAAAATGTTTTGACATGAAGCATTTACTTGATGCAAATGTGGCACCATTACATCCTGCAGGTATGCCTTGCCATGCTAGGTGAGGTGATCAACTACCTGGGGCTGGAGAAATAGTAGAGGGTGTAGCAGCAATCAAGGAGGGAGATGACACATAGACTCTCCACAAGGTTGGTCTCAAACTTGAAGGATTGAGCATGGATGTGTTGCCTCTTCCCATGAGAGAGATATTGGTCCATATGTAGCGACACATAGTGGATGTGCCAGAGTGGTTTCTAGTGCCTCTTAGGAGGTTAGCTAGAGTAGTAATTTATTACCATGAGAAATAGGTTCAGAAGGAGTAGGGTACACTACAAAAAAAATGGTCATTGGTTAGGGTCATGCCTCTAATGAACCTTTAAGGTCTTTCACCAATGTCGCATATGGTTGCGGTCCCTAAAAAAACATTGTTGTAAGTGTGTATATTGATGATCCTTTAAGGCTTGTCACCAAAGCCATTTTTAGTGACAATTTTGGTGAGGCTCTTTAATGGCCGATCACTAATTCTCTCTTTGATGACACTTCTAGTGATGATATTTTATTGACCCTCACCAATGCTTTTTTTAGCTACATTTGGTGATGGTAAAAAAATGTTCATCATTGATCATTCCAATGATTTTTTGATGAGGTTATGTGCATGTTACTATATTTTTTGTCAAAAGATAATAAGACAATAGTTGTGGAGACTTTTTCATTATTTTTCTAATGCCATAGTGATTAGAGTTAGTTAATATTTTAAGAAATAATTAGCGTGTATCATTTCCCTCAAGTAATGAGAGTATAATTTTCCTAGAAATTAAATACATGTTTTATATTTATTAGGTTTATTATCTATCAAATTCCCTTTAGATAAAGTTCCAATAGAGTGTGTAGGAAATATATTATTTAATACGTAATCGAGCTCTATCAATTATATTAACGAGAGAGACCTAGCACTCCTCAACCCTCTTGGCACACCTTAAGATGCTTTGGGACACACTAACATTCCTTAGCACCCAACATGTCTTGGAACACATTTATACCTATAATATCTTTCCATGACTATGACAACCAATCACCCGTTGGTAGACTGTAAAGAGCATGTGTTTCCTCTTAAGAGGTCACAGGTTTAAAACCAGAGGGGGGTAGAGTATGTATGCCTTCGTAGACTTAGCAGTCAAATCGCTGCGCGGAGGTGGGTCCCTTGTCCCACAAACAAGGGGGTCTCATACACCAATTTGGTGTCTGGCTTGGCTGTGACCTTAAAAATAGATATTATATTATTATATATTATTAAAATAGCATAGTAGTGTCCTTGCATGTGTTGGCATGCCCTATAGTCCCTACCATGTCCTGGAACACTTTGGCATGCATTAACATACATTAGGGCTTGGCACACATTGGCACTTGGCCTGTGCTAGAACCTATTATTTGAGTGCCTATCATGATCCTTTTTAAAAATATAAATTCATGGCTTATTAACCCTCTTATGTGCTCATTTCATTGAATTT
This sequence comes from Pinus tabuliformis, assembly GCA_031772625.1. Classification (NCBI taxonomy): domain Eukaryota; kingdom Viridiplantae; phylum Streptophyta; class Pinopsida; order Pinales; family Pinaceae; genus Pinus; species Pinus tabuliformis. The sequence goes on from CM062804.1 coordinate 1,272,201,803, forward strand.
TAGCCTGGTTCATGCTTTCTCCACCTTGAAACTCCTTGACACATATTGGCATACCCTGACACCCTACACATCCTAGCATGCCTTAGCACTATTTGACACATGTTAACACGTAGTGGAACTCCCTAGCACACTCTATCACTTCTTGACATGCCCTGATATTCCTTAGCATGCCTCACGTGTGCTTAACATAACTTGTCACTCCCCCCTTGGCATGTTAGCTAGCACTCATTAACACTCCATGGCACACCCTCATATTCATTCACTTCCATTTATTTCGACCTAGTGATTCCTTGTGATTCGCTAATACTCCCTAACACACCTCACCATTCATTACAACTCTTTGGCACACCTTAACACTCTTCGACATGCCTTGCCACTTCATAACATATGTATCACTCCCTAACACACATTGGCACTTGGCACATGTTGGTGCTTGGAAAGTCTTGCCATGTCTAGCATCCATTGAGATGCCTTGGTATGCTTTGGAATGGTTTAATATTAAATTTATTTGAGGTAAATTATTTGAAAGTAGATGAGAAGTAATAGAGGAATATTTATCACTTAGAATGCACTAGCACTTGACACTTGGCACCTATTGGAACCTAGTGTTGGTGTGCCTAGCATGCCCCTCTTAGAAAAGGTAAATTGGTGACTTATTAACCCTATGATGTGTTCATTTGCTTGTATTTTAAATTGTTTATAATTTTTTTTGCCTTGATAATCCCTAACATGTATTTTCACACCCTTGCCCATCTTGGCATGCCTTAGCACTTGACACATCTTAGCATATTTGACATGCCTTCAAACTATCTATCACATATTAGCATTCCCTAGTACACCTTGGCACTCATGTCCTCACAACAAGCCTTACATTTTTTCATGACTTGGGAACCCAATCAAGTACTGTTATAGGAAAAAATGGCCTCCTTATTAACTCATAGGTGAAATACAAGATGACTAAAGCAAAGACCACGATTGCAGGCCTTGATTGCACACTAACGCTACCTACACATTGATAACCTGCTTTATAAAGCTTGTTATCAAGCATAGAGTAGCGTTAGTCACCCTGCTAACTCAAGTTATTAGACCAGGGAGGGTTAGTGAACTTAAGGTAAGTTAATAAGGTCAAGCCAATGAATCTACTCATAAATATCTAGATAGTAATCCCTAAATTTACTCAAGAAAAGCAAGGAAACTCCAAAAATAAAGATATTTGGAGAAATTCCAATCTGAGAATAAAGGCAAATGGGAAAGAGCTTGAAAACAAAGATGGTTCATGGCTTTTTCCATAATGAAGTCTAGGAGGAGCTTGGCAACCCTAATTCGATTGCTACATAAGTAGAGAGAGGGCCATTTTGAAAGAGGTCAGAGCATTTGGGAGGATAGCCCATAGAGCTATTGTAAACTGTCATATTCTTGAAGAAGCAGGCGGAAAGAGGGAGAGAGAGAGAGAGGAAGAAGGGGCAAAGGAAGGTTGATACAATGGATGGTTGTAATCACTTTCCACTATAAATATAGAACTATAGTTGTGTTCCCTACTCCATAGTGTCAGTAAGGTTGTTCATTTATTTGTTCTTTCTGATGCTTATCGGGATGAGTAGTTAAGTTATACACTAATATATGTTTATTGTGCATTCTTACATTAGTTTTCAAGAGTGTATGTTGTGATTGGTTTTCCTTGTCCTTTGTGTAGGAATTGTCTTGGAGCTGGCCTTGAAGGAGTTCTTCTTGCTGCATAGAGATCCCAAAGAAAATCTAGAAGGAACTAAAGGTGACCCTCTTTCCATACCTTGTCAATTTATGTTTGATAAATGAACAAGTGTGTAACTTGGTAGCTTTTGAAAATAATCTTACGGTCTGTCGAAGGTCTCGAGAAGGCGTTTGAGGGTCCATTGTGGACTATACATCTAGTTCCTCATCAACTTGGACTCCTCTCAGTTCTTCTCTTTCTTCTAAGAGCTTCCTACTTATCCAAATCCTTTTTTGATCAACCAACTATCTTGTTACATCCTACTAGTTTTCATTCTCCTCATAAACGGATCCCAAAGGCCCTCTGCTTGAGCTATTTACCTCACTAATAGAGGCTGCCAGGCTAAATAGAGCTTTATAAAGCACTGTGCCTATGTACAAGGAGTGTTAGTGGCCCAACTAACTCTCTGTTTACACTAAAACAAAGCGTTAGTCTCCCATTTCCATGTTTACCAGAAGAATCTATGGACCAAAAGGGGGGGAAACTTGTCTCAGGGGCCAAAGTAAGATCTGCAGCATTATTATGTTAAAAAATTTGGTGTCTTGTGTTATAGCTCCAAATCTCACTCTTGGGGTTTGTGATGTTGCACTCATGGCCCAGGGCAACCCCTCCTTCCAGAACTGGTCCAAAATTAAAAAAAAATAGTGTTTTATTTCCTATACGTGACATTACCCTAAGCTAAACACGTGTATACGCGATTCTGTATATACCCAACCTACATATATGTCTTAAAACACTTAAAAAAAATTAAATCTCCTTAATTTTGGGTGGAGATCACAAGTTTTAGCTGCTGATCACATGTTAGTGCCTGTGGCCCAACTGTTCCCAACGAATTCCCAAGTAGAAAACTACTTTGGGAGAAGTATAAAAAGGCATGAATGAGAAGGCCTAAGGGAGGAGAGAAGAGAGAGAAAGGTTATTATGTTGAGATTTCCCTGGCCAGGTCTAAAGATCCTAGTGCCTCCTGCACTTCCCCCATTTACAGGAAACCCTTGTTTCCTTGTGTGATGATGTCTATCTACTACTTGTGATATCATGGAGTAAGTCATGGAAGGAATTTGTTAAAGGCTTGAGACTGGACGAATCCGGAGGACGATTCCGCTTGGAGCCTGCGAAAGGATGAATCAGGTGAAATTATTCCTTTCTGTACTTTATTTGTCTATAATAAAAGAAACGATTGTCTTTGTTCCTAACATAAATCTTCTTCATGTTTATGATATCTATGTTATGATTCATATACGAATGGTTGTTTAATTGCATAACTAACTATGTTTCAATATATTATGAAGATGATTTCTTTATGATGTTTAGTCCGTATACTATTATTTTTTCTTGAATTGATTGTTTTGCAGGTTGAAGGAGAAAAAGGAACTCCAAGAAGGGTTTGGACCCTAGAAGGATCTTCTCAAATGAAGGACCCCTAGGTATGCCCCTTATCGTATAGTTTGCTTATATTAACATCATGGCTGTATGGAATGTGAGTTTCTTTGTATAGACAACTTTTAGTCTGCTAGGGTGTCAACCCAAAACTCTAGGGGAACTTTTCCCTTAACAGAATTGGCGACTCCACTAGGGACAATAGTATTTTTGTTCCTAGTTTCTGTGTGTTCAAGCCAATCAGGGCTCACCTGTCTTTTTTCTTGTTGTTGTTGTGTAGTGTGTTCCTGTAGGAACTTGAATTGTAAGTTTGGCCAGTTTCTTCAGACTGTTTTTTATTTTTTCTTGAAATCTTTTATATACGCTATTTTTCTTGTTACAAAAGAATATATACGCATGTTTCCTTAAGTGAACCCGCGTATACGCAGGTTTCCTTAGGCACAGTCTCATATACACGCAACTGTACATCAATACAGTCGTGTATATCTTGCAATTTTCGAGATATTTTTTTTAATATTTTGTTTCTGAAGGTTTATCTGCTGGTTTGATTCGGTCCTGAACAGCTACTTTCCAGTGTCTTTTGTTAGTTTTACAGCAAGTATTTGATTTCAAATTCTCTCTGATTATGAGAAGTGTTGGCCTTGTTTTTGTTTTTGCAAGCATCATCGTTTTTTGTTTAAGCACGCAAGATTTCTTGCAAGGAATCTTGGCTGCTCTGATTCATCAGGGAAGGAAGATTGATCTCAATCTTTGTGTTAAATCTTGTTTTGGTGACCTTTTTGTTTGCTTGACAAAACTACTTTTTGTGACCATCTACTTTTCTTGTTTCATGAAAGTTGTTGATTGACACTTTCTTGGCAATTGTCTTTTTGATCTTTTGGTATTTTTTGCCAAATCTTTCATTCCTACTTTTGATTGTTAAGAGCATCTTTAAAAACATTTATTTTTGTTGATTTTTCATCTATTGTGTGTTGTCAACTTGCAAAAGTGTTTGTTGCTTATTATTCAATCATAAAGTTTCAGTCTTGTTGAGAGCATTTTTGAAAAGACATTTTTGTTTTTGCTTTTGAAGAAAACTTTTTGAAAAACTTGGATTTGCTTTAATTGCATAACTAACTATGTTTCAATATATTATGAAGATGATTTCTTTATGATGTTTAGTCCGTATACTATTATTTTTTCTTGAATTGATTGTTTTGCAGGTTGAAGGAGAAAAAGGAACTCCAAGAAGGGTTTGGACCCTAGAAGGATCTTCTCAAATGAAGGACCCCTAGGTATGCCCCTTATCGTATAGTTTGCTTATATTAACATCATGGCTGTATGGAATGTGAGTTTCTTTGTATAGACAACTTTTAGTCTGCTAGGGTGTCAACCCAAAACTCTAGGGGAACTTTTCCCTTAACAGAATTGGCGACTCCACTAAGGACAATAGTATTTTTGTTCCTAGTTTCTGTGTGTTCAAGCCAATCAGGGCTCAACTGTCTTTTTTCTTGTTGTTGCTGTGTAGTGTGTTCCTGTAGGAACTTGAATTGTAAGTTTGGTCAGTTTCTTCAGACTGTTTTTTATTTTTTCTTGAAATCTTTTATATATGCTATTTTTCTTGTTACAAAAGAATATATACGCATGTTTCCTTAAGTGAACCCACGTATACGCAGGTTTCCTTAGGCACAGTCTCATATACACACAACTGTACATCAATACAATCGTGTATATCTTGCAATTTTCGAGATATTTTTTTTAATATTTTGTTTCTGAAGGTTTATCTGCTGGTTTGATTCGGTCCTGAACAGCTACTTTCCAGTGTCTTTTGTTAGTTTTACAGCAAGTATTTGATTTCAAATTCTCTCTGATTATGACAAGTGTTGGCCTTGTTTTTGTTTTTGCAAGCATCATCGTTTTTTGTTTAAGCACGCAAGATTTCTTGCAAGGAATCTTGGCTGCTCTGATTCATGAGGGAAGGAAGATTGATCTCAGTCTTTGTGTTAAATCTTGTTTTGGTGACCTTTTTGTTTGCTTGACAAAACTACTTTTTGTGACCATCTACTTTTCTTGTTTCATGAAAGTTGTTGATTGACACTTTCTTGGAAATTGTCTTTTTGATCTTTTGGTATTTTTTGCCAAATCTTTCATTCCTACTTTTGATTGTTAAGAGCATCTTTAAAAACATTTCTTTTTGTTGATTTTTCATCTATTGTGTGTTGTCAACTTGCAAAAGTGTTTGTTGCTTATTATTCAATCATAAAGTTTCAGTCTTGTTGAGAGCATTTTTGAAAAGACATTTTTGTTTTTGCTTTTGAAGAAAACTTTTTGAAAAACTTGGATTTGCTTTCTTGAACTTTGTTTTGATTTGGTTTCATTTTAGTGAATGAAAGTGCATTTTTGTTTGTCTTGACACTTGTTTTAAGTGTTTAGATGAAATGAATGATAGCAACTCATATTCCATCTAAACATTTTAAGTGGAAAAATAAAAATTGATAAACAAGTAACTTTCATTTCTTGATTTAGAGTAGTCTTAAGTCTTGCGTCAACATGTACTCATTGCATTAGGATAGATTCACACATATTTTTAGGAATCCATAGCTTTGTTAACTTTTGTGAGTGTGAAATGTAAGTAAAATAGAAGAAAAGAAAATTTGTTGTTTTTCTTCAAGTTCCTCTGAACCTTGTAGAAATTTATTTTCATCGAAAAACAAAAACAAGTGCATTTGCATGTAGTTTGGTTTTTATTAATTTCTTTTGCGTCAAAACACTACTAGTTTCACTTCCGCTTATCCCTTGACTTAAAGAACAGCCCATTTAAAAGCAAGCGCTAATTAAAATATACTAGAACTTTTTATAATTGTCAAGTTAGACACACAAGCAAGTTTTAGGATATTTTAGGGCCTTGGATTAGGCGAGTGGAGAGATAACTCTCCAAGGCCATTTAAACTATCAAACATAGGAGTTTGAGTAGTGAGTGAAAATCCAATAGCATTGGAGAGACCAGGAAAGCTCCGTATCTGGGAATTAAGCACAAGGGTTCTTGAAGACAGGGAAGAGAGATACCCCCTCTCCTACTTGTCAGGTCTAACCTCAAGACTGTTCCGCCTAGCTTCTGATATGAGTTGGTAACCTTAGTTGCTACTCCTAGGGATCTACACTGGTGGCTGCAGAGGGGAATCCCGTGGCACCTAAGGTTGATGTTCTATTTATTTCAACGGTACTACTGGAGGGCACCCTTGTGAAGCTTAGGGGCTTGCACTGGCATAGGTTGTTGTTAGGAGGTCAATATAACTTCCTCTGTTACCTTTGTTGATAGGACTGGGCCATCATTATCCCAGACTATCTTCGGAAGTCCCCTTACTTCAATTTCTTGTATTTTGGTGCCTAGTCCTCACCACCCATAGTGGAAATACTCGAAAGTTGTTTGAATGGCTGATATATTTTAGGGACTTTTTAGTGTATGATCTGTGCTCCTAGTTGGCCTAGCTTTCAATTTTTTGAGTCTTTAGCTAGATCTTAATAAAAAATTAAAAGTGGCTAACCGATCACCTAGACGGTCTCGAAGATTTCGTGGTCTTTCACCACCAAGTTTATAACCTTCTCCAAGAATGTGCAAAGGTAATATTGCCGGTGGGTTTCAACCCATGGCAGCTGACGCATCGGGGATTGATCTTCCTCTCGGGGTCATTAGTGTTCAGAATAGGCCTATTACTTCTAGAGAACAAGAGAGGAACTCCAGTTCTTTCTCGAGTTCTCTTTCAGATGGAAGATAACATAGAAGTAGAAGAAGTTCAAGAGTCATTAGTGGCTCTGAATTCTCCATTACCTTCTATTTATCCAGAAGTATTATGATACGTTGGGATTCTGATGCATAGACCGTCAAGTCCAGGTCACACTATGCACTTACCATTGATGACCACTACTGGAAGCATGGCTTCTACTACAAGTGCTAGAACTATGCAGACCCCAACATCAGTACAAGGGGGAGCAACTATTTCCATTCCCTCTGCATCTTTATTTGGGTCTTTTGCTAGCAAATCTTTAGTTGGGTCTATCTCCATTCCCTCTACGAGTGGAAATTCCCAGGCCAATTTTTTTAGTACTGGATTCTTCCCATTTGGCACCCATTCACAGGGTATTCCATCAGTTTTGTTTAGTGCCTCCACATCCATGATGGGTGGACCGAATTCATTTCAAGGTTTTCCTTTTGGAAGTGGTCATATACCACATTCCAACTCGACAGTAGGATCTATGCCTTTTTCTTCTACAGGACAAAGCAGCAATCCTTTTCAAGGTTGGACTAACCCTGCAGTTAGTGGCATGGGAACTCGGAATCCATTTTTCGGCCAACAAGGGAATGGGCCGTACTCCACAGTTAGTTCGTTTTGAAGTATTCCTCCCTTAGCTTCTACTTGGAATCCTTATCAGGGGTTATCCACTCCTTATAATCCTTTAGGAGGAAGCTTCTCCAGTCATGGAGGTTTTGCGGCCAGAGTTGGTCAAACTCTAAGTTTTGCTAGATCATAAGGCTTTCCTTTTGGTTCAGCTGGTTTTGTTGGATACTTCAGGCATCCTGGTGCTTTTCAAAATCCAGGCCAATCTTTTCAGAACTTTCGGAACCTCGCCGAGTCCAGGTGGAATCCCCAAGGTCCTCCTAGGCTTCCTTTTCTGGAAACTTTGAACTTGCTAGATCTCATGAAATTAACAAATGATCCAATCAAATACAACCCAGCCTAGCCTCCAGTCCCAACCAAACTCCCTTCGGATATTCCAAAATTCGAAGGAAAGGGCAGTGAAAACCCAGGCGACCATGTAACCACATTCCATTTGTGGTGCTCATCAAAATCCCTTATTGACGACTCAATTAGGTTGAGATTTTTTCAACACACCTTGACTAGTAATGCGGCTAAATGGTATATAGAGTTGCCAGGGGGCAGCTTTACATCTTTCGCTGACTTAGCTACTATTTTCTTAAATCATTTCTAGTTGCATGTCCATTATGATGCCGGAACTGAACTTCTGTCCACTTTTCATCAGGACAAGGCAACTCACGTTTCTGAACATATTCAGGAATCGAGACAGAGAAACAGGCTCATTAAAGCCAAAATCCCTCTGGAATACCGTCTCGAATGGATTTTGAAATATTTACAACTTGAAATCTCTGAGGATGTCTCCATGTCCAAAGTCTATTCTGAGGAGCAAGCTATTTTTAGGGCCCAACAATTAGAATTAATTTACTCTCAGTCTGGGATCCTTCAAAAAATCTTGCCAGATGCTCTTGGGTCTCAGGTTGATATAGCCAAGTCAAAGCCAGGCCCCCATGCAGATGGTATCATTAGATCGGTAGACATGAATGCAGTGAACTTGTTGAGCCAATTGCAACAATTGTCTTTACAAACTGCTTCTAACAACCAAGTCACATCGTCTAACCCATCATCTTCCCAACCCTCTTCGATTGATGTCGTCCAACCCATCCCCAAAGGAGATCAAAATTCCAATGGGAAGAAGAAAGGATGAGGTAAGAAAAAGAGTCAAGATGGGTAGACTAATGAAATTAATCCTGGCAATAATGCTGGTGGTGGTAGAAATGAGTCTAAAAAGAAAGTCAAGTTTCCTTGTAAGTTATGCGGTGGAGACCATTTAACTCACCTCTGCCCCAAGATTGAAGATGCTCAATGCTTTTTAGGGCAGCAAGGGAGTTCTAGTTCTCAGGCTATGTTAACCAACCCTTTTCTGCAAGGGCAACAACTTCTTGGTGGCGCCAATTCAAACCTTGGAACCTCCGTAGGGGGCAACCAGGAAGCAGAAAAGTCATCAAATGTTTTCATGATGGGTTCTAATGTCCATGTGGCCACTCAGTCACATGATTACATTGAAGCCGAAACTTCCAAGGACAAAACTGCTCCCAGAAATACCGAACTTCATATTGATCGATCCCCTGTTGAGACTATATGACGGATACTGAAAGGTTCCACTAAACACGCGACTATTAATACTAATGTTAGGGCCACCCAAAACTACTCCATTGTTGAGGATCTGGCCCAGAGTCCATGTGCCATGTCCGCTTTAGAGGTTCTCCAGTTGTGTCTGGCTCAACGAAGTGCTTTACTTTCCGCGATTGGGGAAGTTGATCCAACTAGCTCTTTAGTGCTCACTTTCGACATGTTAAATGTCAAAAAGTGACTCCCTCATCATATGGCTTTCCAAATGATGTCTACATACCGGAAAATTAACATTTTTCGTACCATTATTGATGAAGGAGCTTCCACATGCGTCATGTCGATGTCATGCTGGAAGGCTATTGGAGCGCCTTCGGCTATTCCTTCACCGACTTTCCTGACTGCATTTGATGGTCATTCTCATAAGCCACATGGGATTATCCTGGCCTTTCCCATATGTGTTCGGGGGAAGGTCGTTAACATTGAAGTAGAAGTCATTGATGCTAACCTAGACTACAATCTCCTCTTAGGAAGGAACTAGGTATACTAAATGGATGTCGTTTTTTTGACTCTGTTTCGTGTCATTTGCTTTCCTAATGAAGGGAAAATCATTAAGGTTGATCAATTGGATTATTTTCCAGTTGATCCCCAGGCAATATTTGACTCTACTATTCCTTTAGTGGATAACCCTCATCCGCCTACTGAGAATCTAGGAGTTGAGCTATATTACTCATTGATGGGTACCTTTGATCTTCCCTCTCCTATCACTAGAATCAATGTCTTTTCATCATCTAAGGAGTCTCCTCAAAAAGAGTTCTTCCAAACTCATTATTTTATGGACCCTTGGGCCTTGCCTTCACCTACGACCACATTAGATGAAGGACAAGTTAATGGAATGGCATTCCCTATGTCTGCAACTGAGCTGGGATACCAGTCTATCGTTGACACTGCAGATGACCACTCTACTCCTTTTTCTAAGGAGGAGCTAGATGGTGATGTGGCCCCGGCCTAGACCCTTGATTCTACCTCTACCCTGGACTGCTTAGATATGGTTTTACCGTCTGAAGAAGCAATCCTCGAAGTAACGATGGGTGTAGATCGACCTTGGGGAGACTTACACCATCCGTCATATTTTCTTCCTCCATTGTAGGAAGTAGAGTCTAGGTTATCCGAGCTCTTCATTAGTGATGTTTGTGCAATATCAAATCCTTTGGCTCTAGCACACTTTCGTGCCGAAGGTAATATGTCAGTTATTTCTAGAACGATACCTATAAACATCTCTAGGGACCCTAATGTAATCGAGAATATCTTCATCGGAATCGAATGTTCCCTTAAAGAAATTCAAGTTTACACTAACCTTTTCAAGGAATTTCAAGATGTATTTGCTTGGTCTTATGAAGAAATGCCTGGCATTGATCCATCTATAGTTCAACATGAGATCAAGACGTATGAAAATTCCAAATCGGTTCGTCAAAGGCTTTGGCCAGTTAATCCTAGGAAAGCAGCAGCTATTAAAGCTGAAGTAGAGAAGCTGCTAAAGGCGGGTTTCATATACCTTGTTCCTCTTACCGATTGTGTGTCTAACCCAGTCCCTGTGGATAAAAAGCAAGGAACAATCCGAGTATGCATCGACTTTAGAGATCTAAATAAGGCTTGTCCAAAAGATAATTACCCCACACCATTCATCGATCAAATTATTGACGAGTGTGTGGGTTTTGACATTTTTTCCTTCATGGATGGCTTTTCTAGTTACAATCAAATTTATATCCATCCTAAAGATCAACATAAGACAACCTTTATATTTCCTTGGGGTACCTTTCCATACAGAAAGATGCCTTTTGGTAGTAAAAATGTTGGAGCCACTTTTCAGCGGGCCATGTCATATGCTTTCCATGACATTAAACATATCATCAAAGCATACTTGGATGCTCTCGCTGCTCGTTCTTGAAAGAAAACTGATCACCCTAGTCATCTTCGATTGGTTTTTAAGCGATGTCGTTTCTGGAAAATCTGGTTGAATCCCAATAAGTGTGTTTTTGTGGTTACGTCAGGACAGTTATTAGGGTTCATCGTGTCAAATGAAGGGATTCGGGTCAATCCCTTCAAGGTTTAGGCAATAGTTTAGTTGCCTCCCCCGTCCTCAAATCGGTAACTTCAAAGTATTCAAGGGAAGGCTAATTTCCTAAGACGACTTATAGAGAATTATGCCGATATCACTAAAGGGTTTATGCATTTGCTACGCAAAGGAGTTCAATTTGTATGGGATGAATTTGTGCAGCGATCGTTCGATGATTTGTAAAAGGCATTAGTCTCTGCCCCGCTTTTGAGTCCACCGAATTATGGTAGGGACTTCCTTTTATATCTCGCTACAGTAGAATCAACCATTGGTATGGTTCTCATTCAGGAAGATGATGCTCTCACAGAGCATGTGATTTATTATCTGAGCTGAGGCCTAATAGGTCCTGAAGTTCACTATGCTTTGGTTGAGAAATTGGCTTTGGCAGCTGTTCATGCTATCCAGCGGCTCTGTCATTATATCCTGCGACTCAAAACTTTTGTCTTAGCAGCGGTCAATCCATTTTAATTTTTCCTTAGTAGGTGAGTGATTGGGGGCAAATATAATTGATGGATATTCATTTTGCAAGAATTTGATCTCGAGTTCTTGTCTGCCAAGTCTAAGAAATCCATGGTTTTCGTCGATCTAATTTCTGAGCTGCCTTGTGGAGAGGATACTGTTTATGAGGAAAATTTTCCCAACGAAAATTTATTCCTCATCTCTTCACTCGACCCTTGGTATGGAGATATCGTTGTTTATCTCCAAACTTTGAAGTTTCCCTTTACTTTCTCTAAGGATGAACATTGGAAATTATGTCACCTAGCCAAGAGCTATGTTATCATAGGTGATACGTTATATCATCGAGGGTTTGATTTGATCCTTCGACATTGTTTAACCTTGGAGGAAGTAGAGTCAGTGCTAAATGACTGCCACCATGGAGCTTGTGGTGGTCATCTATCAGGGCTTGCTACAACCCAGCGCATCTTGCGTGCTGACTATTTTTTGCCTTCGCTCTTTAAAGTCTGTGTTGAAGCAGTAAAATGCTATCACCCCTGTCAAATATATACTCGAAAGATGCATGCACATCCAGCTCCTCTTTTTCCTGTTATCACTGTCGCTCCCTTTACTAAGTGGGGTATCGATTTTACAACTTGTAATCCGCCTTCAGCAGTGAATCACAGGTACATTATCGTGGCTATAGACTACTTTACGAAGTGGGCCGAGGCCATGCCCACTTATAAAAATGATAGTGACATGGTAGCATTGTTCCTTTTTAATCAGATTATCTCAAGATTCGATATCCCGAGAGAGATTTTCATTAACCATGGCAGTAATTTCCAGAATCGACCAATGTCTGAATTGGCTCTCAAATTGGGTTTTCGACAGGAGCATTCATATCCTTATTATCCTCAGGCCAATGGACAGGTTGAGGTAGTCAACAAAACTCTTAAGACGATCCTGCAATGGACAATCGACAAAAATTGGTCCAATTGGCATCTTATGTTATATCTGGTTCTTTGGGCATACCAAACCTCCATGAAGACTGCTGCTGGTTTTACACCTTTTCAGTTATTTTATGGGATGGAATCTATCTTCGCTATAAAATGTGAAATTCCATCTACTAAGTTAGCTATTGAGCTCCTTCCAGAGACTTCGAGTCTCAAAGAGTGCCTCCTTCATTTGGAGCATCTCGATGAGCAGCGTCGAGATGCCGCCACAATGAATGAGGCTCATAAGAAAAGGGTTAAAACGTAGTATGATAAAGTTGTCCGTCCTCGAGTCTTTTCTGAAGGTGACCTTGTCTTGGTCTATGACCAAGATAAGGAAACCTTGGGGGTAGGAAATTTTAATCCTATGTGGTACGGTCCCTTCATTATTAAATGAGTTTTAGAAAAAAGGTCGTATGAGTTAATTGATTTTGAGGGAAACAAGTTGGCAGAGCCGCGAAACGGGCTCTACATAAAGAATTACTTTGCTTAAGTAGTAGTTAGGAAATCGCTTCTTTGTAAATTATGTATATTTGTACATATGTCATCGAGAGTTTTTGATATCAACACCTTTTGGTCTGCTGTGGCAGGTGTTGATGGATGACTTGGTCTATTTTGGGTTCGCCGATGGTGCTAGTTGGCACACTCGGAATCTTGCTTCCACAACTTGGGTACTCTAGTATCCAACTGGTCAATTGATGGTATCAAGGGGCGTATGCATTGGTCCCACTTCAAATAATATGGCTGAGTATACTGTTGTCATTAATTTACTATTCGAGGCAATTTCTTATGGAATCAACTCGTTGGTAGTTTATCTTGATTCACAATTGAACAACATTTATCGGGTAAGGGATCCATGTTTATATCGCCAGTATTTAAGGGTGAGGTTGTTGCAAAGATCATTTACTTATATTAATAATTTGCACATTCCAAGATATCATAATTGGTTAGCAGATTCTATCGCTAATCAAGCATTAGACTGGCACATCAAACATTCATCACAATAAAATCAAGCATCAAAAAGTCGAACTGTATATATATATATATATATATATATATATCATAAAACATCTCGAGTGTACGTAAGTCTGTCCAAAAAATATACAAAATTGGGACTCAAATGCCCATAATAATGTCCGGTATATCTAATACCCTGACTCAGGATGAATGGCTAAGTAGGTAGCTATCGCATTGGCTACACGCCTAAAAGTGAGAACCCCATCACGTGGCATACCAACCACATGACGCTGCATATCCTCAGGAAGGTCCTCTATGGCAGCCATCAGTACTCGGTGAGTTAGTCTCACCAAGTTTCGTTGAACGGTATGTAGAAGTCATTATGTATCAGCAGCCGCCTCTTTGGCTCCTCGGTCGCACCGTCCATGCCGCGGGAACCCATCTGGTCATACCGGCCCAATATTTGAAACATGATCATCATATTAGTCATTTGAATCCCATCAAAAACATTTTTCAAAATTCATTATTATATTTGAAAAATCCAAAAATAAATCATAAAATCAAAAATACTTACCAATGTTGCCCCATGCTGCGGTTGGTGGTAATGCTAGATTGGGATCTCCTCAAAAATCCAACCCAGCATAAGGGTAGTCATCAATGGCGATGATCTGTTGATCCTACCAGGAAAAGAAGTCATCATCAAATGCAGTCCATGGGACATCCCCACCCCCTAGACATTTCATCAGGTCAGCCAACCTTCCCATGCGTGGATCTCATGGGGTGTTGATGGAAACTGCTACCCTAGTGTGAAGTGCAGGGACCCTCTCAAAAAAGAAAGAACACAGAATAGTCCCATATCCAAAGTTTTTGGTCTATCCTCTTCTTAGTCTCCTATACCAATAGGGTTTCATTTTTCATGATTGACAGTAAAAGTGCCAAAAATGTTCATCTTTGATGCTAGAAAGGTTCCATATTTTGTGAAAGGAACAGACAGTTAAAAAATGTAAAGAGGGTATGCCTTAAAAGAATAATCAAAAGGCAATAAAATGAATTGGTCAGAAAAAATAACTGAAATGAACCCCAAAGAAAGACCATGAAGGTGGCTGACCAAAGTGCCACTGCTATCTTGATGGATGGCCCAACAGTTCAAACTGGACCATGCCATGTTTTAAATTGCTTGTTCTAGACTAGAGAATGAATACCTGTCCAAACAGTTCAAGCTTGGCAGATGAGTAGCTACATAGAGAAAGGAAGGAGCCCAACTGCTTAATCTGGGCCCTTGGAAGATATAAGGGTAGATTTAGATAGGAGGGCAGCCAAAAGAAAAGAGGATTACCAGGGTTTGCAAGGCTAAGTGCACCCATCCAAAAGAAGAAAAAATGTTAGGTCTATTAGGCAGGGTAGGCAGTTGGAGGTTGCAGAAGCAAGCTAAGACCACCTGATATATTGAAAATCATATCTCATCTCATCAATAAGAGAAGGGCAAGAACAATGGTCTATATGGCAAACTATCAAAGCATGTCTAACTTCCCTCATTCCCTTCAAAAGGTTTCTTACTAATATCCCCTTGAGGACTTTAGGATCTACCTAAACAGTCCTACTTACATTTCTCCCTTGAGAAAGTCATGACAAGTTGTGACCTTCTTCCTCAAAAAAGAAGCCACATTTCTTGTGTAAAACCCTCACTTCATACTTCATCCATTTCTGGTTTCTAAGTTTCAGTTCTCAAGCTCAATTTTTCCCTCACACTTCACCTCACATACCCATATTAACCCCTAACCCTATTATATAGCTCCCTAGTTACATCCCCACCCCTATTTTCTACAAAAACTATATAAAATTCCCAAAAACATATTAACTATCCCACCCCCTAGCATTATAGCTAAGTAACATAGTTATGGGAGACATTAGTCCATTTGGGGCTATAATCAATCCTTTTGCATCCTTACCCTAGAATTAATCTAACCTCTCGCAATATTAATAACCTATATTTAAACCCCCACTCACCTAAACCCTTGCAAATTACCCCCTCAGTCTAAACCCAATGTTTAAAGGTTTAAATGTTTTTTATTTAACATTGCATCACAAATAACCCGCATTAATCCTACCCGCAAAAACCCACCCGAGCTAAAGTTTGAACCCGCAGCTATAATATATTATTTAAATATGGGTGAGACCCGCTCCGAACTTGCATGCCGCACGCAAGGCCCCACCAGCCGTCGATCTCCCAGTGCGCCCACTCCAACGATGGGCGGGTGTTTTCAGCCCACAACGTGTCAGGCTTTAACATCCGGGGGATGGGCAATTTTGTCGCCATAACCCCGCAACGTGTCGACAACCCGGGGTGTTCGGAGGCCTCCACCCCGAAACCACCTCTTCTCAAAGGCGGTGCGGGGAAACCAGAAACCGTCGTCCAAAAAACCACCCTCCGTCCCATTATGTCAGCAGTCCCATCACCATGACGTCACACCCGGTCTCCGCCGCTGCCCCACGTCGCCCGCCACGTTGTCCTCCCGTGCCCACACTGTGCCGCCGTGTCCTGCCACATCATCATCCTAGTCAGCATCTACTTCACCGTCCGTACCTGGGACCCATTGATGACGTCATGTTGATGTCATCACGAGAAAGCGCCAAAAGCACATATGTGCCAAATTTTTCGTTAAAAACACCGAAAGTGACCATTTTCGGTCATTTTCTTTGGAAAGTTTCGGGTGCGTTGTTCTACTGTCGACACCAAATTGCCTCCAAATTTCAAATTTGAACACTTTTGGCGCCGCCACCTGCAAATTCGACGTCAATCTTCGCCCTTCAATCAACTCAACCACCCTCGGCGCTAGCTAATCTAGGTATTTGCCGAATTCCACCTGTTTTCCTGTGTTCTTCCCATTCTCTGGAATTGTTTTCACTAAATTGCTTACAAACTCCTAAATTTAATGGTGTTGTCCTTTAAATTTTGGCCTAAATTATCTAATGCACCGCCTGTTTAAGAGAACCACGGATTGTTCATATTTTCACCCTGCTAGAATCCATTTTCAGGCTTGAATTTTCAATATACTCTCACACCTACTCGGCATTGTTCCCTTTTGCCGTGTTTCACTTCAAGCTCTCAGTGCATTAAGTTGTAATCCATTTCTCCTCTACATTTGACCCTCACTGTCTCTAAATTCAAAGAGTTCACCAAAAGAAACCAAAGCTCAAATCGAACTCTGCAAAACTTATTCTTTTCAATACGGCCATAAAATAGTGAAGACTTTGGCTTCAGCTAAACTCATTCTGCCACTCCTCTTCAAGTCCTCACAAGCTATCATCCTCAGCCCGTTCTGCTCAAAAACTTCATTCTAAAGATAACATTTGAAAGTTCTGAAATGGCTACTCCATCAGCTCTTAGTGTCACTCCTATGAATCCACCAAACAAAGAGCTTGAAGCCATGCCTCTTGCTGATAGAGACTACCTTATCCAAGATCTTATTGGTGATAGAAGCCACTTGTATACTTTCTGCTAGTTGAGAAACAACTATCTAAGCAACAATGACATGTATGGTATATGGGAGTCCAATCTGCCTTATTACTTCCTCCCATCTGTTAATATTTTCCCAGAGATCATCCACTTATGTGCTGAGAA
The DNA here is from genome assembly GCA_031772625.1 of Pinus tabuliformis. Taxonomy (NCBI): domain Eukaryota; kingdom Viridiplantae; phylum Streptophyta; class Pinopsida; order Pinales; family Pinaceae; genus Pinus; species Pinus tabuliformis. Next base: position 1,272,218,973 of record CM062804.1, read on the forward strand.
CTATGAGCCAACTCAGAGAGCTGTTAAGTCTCCATCTGGGAGCATACTTTTCCATATTACTCCTGACTCCATCAACCAAATTCTCAAATTCAATCAGACTCAACTATTGTTTCCCTTCTCCATGAACTATTTTTTGGATGCAGGCTCCAAACTCTCGAGTACTGACATTGAAAAAATCACCAAGACATTCATGAGGGCAGACCGCCAGCCTACAGGGCCACCTCCTTTCTTATATGTCCATTTCAATGAGGTGGGTAAGCTTCTAGTTGATATGATCTCTTATGTTCTGGGCTTCAAAACTAGTGAGCACATTGATGAAATAGTGTTGGTGCTATTAGCTGCATATAGTCTAGGCCAGCCCCCTGCTTACAAGTATAACTTTTCCAAGTTTATAGCCAATAAAATACATGACCAGCTATTGAAAGTGGATAGGGAGGGAGTATTCAAATATTCATCATATATCTATCACTTATTCATGTATTACCAATCTGAAGGCTTCCAATGCCCCATCAAGAAATTGGCTTCTAGGGGTGAAAAATGGTATGTCATCTTCTGGTCATCGGTCTTCCATGAAGTTCAAAACTCTCAATTTTCTTACTGTGAGTTTATTGACCAATTCCATACCGAGTCTCTTGCCTCCTAATGAGATCCCCTCCTCCCAGATTGTCATTTGAGATTCAGAAGACCTTGCAGTTGTCCAGGAGCTATAAAATAGGTGATTGGTACCTATATCAAAACCATACTGTCATCAGAATCTATGGCTGTGAGCTCTGTCCTTACAGGCTACCAAGGTATGTAGCAATGAGATTGTTTGCCTTGTAATACTATAGACAACTCATTAGTTCTGATCTCACCCATTTTCATAGTGCCAAAAAGAAATCCCACCTCAAATTCAAAGACATCTAGGCCCATTCATCATGAACAAGAAAGAAGGTTGGCAAGATGCTGATCAAATTCTCAGGGACAAATATAAGCTAAAGAGGAGCCTATGGTGGGTCCCTTATGACCCCGAACGTTTTATCAGTGCCATAAGAGTTAAATACAGGCTACTAGGTTATAACCACTGTAAATATCCACAATTTGAGCAATATTCCAACCAAGATGAGTGGTTGCAAGGTACATTAGTTGAGGAATTAACTCAAGAGGAAATAATGGAGAAAAATGTCAAGGATTTAGAAAAAACTCTTGACTTGGATTCTGTGTAGCAGGTAACATTCAAGTTGCCACATCAAATTTGAGAAGGTACATCCGCTGTTGCAGCCACACCAGCTGCCCAGGCACCATCTACATCAGCAACAGGTACAACAAAGGGCAAGGAGATAATGGGTGCAGAAAAGGAAGTGGTCACAGAACAGCCTGCCTCTTTAATGGAGAAACCTCAAGTACAGGCTCCTCCACAACAAACAGAAGCACCAACAGTGCATGCCTTGTAGACTCCTACCCATGAGGAAAGAGGCAGAAAACGAGACCGAGATGAGTCCACACCTGCTAGTGGGTCCACTCAGCAGCCCGAAGCCAAGAGGCAAAAGGTAGATTCTCTAGTTGTGGAGGAAATCAGTGAAGAAATCCTTGGAAGCCCAAGGAAAGATAGAGAAGACAATCAACAAACAGCCACAAGCTCTTTTCAACAAGAGCAGAAAAGACATCATGGTATGGAGGTGTCCTCCTCCACACAGCAAAGAAAGAAGCCAGCTAGCATCAAGGCCACCTTTAAAGAAATTAATGCACAAAATGAGCTGCTAAGAGTGTAATTATATGACTAATTTCTCAAGGACACACCTGCCAAACAAGAAAGGTTGATGGCAGCATATGACATCAAAGAGGAAAAAATGATCCTTAGCCATTTTAAACCCAAGGTACAACAGCCTCAGTCGACTGCAGAATATGTCAGAACAAAGTTGGAGGCTATGGCAAAAGACATTCACCCCATGGATCAAATAGAACTGCATAAGCAAACCGGGGAAATGGTCTATGCCACATTGGTAGACAAGGCCACAATGGCCCATGAGTTAAAATAATCTCTGAGGAACACTAATACTCAGCTTGATTTAGAAAGAATGTCCTCCACAGCCAAAGACAACATAATCAAGACATTGGAAGACATTATTATAGGTCTGGGGCATGATCCTAAGAATCCCAAGGCTATCAAGGCTCTAATGAAGAAAAGGGAGGATGATATTGCTGCTCTTTAAAAGCAAATGAGGCTCTCCTCAATCCCGCATCCACAAACAGGAGAGCTAGTGAAAGAGAAAGAAGCTGAGGACACATTGGACCTCTTAATGCAAATGAATCAAAGAATAGTCCAAATGGAAGAAGAAATGGAAAAGGCACTGCAAAACAAGTAGGGAGAGTCGACCTCCTAGCCTCCTCAAACTGCTCCAACTACTGCAGCAACTACAGAAGCAGCAGCACCCCCCCCCCCCCCCAATGGCTACAACAACTTCAGATACTGCAGCAGCAACAACAACAGCTCCTGAGGCTAGCATAAGCATGGATGATTTGACAAAAGCTGTCAAGGAGCTGGAGCTTCAGGAAACAGAGATTAAACAAGCCAAAGAAAAATTGGCTGAGCTAGAAGCAAAATATGACAAGTCCAAAATGACAGTAGCTGAGCAGACCAGAGAAATTAAGGCCCTGAAAGACAGAATAAAGGCCTTGGAAAAGGAACTGAATTTAGAGAAGACTCTGGCTGAAATAAAGAAAATTTTGTGGACTCGGATTGACCACTCTATCACCAAACAATGGAAATCAATCAAAACAGTGCATGAGCAGATTGAGTTAATAGGCCAAGCTCAAATTGAAAGCCAAAAGGCCATAACAGCACTAGGAAATATGCCTGAGTAGGCTAGCAGGATGATACATTTCCTGAATACTCACACAAAGGAGGAGTTGGCAGCCTTAGACATCAACAACATAACAGATATTGTTTTAACAGCCAAAAAGGTGTTGACCCTCAGAAATTTTGTGTAGAATTTGGAGAGAAAATGTCAGGAAATTCAGGCTAAGGTAGATGATCACAAGCTTAGAATGGGTGCATTACAAGGCAAAGTATTCCCCAGCCTACTGACCGGTGCTGGAATACTGCTCACCCGTGAGTAGTATGCCACTAGGATGACCAATTTCATTTCAAATCAGATCACAGCATCCACAAGCACTCCAGAAGAAGTAGGACCTCCATCAGGGCAGAGCCTCTATGACAAGCTAGAAAAATTATTTTACATTGAGCATGAAATTAATCACCTGTTTGAGGTCCCACCAAATTTTTACAGGTAGATAGAGGCAGATGAAACTCTAATAAAAATACGAAGACACCGATTGCCTAAAGAAGATTGGTGGCAATAATACTGACTCAGCAATAATACTGGCAGAGCGGGTGAGAATAATGACTCAGCAAAATACTGGGACAGCAAGCCCAAGAAGGGAAACACGCAGATTTGGAACAGAGCAGCTCCAGCCAACTCAGTTGGTCACAAAAGTCAAAACTTTCTGACAAGATGGACAGCTAATGCAATAAATATTTACTGCAACATTTACTCTTTCAGTTGTAATTCCTCAGGGGTTGGCATAGAATTTATAAGCTATTAACTCATCAGCTAGATATTTTGTATATAATTTTTTTATATATACCTCGCCATACAACGTATTTGGGGTTGGTGATTTTCTCTCTGAGACACTATTTTGTAAATTTTTAGACTATCTAATACAAATGGCTGGAAATGTTCATGATCCCTGCACCGTTTGATGTCAAAGTGATGATCTGCGTTCTGCTATAGAATTCCTATGTTATTTGATGGAGCAATAAGTTATCCTAAACTACATTTTGTCTTTCTATGTTTGCTTAACTCAAATATATGTTTCATTAGCTTAGCAAAAGAGAAAAAGAATAGTAGAGGAATTGTTTGAATACACCCTCTGCTCAATCTCTGTTGTTAAATGTGTTTTCTTCAGAATTAATCATAAACATGAATTCTTAAACTGTTCATGTTTGTATTCATTCTATCATTATGAATGTTGTTCAGGAATTCTTAAATTCTCCTAGATAATATTCCCACCATTCCCTCTATCAGTTTAGTGAAACATACTTAGCTGCCTTTCACTCCCTGATTTCATCCCATCATATTACAGATTTGAAAAATTGTTCCATAGATGCTTGTCTCGCTCTGTAGCATAACCTTTTCCCTCAAAAGACATTTCCAGCAGTTCAACATCATCGACTCCATGCCCAATGGCCTAGATCATTTTGCAAAAACATACCAGTTCTGACTGCAATCATCATCCCAAAAAATTCAAAACAAAATCCTGTGCATCATAACTAGCCTAAAATTTCACCAAACAAAGTTAAATAAAAAAGAGAGAGCCCTCTCTGGTTGCTGGTAGGCTAGGACCTATGGCTAAAATATTGGTTAGTGGTTACCTCGGCCATATTCCCTTTGGAGTCAAAGGGAACAACCTGAGTGCTAACATAATTGGTGACTCCACTGGGGAACAAAACGAATTTTCCAATTGTTGTCTATTTGTTTAAAACTGCAGATGAAGCCTGAATTTCAGCCAGGAAGCCTTTGAAACTTTTCTTGCTTTGCATTTACAGGAGTAAATAAAAGTTTCTTCAGTCAAACTTCATGCTAGTTTTAAAACTCTAAGTAGTTGTTCCAAAAATTTGAGCAGTTCCTTGTTAATACCAAAAACATTCCCAAAAAATACCAAAAAACAAATTTGGAAGGTGGCTCCTAAAAAGAAAACTAGGTATACCAGGTCAAATCTTGACCCAGATCCTCCAACTATTTTTGATAATCCTAATTTAATCCCCAAGATTCTAAGGAAGCAAGAGGAACAAGAAGATATTGCTGATTCGAGCCCTGAGGTAGTTCAGCAAAGTTATATCCCAACCCCTGCTAAACCATCAGTTCGTCCTCACATAACCCCTTCTTATCCTTCTTCCTCATCCACCTCTCAAAACATACTCTTCACACCTCCATCCACTACACAGACTGTCGTTGTTGTCCCTGTTCTTCCAACTGTTCCCTTCCTTCCTGTTGTCCCATTTATCCCTGTAAATATGGCCAATCGTTATGCCCCTCTACAGCTACCTGGTAATCCTGGGGCTATGCCTCAAGACTACCAAAGTAAGATCACTTATTTTGATGGTACCGACACATATACTGCCTTACAACATACCAAGAAAATGCAAGACTACTTTGAAAAGTATGAAATAGACGATGATGATGTGAGAATGAAAATTTTTGTCCAAATTTTAACAAGTGAAGTAAGAACTTGGTTCAGATCACTTACTGCAAATTCCATAGCCAATCCGGGTGCTCTTTACCAATCCTTCCTGAATAGATGGGAAAAGAAAAAAGACCCACTACATATTTTATCTGAGTATGACACCATAAGAAGAGGCCCTTAAGAAACTGTCCTAGATTATTGTGCAAGATTCAACAATGTTTACAATGCCATCCCTCAAAACCTTAGACCTCCACCTGATTTAGCCTTAATCAAATTCCCTGATGGATTTGATTCTGACATGGCATATCAACTAAGGGAAAGAGCCCCTGCAACCTTGGTAGACATGCAAAACATAGCTGTCAGTGTAGAGGCAAACCTTATTGCTAAAAGAAATAGAGCAAGAGCTGAGAGAAGAACCACTTTTAAGGAAGAACCTTCAACATTTGAACAAAAGCTAGATGCAATCATCAGAGGCATGGATAGACTTGGGGACAGGGTAGAAACCATAGAAAGAAAATCATCATGGGAAGGTCAACGAAGTACTGCTAGAAACCCAAATTTTAGAAAGAATCAAAATCCAAATGTTGGAAGGGCTAATCCCAACCAGCACACTAGACCTCCTTTTCAGGAAAATTATGCTGAGGCCTCAACATCTAGTGAACCAACTGAGGACCCTCACATCAACCTAATGGGTCTGGACAGCGAACGTTAGGTCTTTCTAACACAAGAAGATCTAGAGGCCTATAACTGCAATCAATTTCAAACCAAATCAGGAGAGTATTTTGACTTTAGGGAAGGCTACGATGCAGTGGTTTATGAGGTACATAAACAATATAAACTAAGGCGTAGAACCATAGATGTACCTGAACCTATCAAACCAAAGGACAATAAACAGCCAAAAAAGACAAAGGATAAAACTATCCTTCTAGAATCCTCTGATAAAACAGATCTACATCCAAGAGAAGTCACAGTGGAGGATATATCAGATGCACAGCCCTCTGGAAACCAGCCATCCCCATCCCTCCCCTCAAAAGAAAGTTCAAACATCATCCCTGAAAATAAATCTAGGACTGATTCCATTCAAAATCATACCAATCATGAAGAAAGGGTTACTGAAAATCCAGCTGGAAAGGAAAAATCTGCTAAACTTAATGCCAAGACTCAAATGGAAAAGCCCTTTAACTTAGAAACAGAAATAAGTAAGCTAAAGATAGTTGTCCCTCTTTCTGAATTAGTCAAACATCAAGTGTATAGACAACAAATCAATAGGTCACTCCAAATATCAGACAATAGGGATGTTGTGAATGTTCTAGATGATCAACTTGAATTACTGTTTGGTCCTGAGGTTAACGGAAAGACAGCCAATGGAGGGGTTCCACCCTTCTATGTCAGTTTAAACATTCAGGACAAGGTGTTACACAACGCAATGTTTGATTCTGGGGCCTCACACAACTTAATGCCCAAATCTGTAATGGAAAAACTAGACCTAGATATCACAATACCTTACAAAGATCTATTCTCATTTGATTCAAGCCAAGTCAGGTGCCTAGGCTTAATTAAAGATTTGTGTGTCTCCCTGGTCCAATACCAAACCAAAACAATTTTGATGGACGTGGTGGTAGCTGACATTCCACCCAAGTATGGTATGCTTTTATCCAGATCTTGGGGGGCTAAACTCCAAGGATCTTTGCAACTAGACATGTCCTATGCCACCATTTTAGTCTTTGGACAACCTAAGAGATTATACCGTGAAACATTAATGAAATATGTGGTGAGTAGTCAAGAAAAACCCCAAAACTTCCCCATGTATTCAATACATTCAGACATGGATTCATTCATTCTGTATAATGTTGACATGTGCACCAAAGCTTATCCCAGGCTATTAGTGTCAGCACAGACAGAGGGATTGAATGAACAATTTGCCTCTCAAGACCAAAATAATTTTGATAAAATTGATATGACAAAGGAGAATGATACATCAAATGACTTGCAAGAAACCAATATGCCCATGATCCAACCTTCTAAGAGTCTCAATACAAACCTTGACCGTGAAACCCTATGGTATTTAGAATTTGATGGCTCTGTAAACAAGTTGGGAGCTGAGGCAGGAGTCTGGATTCACAATATGCAGAATGACCAGGCTGAAGGTCATGCATATACGTTAAAATTTCGATGCACAAACAATATGGTTGAGTATGAAGTCCTTTTGTTAGGTCTCAAACTCATCAAAAATTTAGGTGCAACCAAAGTTTCAATCTTAGGAGATTCAGATCTGATCATAGATCAGATGAAAGGAAACTTTATCACAAATGATCTAAGGTTAAGAGCTTATAAGGGAGCAACTATTCAAGTACTTGACACCTTCTCAGAATCTCAATTAACCAAAATTTCAAGAAAGCTCAATTTACATGCTCATAGCTTGGCAACCTTTGCCAACACTTGCAAGCTACCTTTCAGACCCAATCACAGTTTCACTGTTGAAATCAAACATAGGCCTGCAATCCCGGATAACATCAAGAATTGGCATGTATTTGAGAGTGACACACAGATAAATAACTTCCTTACTCTTAAAGAAGAATTTTCCGGCATGAACATTGATACTAGCACTATGGATGATCAACAACAGGCATACACAATTAAGCAGAATATATCAGCTGAAGAAGCGAATCTAGTTTTGCATCCTACTACCTTTAATAACGAAAATGTATAGGAGCTGAAGCAAACAGATTTTGATGAAGCAGCCGAGACAGATGCCGAAGTAATTGATCTAAAAAACAATTTTCTGCCCATAAGATTAACCCCATTGGAGGATTTGTTTGATTCAAATGATATCTCAAGGAAACCAAAAATGCAGCCACTGAATGCTGAAATTGAAGATTGTAACATTGGGACCACAGAAAATCCCAAAAAGATAAAATTATCCGAGGCATTACCAGCTGATCAGAAGTTGAAATACATTGAGTTGTTCAAATAATTCCAAGATATCTTTGCCTGGAGTTATGAGGACCTCAAGTCCTATGATACCTCGGTCATCCAACACACCATACCTTTAAAAGAAAACCAAAAACCTTTTAAACAAAAGCTTAGGAGAGTGAATCCTATCCTCCTTCCCCTCATTGAAAAAGAAGTGAAACGCATGTATGAAGCAGGAATCATTGCTCCAATCAAGTTGTCAGAGTGGATTTCAAACCTAGTGCCCACTAGGAAGAAGATGGGAGAGATCAGACTGTGTGTTGACCTAAGGAATTTGAACAAAGTCTCTCTCAAAGACCATTAACCCTTACCAAAAATGGATCATATCCTACAAATGGTAGTGGGAGCCTCTAGGATCTCATTACTAGATGGATTCTCTGGATTCAATCAGATTTTAGTACACTCGGATGATCAAGACAAAACTGCCTTCACAACACCTTGGGGAACTTTTAAATATGTCAAAATGCCTTTTGGGCCTAAGAATGCAGGGGCCACATTCCAAAGAGCAATGGATATAGCCTTTTCCAAAGAAATCCATGATTTTCTAGTGGTATACCTGGATGATCTTACTGCCTTTTCAAAATCAGATCAAGAACACTTAGAACATTTGAGGCAGGTTTTCTTAATTTGTAGAAAATATGGCATATCTTTGAATCCAAAGAAATCATTGTTTGGCCTAGAGGAAGGTAAGCTCCTAGGTCATATAATCTCAAAATATGGTATTAGGATCGATCTGGGCAGAATTCAAGCCATCCTTCAAGTGCCTCATCTGAGAAACATAAAAGAACTACAAGGCCTTCTAGGAAAGATCAACTTCTTGAGAAGATTCATTCCTAATTTGGCTGAGCTCATAAGACTGTTAAAAAATATGTTGAAGAAGGATTCTAAGGTAAAACGAACCATGGAAGCTAAATATGCCTTTGAGGATATCAAAAGAGCATTGACAAACACACCAGTCCTAACAAGTCCTAGGTTTGATAGAGATTTCATCATTTTTTCTTTCGAATCCGAGCATACAATTGCTGCAGTCCTATTACAAAAAGATGACCAAGGATGTGAAAAGCCCATTGCATTTTTTAGCAAAGCCCTTAGAGATGCTCCCTTAAAATATTAGATTATGGAAAAGCAAACCTATGCATTGGTAAAGACCATCAAAGATTTTAGAATCTATATTTTATAATCTCACGTGATTGCCTATGTCCCGAATGCAGTGGTTAAGGACATTGTAACCCAAGAAGGAATTGAAGGCAAAAGGGGCAAATGGATCGCCAATCTCTTAGAATATGAAATTGAAATCAAGCCTACCAAATTGATAAAAGGACGAGGTCTAGCTAAGCTAATGATTGAAACCAATTTCCAAGCCCTTGACATTAATGAACTGGACAATGAAGAGGAGATGGTGACTCCATAGAACCAAGCCTTTTTGAAATCTGCCTGGTATGCTGATATATGTTTTGTATTATTAAACCTGCAAACTCCTCCAGGGTTGTCCAGAACTAAGAAAAGGTTCTTGAAAATGAAAGCATCAAAGTTTTATTGGTCCTTTACTCGTGCTGGTTTGAGAAGGTCTCCATTGACTTCTTGCTGGCAAGCCTTATCCTTATCGACAACGACATCTTGCTCTAAGGACAGGCCTAGAGTTGCACCCTGGCCCTATTTTCATTATTGATAGGTCACCTTGTGCTCAGCATCGATCAGTATCATGGGTCTTTGACTCAGTGGTTTCCCTTGTGTTTGACATCAGCTTATATTATCACACATTGGGATTCGTGCAGTGCCTTGGTTTCCATTTGACCCTATTGGTAGATACCTCTCCTCTATGTCAGCTTCCATTATTGGTTGGTTTAGAGGGTTTCTGTCGTGCATTAGCCACATCTTGTGTACGCCGAAAACGTACTTCGGTCAGGTTACTACATACCTTTCGTCTGATTCCTTCCACATTATTGGCCTACGGGTTACACTCGCACTAGATTGATGAAGGATGCCTGAATGCCTTCCTTCTAGCAGATCTTTCCCTATCGACTCCAACTCATTGCTCTGGGGCAAAGATCTAGAGTCCATTTGGAAGTACCTTGGGGTTTGCAGTCATTAGTGGCAGATCCTTCGCTATTGATAGTGGGAAACCATCATTGTCTCCTGATCGATAGATTCTTACAGGTGTTCGACTCCAACTCATCTATTCACACTTGTTAGATTGTACTGGGTACCTTGACGCTCATTATCATTATCAGTGAGTAGTCTCACATTTGTTAACGGTATACATCAATGAGCTGTAATCAAATGATTTCTGACATGGTCGACTTCAAATCATTTATTCCCATGGTGTAGAAATGTACCATGGCAGTCGGTGAAGACCTCGGGTTGTATCAACCTTCATTGGTTCACTTGACAGTTGCTCCTATTCCTGGTAGTTGATACCCTTCCACCTTATATGTTGCAGTCAGTCATGGTGACATTCTATACGCTGGCATTTGAGTTTGCAGTGTAGTACCATCCTATTCCATCATTTTTAGTTGGTACCTTTTGTGATTAGTCTTTAATATCAGTGATCTAGTTCATCCTTCAACATCATGATTAGATGATCCATTATGCTTTTTCCAGTTCTTTATGCTTGTATACTTAGTGGATCCGCTTGTACTTGATATGTGGACATGCTTTACTTTTTCTGAGCATGTGTATGCCCACATCAAACAGTGTTTCTTTCTGATCTCCTTTTGTGGCTTGGCAGGTTGAACTCTGGTGAAGTCCTTCTCGGTTTTTGACAGATTTCCTTTCCATATACTTGCTTAATACATTTTGGCCATCATGTACCCCTTCTGACCTCATATATTAGGGGGCATCTGCTATAGCTCCAAATCTCACTCTTGGGGTTTGTGATGCTACACTCATGGCCCAGGGCAACCCCTCCTTCTAGACTTGGTCCAAAATTAAAAAAAACAGTGTTTTATTCCCTATACGTGACATTTCCCTAAGCTAAACGCGTGTATACACGGGTCTATGTATACCCAACCCGCGTATATGTCTTAAAACACTTAAAAAAAAATAAATCTCCTTAATTTCGGGTGGAGATTGCGGGTTTTACCTGCTGATCACCTATTAGTGCTTGTCGCCCAACTATTCCCAATGAATTCCCAACTAAAAACTACTTTGGGAGAAGTATAAAAAGGCTTCAATGGGAAGGGCTAAGGGAGGAGAGAAGAGAGAGAAAGGTTATTATACTGAGATTTCCCTGACCGGGTCTGAAGATCCTAGTGCCTCCTGCACTTCCCCCATTTATAGGAAACCCTTGTTTCCTTGTGTGATGATGTCTATCTACTACTTGTGATATCATGGAGTAAGTCATGGAAGGAATTTGTTAAAGGCTTGAGACTGGATGAATCTGGAGGATGGTTCCACTTGGAGCCTACGAAAGGACGAATTAGGTAAAATTATTCCTTCAAAGAAACACTTGTCTTTGTTCCTGACATAAATCTTCTTCATGTTTATGATATCTATGTTATGGTTCATGTATGAATGGTTGTTTAATTGCATAACTAACTACCTTTCAATATATTATGAAGATGATTTCTTTATGATGTTTAGTCCATATACTGTTGTGCTTTCTTGAATTGATTGTTTTGCAGGTTGAAGGAGCAAAAGGAACTCCAAGAAGGGTTTGGACCCTCGAAGGATCTTCTCAAATGAAGGACCCCTAGGTACGCCCCTTATCATATAGTTTTCTTATATTAGCATCATGGCTGTATGGAATGTGAGTTTCTCTGTATAGACAACTTTCAGTCTACTAGGGTATTAGCGCAAAACCCTAGGGGAACTTTTTACTTAACATCTTGAAAATTTATTTTTAAGAAAATGTTTTAGTTTTTCTCTCTTAAAATACATTTTTTTGAAGGAAAGACTGATAAATTGTATTCATCCTTCTGTCGAAATAGTTGTAAGCTGCTTCATTTTGGTTTTTAGTAGTTGTTAGGAAATATTGGGAAAAGAATCTTTTGGTTATGCAAGTGTTGAATGGATTTAGATGCAAAAACGAATCCATGAATATGTGAAAAGATGAAGGTGTAGAATAAGACTTGTTTGCATAAGAAATTGAATTTTTTTTTTATAGAATTATTCTACATGATTTATTGAGTCGAGAGTCTCACCATATTCATACTTAAACACGCCTACCGAAGAAAAATAATCAAGTACACTAAAATTTACATTAAAATCAATTAGTTACTCTATTGAGCAAACCAACATTAGCTAGATTAGGACCTTGGGATAAGCATGTGAATGAACTGCCCAAGGTTGAAAACCAAAACTAGTGTCGTTAACAAGTGAAAAATCCTTCTGCACTCATATTACCAAGACCACTCCACTAACAACGGAGTGAAATACGAGACAATATCGAAATGTAATTGAAGGTAGGTTTCCTTCTGTTACAAATCCTTTGGGCATTCTGTGTATTGGGGGTACCTTCGAGGATTTCAGAACTAAGTCGGGGACATAGGTATCCTGCCCACACAGTGTGTTGTCTACGACTATGTCCCCCTGGTAGTGTATATGATTTGAGGTATCTCTAGTGGCCAAAACCTCTAGTTCTTACACAAGGTGACTAGGACGTGCCATCCTGCTACCTAAAATGGACGGATCTACTTTGTATTCAATTTTTGGGAGGGTGCTCGTCTTCATGAGAGTACTTGGCCCCTCAATCTGAGGTTCAAGTGAAGCTCTAAAGTAACGTAACCATACATTTGGCCATCGTGCTTTGATATTTATTGAGATACTAGGTTTCATCTCCAGTAATCGGTGCTTATCAGATGAGGTAATTTCCCTCTGTTTGTTGATTGATATATTTAGTGTATTTTTTATTTTTAGGTACCTGAGTGCTATCTTTTTTCATACTTTAAAGAATATCACATTAAAATCTATTTGATAAAACTTAAACATTCATTGTGCCTACATCCCGCCCTCATCGTCAATCCAGATGACTGTTAGGACTTCCTCCACTCATTGTGGAGGATCCGTCGAGTTCCACTGACTTAGATTCCTCATCTTCGAGGAATTAGTCTGCTAAGTCTCACATGAGATTTGTGTGGATGACCGATGATTCTAGTTTACCAGAGGATTTATTCACGGAAAGATTTGTTCCTCACTTTAACACTCTGCTTACAAATCCGTCGGATCCTATCATTGCTCCCGTGGTACTTGTACTTCCTTCTTCAGTAGGTGGAACTTTTCCATCTATCCAGTGGACGACTCAAGGGTTGTAGAATTATAGAGACATTGTTGGTCCTCTACCACTTCCCCAGTCGGTGGTCATCACAACACTGGTAATGTGGAATCCCACTATCCCGTTTGTCCAGGTACGACAACTCACATAATAGCCTCTATAAGTGGAACCCAGCAGATGCCAGGTTCCAATCCTATGGTTCCACAATGCATACCTTCGACTAGTGCCACATATAGTGCTCCATATAACACTTAATGTAGCACTATGGGCGTGGTTCTAGTTTACCAACAACAAGGTCAACCGACAATTTATAGTTCCAACCCCCAGATTCAGATATCTATGGCGGTTCCCAATATGAATATGGCAGTGGGGAATGTCATAGTTCCCCCTCCATTCTCAGGCATGCATGGAAATTCACTGATTGACATGAGTGTTCCCTCTATCAATCAAATCCATATGGTTAGTAAAGTGTCAGTTGGGAATCCACAAGGGATTCCCAACCAATCCATGGGGGCACCCTACTTGGAGACTCAAATGAGTCAAGGGAGCACCGCTTATACTGGAGGCAATTTCATACACTAGTATCAAAATCCTCATGGAAATCCACTGTAAAACACCGTACCACAAAGCAACTGCTACACCACACAACCCATGTACACTATCAGGAACTAAACAATGGGAGGAGCATAGAGCTCCTCATGTCATCCATCATCACCATGGTTCGAGTCGGGGGCACCCAACAATCTGCCTTTTTTGGCAACGTTGGATATTCCCGACTTATAAAATCTGACAAATGACCCCATCTACCACAACTTATAATGGCCATCGATCTCGCATAAAATACTGATGGACATTCCAAATTTTGACGGAAAATAAGGGGAGGATCTGGGCACTGATGTCACCACCTACTATCTCTAGTGTGTTTCTAACTCTATGGTGGATGATAGTATCTGGTTACATCTTTTTCCCCACACCCTCACTGGAAATGTCGTGAAACGGTATATTGAGTTACCACGCACATCAGTAAATACCTTTGACGCTTTAGTGATGGAGTTCCTAAAGCACTTTCAGTTACCTATCCGCTATGAGATTGCGACAGAGCTCCTTACTTCATTTTGTCATGATACTACCACCCACATCTCTAATCATATTCATGAATGGAGATGTAGGCAGGAGTTAGTCAAAGCTCCCATCCCTGATTTTCTCTTAACAGACTAGTTTTGTATGTCCTTACTCCCACAAATCACTAGAGATGTCGCTCTTGGTGGTCCGGTCACAGAAGACCAATCCATACGTCATGCCCAGCACTTAGATTTGATTTATTCACAATATGGCACTCTCTACGACATAATCCCCCATGCTAATAGTAACCCCAATCCTCCCACCACTCAACACCCTAGAGTTCACGTCGACGGAATTTTCGGTGCAACCTCTAGGGTAGCTGTAAAACAACTCAGTGGTTCCATTGCCAAGCTGGCAGTGGAACCCTTTACCAAAGCGACTACTCTTCCTACCACTGCGATAAACTCTGTGCAGTATACACAAAAATCCAGTGGAAAAAACATGAAGAATAAGAACAAGACCACTCCTTCTAAAGAGAAGTCATCCAAGCAGCCAACCCCAAACAAAAGGCCGTTGCGCCTATTGATGAGGAAAAGGATAAAGGCACCAAATATCCATGAAAACTCTGTCTTGAAGACCATGTAACTTGGCATTGTCCGCGTCTTCAAGAATGCATAGATTACCTTCCCAAAAGAGATTCTGGTAAGGCACCTGATGTCCTTAGAAATCCTTTTCCTACTCAACAACAACAAAATTTCATTGCCAACCAACCACAACCCATGCCAGGGGGTAGCAATGGTTCTCAACATCCTTTAGCTTATGAAGGAAGTTCTACCGTTTACACATTTGAAACGGTAGAACTCGCCACAGGAGCCAAATCTTATGGATCTCTTGTCGCTCCAGTAGTAGAACCATCCTCACGTCAAAATCCATCACTGCCTAATGATCTGCATATCGAAAGGCCGATTCAGGACATTGTAATTCGACCCCCCAAGGGGGCACTTTGATGCACTATGCACAATACATCTACACGTGCTGCCCAATGCTACAATATCGTAGAGGATTTGGTGCAAGCGCCATCGACTATGTGGGAGCTCAAAGTATTACAAACATGCCCCAGCCAACAGAAATATTTGCTTTTGGTTATCAGAGGTATTGACCCTATGGATTCCATGCTTGCTATTTTTGACATGCAGAAGTGTAAACCTCCCCTTTCCCACCAGCTTGCATTTCAGGTGCATATCACTTCAAAAGGTAAAGGTATACACCGAACTATCATGGACGAAGGTGCTTCAACCTGCGTCATGTCGGCTACATTTTGTCTCACCCTGGGTTCCCCAACCCTATCCCCACCGTTGAACTCCCTTAAAGCTTTTGACAACCACACCTTTATCCCAAAAGGATACCTAGCTAGTTTTCCCATCACTTTGGCTGGGAAAACAGTAAAGGTGGATGTAAAAGTCGTGGACAAGAAACTTGTCTATAATCTGTTGCTGGGTTGGAGTTGAAGATATGCCATGACGGCCATCATATCCACTATCTTTCGTATCATCCTATTTCTATTGGATGGAAAGGTCATTACAATGGATCAGTTGTCTTTTTGCACCCCCGATTATTCACCATTACCAAGTGGCTTCGTACCCCTAGTAGGAGGTGGAACTGATAGTTATGTCAGTATAGGTAACAGTCTACTCAAGGCTTCTTCCATTATGGGTTATTTTCCTCTTCAACTGCCCCAAGTTTCAGAATCGGTCAACATGCTTTCATCAATTCCTCATGAACTGACCAATCCCTGGATCCTAATGGCGCCTTCAGACCCTGACACATTTGGAGACCAGATGTCGTTGTCACCAGCTGAATCGACCTACCAAGGCATTCAATCTGCATCCACATCTCTAGTCATGTTGGCTATCACCGACAGTACCAACCTCCTTCCCATAATCGCTCCTCCTTTAGATCCATTCAATCAATTCATACCTACGGAAAAATCCATTCAAGAAATCATGAGTTTTGGAGAGCAACATTGGGAGGATTGGCATCTTTGGGTTTCGACATCTCATTCAGACATGATGTCTCTTCAAGTTCTATCCTCTGACACGAATGAAATCATTTCCCCACCCTATACAAGCATCCAAACTCTTGGGGTGGAAGGAAATATGGGCGACACTTCCAGGTCAATGCCCATAGATATTTCTGTTGGAAACAATACTAGGGTGGTGAATCAGTATTATCTAATAAATATAACTTTTTCATCTCCATATTCAGATTCATATACACTACTTCAGTTAGAGAAAACTGTGTGTATACGCAACCGTGTATAATGCAAGCAACGTATATTCAGTAAACTTATAAATCAGTTAGTTACTTCTTAATGAGTGCGTCAAAACATTATTAACCATATGATCAGTAAACAGGAGTAGTAAATCAGATTAAATCATCACACATAATCAACACACATGAACACCAAGATGTAAGGTGGAAACCCAATGTGGGTGAAAACCACATGCTGCAATTTGTCTCTATCTTCTTTTAAATTAGAAACTTCTTTTTACAATGATTTTGTACTGGTGCAGTCTTATACCAGTATGTAGGCTACTACCTACAGAAGGCTACAACCTTCTCTCGTTCTCGAGCTTCTCTTGGAGGGGAGATACAACCCCCTTAGCTCTTGTACTAGCTGAGATACTAGTACATAGGTGCTGACCTACAAGAGGCTACAACCTTCTCTTTTCTTCCAAGGACCACGTTTCATAAATTTTCAAAGTGGATCCATGAATATCAATCAAACATCAAGTATATATACATCAACCAATCCCCTTTGTACAAACAAATACTAAATCAACCAATAACTTCTCAGGATGCTATAACCAAAAAACAGTACCAGTAACCAGACACTAATTTTGAACCTAGAACACCGCAGCAATAAACAGAAGAAACTAAAACATATTTCATGAGATGTATGCTACTTCAATATGTGGAACCTGCGTGCATATGCTTTTGTATCAAGGCCAACCGATGTATACTTTGTTTTAAGTTAGTGAACCAACGTGTATGCGTGCCTCACTGCGCTGAACCTGCTAACAGATCTATAAAATATAATTTACCCTTTTCACTTATTCAGACATCAGTTATACCCAGATTATCATATTTATAGATCAAGTCATGTGCCAAATATAACAGATCAAAATTACAAAAATATACTTCTCTTCAAGCCACCTTAAGATCTTGACCCATCAATAGAACTTATCCTTCTCCTTGCGCTCAGGTTCCTCCTTGATACAGATCGAGTTATGCACCATAACTCAATGACCAGTATTCTAGTTCTTGCTCTTCATAAGATATTTAATGCTTAATTCAATACGCTTGCCAAATGATCTCCTTCCCTTTTTATAGTCTTAGGCCTTACTCAAACCATGGTCCAAAACCATTGACAACCAATACTAGGGACCCAATCCCTAGGTTCAACACTTTGGATGCAATACCAAGGACCAAAACCATAGGTTCAAAAATGTCGGACTAAATACCATGGACCAAACATAAGATTTCCCACATGTACATGCTTTTCTTTGCATGAAAGTGCATGCATACGTATACACTCCTTTTGGTCGGTAATCCCTCGTGTATAAGCGATTTTGTTAAGAGGAACCTATGTATACCTCATTTTCTTTTATTCTGAGAGCCTGAACTATGACATGCCCTTGGAGTGAGTTGCCATCAAGGACAATACTTGTGCCATAGTGCCAAACCTGAGTCATAATGCCAACAATCTCCCCCTTTGGACATTATGGCAACCCCAAGTCACTCAAAATCATTCTCCCCCTTTGACATCAAGGGCAAAAGGTTATGCTCCCCCTAAATATATGCTAAATTCTTTGTTCTGCTGTGTTGTCCGAGCTTCCCCTGACTATAGACAAGCTCTACAAGAAGATGTTCTGCAAAAGAAACATGAATTTATACATTATAAATGACCTTCCTACCACCAAAGACTCATACATACATCCATCTCCCAACCAAGTGGGGATTGACTCATCTACCCAACCAAGTGGGGATACACCAAGAATTTACACATGATAAAAATAAGAACATTACTTCATCCATCCCAGGCATAGTGGGGAAATGAATTAGGTCATTACATGACCTTGATAAGAAAAGAGATAAATGACATAGAGACGAAATATCCAAAGAAAGACTATGATAGTTATCAACAACTATCATCAGCAACATTTGTCAATCATCATTCAGACCAGCAACCATGTTCTCCCTCTGCACGTGTTCCACCTGAAATAAAAACAAATGTGAATGTGAACCAAGATCTTATAAGATAATGCCAACAATGCATTATTAGAAGAATATATGCTCCCCCTGAACCTGTGCTAGATGGTCTCTGCCAGACCTAAATCAAGCTCTTTTCATATGAGTCTGGCCCACTATTTGTCTTTAAACCAACATATACGCGATTGTATCTTCATAAACCGACGTATGTAAGCACATCCACCTCATGAAACTCACGTACAACCACTTTTCTCTGAAGCAAACAAGATTCAGTAGCAAGATGATGCATCAACTACCCCCAGCTTCTGTCTGAGGTATTCAAATGTCTCCCTGGTCAGTGGTTTGGCGAGTATATCAGCAACTTGTTCCTTAGAGGGAACATACTCCAATTTAACCTTTTGTTTAATCACTTGTTCCTGAAGAAAATGATACTTGATAGGTATTTGCTTAGTCTTTGAATGCATGACAGGATTCTTTTAAATACTGATTGCACTTGTATTATCACAAAAAATGGAGATATGTGGAGTACAAGTGATTTGAAGGACTTGCAATGTTTGCCTCATCCAAAGGAGTTGTGTGCAGTAACCGCATATTCTGCTTCAACTATCGATAATGCAATTGAACCTTGTTTCTTGTTGAACCAAGATAATAATCTGGAACCCATAAAGAATGCACCACCACTAGTGCTTTTTCTGTCATCCACGCTTCCTGCCCAATCTGCATCTGTATATGCATGAAGTGTGAGATCTGTATCTCTAGGATACCATAAGCCATAGTTTTGAGTTCCTTGACGATACTTGAAAATTCTCTTAACTGCTTGAAGATGAGTTTCCTTTGGATTTGCCGGAAACCTTCCAACTATTCCCACTACATGCATAATGTTTGGTCGGGTAACTGTTAGATAGAGTAGACTACCAATCATGGATCTATAGGTTGGTTGATGTACTACTACTGATTCATCATTTTCACTAAGACTGCATCCCACTACCATAGGGGTACACACTGGTTTTGAATCCCCTGTCGCATATTTCTTCAAAATCTACTTGAGATACTTGGTTTGTGATAGGAAAAAGCCTTCTTTGTTTTGTTGGACTTGTAAACCAAGAAAATATGTGCGCTCACCAAGTAGGGACATTTCAAATTCTTTTTGCATCACCAAGGAAACGTTTTGACTCATGTATTCTTCATTACTACCAAATATGATATCATCAACATACACAACAAGTACTAGAAACTTATCATTTTCAATTTTTATATATAAATTGCTATCTATTGATCCTTTTATAAAACCTTGTTGATGGGGGTACTTATCCAACTGATAATACCAAGCCCTTGGAGCCTGTTTAAGGCCATAGAGAGCCTTTTTGAGTCTGCATACAAGTTTTGGATCATTTCCAAGAATAAACCCATATGGTTGTTCAATATATACTTATTCATCTAATTATCCATTCAAGAAGGTAGACTTCATGTCCGTTTGAAATACTTTGAACTTTTGAAAGCTAAAAAGAGCAAGGAACATTCTTATGGCCTCAGGTCTAGCAACTGGTGCAAAAGTTTCTTCAAAGTTTATACCTTCTTGTTGAGCATACCCTTTACAAACAAGTCTGGCCTTGTTTCTAATCACATCTCCATTTTCATTTAGCTTATTTTTGAATATCCATTTTGTTCCTATGACATTCTTATCTTTTGGTCTAGGAACCAGCTCCCAAGTGTTATTCCTTTCAATCTGCTCAAGTTCTTCATCCATGGCCTTTACCCAACATTCATCTTTGCATGCCTCTCTTACATTTTGTGGTTCATTGGAGGAGAGTAATGCTAGATAACTTGAAGCTTCTGAAATGGTCCTTCTTGTTTGTACACCTGCCTCCTTTTGCCCCAAAATTTTGGTTTCTGGATGATTCTTCTGAACATATGTGGATGGAGTCTTTTCTTCTATTCTTATCTGTTCTTCTAGTGCATCATGGATTTCTTCTTCATCATGAATCTGATTCGATGTTGAAGGATAGTCTTCATCATCTTCGAAATCTTCAGATTTTACTTGCCTAGGAGTGTTCCCTTCTTTATCAACCACTACATAATTACTTTCAACATTTTTTCCAAGTTTTTTATTCTAACACTTATATGATTTTCTGTGAGGAAAGTAACCAAGGAGAATGCCTTCATCTTCTCTGGGTCCAAACTTCCCAAGGTTTTCATCAGTATTTTTGATGTAGCATTTGATTCCAAAAATTTTGAATTATTTAACTGTGGGAGTCTTACCATACCAAAGTTCATGAGGAGTCTGAGTGTTGTTTACCCAGACATTTTTCTTGTTGAGAATAGTAACTACAACAAATGCGGCTTCACCCTAGAAGGTTGCAAGAGTTCCAGAATCATCAAGCATATCACGAGCCATTTGTTGAACCGTTCTATTCATCCTTTCCACTACATTTTTCTGAGGGGTCCTTGCAGTAGATAATTCCCTTCTTATTCCATGTTCTTCACAAAAATCGAAAAATTCATCCGAGGTAAATTCCCCTCCTCGATCAGACCTAAGGCATTTGATTTTCCGACCTGACTCATTTTCAACCAAGGCTTTGAATGCTTTGAACTTATCTAAAGCTTCGTATTTATGCTTCATAATTCCTATCCAACACACCCTGGAAAAGTTGTCAATGAACAATATAAAATATTCTTCTCCTTGAGGTGACCTTTTCCTAGATGGACCACATACATCAGTATGGACAAGTTCAAGTGGCCTGCTAGCTGATCCTTCCTTCTTAGGAAAATTACTTCTAGTTTTCTTACCAAACTGACATGATTTGCATATTGTATTTTCTGGAATTCTAATGTCAGGGAGATCATGAACCACCTGATATTTGCATGCTTTCCTTATCTGAGAGAAGCTTAGACGCCCTAATCTTCTATGCCATAGCCAGTGTTCATCATTCTTGCTTAGATAGCATTGTTGTTTTCCTCCCTCGAGTATGTATAAATTATTTGGAGTTCTTATGCCTTTGATCATTGTTTCTCCTGTATCAAGCTCATGAACGATGCATCCATTTGATCAAAATATTACTTCATTTCCTTGATCACACATTTTACTGACACTCAATAGATTATGCTTTAATCAATCAACATACATAACATTTCTAGCCTTGACCTTTTCTTTCAAAAGTACAAAACCTTTACCTTTTATGAGTGTAGGGGTGTCATTTCCAAATGAGACCTTATTTTCCTTTTCTAAGGCACTATATGACTGAAGTTTTTCTTTATCACCCGTCATATGTATCGAGCATCCACTGTCGATGTACCATTGATTTTCCTGTCCTTCCGCATATAAGGCTATCCCACATCTTTCTGGTTGTGATTATTTCTTTCTCCATGTTTTAGAATTCAATGAAACTTGCTCCTTCTGAGTTGTTTGCCGAAACCTACTCTTGCATTCAGAATCTTCATGACTGAAGTTGTTACAAATAGAAAATTCTACTTCATTCTCAAGAGCAAAAAAGTTATTGTAGGTCCTTTTCATGATCCCAGTCATACTCCTTTGTTTTTGAGCTTCTCTAGTCATGATGGTCTTGTAGGCAATACATTGAGTAGCTTTGTGACCAAAGTTATGACAAGAGAAACATTGGCCGTTGAAGAAATTTCTATGATTATCAAACCTACCAGCCAAATGATTGTAGTTTCCATTGACATCCATTCTTGAGGAAAATTGAGAATGATTTACCTATGGTTGGTTGAAGCTTCTATTCATCCTTGAAGTAGATTTCCCCCGATTTCTTCGTAATCTTTGTTCATTCTTGAAGCAAATTGTCCCTGATTTACTTGGTGATCTGCATTATGCTTTTGTTGTCGATTGTTAACCTGTTCACTTTTTCTTGTTGCATCAAGATAACTTTTGGAGGTGGATGGCTTCTGTGCTTGGGGCACTTCTTCAGTATATCGAAGACCTGTCTTGATTAGAGGAGAACACTGCACTTTGATAATCTCATCTAAAGTTTCAGATCCTTTAGAAAATCTAAGATTAAGATCTTTTAATTTCTCAATATCTTTTCTAGGTCCCACAATTTCACATTTTAACTTTTCATTGTGTTTTTCTCTTTCAACAAGTTGGAATGTCAGAGTATCTATAATCATATTATTTTCCTCTAAACAAATTTTGAGTTTAGAAATTTCTTCATAGAGACCTTCTTCATCTATAACATCGAAGAAATCATCATCTTCAAAAGCCATCAAAAGTCTATAATCATTACATTATTCATCTTCACCACTATTTGAATATCCATCATTGTCTTCATGTGTATAATAGCTCTTCTTACTTAGATTCTATTTTCTATTCCATCTAACTGGCTCCTTTACTTTTTCAAGTTTATATTTATGAGGACACTTGGCAGCATAATGACCAACTCTTCCACAAGTAAAGGATTTGAAAGGCAACTTACCTCTGAATCTTCCAGTTCCCCGTTGAAGGTTCTTGACAAAATTTGATTCTTCCTCTTCTTCTGACATATGTCCCGACTCATTGTAATCTCCTTTTCCTGAGGCTTTGAATGAAACTTCTCTCTTGTCTGATGGTCACCCTTTTCTCATTTCGTAAGCAGTTAGGATTGCATGCCGGTGTGACATGGTAATGCTCAGTAGATTTTGTTTTTCTTCTATGGCAAAAAATTTTGAATCAAACTTAGGAGACAAAGATCTTAGAAACTTTTCAACCAAAACAACTTCTTTTATTTCTTCTCCCAAGTTTTTCATACAATTAACAATCTCATATATACGTAAGAAATAGTTATCTACACTTTCATCATTGTGCATTCTGAGATTTTCGTATTGAATTCTGAGAGTTTGTAGTTTTTCTCATTTTACCTATTCATCTCCTTCATAGCTCAGAAAGATCTTGTCCCATATTTTTTTGCAGTTTTGAGCTGCATAAACTTGACAAATTCTGATTGAGATAGGCTCCCTAATAGAGTATTGACAACCTTTGCATTTGTTTCATACTGCTTCTTACCAGCCGTATCTGTAGGAGTTGCTGATGGAAATGTGTATGTTGTTTCCACAATATCCCAAAATTCTATAGCAAGAGATTGAAGATAGGCAGTGATTCTTACCTTCCAATAGACAAAGTTACTCCCATCAAAAATTGGTGGCCTGATTGATGCTTCTTTTTCATAGTTACTCATGATGATAGATCTTCCTTCAAGTGATCAAGCTTCTTCTGAAGGACCTACTCTGATACCAATTGTTGGAAATAATACTAGGGGGGGGTGAATCAGTATTATCCAATCAATATAACTTTTTCATTTCCATATTCAGATTCATATACGCTACTTCAGTTAAGGAAAACCACGTGTATATGCAACTGTGTATAATGCAACCAACGTATATTCAGTAAACTTATAAATTAGTTAGTTGCTTCTTAATGAGTGAATCAAAACATTATTAACCATATGATTAGTAAACATGAGCAGTAAAGTAGAGCAAATCATGAAACATAATCAACATACATGAACACCAAGATGTAAGGTGGAAACCCAATGTGGGTGAAAACCACCTTCTGCAATTTGTCTCTATCTTCTTTTAAAATAGAAACTTCTTTTTACAATGATTCTGTACTGGTGCAGTCTTATACCATTACGCAAGCTACTACCTATAGAAGGCTACCACCTTCTCTCGTTCTCCAGCTTCTCCTGGAAGGGAGTTACAACCCCCTTAGCTCTTGTACTAGCTGAGATACTAGTACGTAGGTGCTGACCTATAGAAGGCTACAACCTTCTCTTTCTTCTAGGGACCATGTTTCATAAATTTTCAGACTTTATCCATGAATATCAATCAAACATCAAGCATATCTGCATCAACCAATCTCCTTTGTACAAACAAATACTGAATCAACCAATAACTTCTCAGAATGTTGTAACCAAAAAATAGTACAAGTAACCAAACACCAATTTTGAACCCAGAACACTGCAGCAATAAACAGAAGCAGCTAAAACATATTTCATGAGATGTATGCTACTTCAATATGTGGAACCTGCGTGCATACGCTTCTGTATCAAGGCCAACCGACGTATACACTATTTTAAGTTAGTGAACTAGCGTGTATACGCACCTTTGCTGCGCTGAACTTGCATACAGATCTATAAAAGATAATTTACCCTTTTCATTCATTTAGACATCAGTTATACCCAGATTATCATATTTATAGATCAAGTTATGCGCCAAATATAATAGATCAAAATTACACAAAGGTACTTCTCTTCAAGCCGCCTTAAGATCTTGACCCATCAATAGACCTTATCCTTCTCCTTGTGCTCAGGTTCCTCCTTGATTCAGATCAAGTTATGCACCATAACCCAATGACCAGTATTCTAGTTCTTGCTCTTCACAAGATATTCAATGGTTAAGTCAATATGCTTGCCAAATGATCTCCTTCCCTTTTTATAGTCTTAGGCCTTACTCAAACCATGGTACAAAACCATTGAGAACCAATACTAGGGACCCAATACATGGGTTCCACACTTTGGATGCAATACCAAGGACCAAAACCAAAGGTTCAAATATGTCGGACTAAATACCATGGAACAAACATATGGTTTCCCACATGTATGCGCTTTTCTTTGCATGAAAGTGCTTGCATAGATATACGCTCCTTTTGGTTGGTAATCCCGCGTGTATATGCGATTTTGTTAAGAGGAACCTGTGTATACCTCATTTTCTTTTATTCTGGGAGCCTGAACTGTGATCTGCCCTTTGAGTGAGTTGCCATGAAGGAAAATACCTGTGCCATAGTTCCAAACCTGAGTCATAATGCCAACAATTTCAGTCGCGACAGGCATCATGTATGACACTCAGATGCAAGCAGATTGTAGTCCTGAGGAAATTGCAAGTTCCAACTGCCTACGTGAGGAATTCCATGATGAAATCATTTGGTCTCATGAAGAAATGCCCAAATTTAACTTGTCATTTGTTGCGCATGAGATCCAACTTTACGACGAGGCAAAATGAAATGGGTGGCCAATCCCTTCGCTAGAAATAGCCGTTGAACCCATGCCCGACCCTACTGCCAAAGAAGAACACCTACTATACCTTAAACAGCTAGATAAATCCCGTTGAGATGTTGATTTGGCACTTGCAGCTCAAAAGGAGCGGGTACAAACCCAATTTGCAAAAGAGGTTAGGTTTTGTTCTTTTCGAGAGGGCGACTTCATATCACTCTATCATCCAAAAGATAACCTCTTGGAGGCATGTACGCTTTGACCCATTTGGCTAGGTCCCTATGTCATAACGAAAGTCCTCCCCACGGGGGCATAGAACTACAAGACTGGGACAGAATGCCACTTAAGGAGCCCACATATGGGCTTTATCTAAAAAAATATTCTACCTAGTATCGCACTGGGTATGTGCTTTGAAATTTTATGTATTCATAAGTTTTTCTTACCTTTTTTGATGTGATTTGATGGTTTTCTTATTTAGTGGAGTACTTGTCTCATGCATTCTTCTCACAATGAAGATGTCATCGTTGCCTTTAGCATACGTAGGATATGCAGATGGTGCTAGTCATCGCACACGGCACATCGCGTCAGATGCTTGGGTCATCTATACACCCGAGTAAGAACTATTCTGCTCCTTTGGGTCTTTCTTGGTACTGCCACCAACAATATTGATGAGTACATGTCCGTCATTTTGCTTCTCATGGAAGTGTCATCAAGGGGAATCTCCAATCTGGTGGTCAAGTTAGACTCCCAGCTAGTCGTTATCCAATTGACAAACCATTATCACATCTGTAATCCAGCCTTCTTACATAACTATATAAGGGTACGACTATTGGAACGTCAATTTCAAATAATCACATATGAGCATGTTCCTCAAGAATTAAATACAGTCGTTGATTCACTAGCTAACTATGTATTGGATTGGCATTTCTCTCATTCTTTATAGCAGCATGCATGAGAAGTAAAACATTTACTAAAGTTAAAAATTTGTTACAAAAAACATTTAAAAACACATTTACACCACCAAAATACCGAAAATATATGTATATGTATATATATATATATATATCTATATATATATATATATATATATCTATATATATATATATATATATATATATATATATATATATATATATATATATATATATATATATATATATCGAAATCTATTTTTTCACATCAAAATATTCCAAAACTTGGATGATTTAAGTACGAAATGGCTCAAATCCTAGCTACAACCACTTATATGACTATGCTAGAACACCTGCTAAAAAGAGCATATTACTCTAGGAAAGCTAAAACAGTTCTAGCTACCCTCTGAAGAGGAACCAAAAACCGCTTAGGTACACCAGCGGTGTATCACTGCATATGATCGGGAATCTCCCTCATAGAATGGGGGTGACACCGATAGTTAAACCCTATAGGTTCCTCAGAACCTCGGGGAGACTGTCGGCATCACCCCCTCCACCAAGTAGTTGACTGCCTCATCGAACATAGCGAGGTTCGCCTGCAAGTCATACTGGCACCACATCTATGTTAAGCATAAAAGTTTCATGTCAGTTCTTATTTCACCTTTAAAAAAACATTACATATACATTCAAAAGCACAAAAATACTTAAATTACTATCAAAATTTTTCTCACCTTGAGGACCCCAATTGGCCCCGGGTGGTAGCGTCAAGTCTGGGTCACTGGTAAAGTCCATGCGTTCATAGGCATAGTCATCAACAATCACAATCTGGCTACGGAGCCACTGGAAGAAGTCTTCATCAAAGAAGTGCTAGAGCAGTTCTCCTCCTGTGCAAGAATCAAGTGATGACCAGTGACCCTGCCTTGGCTCCCTTGAATTGAAGGGACCTAAGCTCACTCATGGGCACATGATAGGTACCCTCTCAAGGAAAAATGAGACTATGATAGTACCGTACCCAAAACTATGTTTGGTACGGGTCTTGCATGCTGTCAATTCTGCCTTCAACTATTGAAGCACTGCTTCACGCCAGTTGAACATCTATGGTTGGACACAATCAACCGCAAGCAATAGTTGGGCCTTTGTTGCTATGTGGGGACCTTTTGACCCCGCCAACCACACAATCAACCATAAAAATGCCCTCATAGACCTAGATCGGATCCTCTCTATAGGGACTTTGTTGTTGACTAGTCCACTCTCAGGGATGCAGTAGATTTGTACCAGCTCTGAGGTAAATCATGGATCTGACCTGCCACCGATGAGGTTTGCTTGTGCCCCAAAACACAACAAACTTGTCAAAAAGTAAATGTCATCCCGGTGAATCGCTAGCTCCTGATCTCCAATCCTGAACACTTAGTCGTGTTCATCCCAGTGCTATATTATCCATCTCAGTAAATCCTCCTGTCCTTTCATCAGATATATCTTTGGATACTTCAATAAATAGTAGTGATGCAATGTAAGTATGCATGCTAGATCATTTCGCATTAGCAATTCCTCATTATCATGGGCCCATTCTCTCCATAGGTGAGTCATTTTAGCCTGAAACCTGCACAAAATAACCCTAAAAATAGTTAAAATGGGGGAAAATCACTTAAGGAATCCATGCATGAGGGTTTTTGCTACACCCTACTGATCCAGGTGGATGTCCACCTGGATCACCTACAGCCCTAACGCTACCCCCAGTGTTGCACAGGGAGGATTAACGCCCTCCAATGGCTCGTACAGAGCGTTTAACGCTCCCTACTAGCCATCTGGAGGGCGTTAGTGAGCAAATAAGGCTCTGGGGCACCTCAGATATGCAAAATTCCACCCATAAAATTGTTAAGAAACGTTTAGTAAGGCATATAGCAAGGTTTTAGCTCTCATCGAGGACTGACGACACGTCGAATGGTTGCCCAGATCTCCTATAATGGTCTATGGAAAATCTTCTCCTCTTTAGCTCCAGCATGCTCTCACAAACTTCAAAATAGTGAAAACGATGCATGTGAAAGCTCAAAGCATCTCCTTATATAAATTTGAGAGACATGATTTTTTGACAAATCATTAAAGAGGAATTGGTCCATTCTCCATGATTTTTTATCATACATGAACCTAGCTAATAGGAATTGTTGCTTTTCTATACTTTTTACCACTTTTGATGAAAGTACTTTTAGGAATGAAAAGCAGTAAAAGTTGCATGCAATTCTCAATAGAGCACTTTTGGAGATATTTTATTTCTCTTTAAAAAATATAAACATGTCCAAGTTTTTTGTTGTGGGGCTCGTTAAACATGCACTGCAATCATGAGAGCACTTTTAGGGACATTTTATTTCTCTTTAAAAAAAGATAAACATCTCCACGTTTTCATCATTACACTCGTTAAATACATGTAGCGATGCTCTGAGCAACTCTTTTTTGATATTTTTCTTGCTCATAAACAAAAAAATACCAAAGGAGCATTCTTTTTAGGCACTTTTTTCTTTCGCTTTAAAACTGAAAAAAATCTCGAGCTATGTCTTGTTGCTTGTTAAACTTGCTAAAGATGACCCGAACATTCTTTTAGGTACTTTTCTCGCTCGTTAAACTGAAAAACCCTGAGTTTTTGTTACTGGGCTCATTAAAAATTCACGAAAAAACAAGAGTTTAGTCTGTCACCTCATGCTCGTAACAGTCTACATATATTAGAAAAGGGTTTCTCTTTATCCGGGTTCAATAGATTAAAAGATGGAAAATTAACTAATCCGGGTATACTATTAACCTTTTGTCGCACCCAGTTAACAACTATGAAAAACGGACAACCATGGAGTCTCTCTTTACGATCTTTTCAGACTCTCTAAATATGAAAAGACCACCAAGTTGTCTAGTCTGGACTCTTTAAAATACATAGACAAGATATAGAGTCTTTCTTTTTACGATACTTTTCAGACTCTTAAAACATGAAAAAATCGATGAGTTTGCCTATCTGGACTCATTAAACTAATCAGATAGGGAAAAGATTCATTCTTTTTGTGATCCTTTTCAGACTCTTTAAACATGAAAAGGTCAATGAGTTTACCCGTCTCGACTCATTGAAAAATTAGACAGGGAAAGTGGACAATACAACTGTATTCTGTATATGAAAGCGTCGTTTGGTAGCAATCGTTCTCTTGAACATGGCACTCCCTGAGATAAACCTTCATTTTGATAGCCTCTCAATATGAGCCCTACCAAGCTATGAGCTTTTAGCCTATATACCCTGATGTAATTGCATCTTTGTATCTTAAAACACTCTGTAGTGTTCATGAGTCTAGCGCTGTCTAGTTAAAACCGTTGTCATGCCTTCTATTGTTCAAGGGTCCCCATTTGTTTCCTCTATCAACTGATCATATGTATCCTTTCATCACACCCTCCATTGTTTAGACCCACATTCTCAAAATATTCCTCAAAAAACAAAATCATTCTTGTCTAGTTTCGTGTCGACTAATGTAGGACACGTCATTACCTACCTTTTGACAGGTTTCTTCCTATCGACTTCAAAACTCTATCTAGGAAGATAACCCAGAAACACATTCAGTTCCTTGGTACTTGCAGACATTAGTGGTAGGTTACCTTGTGCTTGATCACAAGTTTTCATTATTGGCTCCTGGTTAAGCGATTCTATGAGTGTTTGATGAAAAATAAATTTTTCACACTCGCTAGTTTGCACTATGCATCTTGGAGACCATCACCATTATCAGTGGCCTTCCTCACATCTGTTAATGGTATCCATCATTGACTGGTAATTAGATGATTTCGTGCATGTTCGATGTCAACACATCTTATCACATGTACCGATCTATGTTGTTCGGTGAAGCAAAAAGCAAGAACTTAGGTAGAGGCTTGCATCATTCAGCCTTGTTTCCTCTCCCAAGCTACGGATATTTTTCTTTGGAGATAGCTATCTCAGGATGATCTATTATGACATTGCTTTGTGCTTATCAGTGGCCAGCGTTGTTATATCTCAGAAGAAAAAATTACTCTGACATAGCTACTGAGCATGGGAATGCTCGACTTAGGACATGATTTTCACAGTTTATATATATGTATGTGTTGTATCAAGTTTTCCTTACTTCCCGAAACTTCTCTCTTTGTCTACAAAAATTTTGACAGAAAATTACAGATTTTTCTAAAGTATTTCAGCCATCGTCTCTGCCTCTGATCTCATACTTTAGGGGGCATCTGTTATAGGACAAAATGACCTCCTCATCAACTCAGAGGTGAAAGACAAGATGACTGAAGCAAAGAACACAATTGCAGGCCTTGATTCCACACTAATGCACTTTTCACACTGCTAACCTTCTTTATAAAGCTTGTTACCAAGCATAAAGGAGTGTTAGTCACCCTGCTAACTCAAGTTGTTAGACTAGGGGGAGTGTTAGAGAACCTAAGGGAAGTTTAGAACGTCTTGCTCATAAATATCTAGATATTAATCCATAAATTTTCTCAAGAAAAGCAAGGAAACTACAAAAATTAGGATATTTGGAGAAATTCCAATCTTAGAATGAATGCAAATGGGAAAAAGCTTGAAAACAGGGCAGGTTCATGGCTTTTTCGCTAATGAACTCTAGGAGGAGCTTGGCAACCCTAATTTGATTACTACATAAGCAGCGAGAGGGTTATTATGAAAGAGGTCAAAGCATTTGGAAGGAGAGCCAATAGAGCTATTGTGAATTGTCATATTCTTGAAGGAGTGTTTTGAAAGAGGGAGATAGAGAGAGGAAGAAGAGGCAAAAGAAGGCTGATACAACAGATGGTTGTAATAACTCTTCCACTATAAATATAGAACTGCAGTTGTGTTTCCTACTCCATAGTGTCGGTAATGTTGTTCATTTATTTGTTCATTCTGATGCTTGTCGGGATGAGTAGTTAGGTTATACACTAATATATGTTTATTGTGCATTCTTACATTAGTTTTCAAGAGCGTGTGTTGTGATTGGTTTGCCTTGTCCTTTGTGCAAGAATTGTCATGGAGCCAGCATTGAAGGAGTTCTTCTTGCCACATAGAGATCCCCAAGCAAATCTAGAAGGAACTAAAAGTGATCCTCTTTCCATACCTTGTCAATTTATGTTTGATAGATGAACATGTGTGTAACTTTGTATATTTTGTAGATAATCTTAGAGTTTGTCGAAGGTCCCGGGAAGGCCTTTGAGGGTAGTTTTCATCCTGTGCATTTTACCCCATAGCAAGTACTTAACTACTTAAGTCCATGTCAAATTGGCCTGCTTTAGCGACAACAACTTGACAAATTGTACCTACTACAAGTATATTGTGCCTTCTTCACCTAAGAACAAACTATAATCCATCTTAGGCCACTCATGTCCAACCTCAACTTTTCCCACTTAAGAAATGACCAAGACAAGGATCGGATCTAGCCATGTCCATAAAAAAAACTAAGAAACATAGCTTACACTGGAAATATTTCACATGTATGTCCAGGTCATATAAACAATAGAGAGTTAAGGGAGAGTTTACAAGAACCACAATATGCACAAGGCACACAATATATAAGTCGGCATAACTTGAGTGCCCCAGAACTTATACACAATAATTTATAATATGAAGTTGTATAAAAGATTTTAAAACATGAGCATTCAGTCAAAGCGTGCCCCAATGCATATAAATTATAGATGAAGGAAAAATAGTTTTGTGCCCAGCACAAAGTATACCTTTGTCTACAAATGATATTTCAAGCCACCTATCACAACCGTCAGCTTGCCTCATACAATCCTATTATGAACTTCTTCTAACACACTTTGTCCTTGGCACACTTGAATTCACTGACACTCCCTGGCACACAATCTTATTTCTTCAATTCCATGCATTTTGACCTAATTCTCCCTTTTGATGCCTCAACCCTCCCTAACACTCCTCATCATGCATTGTCATTTTCTGGCATGTGTTAATATTCATTTTCATTCTTTGCCATTATTGGAAGCAACCCAACTTGGATAGATTTTTGGTAAAGGATTCACATTTCATGGAGCAGAATTTGAAGTAAAAGATGTCCCAAAGTGCGAAGTGGGCTGTGCAATAGATATTTTGCACAGTTTATGGGCTGAGGGACCAATCGAAGCTGTCATGTTTTTTTAATAAATGTAATGATCTAAATGATGAATGATCTTCAAACCATAAGTCCTTTTTATTTTGGAATCCATGTTATGTGGTCCATGGTAATGTAGCAATGTATCCTTCAATGTAATAGTATATATATAGGGATAGATATTAAAGAGGAGAACAAGTATTAAATCAGATCATGTATTCAATGGTTGTATCTTTGTGAGTTTTAGTTTGGGAAAGAATCCAAGGCTCTGTAGCTAAGTAGCCAAAGGCATAAGTACACAACTACGTGTGTAGACTACCCACAGATGAGTGTGTAGGCCATGAAATATTTATTATATGAATTCTATATTATAAGAAATAGTTATTGTCGAAAGAGTCCCACATTGGGATGAACCATGGTAAAATATATGTCTTCATGTGTTTATTTTCTTATTATCTATTATAGTTTCCCTTTATCTTAGTACAATGAAGTTTATCAATGTTTATGTTATGTTTAAGTGATGAATGTATTGTACCTATGTAATATATGAATGTAAAGTAATATAAAAGTCTTAAAGCCTAAGGAAACATAAAAATTCCACATCACAGTATCACTCACGACTGCAAAACCCTAGTTTTTGAACCTCCCATAGTAACTTCGGCTGAGACTGTGATCTTCTTGTTAGTCGTTATCGAAAGGGCTTGTGATTAAGAGTTTTGTTGGTGAACAGTAAAATCTAGACCTAGGTTAAACCCACCTAAGCCAACAAATGGTTATGTTGTCAGGAGAAGGATCTGTTTGAGGGATATGTGGATGTTGCATCTATCAAAGAAGGAAATTCAAGATTGGGTGTAGTTGAAAGAACAAGAATTTGAAAATTTAGAGAACATAAACCCTTGTTTGACAGCCAAAGCTTGGTTATAGAGATATATTTATACAGATGAGCACAAAATTTTCTTCACTTCCTTTTCCACTGAACTGTATGAGTGCACATCAAGGTTGGTTGAAAGGAAGAATTGTTTAAAGGGTGACAAACCGACTAAGTGGAGTCCTAAGTTAATACAACGACTCAAGAAAAGTGACATCGAGATTTCAAGGGCTATTGATTTCTTGATTGATAGAATTCTTGGAGGATTTATCACAGAGTTCATGGTAGACTAGATTGTGTCCTACATAAAATCTAATAGAAGATTCTTCAATAGGCCATGAGGTAAGTCTTCAAAAAAATTGAAGTTTTGGATTAAAATTATTTTTTGCGAAAATCGTATTTTGTTGGTGCAGTCAGATTATTAGCATACTTATGTTTTGGAGAACAGAAAGCACAAATGAGCAACAACCTGGAAAAATTCGAAGTGGAAAAAGGAATCAAGTAGAAATTAGAAAGAGGTCTCATGGACAAGATCCAAATAATTTCATAGAACCTGACTATACCCCTTTTTAAGTGATTTTGAAAGTGAAGAAAACCTCCCTGAGAACATCAAGGTATCCCCGTAGTATACAGCCTTCCAGCCAAAAGGTTTGCCGAAACTAGAATCTAGTAATAACTAGGGTGATTTTGGTTTTCCCCATCCCCCTATTCCCCCTACTCCCCCTACCCCCCATCCCCCTCCCCCTCTCCCTTCGAGAAGAAATATGGCTCGTGATATCAAGTTACCTGTTTTCGAAGGAACTGGATCAGAGGATCTAAAACAATTTTGGTTTTTATGCGAAGTAGTATCGACAACAAAACATGTCAGTGATAGAAACATAAGGAAATAACAACTTGTGACAACATTCTAGGATAGGGCATTAACATGGTATATTAAGTATTTAAGAAATTAGATCAGAATGTTCACATACATTAAGGCAGTGCTAGTAAAAGAATTTAAGAAGCCAAAATCTGAGTTGAAGTGCATCACAGAGTTAAAAGAAATCAATCAGAAGCATGCTAAGTCTATTTGGGAATCTGACCAGAGATTCAATGTATTATTGGAGCAGGTGAGTTTCAGCATAGCTCTGTAGCAACATAAGGAATAGTTTATAGCTGTGTTTCTTCCACATATAATATTTCCTTTTACAAAACAGAAGAGATAAACTCAAGATGAAGCCTTACAACTTGTGATGAAACTAGAAGCATTCCCTATTAGATATATGAATGATGGTATGCAGTAGATCCAGAGTCAGAAGGAAAATTTTCCTCTATAGTTACACGATATGAGTAAATGTAGGGAAGTCAGAGAAGAAGTGCGGAATACAAAGTGTAAATGAGAAGGCCATTCTATAGAACAATGCCCTCTCTTCAAAATCTACATTAGTAGTGGAGCACCAAATCCTTTGAACCCCAAACCCATCCTATGGTACGAGATATACAAAAATAGAGGTGAACACTACGTAGAAGATTGTTTTCTATTGCAAAAGTATGTCCAGACTCAGAGAAATGTATGTTTCAAATTATGCAAATCAGTAGAGCACGAAAAAGAACAACTGTTGAGATTATGAATTGATGATGGGGCACAATAATGATGCCTACTAAATGCAAGATGAGGAACACGGCCATGAGGAACATGGAAAACATGGTGGTCGAGGTGGTTATCAAGGTCTAGGTTGAGGTAATGGTTTAGGTGGTGGAGTTGGTCGAGGACGTGGGAAAATTATCTACTATAATTGTGGCCAGGAAAGACATTTTGTAATAGATTGTCAGAATCCTACCAAAACATGTAAGTACCACAAATATTTTGATCATGTAATTGAATATTCAGTCCTACACTTATAGAAAAAATGAAAGAAAAAACGAACCAATGGCTGACACAAAACATTCAGATGATGATTTCAAAAACAATAATTAATCAACCTCGCATTAGTATTGTTACGAGAAGTGTAGTTGTGACTGGAAATGATTAAGAAGAGGGAAAGAAAGAAACTAAGCATGCATGGGTTAGAAATACTACTAATCATCCAGGTGGATGTTGGTGGCCACCCACCTATCCCATTTGGACCCCCAGAACTGTCTCTTTCAGTTTTTCAGTTTCCTTAATTGTAGTGCAGTTTACTATTTTTAGCAGTTTTTCAGGTCCTAAACTTCTGGATCCGTTTTGAGGCCCTAAATGACGTTTTTTGGGAAATCTACAGCCAGCGACTTGTCTGATAAAAATTATCTTTTTCGTCGTAGTCCTTGGAGAGATCTTTCCAACGGGATATCATGCGGGTCAAACGGAGATAATACGACCAATTCGCAACCTCGGGAATTTGGCTGTCCAACGCACCCCAAAACGGGGCCCATAATTTGGTGTTTCATCTTCTAGGGTTAGGTTTTAAAATGTGAAGGGTTTTCCATTGTTTCTCAATAATAAATAGGCCTTCGAGACTGATTGTAAAAATAGTTGGGAACAGCTCAGAGGCATGTAGCTGACACATCTCTTCTCAGAGATAAGCTACCATCGCCCTAGATAGGTTATTTCCATTTCTATTTGTAAGCATATTTCAGTATTTTACATTAATGAAATGAAGTATTATTTCCACTGCATATTTGTCTTGATGGTCATCTCTGTATTTTATTGCGTTCCTATTTAAATCCGGATTAGTGGTATCAGAGCGGTCTGCTTTTTCTTTGTTTTTGTTTGCATGTCCCCAACGAGGTCGGGATATAAGGAGTTAGGGCTTGAATTGGTCGAACCTTTCCAAGACCAGCCTCGCAAATCTTGACGACCTCCCATGTCAGATGAGAAGAAATACGAGGGGGCAGGAGATCATATCATAGTCTTGCTCGAAGAAGCCCTCGAGCGGCAAAGTAACGCGATGACGGATAGCTTTGCGCAGATCCTTCAGCGGCTACCGAGAGGCGATGCATCGGCTTCCCATCGCTACTCTGGAAATGCCACACCGTTTAAGGTACAAGTTAATTTTGAAATCCCCATCTTCGAGGGTCAAATAGACGCAGATGTTGTAGATAAATGGTTAAATCTGCTCGATGGGTATTTTTCTATTCATGAATTTTCAAGTTGGGAAAAGATTGTTTTCGCTCTTCTCAAAGCAGCCCCCCACGTCAAGGACTGGTGGGAAACCTACTGCGAACAGAAGGATGAAAGTACAGGCTCACTGTTTTCAGCCGCACCCACTTGGAATGACTTCCGGGATGCCATCAGGGAGCAGTACTACCTTGTCAAAAGCTATGAGGACAAATACATCAAATGGACCAGATTGCGGCAGGGACGAGACCAAGATGTGCCGGAGTTCACAAACATTTTTCATACCCTTCGCACACAATTGGGTATCAAAGATTCTGAGATGCATCTGGTAGTCAAATACTAGGGCTGCCTACACAGATACATCCAGGAAGAGATGGAGTTCTTGAAAATATCCTCACTCGGCACAGCATACCGATACAGTGTCAAAATAGAGCAAAAGTTCAAACAGAAGAAGCGAGACTTTGGATCTGCAAATCCGAAGACCAAAGGACAAAGCCAAGGCGGGGTGACCCAAGACAACCCCTCAAAGCTACAAGAAAAGAACAACACCACGAAGCTGAAGAAGGACACAGGAAAGTGGTGTGAGTTCCATAAGAGTCCCATTCATAACACAAGTGAGTGTCGGACCAAGCAGTCGCTGGTGGCCGAGTTGAAGGCTTCGGAATCAGATGCATGTTCTGACTCTAAGCCAGAACCCGACAAGGGGGATGGAAAAGGGAAGCAAATCATTGACGTGGATCCTAGTGCCATTGTTGCCACTGCCAAGATCCAGAAGAATGAGCCTGAAGAGCTAGAGGAGGAGGAACGTCTTTTCCACTCACAGATGTGGGTGAAGGGTTCGCCGCTGCAGTTCATTGTCGACAGTGGCAGCCAAAAGAACCTCGTTTCAGCAGAGGTCATGAAGTGGTTGGGCCTACCAACTACACCACACCCACAACCGTACAATATCGGGTGGCTTCACGAAGGACGAGATCTCAAAATTCGCCAACAGTGCGCCTGTTAACACCCAGGTTGTTCCCTTCGACTCCTAAGGGAATACGGCCGGGGTAACCACTAACCAAGCTTTGGATTACAGGTTCTAGCTAGCCTGTAATCAGAGAGGGCTCTCTCTTTTTAGTTTTAACTTTGTTTTTTGAAGATTTTTAGGCTAGTTATAAGGTGAGAGTTTTGTTTGAATTTTGGTTGCAGGCTATTGTTCAAAGAAGGGCATGCCAATATCAAAGAGAGTTCAATCCATTGGGCATGTGGAGTCCAGAAATGAAAGTGTTTGATATATGTGATAAAGAGAGGTTCACTGCAGGGCCAGATGTGTATTCATGATACAAACTTTGATTTTTAGATAATAAACAATATAAATTACACCAGTAAAAGGCAGTTAAGAGTTCTTTCACAGTGTAACAGAGAATAACAGACAAATCATAATAAGCAGCAAGTAAGAATTACTGAATAAAGACTTATCATGTGATTAGAGCAAACAGGAGCATTTAAGAATTCCATATTTGCAGCTAACCCTGGAGAAAACATATTTAATAGTAAAGATTGAGTTTAGGGTGTTCTTAGTGGACAAATCCTGAACTATTCTTTTTCTTTTCTACCAAGACTAATTACCATACATCACAGATAGCTTATGCAAGGAATGAAACACAAATACAGTTAGAAAACACTTATTGTATCATGCCATAACTCGAGAATCCTGCAGCAGTCAATAATTTCATCACATCAGGTCCAAGCCAAACTCATTCTTTTGGAAACCAACAGCTCCTTTGTATTATATCTTTCAGAGGATATCCAGCCGAGTTCTCTTGAACAAATGAGTAACAACAACCCCCAATAAGTTATGCGGGGGTCCATACATACAAAATATCACAAAAATATCTTAGCACTGAGCTATTGCACAATAACTGCTCTTACCAACTTTCTAAGATATTTTTTACAAAATTAAAAGCCACTTAAATACACATACAACAACTGTTTGCTGTTTGTCAGATATTCTTGACTTTTGGCTCTCTGGGCCATCTGAGCTCCTCGCGGTGATTTCGATTGCTTTTGCCTTTATGCTGCCATTTTAGGGCACTGTTGTATTTAGACAACTCATCTCTGATGCTCTAGCTGTGCATAGTCACTGTCCACCTCATACAACTGCTTTCCTGTTGCTGTGAAAAACATTTTAGACCAAAATTTAGACTTGATTTAAAGCAAAGTTTTTATCATATTCGTCCACCATTCATCAGTGGGCATTTGATGTCTCTGCATTTTGATGAGGGTCTCATCTGCCTCTGTATACTTATAATAATTAGGAGGCACTTCAAAAAGGTGCTTAATTTCATGTTCAATGAAGAATAAATTCTCTAATTTATCATAAATCTCTTGCCCTGATGGTGGCCCAACTCCTTCTGGACTGCTGGTTGTAGCTATCAACTAATTAGCTGCATAATTGTTGACCCTTTTAGCATATTGTTCATGGGACAACAGTCTTCCTGCACTGGTCACTAGGCTGGGAAGCCCTCTGCCATGCAATGCTGTGATTTTGGTAGCAAAAGCATTGATTTCTGCTTGAATATCTTGGCACTTTCTTTCTAATGTTTGCACATAGCTTCTAAGGGTGTGCACCCTTTTGATTAACAGAATTGTATCATTCCTATCCCTGATACCCATTGTTGCCAATTGAAGGCCATTTCTATTATTCAGTACATTGATCATCCTGGTAGCAATATCAGGCATACTTCCCAGAGAGGCTCTGGCCCTTTGGCTTTCAGCATGAGCCCTGTTCAACAGATCCATTTGCTCATGAATTGTCTCAATCTATTGCCACTGATCTGTGATTGACTGGCCAATCTTAGCCCATAGGATCTTCTTGACTTCAGTTATGACCTTGCTCATGGTGAGCTCCTTTTCAAGCTCCTTTATCCTTCTTTCTAGTGTCCTAACTTCCCTGGTCTTTTCTGCCACTTGCTGCTTAGATTTATCATATTTCTCATCTAGTTGGGCCAGCTTTTCTTTGGCATCCTTCAGCTCATTCATATGGGTTTCAAGAGCTTGTAGCTCGTTCATCATATCTCTCATACCAAGGCCCGAGACTTGCTCTGCTGCTACTTCTTTTTTTGTGGCCTGAGGCCCAGCAATTGAGGTACTTGCTCATATTGTTTGTACCAGGGGGGACTTATAATTTGAGGAGGCTCCTCAAGATTTATTACTGGCTGAGAGGGCTGAGGTATCCGCTCTCCTTGTTTTTGTTTCAAGGCTGCCTCTAATGCACCCTCTGTTGCTACCAATCGTCCTTCTGTTTCTACCAATTGTTTGTGTAATGTCAACAGCATGGCATCTACATCTTGATCATTTCTCTGTTGAGCAACGTCTTCTGTTTGGGGGTGAAGGGTTGCTGGAAGTTTGACCATCTTCCTCAAAGTTGATATATCTTCATCCTTTTTCTTCATTAGTGCCTGCACAGCTTTGGGATCACTTGGGTCATGCCCAAGCTCTATAATGATATGTTCCAAAGACTTAATCCTGTTGTCTTTGGCTTGGGAAGAAGCTTTCTCCAATTCTAGTTGGGCAGTAGTATTATGGAGAGAATTTTGCAGTTTGTGTGCTAGAAGTGTTTTATCTGCAAGAGTAGAGTAGACCATCTCACCCGTTTGCTTTTGTACCTATATTTGGTCCATTGGGTGGATGTCCTTTGCAAACACTTCTAGGTTGGTCCTGATGTAATCTGCAGCTGATTGTGGCTGCAGCAAGGCAGACATGAAATGGCTCATAGTAATCTTCCCTTCTGCAATGTCATATGCTAACATGAGCCTCTGTTGGTTGGTGGGAGCCATCTTGAGCAAATGATTGTAAAGTTGTAGTCTGATTGGCTCATTCCTAGCTTTTATATCCATAAATTGTTTCTTGATTCCAGACTCTGCCCTTCTTTGCTGGCTTGAGGAGCTGATCTCTCCTCCAAGTTGTCTTTCTTGTTCCTGTTGGAAGGAACTGGCTGATGCTTCCATGCTAGGGGGGCCCATACCCATGGATGGTCCAATAGGCATCTCTTCTTCAGAAAAAGGGTTTAATCTCTGCCTTTTCTCCCCTTGTTGACTCGCTGATGTAGTGAGGGGAGTTTCTTGTTGTTTGTCCCTTTTCCTGGCTCTCTCTTCATTCATTGGGGTTTGGAGCACCGAGATATCCACTGTTGTTTCCTGCCTTGGAGGCACATTTTCTTCAACCTGTTGCTCTATGGATACATGGGCCTCCACCATTTCTTCTTGCTATTCTGTCTGTTCTTTCTGCTGTTCTGCTGTTGGGAGTGTCTGATCCTACTCCATTTCCTTCCCCTTGTCTGTGCTAGCTGTTTGAGGAGTAGTTTGAGCTGCTTGCTGGGGAGCTGTAGAGGATGAGGCAGCTGCTCCAAGTTAAGTATGATAAGAAGAAGAGACCTGTCCCAAATATTCCAAGTCAACTTCCTTCTCAAGTTTCTTTGCTGATTTTTGTGTTATTTCCTCTTTAGAACTTGCTTCTTCTAGGGTGCCCTCTTTCCATCCTAATAGATTTGCATATTTTTCAATATGTGGTAACCTGAGATGATCATAGCTAGCCAATTTATATTTGACCCTTCTAAGACAAATGAAGTGATTGGGATCATAGGTTATCCAGAGGAAACTGGTTTGCAACCCGAGGCACTTTAGAATCTTATCTGCTTCTTGCCATGCCTCTTCTCTTTTATTATAAATAAATGGGCCTGTTGGTTTTTGACTTTGAGTTGTGCCTTTTTATTTTTGCTGTGGAAATGGATCATGTCTGCATTTCCAAATTGTCTGAAATATTCTAAAGCACAAAGTCTCATAGGGACATATCTTGGTAGCCTATATGGGGCTAACTCACAACCATATATTCTGATCACTGTATGGTGTTGGTAAAAGTACCAATCCCCAATGTTGTAGGCCTTTGAGAGCTGGAGGATTCTTTGCATCTCATCTGTCAATCTTGGAGGAGGAGAACTCAATAGCAAGGACATGGCTAGATGGATGAAAAGGTCTATGAATTCACAATATCTATATGGTGAAAAAGATATGTGATGAAATATTGAAGACCAAAATACCACAGACTTTTGGTTGCCCTGGGCATCAAACTTCTTGAGAGTAATAGGGAAGCTATCAGGCTGATAAAATAGGAACAAGTGATAGATGTAAGAAGTGTATCTAAATATCCTTTCCCTCTCTACATTCATCAATTTCTCGTGAATTTTGTTGGCAATGTATGTAGCATAATCATAGTGCACAGAAGGAGGCTTTCTAGGGGAGAAGACAGTCATCATGGCCAGAATGGTTTCATCAACATCCTCAGTTGACCTGTAACCCAGGACATAACTGATCATATCCACAAGCATCCTTCCCATCTCATTGAGATATACATTTCCAATGGGAGGAGTCCTCACAGTTTGAGAGCCTGATTGAATGACTAGTTGATTAATCTTTATGATTTGGGCGCTGGACAGCTTGCCTCCTTGCTTTATCAAGTCCATCATGGATAGAGGAGTCAATGGCTTTGTAGTATGAAAGTGCAGCATTTGATTTATAGCCTCAGGGGTGACATGGAACAAGACTGAGCCTGAGGGACTGAGGACAGCTCTCTGACATGGATCATAGTTGGCACTACATCGATGGATTAGATCTGGGAGGATATTGACTTGAGGAAGATTGAAAATGGGCAAATTGGAGTCCCAAATCCCTAGAATATCATTTCCACTGAGATGTTTGGCTTTCAGCTCATTGAGTACATGAATATGGTATCTGCTGTAATCTGGGATTCCCTCTGCCATCTGGTAGTCTCTGTCAGCCAGGGGTAGCCATTCTAGCTCTCTTTGTGGGGCATTTAAAGGTGGAATATTTAGAGCTACTGGTGTCTCCATGTGTTTGGTTCTCTTCAAGCAGAATTTCACTTGGGAATGTGGGAAAATGTAGCTTTGTGCGGTGAATTGAGGTAAAAAGGATTTTCACTGAAAACAGGGAAATTCTGGTGTAAAAAGAGGCACAATTGGTCACTCTTGGGGGAAATTGAGTCACTTGCAGGGCAAGGAAGCTTGAGTTTCAGGGGAAAATGGCAGTTCTGGGCATTTTTTTATAGTGAAGAAGAAACTGAACCAGGTGCAGGGAGGATTGGTAAATACCTGCTCACGGCGCGATGGGTGGAGGTTTATCCAAGCCAAATTGTGGGTGGCCACGGCGTTGGATCAATTTATGCAGGTTGGCAGCGAGAACATTATTAAATTTCATGCAGGAGGCATAACAGTCTTTTGGTGAAAAATGTGGAAAAAACGTGATTTTTGGCGAAAATATAGGAAATTTTGCCTTTGGCGTGCTTTTCTCGCATGATGTCAGCATGACGTCCTAGGTGGGGTCATGGTACGGAATGATGACGTGGCGGTCTGTGAGTGGTCCACGTGGACGGGGAACGTGGCGGACAGCTCGGGGCGATGGCAGGTCAGGCGCTAATGTGGTGCTGACTCAGCAATGGCGTGGAGGTGACGTAGGGTGGACTTGGCCGGCGGTAAGCGGAAGGCAGTAAGTGGTAATATTGGACCGCTTAAGATACGAGCACGGTATTGGCAGGAGGCCGCCCGATACAATTGAGTTGTGACGCATGTCCACCGCCCTATGTCACCATTCTGACAATTTCG
Source organism: Pinus tabuliformis (assembly GCA_031772625.1). NCBI lineage: Eukaryota > Viridiplantae > Streptophyta > Pinopsida > Pinales > Pinaceae > Pinus > Pinus tabuliformis. The sequence goes on from CM062804.1 coordinate 1,272,262,297, forward strand.
GGTGCTAAATTACTGCCATCGAAGGCAGCCCGATATTGCTAAGGACCGTCGGATGGGAGGGCCCAGATCTGACGGTTGACGGGGAGCAGAGGAGATCGGACAATACGGCGGGGAGCGGGTAATAAACAATTATATTTCTGGAAATGCGCACCAGGAACAAAACTTAGGAAAACGACGGATTTGCGGGTTTTGCAATGTTTCTTAGAACAAATGGGTTTTCATGTATTTGTTGGTGAAATGTGCTTGGGCTATTAAATCAACCAGATGTTGATTTAATCCCGAAATAGACCATTTAGCATGCTTTGCCTTAGCGCTACACTTCTTTGTGCTCCGACCCTTTGGGACTTAAGGCTATATTGCCTAGGGGAAGGGGTATATACATAATTTTTTGGGGTTTTTTATATACAATAGTGATATAATGATAGGGAAAAGGGGAGCATATGGAGTTAAGTAAATAATAGAGTTAGTAGTTAGTATAGGATGGGAGATATGGAAGAGAGGAAGCAAAGACTAAGCTTTTAGGGAAGAAACTTAGTTATGAGAGTAGATCAAAATGAAAAGATTATTACACAAGAAATGTGGCTCTTTTATATAATAAGAATCAACAAAAGAGTTTGACTTCTCTTATGAACAAAGGTGAGAGTGGGATGTTAGAAAGAAGTATGATAGGGGATGATTGGGAAGTTAGACATGCCTCACTTTGTTGCTAAAAAATTGCTGAATAAGAAGATCTGCACTGGCCACCATATGTTTCCTTTGCTTAGGCCAGTGATATGAAAGAAATCATGCTTTTGTAACCCCATCTACCTACCCATTCTATTGCCTAGCATTTTTTGTTACTTCAAGGAGGGTGCACTTAGACTGGCAAACCCTCAATTTCTCTTTTTCTTTTCTTTTTCCATTTTATTTTGATTTTCTTTCTAAGGCTAGCCTTATTACTTCCAAGGCCCCAGAGTAAGCAGTTGGGAACCTTCATTCTCTACCTAACTACTGATCCGCCAAGATTGAACAGTTTGGACAGATTTCTTTCTCTAATCTACAACAAAAATTGAAATATGGCATGACCCAGATTAGACTGTTGGATCACCCATTCAGAAGTAGGACAACATCAAACAACTGTAGATATGTGTTTTCCACAAAAATATGAGATCTTTGCATCACCAAAGTAGAGAATATTTGGCACTTCCCCTACCAATCATGAAAAATGAAACCTATTGGTATAGGTAGCTAACAGTGGCTCCACTTGGGGATGGTTTTTCTACTTGAAAGACCAAGAACAGCAGGTCAGACTGCCTTGGCACTTGACCTCTTACCAACACCTGAAAGCTTTCTCTTTAGATTTCAGAACTGGAATCTTCCACCACTGTGGAACTTCTGAAATAAAAAGCCTTTTCTTGATTATTTACAAAACTTGTGAAGCTGAACTATCTATATGCTGAAAGAAATACTATATACAACTGATAATGTATAGGGCAAGGCCATGCTATATACATGGAAAGTAGTCAAAATAATGCTTTAACATCCGGCCATTTACAAGGCCCTCTTCAGCTTCAGTGTCATCTAAATTCTTTAAGAAATAAGTGTTATTTCCTTGTACTGCTTGAATTACAAAGGGCCCCGTCCAAAGGGAGTCAAATTTGCCATGCTTTCCCATGTCTTCTCTTCTTGAATCCCATTTAAGCACTTTATCACCAATAAAGAAATCTTCAGCCTTGGTTCTTCTATCAAAGACTTTCTTCAACTTCTCTTTTAGGACTTGAACTCTGTTGTACACTTGATCTCTGGTTTGCTGTAAACAAATTATCTGGTTGATTCTTCTTTGCATGCCATTTGGTTCAACCAGACTTTCTTGAAGTAGCTTCATGACAGGGACCCCTAATGATGAAGGGAATTTGGCTTCCATTCCATAAACCAACTCAGATGGGCTGACCTAAATAGATCTTTTAGTTGTTAGCCTATCTGCCCATAAGGCATTTACAAGCTTTTTGTCCGAATTTTTCTTATTCTCTTCCAATATCTTCTTAATGATGTTGATAAGACTTTTATTAGATGATTCAGCTAAACTATTGCCTTGAGGGTAGTATGCAGTAGAATGGCCCAAAGTAATATGGAATTTGTGGCAAAAGCTCACCATCTTCTTGGATCTGAAAGCAGCAACATTGTCTGTTATAATCTTGTTAGGACAACCAAATCTGGAAAGCATATTAGTTTCCAGGAACTGAATGATAGTAGAATCATTTGCTTGTCTACATGGAACAGCCTCAATCCATTTAGTAAAATAATCTGTGGCTGTTAGGATCCATTTATGTTGGCCTAAAGATGAAGGATGAATTTCCCCAATGAAGTCCAAGCCCCATTGCTGAAAGGGCCTTTCTGTTGCAATAGGCTTTAAGTGAAGTGGTAGTAACTTTCTTTTTCCCTCAAACATTTGACATTTGTGACATGAAGTGGAAAAATTTTTAACATCAGAGAACATAGTGGGCCAATAGTAACCTACCCTTAACATCTTATCCACAGTGGACTTCCAGTATAGATGTCCACCACAATCACCTGCATGAAATTCTTTCATAACATTGTTTGTCTCATCCATATTCAAACAATTCAACAATATACCTTCATGATTTTTCCATACTAAATTACCATCTATAACACAAAATCTTGAAGCTTTCATTTTTAGAAATCTAGATTTGGTTTTGGACAATCCTGGGGGAGCACACAAGTTTTGCAATACATAACAGATATCAAAATACCAAAGGGATTGTTCAAAGGCTGTATTGATCTTTGAAGTCGCCAGCTCCGGTTCATTGTCCAGTTGGTTAATATCCAAGGCTTGGAAGTTTGCTTCAGACATCAATTTAGCCAAACCTTGCCCTTTTATCAGTTTTGTAGGTCTTATTTCAATGTCAAATTCTAAAATGTTAGCAATCCATTTTCCTCTTCTGCCCTCTAAACTTTCTTGAGTCAATATGTCTTTCACAATGGTATTTGGTACATAAGCAATAACATGGGGGTATAGGATGTAAATCCTAAAGTCTTTGATGGCCTTAACCAAAGCATAAGCTTGCTTTTCCATGATTTTATCTTTCAAAGGTGCATCTCTAAGGGATATACTAAAGAAAGCAATAGGTTTTTCATTCCCTTGATCATCTTTCTTCAATAAGACAACAACAATGGTATGCTGGGAAGCAAAAGAGAAAATGATAAATTCTCTGTCAAATTGAGGATTTGTTAAGACTGGGGTTTGGGTAAGGGCCAATTTAATAACTTCAAAAGCTTGATTTGCTTCTACTGTCCACTTCACTTTTGAATCCTTTTTTAGCATGTTGTTTAGTAATCTGATCAATTCTGCTAAGTTTGGGATAAATCTCCTTAGAAAGTTGATCTTTGCCAAGAAGGCTTGCAATTCTTTAATATTTCTTGGATGGGGCATTTGTAAGATGGCCTGTATTCTGTCTGGATCAATTCTAATGCCATCCTTTGAAATAATATGACCCAGTAGCTTACCCTCTTCCAAACCAAATAGAGACTTCTTGGGATTTAAGGAAATTCCATATTTCCTACAACTTATGAATATTTGTCTCAAGTGTTTCAGATGTTCTTGGTCAGACTTTGAGAAAGGTGTGAGGTCATCTAAGTAAATCACAAGGAAATCACAAATCTCCTTAGCAAAAGCTATATCCATTGCTCTCTGAAATGTCGCCCCTGCATTTTTCAGCCCAAAAGGCAGTCTGACATACTTGAAATTTCCCCATGGGGTTGTGAATGTTGTTTTATCTTGATCATTAGGGTGGACTAGGGTCTGATTGAAGCCTGAAAAGCCATCAAGCAATGAGATTCTTGAAGCCCCCACCACTCTTTGGAGAATGTGATCCATTTTAGGTAAGGGATAATTGTCTTTGAGGGGCACTTGATTCAAATTCCTTAGATCAACACAAAGCCTAATCTCACCAGTTTTCTTTCTTGTGGGGACCAAATTTGAAATCCAGTCTGAAAACCTGATTGGTGCTATGATACCGGCTTTAAACATTTTTTGTACCTCTTTCTCAATTGAAGGGAGAAGCATAGGATTGATTCTTCTTAATTTTTTCTTGAATGGCTTTTGATTAGGCTTGAGAGGGATGGTGTGTTGAATAACAGAGGTGTCATAGGATTTCAAATCCTCATAACTCCATGCAAACACATCTTGAAACTCTTTAAAGAGGTCAATGTATTTGGGCTTCTGATCGGGAGGTATAGATGCAGACAATTTTATTATCTTGGGTTTTTCAGTAGTTCCAATGTTGCATTCTTCAATGGCAGCATTAAGGGGTTGCATTTTTGGTTTCCTAGGAACATCATTTGAGTCAAAAATGTCCTCCAATGGAGTCAGGCCTATTGGTAGAAAATTGTCTTTTATCTATATGATTTCAGCCTCTGCACCAGCTATTTCATCAAAATGTAATTGTTTGAGTTCTTGTATATTTTCCTTGCCAAAGGTTGTTGGACAAAGTATTTGATTTGTTGTTTTGGGTAATATAGTTGTTTGGTCCTGTTCACTTAGTAGTTGCGTGTCTTTCACAGAGTCAGCATCAATGTTTAAACCTGAAAATTCATGCTGCAAGGTCAAGAAATTATTTATCTGTGTGTCATCCTCAAATACTTGCCAATCTTTGAAATTTTTTGGAATAGAAGGTCTCTGTTTTATCTCAGCTGTAAAACAATGTTTGGGTTCAAAAGGCAATTTGCATGTACTGGAAAATGTGGCTAAACTATGTGCATGAAGGTTGTGGGTTCTAGATATTTTTGTCATTTGAAATTCAGTGAAGGCCTTGAGTATTTCAACAGCAGCAAACTTGTATGACCTTAGTCTTTTGTCATTGGTGACAAAATTGCCTTTCACTTGTTGAATAATGAGGTCTGAATCTCCCAGGATTGAAACTTTTGTGGCCTGTAAGGATTTTACCAGTTTGAGGCCTAGCAAAAGAGCCTCATACTCTACCATATTATTAGTACATCTGAAATTAAGCCTATAGGCTCGACCTTCTGCATGATTGCTTTGTTTGTTATGAATCCACACTCCAGCTCCTCCCCCTAATTTGTTGACTGATCCATCAAACTCAAGAAACCAAAGGATTTCTTGATTTAGGGGAGATTTAACAGCCTCTCTATGACTTGGAATTATAAGTTGGAGCTCTTGTTTTTCATCTGGTTTTCCTTCTAGAACAGTCTCATCAATTGATTGCTCAACCTTGATTTCTTGGGAACTTGATTGCTCATTTATATGCAGATCTTGTTTAAGTAAGAAAGATTTGTCACCAGATATTGGACTTATATCATCATTGAACATAATGAAGGAATCCATGTCAAAATGGACTGCATAAATAGGGAAATTTTGAGGTTTTTCTTCACTGCTCACCATGTACTTCATGAGTGATTCTCTGTATAGCCTCTTTGGTTGTCCAAAGACAGAGATGATGGCATATGACATGTCCAATTGTAGGGAACCTTGGAGTTTAGCTCCCCATGATCTTGATAACAACATTCCATATTTAGGTGGGATATCAACAACCACAAAATCCATTAAAATTGTTTTATTTGGGTACTGGACAAGGGAAACACATAAATACTTTATCAAACCTAAGCACTTAACTTGGCTGGAGTCAAATGAAAATAGGTCCTTATATGGTCTTGTGATGTCTAGATTCAATCTCTCCATTACTGAATTAGGCATAAGGTTATGAGAGGCGCCTAAATCAAACATTGCGTTTGTTGTGGGGAAAAATGCCTATGCAGGACGATCCTATCCACCTAAGGTGTGACAGTGCCTTAGCAACAAACAGAGACAGCTATTCTAGTTTCTTCCTTTATGAAATGTGAAATAGGGGAGACCAATGGACTTACTGGTGTCTTCCGTTTGTCCCTCGATCTAGAACCTATTCTCTTTGGGTGTTCACAGCTACTTGCCTCCTCGCTCGTCCAAGAGAACAGCTACTTGATTCCTGCGAGATCACAAGAGAATAGCTACCTGCAACAAGAGAACAACTACTTGCGACAAGAGAAGAACAGAACACAAAGGCAGATATTCATATTCATAAATGATTCAAGATTAGAAGCAAATCAAATACACTAATGCAATCATACAAATACACCAGTATATAGGATAAAACCAAGATAGCTTTATTGATAAATAACAAGGTTTAGGAAGAGATATAACCCAGAGGGCTCCAATCCAGCATCTCCTTCTTAGCAGAATGGAATTCCTATCTTTACCTCCCTTCAAAGCATTAAGCACCCAATGATCCAGTCTCAAACCAACAACAATTCTTTGCAATAACAAAATTCCAGCCTCTAGATCTCATGGAGGAGAGATCTATATATAGTTATTTTGGAGAGAGGATGAGTCAGCTTGAGATCTGACTAGTGTCCTCTCCCTCTCTCAGTTCTTGAATCCACTTGGAGGTTCTTGCTTCCACTTGGAGATTTGGAACCTCTTACTCATCACCAGTCGAATTCCCTGAGGCAAGTGTCATTTTGGAAGTTTCCTGGTTTCTGACACCTTGAGGAATGAGTCTGCCACATGTCCAAACTCGCTCAGCGCAGGTAGCTAGTGTTGGAGTTGACATTCAACGCAGGTAGACAGTGGAGCCACTGACATTCAGCACAGATGGTCAATGGAGCAGTTGACATGATCCTGAATTGACTTGTTTTTGAGCAGTTTCAGGTGGAGAACTTCTGTGAATTGCTGTGGTTAGTTAGCCTTGTTCCTCTAGGGGTAGGAAAAACATGTTTAGGGACTTTGGATCCCTTAGATTATAGACATTTCATGCTCAATGCTGTAAGGCACAAAAATGTCTATAAAAATTGCCCCCTAAAGTATGAGGTCGTTTATCGGGTGAAATGCTTTATCCAGGAGGATCCGAAGTTCATCCATTTTCTGGGAGGAGACCTGTAATAAGATACAATACAATACATTATGATTCATACTGCTTTCATGATCTAGCTGAGGCGGGCATTCCCATGCTCAGCTTTATAAATTCATTTTTGTACATAGCATAGACAATCGTCTGATGGTAGACTGATAATTTTGGTGAAATCATCATCCTTTGAGTAGGATGATCATCTGCTGCAATGATGTACATGTCAAATGTCTTTATCTTTCCTGAATATATATCGCAGCTCGGATGGATGAAACTAGATCTGGGGTCTTCAAACACATTCGATCTTCACTCTAAGTACAAGTCGATCCATGTGAGAATTATGCTGAAGTCGAACATGGAAAGACATCGCTTGATTACCGGTCAATGAGGTAAACCGTTAACAAGCGCGAGAGGAATCACTGATAATGATAATGATCCTCAAGGTACTGCAGTACAATTCACGTGGTGTGAATAAAGGACTTGGCGTCGAATACCATGCAAAATCTCCTGGTCGAAGGTCATTGATGTATACCTGTCGCGGGAAGTGAGAAACTTGCCATTAAGGCATGCAAGCTTCAAAGTACTGCAGGGGGTGTTCCTAGATCAACTTCTTGGATAATGAGCTGATGTCGACAAGAAACGATCCGTCAAAGGAGGGCCTTGATGAATCCCACATCAGTGACACAGAACAGAGCTAATGATTTTGATGGAGGTGAAAACGATCTCTAACATATGATTTAGGGTGGCGGTCATGAATGGATGAAGGATAATGTATGGCAGTGGATAGGACCCGGTTGACTCTTTCTGAACGACTTCTCTTGAACATATGGCGACACTGATGCAATGGATCGGTAGAATTACCCCAAGTGAGACCATGGTGATGTGACCGGTGAATGAAAACAACCCAACCCGACTGTGGTACGGAGGAAAAGTGTCATGTTCAAGAGCGACCTACTACCATCAAAGTTCTCTTTAGTTTTCTCCCAATTTTCTCCAGTCATTGCTGACCAGTACCTCTTTATTTTTGTCAAGCTTGAGGAGGATAACATATGCTTGTTCTATAACCTGCCCTTCGGGCAAGCCCATCGCTATGTTTTAACGAGCCTAGCGATAGTGAAACTCGTCCTCGTCTAAAGACAAGTTTGTCGCTATTTAGTGATTTTAACGAGTCTAACGACAAATATAAATCAGTCCTTTTCATTTTTAGAGAGTCTAAAAAGGTACATAAAGTTAACTCCAAAAGTCTTTTTTCGTCATCTAATCCCTTTAGTCCAAAAAAGTATAAAACAATACAGAAGGGATGAGTTTTCGATAGTTTTAATGAGCCGAACAAAACAAGCGCTCGATCTTTTTGTGCAATAATCCCTCAGGTCCAAAAAGATTAAAATCTAGAGGGGGGATAGCACTTCCGGTCGCTTTAACGAGCTGGAAGGCCAAAACTCGGCAATCTTTTCATATTTTACGAGTCAGTTGAAAAGAGCTTAAAGAAGACTCGTCTTTCAAGGAACGAGTGATAAACAGGATTAGCAGCTGATTCCAGGTACAGGTTGGAATTTTCCAATCACGGCAGTGTCACAAGGATGGCTAGGTGTAATCACTCTTCGCGACTGTTCCTCAAAATGGGTAAACAATCATATGGAGGTAAACGATTGGCCAAATGAAAAGTGGAGGTGATGGTACAAACACGACCAACGCTTTTATGGCAGATAAGGTTACATACACAATGGTTATTTACCGGAATAGGTTCATTTTTTAATGAGCTTGAATGCGCCAAAACACTGCTCAAATGTATGTTTATTTTTTAACGAGCATGAACTATGTGCTAAAACTGCTCGGATCTTGCGTTTATTTTTTAACGAGCATGAACTTTATGCTAAAACTGCTTGTTTATATGGTCAAATTTTGATTTTTTACCATAACTAGTTTTTTCCTCTCTTCAAGGATAGTACTGCATTCTCAATTGCTGCATCAAACTTAGTTAGAAATGAATAATATTTGCTTGAAAATGAGATTAAAACCCTAATATTTTGCTTTGAACTACGTAAAAGCAATTAAAAAGTGTTTTTACCTCTCATTTTACCATTTCATTTGAACTTGGCTTGTTGGAGCTTTGGAGGTGCCTCTTCCCCCTTGATTTTCACCAGCTTATTTCGGGAGATTCTGTGGACGATTCTCGGCGCCGTCTGGACCAGGTAGGAGCTAAACCCTAGCTCTTTCTTTTCATGGTTTCATTTTCCCATTCTGTGCCTGTTTCTTTGTCTTCCTGAGCACCTGGGGTTTTGCCAGGGCACCCTGCCATCAACGCAGGTGGTCCAATCGAAACCTGCGTTGGGCTTAGAAAACTGATTTTGTGGCACAATTTTTGATGAAATTTTGCCAGTTTCTCATCAAATCCAGGATCTTACTCTTTCTCTTGTTTGTTTTGCAGGGATCTTTGAGCAAAATTTCCCTTACATGGTGAGAACGAGAACATGAAGAAGAAGATATGATTGCTCTCCATGACCCTGTCACAGTGAACGCGCTGCGGAACTGTGGCCTACTGAAGTTTTTCCGTATCTCTAGCATGAGAGCAGAGATCTCTTTACTGCAATATATGCTTGATGCTTGGGATCCCATCAACCAAGTATTCCAGATTAGGGGAAAATCCATCCCCTTGACCATTGTAGACATTTACTTCTTGACTGGGTTGTCAAGGCGGGGTGCCCCCATTTCTTTGTCAGGTTCGGCCCGGGGGAATGACTCCGTGAGAGATTATGTCCGCCAGTATTGCAGGGAAGGTTCCCAGCCAAGCAGAGACAACAAGGTTGTTATCCATGAGATTACTGATAGGTCTCTCAGGTCCATTCTGTATACTATTGGTAGGATGGCCGGTAGTGCATCTCTTCATGTCGCCAACAGATCTTATGTGCAGCACGCCTTGGAGTGTCTCCAACTGAAAGTATTCAACTGGTGTGATGCAATACTTGTTCAGATAAAAAGTAAATTGACCAAGGTAAAGGACGGGAAGCTGAAGAACTTTGGATTTGGTTCTATTTTGACTGCCTTCGCCTTGGAGAAAATGCCACTGATGCAGCCTCCGTATATTGCACTCGACTTTCCTTCTCCGACCGAGCCACGCATGCAGAGATGGGTCGATCACATGTCTAGGCATGCTGGTCAACCTCAGATTACTTTCACTGATACCTTCTTCAGGTGGTTCGAGCGCCAAGAGATGGTCTATTCCGAGTATCCATATGTGGGCATGGATTTCCGAGGTGATTCAGATTTGGTGTTACCGGATGGCGAACAGTGGGGCGCTATTGGTAAAATCTCTGACCATATCACTGTTTACTGTTTTCATTCATAATGTTGTTGTGCTTTATTCTGTCAAGACTTTTAATCAAACTCTTGTGTGCATGCAGATGTTGGTCCTGTTCGTCCAGCAGTTCGTCCGAGACTGCCAGTCGTTGCCCCAGCAGGGGAGCCTGTTGGGAGGGTTATTCTTCACGACCTTGCCATGGCCGAGACCCTTACAGCTGTGCAGGAGCAGGTTGAGAGCCTTACTCTTGGTATTTCGGATGTACGGATCGACGAGTTACCTTTACAATTGCAGCGACATACTACTGGTGTGCCGAGACGATGGACCCGTCTCTTGCGCATGATTGCACAGGCCGTGACGTGCTATCATGAGCATCACTAGGCTAGGGTGCCCCCTAGCACTTTTGAGTTTTTGGGTCATGCGACCAATTTTTGTCTTGGTTACAGAACATTATGTGTAAACGATAAACAACTTATATATATATATTTTGATTTTCGAGGTTTATTCTGGTTGAGTTATATGATCCACTTGTACAACATTGATGATGCATTTCTTTTTATAAATGTCGCAAATCTCTATCTAACACATAGTTTGCTAATGAGTCGGTTAATGTGTTTAAGTTCCTGGAAATATGTTGGTATTGAAGTAAATCAAACTGTCTTTCCAAAAGCTTAACCCTTAGAAACATACGATAAATAGCTGGGTTGCGGACAGAGTATATACCATTGAGTTGTAGTATCACGAGTTGTGAGTCTAGCCTGACGATCAGTCGGCATATACCATGGGTGATGGCATCAGAGAGGAGTTCTATCAACATGCTATACTCAGTGATATTATTCGTTGATTGCCCAATACACACACCTCTGAAACTCACTAACTCGCTGCTTGGATCAAAAATGGCCCAGGCCGCGGAGGATAGATTCCGCGAACTACGACTCGCTCCATCAGCATATCCCACACATGTCTCAGAAAGGTTCGACATCTGCAATAAATGAAAAAGGTGGATTACTCGACCGAAACAAACACTTTAGCGAAAACAAAATACAACAAAAGCACACAGGTTACTATTTAGGCATAGTAACGCTTGAGGTACAACCCGTTGCGGGGTTGCGCCAGTGGAATTCCATCATAATCCATTAACTCGTAGGCTCCTTTTGCTAACACTCGTTTAACAATATAGGGGCCCATCCATAAAGAATTAAATTTACCTGCTCCCAATTTATCGGATTCTTGGTCGTAAAGCAAGACCAAGTCACCTTCTGAGAAGACACGGGGTTTGACATTTTTGTCGAACTGCGCCTTGACTCGTTTCTTATGGACTTCATTAGCCAAAGCGGCGTCACGACGGGTTTCATCCAATTGGATTAATTCCAAGAAACGTGCCTCTTCTTCTAAAGTTCTGGGGAGGAGATCGATTGCGAGTTTAAGAGACGAAATTTCACATTGGACTGGTAAGACTGCCTCCAGGCCATACACCAGTTGGAAAGGTGTGAACCCAGTCACATTCTTTACCGATGTTCGGTAAGCCGACAAGGCTGAGTACAGGATTAGGTGCCACCTTCTTTTGTGAACTCCGATCATCCTTTGCAACATATGCTTCAAGACCTTGTTGATTGCTTCAACTTGTCCGTTGGCTTGCGGATAATACGGGGTAGAGCTGTCGTGAGATAGCCCTATCTTGGCAGCTAATTCAACCATCATGTGATTGCGAAAATGCGATCCATGATCTGTAACTATAGCCTGTGGTAAGCCGAACCTGGCGACTACATGATTGAAGAAGGAAATGGCAGTTGTTTCACTAGTGTTATCCAATGTAGGCATCGCCTCGGCCCATTTGGTAAAATAGTCAACGACGACTATAATATACCCATGCCCCTCGGTCGAGGTGGGGTTACATTGCATGAAATCGATGCCCCATTTGGCGAAAGGACCAACAGCAACTATTGGCTGTAAAGGTGCGGGTGGTCTTCTGGTTTTGCTATCAAAAATTTGACAAGCATGGTAACTTCTGACTGCGATTATGCAATCTTTGAACATGGTTGGCCAGAAGTATCATGCTCGTAATATTTTTTGTGCTGTTGCATATCCAGATTGGTGCCCCCCACACGCGCCTGAGTGACACTCATTCAGGGATTTTTCGGCCTCTTCATGGGTAAGGCACCTCCTCAGAACTGTATCGATACCACGACGGTAAAGCGTATCACCGACGATCATGTAGTCTTTAGCTTGGTATCGTATACGTTTTTGCTCAGAGTGAGAGGTGTTAGGCCTGAACTTTTGGGTTTGGAGATAAATTATGATATCTCCATACCACTCATTGCTTGCAGATATCAGAAACAAACTCTCGTCCACGATTGATTCTTTGGAGGTTTCATCGTTGGACGACAATGGGAGATCGCACAATAATTCTGCGAAAACTAGAGCTTTCTTTGATTTGGATTTTACAAATTCCAGATCAAACTCTAGAAGGATCGCTATCCAATTTGAATATTTTCCCCCCAGCAACTGTCGCGACAGTATATAAGTCATGGGGTTGCAATCTGCTAAAATGGTAGTTTTCTGAAAGAGGACATAATGTCAAAATCATTGAATCGCTTGAACAGCTGCAAGCGCTAGTTTTTCAACATAAGAATATTTGCTCTTTGTAGCATTCAAGTTTTTACTTAAATAATATATAGGATGTTCAATTCCATCGACTTCTTTAACTAAAACCATCGCAATGGTCGTATCCGCTGTAGCCAGATACAGGTTAATATCTCTTTGATAGTCTGGGGCATACATTAATGATGCTTTTACTAGAGAATCTTTCAGAGCATCAAAGGAAGCTTGCGCCACCTGATCCCAGACAAAAGGTACATCCTTTTTCAAAAGACGAGTATAACCTTTAGCAAGTTCTGCGTAATTTGGAATGAACCTCCTCGGAAATTTTGCTTTCCCTTGGAGTTTCTGAATCTGAAGCAAATTTTAAGGTGGAGGCAAATTAATGATTGCTTGAACCTTGCAAGGGTCGAGACGAATCCCATCCTTAAAGACTACAAAGCTGAGTAAACGACCAGAACCGACGCAAAAAACACATTTGTGCGGATTGAGTCTTATCTTGTAGTGTCGGCAACGTAGAAATATCGCTCTTAAATGCTGCGGATGATCAGTCCGATTTCGCGAATGAGCCGGAAGGTCGTCGAGATATGGTTGAACGATGTTCTTGATGTCATGGAAGGCATAATTCATTGCCCTCTGAAACGTTGCCCCTGCGTTCTTTAAACCAAAGGGTAATTTTCGATAAGCGAATGTGCCCCACGGGCAAATAAATGCAGTCTTTGACTGGTCCTGTGGGCGGATATTCATTTGATTATACCCGGAAAATCCATCCATAAATGAAAAGATTTCACATCCGGCGCATTCATCAATTCTCTGGTCGATGAAGGGTGTAGGGTAGTTGTCCTTCGGACAAGCTTGGTTTACATCCCTATAGTCGGCACACACTCTAATCGTTCCTTGTTTCTTCATAACAGGGACAATATTCGATACCCAATCGGTTAGAGGAACCGGGTAGATGAAACCAGCATGGAGAAGCTTTTCAACTTCTGCCTTAATGGCAGCGGCTTTCTTGGGGTGCACCTGCCAAAGCCGTTGTCTTACTGGTTTGACATCAGGATACATCTTAATTTCATGTTCAACGATACTCGAGTCAATGCCTGGCATTTCATCATATGACCAAGAAAAGACATCTCTGAATTCACGGAAAAGAGCGTTATATATTTCCAGTTCTGAAGGGGAACAACCTTTGCCGACATAAATATTCTCTACAACATTTGTTTTAGTCGAGATATATATGGCTATAGTCTCTTCAATATTGGATAAGTTTCGCTCGGAATCCACCGTATTTACAATATTTGATAGGAATTCAAAAACTTAAGGGTGATAAAGGTCATGTTGAGTATCTTCTTCATATTCTGGAAGAAGAGAACGATGGTGGTGATCATTCCATGGTGCCCCCTCAATCAACATTGATTGTAAGATTCCTTCGTCAGTTGCATGTACTTTTGACCAAGGATCTAATGGGGTACCATATTCTCTAGACCTATCTACCCAAACGCTTGACGAGCGTTGATTTGGGTTCGCCTCCCATGCCCGAAACATTGATTGCTACAATATTTCTATTGGGCTTGGGGGCAAAACCATGGCATGATCCATGTCGATATCTTCTTCTGCGACCTTCGTGGAAGATATCATGTTGCAGGTTGCTACCAACGCTATATTTCCTATGTAGATAGGAGGTGGAAGCGCGAAAGTTCCCATCAATGTGGGGTCTTTCAGTAGGCCTACTCCGATATCTTGAAGCGAATGGTCGCTTCCATGGATCATGGGAATGCTTCCTGTAACTTGTGAACCATTAGGGAGGAAGTTCTGTTGGTCGACGACCGTAATCCCTCCTTGAAAAGGGAAGGCGATCTTCCTAAAATAAGTCGACACTACAGCTGCCATGGCATATATCCATGGTCTTCCCAGTAGGATGTTATAGTCAAGATTCCCATCGATGACTTCAACATCAATTTCCACTGTTTTTCCTCCTAGTTCAACATTCAAGTTATTCAGGATACCGTACGGGGTGTACGTCCTTCCGTCGAATGCTTTTAGTGTCGTCGAAGATCGCGACAAGGTTGGAGATCCGAGAGTTTTCCAGCAACTCATCGACATGATACATGTAGATGCCCCCTCATCAATAATTGTTCGGTGGACAGTTTTGTTGAGGGCTTTCAGTTGAATAAGGAAAGCTAGTTGAGCTGGTAACTGAGGATCATATCCTTTGTGATCAAAAGATACAAGATTGGAATCCTTAGGATCAACCCCACCAATAGCCGATAACAAAGCCTGCTTTTCAGATGGGTAATTTTGTAATACCTCAAGAGTCGACATAGCGGATGGCGATTGGGCCAAATCTTCCA
Source organism: Pinus tabuliformis (assembly GCA_031772625.1). Taxonomy (NCBI): domain Eukaryota; kingdom Viridiplantae; phylum Streptophyta; class Pinopsida; order Pinales; family Pinaceae; genus Pinus; species Pinus tabuliformis. Next base: position 1,272,277,437 of record CM062804.1, read on the forward strand.
CTATGTTATAATGTTGCGCTGCTCTGGCACGAGGATTAAATGTCGACTTGTGTACTACTCCCTTTGGCGGTTTTATTGTTAATTCAGGAATGATGGGTGGTACAACTTTTGTCGAAGTTGTCGTCGAACTACTTGGTTGATCTTTATATTTGTCGTTCGACAGCGGCAGATTCCCGTAATATTTGTTCCTTGTCGAAATCAAAGCATCATTCTGTTGCTTGGAGATTGACAACATTAGCACTTGCGACGGGGAAGCATTTCCACTATCAACCAGATTTTGACCTTGATTGGGAAACGGATCAGTTAACACAGCTGAGGTGTGTGAACTTTTGAAGAACCTTTTGAGCTCAGCTTTGTATGGACAATTTTGTGTCCAATGATCCTCATCACATATAAAACATGGACTTTTTGGTTTCCCTTTCTTAGGAGGGCTTGAAGAAGTTTTTTCAGGGGATGATTCACCGTGTTTCTTCTTCTTCCCTTTGTTTTGCTTCTTCTTGCTTCTTGGTTGATTGGTTTCTTTGCCTCTATCTCCTGATATGGCATTTACTTCCGAAGCAAGAATTTCTTCTTTTGCATTTTGATTTGAAGTCTTACGGGCTTTCTTGGACGAAGCCTTTGTCGACTTTGCGTTTGCAGTGCCAATCACACCATCACCGGCATGAGAGTCACTATTGATTTAGCAGGAGGAGGAATTGAAAATTCTGGTCTAGGGGCATCAGGTATTTTGTCGTAGAGCATACCAGACTGAGTATACACTAAGTCTAGATATTTTGCACGAGCAATAACCTGCTCCTCTGTTACGACTCCCCCCTTGGCCAGATCTTTTGTTAGAGCAGGAAGTAACGACTTTATAAACCATTCAGCTAATAGCTGATCGGGAACGTAAGTCTTTACCATCCTGCGACGACGACGCCACTCATGTATATGGTCGGATATATGGGTGGCCGTTGTCTGCTTGAAGTTGGTTAATATTTATGTGCCAGTTTCATACCTTATCAGTAATTGAAAATGGGTTAAGAAAGTCGTGGCTAGGGAACTGAAATTGTCGAAAGAGGCTCTAGGTAATTCAATATGCCATTTAGCTGTTGGACCTGTCAATGTCCTCTGAAAAAGACGAAGCCTTATCGAATCATTGTTCAGGGTGTTTGACGAACACCACAGATGAAAAGTCATCACATGATTCGATGGGTCTTCGCCTAGATTTCCATTGAATTTAGGAATGTCCGATGGAAGCTTGTGAGGAATCGTTGGCCACCAAGGGGCGTAAGCAATTGGATCATTTGTTAATCGATGTAAATCAAGTAATTCTAAAGTTGCCACAAATGGTAAATGTTGATTCAGGTTAGGTGAGGCGTACCCAGGATACGATGGAATCGCCTGAGCAGTAGGCCTTTACATACCAGCATAATGTAATCGATGTTGGTATGACCGATACGGTTGGTGGACTTGACCACTGTAAGCGGTTGGTTTTGACCGTTTTGAATATATGGCTGTCCACTGTTCGCAAAGATCTGTTGTTCAGAACCTTGGTACACTTGCTGGAATTGTGGTTGTTGGTATTGCACCAGCCACGGTTGTGAAGCCATGTTCTGCTGCGCTATACTAACCATCGGACCAAGATGCGGGGTAATTGTACCCGTTTGGACCTGTGTCGCCCCACCAGTTGGCGATTGTGGTTGTGTTATAGGGTCAAGGGGCTGTTGCATTACAACCTGAGAAATCTGAGGTTGACATACAACAGGCATCGTTTGAACTTGTGACACTGTTACAATAGCTGGTGTTGTCGGGATGCTCGACATAGGTACACATTGTTGCATAGAATACACAACTCTTGGTTGTTGGGGTAGCATAGGTACCCAACCACTTGTCGTAACTCCAGTATAACTTGAATACTGTTGAGAACTGCCGTATGGATATCCTTCCGGAGGGGGTAATGAAAGGGCATACTACCCCCCATACGGTAGCAATCTGGAACTCAAGGGGATTATTTGCCCTTGGGGATTGGATGGCCCAAATTGACCTCCATAGGGATCAATTTGTCGAGTTTCAACATAAGAGTTACCAGATATTATTCCGGAGGAACAAACTGGAACAGACCACACTGTCGAAATAGTCCCTGGGTGGACTCCTTCTAGCAGTTGCGAGCTAGTTGGGACAGATGGTACACCGGCAAACATCGTCGGAGTGACGACAGGGAGTTCTGTTGTCGCGGTGTCGTTCGACACAGTCCTAGATGTTGACGGTTGCTCAGACATTTTGAGTCTATCCAATAGATTTCCTAACGATTCTACAGGAACTTCCACTGGCGATAGACTAACTTCTGATGTAGAAGGAAAAAGAGTGACCCCTACTCCAAAATGGGTTGGAGTACTTGCTTGCGAATCCTCTACAATTTCCTCTATCGCAATCAAACTAGGTGGAAGAGGAAGACCGTCAGGTCTGTAAAAAATTTCTGGTGCCGAAGAAGGGGTTGTTTCGACAGCGACAGTTGTTTGAGGAACAAGACTCTCTGGACCAGTTACAGATGGAACTGGTTCAGTAACGCAAGTATTTGTTTTCAGACTAGGATCAGTGTTACTGTCCCTCTGTGGCTGTTGAACTTCTTCAATATAGGCAGGGTTTCCAGAAATGTTTGGAGTAACCGGAATCTCAGATGTTGTCAGAACACTTGTTCTAACTTTGATAGGAGATTTCGAACCGGTTAAACGAGTTCGCTTTGTCCGTACTATTTTTGATTCCAGAGACAAAGATGGTTGACTCGTAAGCCTCCGCGAACGACAGGGTTTCAATTGACTTTCTTCCACAATTGTGGATTACTCGATCAACTAAAATACAAAAGGGGAAAGTATGTTTCCGAATTGAATGAATTTTATTAATCGCTTTAGACACAACTTGCTTTTTCACTTTTAAAGAGTCGAGAAAAAGCTAAAGATGAATCTAGTCTCCTTCGATGTTTTAACGAGCCCGAAGTGACAAATGCTCGGATGGACTTTTTCTGTTATAGAGTCTGAAAAAGGCCATAAGAAACTGCTCTGGAGTTCTAGGCAGAGGGTGTGCCAAACTTTTCGCAAAACCGCAGAATACTTTTTAAGGTACGGGCGGTCGATCTTCGTGAATGTTGTGTTCACTGCATTGCGATCAGCAGGGCGGTCGACATGACTTCCTAAGGATAAAAGATATATGCCTATAGGGGTCTCCCAATATATACGCGACGGTACGTGGGAGCACAATCCGTACTAGCGCTATCGTCCCTCAGGAGGAATCACCCACCTTCCACGAGATCGACAGTCACTAGGCTTAACGACTTCGGAACACGTCTCTAGCCTAGACCTCTATGTTGTGCGTTATGTTGCAAAGCGTTGTTAGGTTCATTCAGTTTATTTTAAGTTGATCTTTTTAGAAGTTTGCCTTTCAGGATCACCACGAGATGTATGGTACAATTCCTAAATGCAGTCTAAGATGATAAGCAAGCTTTATAATCTTTTCAACTTTGAAAATCCTAGCTACTAAGGGAAAAGAAAGACACCATCTTTTCTCAAAGAGCAATCAGCACACTCTAATGCACTCTTCCTACATCAAGCATGCAAACTTATCAAAATGAAAAATGCACAATGCAGGTGTTTGTTTTCCGCTTTCTTAGTATTGATGCCTACAAAGAAAGCTTTTTGTACAACTTTGAATTTGCTTTTAAATGACAAGTATAAACAAGTTTGCTTTTTCGAAATCAACAAGGGTAGAAGAGATTACAATACTTTGCGACTTTTGAAATGAATACTTGTTTCAACACTTAAAAGAGACAAACTCAAACCAATAAGCAAAAGCAAATGTATAATCAACTGCAAAAAACCAATGAACTCTCTCCTAAGATCACAATCAATCAGATCTGAATCGAGGACTACAGGATGATTATTTCACTCATGCAAAGGAAAACTGTAAATGACGCCACAAACACATAAAAACACTCACAGTATTTTGTACAAAAGGAGGCGGAATTCAAGCAAAGAAAAGGAGTTATCAGACTGGTACCGATGTTGGTTAAAGGCTGCAAAAAGAGAGATCAAAACAGGGCAACAGACAGCAGAGAACCCCAGCTGCACAAGGCCAAACTGGTTCAGCGCAACCTCAACACTGAGGATTTGACATTCATCACAGGTAGCCTTCACGGGACCTACGTTGAAATGCAGACTGCCTTCACAGCAGTTGCGCTGAAGGAGAAACTCTCGTTTCTCCTGGGTTCTGGGTCACAAAATGCTCAAAAATCAACAGTTTCAGGCCAAATCAGAAACACAAGCAAGGTATAATCAAAGGGATGCTTTGAGAGGGTACTAAGATCTATCACAAAGGATCATCAAGTCATTTGTGAGTCCATTATTTAGATCATAGACAAAATCCAGTGAAGGATCAAGGCAACAACAGTCTACTTTGCAGAAGCAGTTCGATTGTTGTTGTTGAGTCTATGAAACAAACAATGATGTAAACGCAAATAAAATGACTAAACAGATCTCCCCAGCGGAGTCACCAATTTGTTGTGGGGAAAAATGCCTATGCAGGACGATCCTATCCACCTAAGGTGTGACAGTGCCTTAGCAACAAACAGAGACAGCTATTCTGGTTTCTTCCTTTATGAAATGTGAAAGAGGGGAGATCAATGGACTTACTGGTGTCTTCCATCTGTCCCTAGATCTAGATCCTCTTCTCTTTGGGTGTTCACAGCTACTTGCCTCCTCGCTCATCCAAGAGAACAACTACTTGATTCCTGCGAGATCACAAGAGAATAGCTACCTGCGACAAGAGAACAGCTACTTGCGACAAGAGAAGAACACAACACAAAGGCAGATATTCATATTCATAAATGATTCAGGATTAGAAGCAAATCAAATACACTAATGCAATCATACAAATACACCAGTATATAGGATAAAACCAAGATAGCTTTATTGATAAATAACAAGGTTCAGGAAGAGATACAACCCAGAGGGCTCCAACCCAACATCTCCTTCCCAGCAGAATGGAATTCCTATCTTTACCTCCCTTCAAAGCATTAAGCACCCAATGATCCAGTCTCAAACCAACAACAATTCTTTGCAATAACAAAATTCCAGCATCTAGATCTCATGGAGGAGATATCTATATATAGTTATTTTGGAGAGAGGATTAGTCAGCTTGAGATATGACTAGTGTCCTCTCCCTCTCTCAGTTCTTGAATCCACTTGGAGGTTCTTGCTTCCACTTGGAGATTTGGAACCTCTTACTCATCACCAGTCGAATTTGCTGAGGCAAGTGTCATTTTGGAAGTTTCCTGGTTTCTGACACCTTGAGGAATGAGTCTGCCACATGTCCAAACTCGCTCAGCGCAGGTAGCTAGTTTTGGAGTTGACATTCAACGTAGGTAGACAGTGGAGCCACTGACATTCAACGCAGATGGTCAATGGAGCAGTTGACATGATCCTGAATTGACTTGTTTTTGAGCAGTTTCAAGTGGAGAACTTCTGTGAATTGTTGTGGTTAGTTAGCCTTGTTCCTCTAGGGGTAGGAACAACATGTTTAGGGACTTTGGATCCCTTAGATTATGGACATTTCATGCTCAATGTTGTAAGGCACAAAAATGTCTATAACAGCGTTGTGTAATATCTTATCATGAACATGCAAACTGACATAAAAAGGTAAGATTCCAGTACTTCCTATCTTTCCATCAACTTCTGGACCGAAGAGCAATTTTGGGGTATCATCTAACACATTAACATCATTCTTATTATGGGTCAGTTGAAGGGACTTCTTGATTTGTTGTTTGTAGATGTTATGTTTGGCTAGCTCCGAAAGAGGAATGGCTATCTTTAATTTACCAATTTCAGTTTCTAAGTCAAAAGGTTTTTCAGATTGGATCTTAGTGTTCTGGTTAACAAATTTTTCTTTGTCAACTAAGTTTTTAGAGGTTTCTTCTTGACTTTCAATCTGATCTTGAGGTTTATCCTTTTTTCTCACCTTTTGAAAAGTGTTACTTAGATTGTGTTGTAAAGGCGGTGTAGCCAAGGGCTGTTGATTTAAGGGGAATGCTTCGGTTACCTCTTCAAATGTTACATCATTTGTAATTGCATCAGTTTTGTCAATTGGTTCTGTGATAATAACCTTCTTGGGTTGGTGGCTATCCTTTGTTTTCTCAGGTTGTGTCACATTTATAGTTCTGCTTCTCAATTTGTATTGCTTATGAACTTCAAAAACAGCTGTGTCATAGCCTTGTTTGAAATCAAATGATTCACCTGATTTAGTTTGGAACTGATTAATGTCATCATCTTTGTGATCCTCTTGACTCAGAAAAACTTGTTGATCATCGTTCAGGCCCATCAAATTGATGTGGGTATCATCTATCTCCTCATTAGAAGTGGATGCTTTAGCATAGTTTTCTTGGAATGAAAGTCTAATCTCTGGTTCAGGGCTGGCCTTGCCAGGATTAGGATTTTGATTTCTTCTAAAATTGGGATTCCTGATAGGATTATTCTGTGGTGCCTCCCATGATGACTTCCTCTCAACTGATTCTACTCTGTCACCTAATCTGTGCATACAAGTGATTATTGCATCTAATTTCTGATCCCAGCCTGAGGGCTCTTCTTTGAAAGTAGTCTTTCTTTCAGTTCTGGTCCTATTTCTCTTAGCTATCAGGTTGGCTTCTACACTAACTGCTATATCTTGCATCTCAGCTAAAGTTTGAGGAGCTCTTTCTCTCAATTGGTATGCCATATCTGAGTCAAACCCATTAGGAAAGGTGTATAGGGCCAGATCAGGTGGGGGTCTCAGATTTTGGGGAATAGCATTGTAGACATTGTTGAATCGAGCACAATAGTCCAAGATAGTTTCTTGAGGACCTCTTTTGATAGCATTGTATTCAGATAAGATATGGAGTGGATCCTTTTTCTTCTCCCATATGTTGATAAAGTTTTGATACAGGGCTTTGGGGTCAGCTATGGAGTTTGCTGGGAGTGACTTGAACCATGATCTTACATCTCCAGTTAGACTTTACACAAAAATTTTCATTCTAACCCCATCATCATCTATCTCATAATTTTCAAAATAATCCTACATTTTCTTGGTATGTTGAAGGGCTGAATAAGAGCCAGTACCATCAAAATATGATATCTTGGTTTGATAATCTTGAGGCATAGGACCTAGATTGGCAGGTAACTGCAGTGGAGCATATCTATTAGCCATGTTTGGTGGGACAGTAGGGATAACAGGAACGAATGGGACAAGCGGAGGAAAGGGGATGAGAAGGGTATGTGCGGTTGATGGAGGGGTTGAAAGGACACCTTGTGAAGTGGATGAAGAACTAGGAGAGTGTGGAACGGTGGTATGAGGATGTAAAGAAACCTTAGCAGGGGTTGGAATATTAGTTTGAAATCCTGCCTCAGAACCTGAATCTGATAAAGTCGCTTCCGATTTTTGTTTCCTAAGGATTCTTGAAATCAAGTTTGGATTTTGGAACTTAGGTGATGGATCTGGATCCGGGTTAGATCTTGTATGACGAGTTTTCTTCTTAGGAGCCAGTTTCTATGATTTTCTTTAGGAGAATTTTCTAAGAAATATTAGTCTTTGAAAAGGACTGATCAAGTATAGCACAACTGTATGGAACTTAAGACTGAATAAAGATTGACTGAAGCAGCTTTTATATACTCCTACAAATGTAAAGCAGAGGCAGTTTCTAAGGCTGTCTGGCTGTCACTCAGGCTTTATCTACAGTATTAAGAATCAGACAAGGGTTTATGAATTTCATTCAGGTCCCCAGTGGATTCGCCATTTATGTTAACACCCAGGTTGTTCCCTTTGACTCCTAAGGGAATATGGTCGGGGTAACCACTAACCAAGCTTTGGATTACAGGTTCTAGCCTGCCTATAATCAGAGAGGGCTCTCTCTTTTCAGTTTTAACTTTGTTTTTTGAAGATTTTTAGGCTAGTTATAAGGTGAGAGTTTTGTTTGAATTTTGGTTGCAGGCTATTGTTCAAAGAAGGGCATGCCAATATCAAAGAGAGTTCAATCCATTGGGCATGTGGAGTCCAGAAATGAAAGTGTTTGATATATGTGATAAAGAGAAGTTCACTGCAGGGCCAGATGGGTATTCATGATACAAACTTTGATTTTTAAATAATAAACAACATAAATTACACTAGTAAAAGGCAGTTAAGAGTTCTTTCACAGTGTAACAGAGAATAACAGACAAATCATAATCAGCAGCAAGTAAGAATTACTGAATAAAGACTTATCGTGTGATTAGAGCAAACATGAGCATTTAATAATTCCATAGTTGTAGCTAACCTTGGAGAAAACATATTTAGTAGTAAAGATTGAGTTTAGGGTGTTCTTAGTGGACAAATCCTGAACTATTCTTTTTCTTTTCTACCAAGACTAATTACCATACATCACAGACAGATTATGCAAGAAATGAAACACAAATACAGTTAGAAAACACTTATTGTATCACGCCATAACACGAGAATCCTGCAGCAGTCAATAATTTCATCACATCAGGTCCAAGCCAAACTCATTCTTTTGGAAACCAACAGCTCCTTTGTATAATATCTTTCAGAGGATATACAGCCGAGTTCACTTGAACAAATGAGTAAACACAACCCCAAATAAGCTATGCGGGGGTGCATATATACAAAATATCACAAAAATATCTTAGCACTGAGTTATTGCACAATAACTACTCTTACCAACTTTCTAAGATATTTTTTACAAAATTAAAAGCCACTTAAATACACATACAACAATTGTTTGATGTTTGTCAAATATTCTTGACTTTTGGCTCTCTGGGCCATCTGAGTTCCTCGCGGTGATTTCGATTGCTTTTGCCTTTATGCTGTCGTTTTAGGGCACTGCTGTATTCGGACAGCTCATCTGTGATGCTCTAGTTGTGCATAGTCACTGTCCACCTCATTCAACTGCTTTCTTGTTGATGTGAAAAACTTTTTAGACCAAAATTTAGACTTGATTTAAAGCAAAGTTTTTATCATATTCGTCCACCATTAATCAGTGGGCATTTGATGTCTCTGCATTTTGATGAGGGTCTCATCTGCCTCTGTATACTTATAATAGTTAGGAGGCACTTCAAAAAGGTGCTTAATTTCATGTTCAATGAAGAATAAATTCTCTAATTTAGCATAAATCTCTTGCCCTGATGGTGGCCCAACTCCTTCTGGACTGCTGGTTGTAGCTGTCAACTGATTAGCTGCATAATTGTTGACCCTTTTAGCATACTGTTCATGGGACAACAGTCTTCCTGCACTGGTCACTAGGCTGGGAAGCCCTCTGCCATGCAATGTTGTGATTTTGGTAGCAAAAGCATTGATTTCTGCTTGAATATCTTGGCACTTTCTTTCGAATGTTTGCACATAGCTTCTGAGGGTGTGCACCCTTTTGATTAACAGAATTGTATCAGTCATATCCTTGATACCCATTGTTGCCAATTGAAGGCTAGTTCTATTATTCAGGACATTGATCATCCGGGTAGCAATATCAGGCATACTTCCTAGAGAGGCTCTGGCCCTTTGGCTTTCAGCATGAGCCCTGTTCAACAGATCCATTTGCTCATGAATTGTCTCAATCTATTGCCACTGATCTGTGATTGACTGGCCAATCTTAGCCCATAGGATCTTCTTGACTTCAGTTATGACCTTGCTCATGGTGAGCTCCTTTTCAAGCTCCTTTATCCTTCTTTCTAGTGTCCTAACTTCCCTAGTCTTTTCTGCCACTTGCTGCTTAGATTTATCATATTTCTCATCTAGCTGGGCCAGCTTTTCTTTGGCATCCTTCAGCTCGTTCATTTGGGTTTCAAGAACTTGCAGCTCGTTCATCATATCTCTCATACCAAGGCCCGGGACTTTCTCTGCTGCTGCTTCTCTTTCTGTGGCCTGAGGCCCATCAATTGAGGTACTTGCTCCTATTGTTTGTACCAGGGGGGACTTATAATTTGAGGAGGCTCCTCAAGATTTATTACTGGCTGAGAGGGCTGAGTTATCTGCTCTCCTTTTTTTTGTTTCAAGGCTGCCTCTAATGCACCCTCTATTGCTACCAATCGTCCTTCTGTTTCTACCAATTGTTTGTGTAATGTCAACAGCATGGCAGCTACATCTTGATCATTTCTCTGTTGAGCAACGTCTTCTGTTTGGGGATGAAGGGTTGCTGGAAGTTTGACCATCTTCCTCAAAGTTGATATATCTTCATCCTTTTTCTTCATTAGTGCCTGCACAGCTTTGGGATCACTTGGGGCATGCCCAAGCTCTATAATGATATCTTCCAAAGACTTAATCCTGTTGTCTTTGGCTTGGGAAGAAGCTTTCTCCAATTCTAGTTGGGCAGTAGTGTTATGGAGAGAATTTTGCAGTTTGTGTGCTAGAATTGTTTTATCTGCAAGAGTAGAGTAGACCATCTCACCCGTTTGCTTGTGTAGCTCTATTTGGTCCATTGGGTGGATGTCCTTTGCAAACACTTGTAGGTTGGTCCTGATGTAATCTGCAGCTGACTGTGGCTGCAGCAAGGAACACATGAAATGGCTCATTGTCATCTTCCCTTCTGCAATGTCATATGCTGACATGAGCCTCTGTTGGTTTGTTGGAGCCATCTTGAGCAAATGATTGTAAAGCTGTAGTCTGACTGGCTCATTCCTAGCTTTTATATCCATAAATTGTTTCTTGATTCCAGACTCTGCCCTTCTTTGCTGGCTTGAGGAGCTGACCTCTCCTCCAAGTGGTCTTTCTTGTTCCTGTTGGAAGGAACTGGCTGATGCTTCCATGCTAGGGGGGCCCATACCCATGGATGGTTCAATAGGCATCTCTTCTTCAGAAAAAGGGTTTAATCTCTGCCTTTTCTCCCCTTGTTGACTTGCTGATGTAGTGAGGGGAGTTTCTTGCTGTCTGTCCCTCTTCCTGGCTCTCTCTTCATTCATTGGGGTTTGGAGCACCGAGGTATCCACTGTTGTTTCCTGCCTTGGAGGCACATTTTCTTGAACCTGTTGCTCTGTGGATACAGGGGCCTCCGCCATTTCTTCTTGTTGTTCTGTTTGTTCTTTCTGTTGTTCTGTTGTTGGGAGTGTCTGGTCCTGCTCCATTTCTTTCCTTTTATCTGTGCTACCTGTTTGAGGAGTAGTTTGAGCTGCTTGCTGGGGAGCTGTAGAGGATGAGGCAGATACTCCAAGTTGAGTATGATAAGAAGAAGAGACATGTCCACAATATTCCAAGTCAGCTTCCTTCTCAAGTTTCTTTGCTGCTTTTTGTGCTATTTCCTCTTTAGAACTTACTTCTTCTAGGGTGCCCTCTTTCCATCCTAATAGATTTGCATATTTTTCAATATGTGGTAACCTGAGATGATCATAGCTAGCCAACTTATATTTGACCCTTCTAAGACTAATGAAGTGATTGGGATCATAGGGTATCCAGAGGAAACTGGTTTGCAACCCGAGGCACTTTAGGATCTTATCTGCTTCTTGCCATGCCTCTTCTCTTTTATTATAAATAAATGGGCCTAGCTGGTTTTTGACTTTGAGTTGTGCCTTTTTATTTTTGCTGTGGAAATGGATCATGTCTGCATTTCCAAATTGTCTGAAATATTCTAAAGCAAAAAGTCTCATAGGGACATATCTTGGTAGCCTATATGGGGCTAACTCACAACCATATATTTTGATCACTATATGGTGTTGGTAAAAGTACCAATCCCCAATGTTGTAGGCCTTTGAGAGCTGGAGGATTCTTTGCATCTCATCTGTCAATCTTGGAGGAGGAGAACTCAACAGCAAGGACATGGCTGGATGGATGAAAAGGTCTATGAATTCACAGTAGCTATATGGTGAAAAAGATATGTGATGAAAGATTGAAGACCAAAATACCACAGACCTTTGGTTCCCCTGGGCATCAAACTTCTTGAGAGTAATAGGGAAGCTATCAGGCTGATAAAATAGGAACAAGTGATAGATGTAAGAAGTGTATCTAAATATCCTTTCCCTCTCTAAATTCATCAATTGCTCGTGAATTTTATTGGCAATGTATGTAGCATAATCATAGTGCACAGAAGGAGGCTTTCCAGGGGAGAAGACAGACATCATGGCCAGAATGGTTTCATCAACATCCTCAGTTGACCTGTAACCCGGGACATAACTGATCATATCCACAAGCATCCTGCCCATCTCATTGAGATATACATTTCCAATGGGAGGAGTCCTCACAGTTTGAGAGCCTGATTGAATGAATAGTTGATTAATCTTTATGATTTGGGCGCTGGACAGCTTTCCTCCCTGCTTTATCAAGTCCATCATGGATAGAGGAGTCAATGGCTTTGTAGTATGAAAGTGCAGCATTTGATTTATATCCTCAGGGGTGACATGGAACAAGACTGAGCCTGAGGGACTGAGGACAGCTCTCTGACATGGATCATAGTTAGCACTGCATCGATGGATTAGATCTGGGAGGATATTGACTTGAGGAAGATTGAAAATGGGCAAATTGGAGTCCCAAATCCCTAGAATATCATTTCCACTGAGATGTTTGGCTTTCAGCTCATTGAGTACATGAATATGGTATCTGCTATAATCTAGGATTCCCTCTGCCATCTGGTAGTCTCTGTCAGCCAGGGGCAGCCATTCTAGCTCTCTTTGTGGGGCATTTAAAGGTGGAATGTTTAGAGCTACTGGTGTCTCCATGTGTTTGGTGCTCTTACAGCAGAATTTCACTTGGGAATGTAGGCAAATGCAGCATTGTGCGGTGAATTGAGGTAAAAAGGATTTTCACTGAAAACAGTGCAATTCTGGTGTAAAAAGGGGCACAATTGGTCACTCTTGGGGGAAATTGAGTCACTTGCAGGGCAAGGAAGCTTGAGTTTCAGGGGAAAATGGCAGTTCTGGGTGTTTTTTTACAGTGAAGAAGAAACTGAACCAGGTGCAGGGAGGATTGGTAAATACCTGGTCACGGTGCGATGGGTGGAGGTTTATCAAAGCCAAATTGTGGGTGGCCACGGCGTTGGATCAATTTCTTCAGGTTGGCGGCGATAACGTCGTTAAATTTCATGCAGGAGGCATAACAGTATTTTGGTGAAAAATGCGGAAAAAACGTGATTTTTGGCGAAAATATAGGAAATTTTCCCTTTGGCGTGCTTTTCTCGAATGACGTCAGCATGACGTCCTAGGTGGGGTCATGGTATGGAATGATGACGTGGCGGTCTGTGAGTGGTCCATGTGGACGGGGGACGTGGCGGACAGCTCGGGGTGATGGCAGGTCAGGCGCTGATGTGGTGCTGACTCGGCAATGGCGTGGAGGTGACGTATGGTGGACTTGGCAAGCGGTAAGCGGTAATATTGGACCGCTTAAGGTACGGGCGCGGTATTGGCAGGAGGCCGCCCGATACAATTGAGTTGTGACGCATGTCCAGCGCCCTACGTCACCATTCTGACAATTTTGGGTGCTAAAGTATTGCCATGGAAGGTAGCCCGATATTGCTAAGGACCGTCGGATGGGAGGGCCCAAATCTAACGGTTGATGGGGAGGAGAGGAGATCAGACAATATGGCGGGGAGCGGGTAATAAATAATTATATTTCTGGAAATGCGCGCCAGGAACAAAACTTAGGGCAACGGTGGATTTGCGGGTTTTGCAATGTTTTTTAGAACAAATGGGTTTTCATGTATTTGTTGGTGAAATGTGCTTGGGCTGTTAAATCAACCAGATGTTGGTTTAATCCCGAAATAGACCATTTAGCATGATTTGCCTTAGCGCTACACTTCTTTGTGCTCCGGCCCTTTGGGACTTCAGGCTATATTGCCTAGGGGAAGGGGTATATACATAATTTTTTGGGGTTTTTTATATACAATAGTGATATAATGATAGGGAACAGGGGAGCATAGGGAGTTAAGTAAATAATAGAGTTAGTAGTTAGTATAGGATGGGAGATATGGAAGAGAGGAAGCAAAGACTAAGCTTTTAGGGAAGAAACTTAGTTATGAGAGTAGACCAAAATGAAAAGATTATTACACAAGAAATGTGGCTCTTTTGTATAACAAGAATCAACAAAAGAGTTTGACTTCTCTTATGAACAAAGGTGATAGTGGGATGTTAGAAAGAAGTCTGATAGGGGATGATTGGGAAGTTAGACATGCTTCACTTTGTTGCTACAAAATTGCTGAATAGGAAGATCTGCACTGGCCACCATATGTTTCCTTTGCTTAGGCCAGTGATATGAAAGAAATCATGCTTCTGCAACCCCATCTACCTACCCATTCTATTGCCTAGCATTTTTTGTTACTTCAAGGAGGGTGCCCTTAGACTGGCAAACCCTCAATTGCTCTTTTTCTTTTCTTTTTCCATTTTCTTTTGTTTTTCTATCTAAGGCTAGCCTTATTACTTCCAAGGCCCTAGATTAAGCAGTTGGGAACCTTCATTCTCTACCTAACTACTGATATGCCAAGATTGAACTGTTTGGACATATTTCTTTCTCTAATCTACAACAAAAATTGAAATATGGCATGACCCAGCTTAGACTATTGGATCACCCATTCAGAAGTAGAAGAGCATCAAACAACTGTAGATATGTGTTTTCCACAAAAATATGAGATCTTTGCATCACCAAAGTAGAGCATATTTGAAACTTCCACTGCCAATCATGAAAAATGAAACCTATTGGTATAGGTAGCTAACACCGCCTTCCCTAAAGCATCAAGCCCTTCACAGATGAGGTATTGTGTGATGTTACACCTCTGGATGTTTGTGATGTACTGTTAGGCCAGCCATACTTGTGGAGGCGACATGCTGTGTATGAGTCAAGGCCTCACACTACCATTATTTCTTTGGATAATTCATTATACAGGATACCAGAGGTAGCTCCACCTACCACCACCTCTTTGATCAATGCTAAGAAAGGCAGCAAGCTCATCTCACAGACTAGGAAATTTACTTTCTATCTGGTTCGCTCCCAAAGTAAGGGGAAGATCGTTGCTACATCCATGACCCCCGCGAAGGGTTCCTCCACACAGCAGCAGCAACAGAGGGATACAGTCATGACAAAACACAGGAACAACTTCTCCTTACCCGGAGGGGTAGCACACAAGTTTCAGGTGGGCGAAAAAGTTTGGTTACATTTGCAGAGGGAGCGCCTTACCAGAACCCATCAGAAACCCAGACCACTTCCTTACACCAGTAACAAGGCTACGGGAAACAATGCTTTGAAGCACAGTATTCCTCCATTCCTCTGCTTGCACCGAGTGTTCAATGTGGACCATCGCCGACCATGCTCCCCACCATTTCTGGACACATCAGAGATTGCAGAACAGCTCACCAGAGACCCAGCTCAGCAGAAGCTTCCTCATCTCAAGGAGGAACTCAACGCAATGGGGACCATTTCTTCCTAAGGGGGGAGGAATGATCCAGGTGGATGTTGCTGGCCACCCATCTATGCCATTTGGACCCCTAGAACTGTCTCTTTTAGTTTTTCAATTTCCTTAATTGTAGCGCAGTTTACTATTTTTAGTAGTTTTTTAGGTCCTAAACTTCCTGAGCCGTTTTGAGGCCCTAAATGATGTTTTTTGGGAAATCTACCGTCAGCAGTTTTTCTAATAAAAATCGTCTTTTACATCGTATTCCTTAGAGAGATATTTCCAACGGGCTATCATGCGCGTCAAACGGAGATAATACGACCAATTCGCGACCCCGGGAAGTTGGTTGTCCAACTCACCCCAAAACGGGGCCCACAATTTGGCGTTTCGTCTTCTAGGGTTAGGTTTTGGAATGTGAAGGGTTTTCCATTGTTTCTCAATAATAAATAGGCCTTCGAGCCTCATTGTAAACATAGTTGGGAACAGTTCAGAGGCATGTAGCCGACACATCTCTTCTCAGAGATAAGCTACCATCGCCCTAGTTGGGTTATTTCCATTTCTATTTGTAAGCATATTTTAGTATTTTACAGTAATGAAATGAAGTATTATTTCCGCTGCATATTTGTCTTTATGGTTATCTCTATATTTTATTGCGTTCCTGTTTAAATCTGGATCAGTGGTATTAGAGCAGTCTGCTTTTTCTCTGTTTTTCTTTGCATGTCCCCAACGAGGTCGGGATATAAGGAGTTAGGGCTTGAATTGGTCGAACCTTTGCAAGACCAGCCTCGCAAATCTCGATGACCTCCCATGGAAGATGAGAAGAAAGAAGAGGGGGTAGGAGATCCTATCAGAATCTTGCTCGAAGAAGCCATCGAGCGGCAAAGTAACGTGATGATGGATAGCTTTAGGCAAATCCTTCAGCGGCTACCCAGAGGCGACGCATCGGCTTCCCACAGCTACTTTAGAAATGCCACACCGTTTAAGGTACAAGTTAATTTTGAAATCCCCATCTTCGAGGGTCAAATAGACGTAGATGTCGTAGATAAATGGTTAAATCTGCTCGATGGGTATTTTTCTGTTCATGAATTTTCAAGTCGGGAAAAGATTGTTTTCGCTCTTCTCAAAGCAGCCCCCCACGTCAAGGACTGGTGGGAAACCTACTACGAACAGAAGGATGAGAGTACATGCTCACTGTTTTCAACCGCACCCACTTGGAATGACTTCCGAGATGCCATCAGGGAGCATTACTACCTTGTCAAAAGCTATGACGAAAAATACATCAAATGGACCACACTACGGCAGGGACGAGACCAAGATGTGCCGGAGTTCACAAACATTTTTCATACCCTTCGCACACAATTGGGTATCAAAGATTCTGAGCTGCATCTAGTACTCAAATACCGAGGCTGCCTACACAGATACATCCAGGAAGATATGGAGTTCTTGAACATCTCCTCACTCGTCACAACATACCGATACGCTGTCAAAATCGAGCAAAAGTTCAAACAGAAGAAGTGAGACTTTGGATCTGCAAATCCGAAGCCCAAAGGACAAAGCCAAGACGGGGTGACCCAAGACAACCCCTCAAAGCTACAAGAAAAGAACAACACCACGAAGCTGAAGAAGGACACAGGAAAGTGGTGTGAGTTCCACAAGAGTCTCACTCATAACACAAGTGAGTGTCGGACCAAGCAGTCGCTGGTGGCCGAGTTGAAGGCTTCTGAATCAGATGCATGTTCCGACTCTAAGCCAGAACCCGACAAGGGGGATGGCAAAGGGAAGAAAATCATTGATGCAGATCTTAGTGCCACTGTTGCCACTACCAAGATCCAGAAGAATGAGCCTGAAGAGCCAGAGGAGGGGGAACATCTTTTCCACTCACAGATGTGGGTGAAGGGTTCGCCGCTGCAGTTCATTGTCGACAGCGGCAGCCAAAAGAACCTTGTTTTAGCAGAGGTCATGAAGCGGTTGGGCCTACCAACTATGCCACACCCACAATCGTACAATATCGGGTGGCTTCACGAAGGACGAGATCTCGAAGTTCACCAGCAGTGCCACCTTCCCTACAGCATCAAGCCCTTCACAGATGAGGTATTGTGTGATGTTACACCTCTCGATGTTTGTGATGTACTATTAGGCCAGCCATCCTTGTGGAGATGACATGCTGTGTATGAGTCAAGGCCTCGAGCTGTCATTATTTCTTTGGATAGCTCATTATACAGGATACCAGAGGTAGCTCCACCTACCACCGCCTCTTTGATCACTGCTAAGAAAGGCAACAAGCTCATCTCACAGACTAGGAAATTTATTTTCTGTCTGGTTCGCTCCCAAAGTAAGGGGAAGATCGTTGCTACATCCATGACCCCCGCGAAGGGTTCCTCCACACAGCAGCAACAAGAGAGGGATACAGTCGTGACAGAACACAGGAACAACTTCTCCTTACCCGTAGGGGTACCACACAAGTTTCAGGTGGGCGAAAAAGTTTGGTTACATTTCCAGAGGAAGTGCCTTACCAAAACCCATCAGAAACCCAAACCACTTCCTTACACCAGTAACAAGGCTGTGGGAAACAATGCTTTGAAGCACAGTATTCCTCCATTCCTTTGCTTGCACCAAGTGTTCAATGTGGACCGTCACCGACCATGCACCCCACCATTTCTGGACACATCAGAGATTGCAGAACAGCTCACAAGAGACCCAGCTCAGCAGAAGCTTCCTCATCTCAAGGAGGAACTCAACGCAATGGGGACCATTGCTTCCTAAGGGTGGAGGAATGATCTAGGTGGATGTTGGTGGCCACCCACATATCCCATTTGGAACCCCAGAATTGTGTCTTTTAGTTTTTCAGTTTCTTTAATTGTAGCGCAGTTTACTATTTTTAGCAGTTTTTCGGGTCCTAAATTTCCAGAGTCGTTTTGAGGCCCTAAACGACATTTTTTGGGAAATATACCATGAGCGATTTTTCTGATAAAAATCATATTTTCCATCGTAGTCCTTGGAGAGATCTTTCCAACGGGCTATCATGCACGTCAAACGGAGATAATACGACCAATTCGCGACCTCGGGAAGTTGGTTGTCCAACTCACCCCAAAACGGGGCCCACAATTTGGCGTTTCATCTTCTAGGGTTAGGTTTTGGAATGTGAAGGGTTTTCCATTGTTTCTAAATAATAAATAGGCCTTAGAGCCTCATTTTAAACACATTTGGGAACAGTTCAGAGACATGTAGCCGGCACATCTCTTCTCAGAGATAAGCTACCATCGCCCTAGCTGGGTTATTTCCATTTCTATTTGTAAGCATATTTCAGTATTTTAGAGTAATGAAATGAAGTATTATTTCCGCTGCATATTTGTCTTTATGGTTATCTCTGTATTTTATTGCATTCCTGTTTAAATCTGGATCAACTAAAAAAACACGTGTTTGATATTCATAAAGAAAAATAAGTCTTTATGGAAGAGAAGTGAAGATTTATGGATGCAAGAGCTCCAACATCTAGTGTGAAGTAGAATAAGAAGAATAGTTGTGATGTATCATCTTCGACACAAGACCGAGATGTGAAAACTCAGGAACAGGATGCATGATACTAGGTATATACTTTAAAAAAAATTCTCCAAGCTTGTATGAAATAATTGCAAAATCAAAGAATTGTAGAAGGACATAAGGAATTGATAAATTAATGTGCATCTAAAGAGGTATTGCAACATGAGATGCATGAAGTTAACAATCTATATGGACATAAGAGAAGTGGAAAGGGAATGAGGATTAGTGCACCAATAGGTGAATATGACACGGGCCAAGCTATTTTGTATCTAAGATCTCAAGCTAATGTTCTAAAAATTAAAACATGGGAGTCCATGGGTAAGTCGAAGATGCCATGGTCACCTATTCAGATAATAATGGTGAATAAAAAACAGATCCTCCCTCTAGGAATATTATCAGGTATTAGAATGGGCATTGAAGTGGTGCATAGTACCACTGATTTTGAAGTCATAGAAATCTTGGATGATAGCAACCCCTATCTAGCCTTATTGGACTGGATTGGGAATTTTATAATCTCTCTATAATCAACTTAAATAAGAAGTAGATTCAATTTGAAAAGGACAACATGAGAGTAATTGTTCCATTGGACCAATCATAATGGATGAGATATTTAGACTCGGTCAGAGATGAGTATTGCGCAACTGATATAGAAAACCTTTGTCGGATTATGACCAAATAAGATGAATGGATTAAGCCTATTTCAGATGGAAAATTGACTTTGGAGCAGGACATTTTATGTACCTCAAATTTGGAAGAAAAGTTGGAAAATTGGAAAAATAGGCTATGTGAGATGTCTACAAGGAGAAGTATAAGGATCACTAAATCACTTCGTTGTATAACTTCTGAGGTATGTAATTGGCCTTACTATGATGGTTTAGCTAATGTGAGAACTTTCCTTGATGATTATGAAAGACAAATACAATAAGAGAAAAGGTTGTTATCTTTGGATGTGGCCCTGAGCTCTACCCTTGCTAGATGGTGGGGTGCACATAAAAGAAATATAGCAGATGGACAGGTGTTATCGGGAAAAGTGTCTATTTAGAACTACTCTATCCCACTAAGGTGTGACAACTACCTTAGAAACAAATAGAGAAAACTACTTTCGTATTCTTCTTTATGAACTATAAACAAAGAGGAATAGGATGAACCAACCTGTGTCTTGCGCTAGTCCTTTGATCCAATCTCTCTCCTCTTTGACAGCTTCCAGCTACTTGCTCTCTCACTTGCCCAGCTTCACCAAGTACCTGTAAGATCACAGAAGAAGGAAACTATACAAAGACATGGGTTTATATTCACAAATAACTTAGGATCAGATTTAAGTTAACCATATAAATGTAACAAGCATCAATGAAACACAAGCATGGAGAAGAAACTCAAATAGTTTTATTGATATACAAGAAGATCCAGGAGGAGTTACAACCGATGATTCCTGACCCAGCATCAACCTCCCAGCAAAGAAATCCCTTCTTCAACCCCAACAAATCATAGATCACCCAATTCTCTGATATGTATCTCAAAACCAACAGCAATTCCTTACAATGTCCAAAATTCTAGCCCTTGGATCTCTGGGATGAGGGATCCATATATAGATGTATGCAAGGAGGATGAGTCAGCCCATGATTTGATTAGTGGCTTCTCTCTGTCAGTTCTTGCTTCCACTTGGAGACTGAAAGCCTCTTACTCATCCTTGGTCAAATTCAGTGAGGCAAGTGTCATTGGAGAAGATTCTGGAAGCTTCCATTGTCCCTACACCTCATGGAATGACTCTGCCACTTGTCATTTCCTGCTCAACGCACCCTGGTAGTGCATTTAGGTGCATTGCAATGCACCTAGGTAGTGGACTTAGGTGCTATGCAACGCAGTTGGCTAGTGGAGCAGCTGAAATGATCCTGATTTGACTTATTCTGAGCAGTTTCTGGTGGAGAACTTCTGGGAGAAGCTGTAATTTGTTGACCTTGTTCCTTTAGGAGTTAGAACAACACTTTTAGGGACTTAGGAGCCCTTGGTTTATGGACATTTCATGCTTAGAGCTGTAAGGCACAAAAATGTCTATAACAGTTTCCCCCTAAAGTATGAGGCCGTTTATCGGGTGAAATGCTTTATTAGGAGGATCTGAAGTTCTTTTAATGCTGGGAGGAGACCTGTAATAAGATACAATACAATACATTATCTTCATACTATTTTCATGATCTAGCTGAGGCGGGCATTCCCATGCTCAACTTTATAAATTCATTTCCATGTACATAGGACAGACAATCGTCTGATGGTAGACTGATGATTCTGATAGAGCCATCATCCTTTTGGTAGGATGATTA
Organism: Pinus tabuliformis; assembly: GCA_031772625.1. Taxonomy (NCBI): domain Eukaryota; kingdom Viridiplantae; phylum Streptophyta; class Pinopsida; order Pinales; family Pinaceae; genus Pinus; species Pinus tabuliformis. The sequence goes on from CM062804.1 coordinate 1,272,298,638, forward strand.
TCTATGCTGCAATGTTGTACATTACAATGTCTTTATTTTCCTAAATATATATCGCAACCCGAATGGATGAAACTAGATCCGGGGTCTTCAATCTTGTCCGATCTTCACTCGAAGTACAAGTCGATCCATGTGAGAAATTTTTTGAAGTCGAACATGGAAATACATCGCTTGATTACCAGTCAATGATGTAAATTGTTAACAAGCGCAAGAGGAATCACCGATAATGATAATGACGCTCAAGGTACTGCAGTACAATTCACATGGTGTGAATAAAGGACTTGGCGTCAAACACCACGCAAAATCTTTCGGTCGAAGGTCATTGATGTATACCTGTCGCCGGAAGTGAGAAACTTGTCATTGAGGCATGCAAGCTTCAAAGTACTGAATGGGGTGTTCCTAGATCAACTTCTTGGATAATGAGTTGATGTCGACAAGAAGTGATCTGTCATAGGAGGGCCTTAATGAATCCCACATCAATGACAGGGAACAGAGCAAATGATTTTGATGGAGGTGAAAACGATCTGATGATATATGATTGAGGGTGGCAGTCATGAAAGAATGGAGTATAATGTATGGTAGTGGGTGGGACACAGGTGGCCTTCCTGGATGACTTCTCTTGAACATGTCGGCGACACTTATGTGATGGATTGGTTGCATTAACCCCAAATGTGGATGGTATGGCGAGACCATGGCGATGTGACCGGTGAATGAAACAACCCAACCCAACTCGGGCACGGAGTGGAAGTTTCATGTTCAAGAGCGACTTGCTACCAATAAAGATTCTTTGAGTTTTCTTCCCAATTTTTCCCTAGTCATTGCTGACCAGTACCTCTTTATTTTTGACAAGCTTGAGGAGGATAACATATGCTTGTTCTATAATTTGCCCTTCGGGAAAACCCATCGCTATGTTTTAACGAGCCTAGCGATAGTGAAACTCGTTCTTGTCTAAAGACAAGGTTGTCGCTATTAATCTTTTTAACGAGTCTAACGACAAAGATAACTCGGTCCTTTTTATTTTTAGAGAGTCTGAAAAGGTACATAAAGTTAACTCCAAAATTCCTTTTTTGTCATCTAATCCCTTAAGTCAGAAAAAGTATAAAACAATACAGAAGGGATGAATTTTCGATTAGCTTTAACGAGCCGAACAAAACAAGCGCTCGATCTTTCTGTGCAATAATCCCTCAGGTCCAAAAAGATTAAAATCTAGAGTAGCGATAGCACTTCCCGCCGCTTTAACGAGCTGGAAGGCCAGAACTCGGCAATCTTTTCATATTTTACGAGTCAGAAAAGAGCTTAAAGAAGACTCGTCTTTTGAGGAACGAGTGATAAAATGGGTAGCAGCTGATTCCAGGTAAGGTTTGGAATTTTCCAATCACGACAGTGTCACAAGGATGGCTAGTGAAATCACTCCTCGCAGCAGTTCCTCAAAATGGGTAAACAATCAAATGGAGGTGAATGATCGGCCAATAGAAAAGTGGAGGTGACGGTGCAAACACGACCAAGGCTTTAATGGCTGAAATGTTACATTCACGGTGGTTATTTACCAGGGGATAGTTCATTTTTTAACGAGCTTAAACGCGGGTGGAAACATTTGCTCGGTCCGGGTTTATTTTTTAACGAGCTTGAACCTTGCGGTAAACACTGCTCGATCCGGGTTTATTTTTTAATGAGCTTGAACCTCCCGGTAAACACTGCTCGATTAATCCAGTCATATGATAAGAATGTCTCATATAAAAGTGGCAATTTTTAGATTTTTGCCCCACATCCTTTCTTTATGCAAGTTAGGTGACGACTAATCCTACGAGTTTAAAGGGTTAGAGGTCCTAAAAATTTAAAAAAATAAATAGCCGCCCATCGCTTGCACTCCAAAAGCTTTGCATGCCCCCAGGTATAAAACAGAGTTTCAAAGTTACCTCTACTTCACTTCCGCCAAAACATTTGTTTTACCGAGAGAGGTCCACCTCTTACAGGTTACCCAAAGATTATTCTATTCACACAAAAAACAAAACACTTCTTTGGCGATGTCTACCGAGATAAACAAAGGTGAGCGATGATGCCCGCCAACTCACATAACTTTGACAAGAGAATCTTATTCTAGAATAACCCCTCTTCCACTCACAGACGGGGTACAGACTAGTCATATTCTCCCGCGGAAACCTACCTTATACCCAAATTTTTCCTGCTGAAGCAGACCAGGACGCATGCCCCCTGGGTTTTAGTTATATCCCTCCGAATTACTCGCGCTCATCGGGAGGACGAACTGGCGATTGAGACATTTCTTGCATGAAAACACCATTTAGGGACGGTGTATGACTATTTGCTATGCGTGATCCGGGAAATGAAAGCTCGTCCACGAGCTTGACCACTCTTCCTTCGTGCGGAAAACACATTACTCTAAAGAGTGAGGAGACAATCGCTCCCATGCAATCAATATAGTCTCGTCCAAGGAGTAGGTTATAATCCAAGGGTCCTTGAACTACCATTATGTTCATGTGAACTGTCTTCCTTCTCAATGTTATGGGCACATCGGGAAGGATCCCTAAAGGTCGACTGGTTCCTTTTTCAAAGCCTGTCAGATTTCTCATCTCAGGCAAAAGCGATGGCGAACCAAGCACTTTCCAAGCAGTAGAGGAAATGATACTCACATAAGCCCCCTCATCTATGATGGTACCAGCCATGACCATTCTATATATTTGAACGATAATTCGGAATGGTACACTTGCTGGTAAATGGGGTCTGCCTAGTTGATTCCAGTCGAAGGAGACAACTAGGTTGCTTGGAGGTGGGACCGAGTAGACGGCCGGGTATGGCTCTGCCGAACTTCCTTCCTGCGGTAAAGGAATGGGTGGATTGCCCCAATGCTCATCGGAGTCTGTGTTTATGAAGAGAATTTGGACGGTGTCATCCTTGTTCTCTTCAGTGACTGTATCATCTGAAGATAAAACCTCTGAAGGCAAGACCGGGGCAACTGTCGCCTCAACCTTTTGACTTTAGTCTGGTATGGATTCAGGTGGTTTATCTTCAATGATAGGCGCTTCAGTCGACCGCTTGAGCGGGCCAGCTGGATTCTCAACTAGTGACGGACTCGGGAAGAGTTTTTATATCCAGGAGGGAGTCGTAACGGTGAAACCGGACGATCATCCAAAACTCTTTTAGCTTCGTCTAAGAAGAGACAACGGTGGATGGCATGATTGCCTTCACACAATTTACAAGGAAATCTAGCTTTCCCTTTTTGTCCTGGGGCTTCACTTTCACTAGTTGACGGTGTGCTTTCAACATGATCACTGAAGGTTGACGACACCGGGTTGTGCAAACGAGGAGACCAGTCCCTTAGTATCAAGGAGATACAAGGACAATCTCTGTGAAAGTGGTCTCCTTTGCAAATGACACATGGCGATTTAGACCTGGTCGGTGCAGTGTGTGGATTTTCGTTAGACGATACTCGTTTTCCCCTATTCGCCTTTGGCTCCTTCTTCTTTCTCTCTTTCTTCTTCTTTTCCTTCTTCTCCTTAGGAACATGGCTTTTAGCTTTACCAGTTCCATAAAGTGAAGAGGAAGGAGGAGAGGAGGAATTATAGGAAGTAGAAGGTTGGTGGGCAACTCTGGACTCGTCTAATTGCTGATTCGATTGTTCAGGAATGGTGGTGTTCTGAACGACATTGGTTGAGAAGAGCCATACTGGCAAGCCAATTGTCAGTCCTGGAAGCGACAATATGGCCATATGGGGCGCACCAACATCTCCCCAAGAGGGGAAGGGACTAGGATTTCCACCAAGGGGAATTCCTTGGTTGGTAGGCTCCATTTTCTCAACCCAAGATCAACGTAGGAAAAGGGTATGAATATTCCGTTTAAAATAAATTTTAACACGCTTTGACACAACTTGTTTTTTCAGTTTTTAAGAGTCGAGAAAAAACAAAAGATGACTCTAGTCTCCTTCGATTTTTAATGAGCCTGAAATGACAAGTGCTCAGATGGACCTTTTCCATTAAGGAGTCTGAAAAGGAACGAAAGGGACTGCTCTGGAGGTCTAGGTAGAGGGAGTACCAAACCAATCGCAAAACTGCAGAATACTTTTTACGGCACGACAGTCAATCTTTCCGAATGCTGTGTTTGGTGCATTGCGATCAGTAAGGCGGCCGACACGGCTTCCTATGGATAAAGGATTTAAGCCTATAGGGGTCTCCCAATATATACTCGACGGTACGTGGGAGCACAAGTCCGTACTGGCACTTATCATCTCAAAGTGGAGGAATCACCCAACCATTAGTGAGGACAACAGTTACCAGGCTTTACGACGCCGGAATACGTCTCTAGCCTAAACCTCTAAATGTTGTGTGTTAAGTTCCAAAGCATTGTTAAGTTCATTGAATTTATTTTAAGTTGATCTTTCTTATGAAGTTTTCCTTTTTGGATCACCACGAGATGTAGATGTAATTCCTAAAATACAATCTAAAGATGATAAACAAACTTTTATCTATTTTCAGTGATGAAAATCCTAGCTACTAGGGGAAAAGAAAGACACAATCTTTTCTCAAAGAGAAAATAGCACACTGTAAATGCACTTTCCTAAATCAAGCCAAACAGACTGCCAATATGAAAATGCACATGCATGTATTTTGTCTTTCATGTTCTTAAAATTGATGCCTAAAAAGAAAGTTGGTGTAGAAATCTGAATTTTCTTTCAAGTGACAAACACAAACAAGCTTCTTTTCGAAATCAAAAGGTAGAGATGATTACGACACTTTATGATTTTGAAATAAATACTCGTTTCGACACTAGAAAGTCACAAATTCAAACCAAAAGAAAAATTAAAAGCATAATTGACTATCAACAGCAAATAAACTTTCTCCTATGATCAAAATCGACACTTGCGACAGATCCAAATCAAAGGACGATAGTACGACTATTATACTTTTGCAATGGAAAACTGTAAACGACGAAACAAAAACATAAAAACATCTACAGTTTCTTTTGTACAACTGAGGCGGAATATCAGTAAGGAAAAGGGGTTTGAAACAATGATATTCTAATCACAGGCTGCAAAAATCAGAGACAAAACTGGAAAAAATTAAGCAAAGAACCTCAGCTGCACAGGGCTAGGCTGATCAGCGCACCTGTTACACAGAGAAACTGCATTGCAGCGTAGGTGGCCCTCTCAGGAAGTGCGTTGAAATGCAGAACCTCTTCACAGAGCCTGTGTTGGGGCAGAAACGAGAATTCTATCCGGGTTCTGGGTCACAATTTGCAGTTTAATCTATGGTTTTTAGCCGAGTAAAAGCAATAAGAAATGCACAATCAGAGGTAGATCTAAGGGGGGTTCTAAGAGAGATCACAAGGGAAATCAGTTAGTTTATGAATCAGTTGTTCAAATCATAAACAAATCCAGTGAATGGATCGAAGCAGAAGATGTCTACTTTGCATTTGTTAATGGCAAATGCAGTTCGATTGCTACTTCTAAGTTTATGAAATAAACAACAAGAGAAACACAAACAAACTAAATAGACATGATCCCCAGCTGAGTCGCCATTTTGTTATCGGGAAAAGTGTCTATTTAGAACTACTCTATCCCACTAAGGTGTGACAGCTACCTTAGAAACAAATAGAGAAAACTACTTTCGTATTCTTCTTTATGAACTATAAACAAAGAGGAATAGGATGAACCAACTTGTGTCTTGCGCTAGTCCTTTGATCCAATCTCTCTCCTCTTTGACAGCTTCCAGCTACTTGCTCTCTCACTTGCCCAGCTTCACCAAGTACCTGTTGTTATAGACATTTTTGTGCCTTACAGCATTGAGGATGAAATGTCCATAATCTAAGGGATCCAAAGTCCCTAAACATTTTGTTCCTACCCCTAGAGGAACAAGGCTAACAAACCACAACAATTCACAGAAGTTCTCCACCAGAAACTGCTCAAAAAAAAGTCAATTCAGGATCATGTCAATGGCTCCACTGGCTATATGCGCTAAATGTCAAAGCCAACATTGGCTACCTGCGCTGAATGTCAAAGCCAACACTGGCTACCTGCGCTGAGCGAGAGTGGACATGTGGCAAGCTCATTTCTCAAGGTGTCAAAACCCAGGAAGCTTCCGAAATGACACTTGCCTCAGGGAATTCGACTGGTGATGAGTAAGAGGTTCCAAATCTCCAAGTGGAAGCAAGAACCTCCAAGTGGAATCAAGAAGTGACAGAGGCAGAGGACACTAGTCAGATCTCAAGCTGACTCATCCTCTCTCCAAGACATCTATAAATGGATCTCTCCTCCATGAGATCTAGAGGCTGGAATTTTGTTATTGCAAAGAATTACTGTTGGTTTGAGACTGGAATCATTGGGTGCTTAATGCTTTGAAGGGAGGTGAAGATAGGAATTCCATTTTGCTGGGAAGGAGATGCTGGATTGGAGCCCTCTGGGTTGTATCTCTTCCTGAACCTTGTTATTCATCAATAAAGCTATCTTGGTTTCTCCTATATACTGATGTATCTTTGATGTATGATTGCATTAGTATGTTTAGTTTACTTCTAATCCTGAACTAGTTATGATTATGAATCTATGTCTTTGTGTAGTGTTCTTCTCTTGTGATCTTGCAGAGACCTATTGAAGCTGGGCGAGCGAGAAGGCAAGTAGATGTGAACACCCAAAGAGAAGAGAAACCGGGTCGAGGGACAAACGGAAGACACCGGTTAGTCCATCCATCTCTCTTCATTCTTAATTCGTAAAGGAAGAATACTAGAATAGCCGTCTCTGTTTGTTGCTAAGGCACTGTCACACCTTAGGTGGATAGGATCGTCCTGCATAGGCATTTTTCCCCACAACAAATTGGTGACTCTGCTGGGGATATTTGTTTTAGTCATTTTATTTGTGTCTCTATCATTGTTTGTTTCATAGACTCAACGGCAACAATTGAACTGCTTCTGCTATTCTCAGTTGCAAAGTAGATAGTTGCTGCCTTGATCCAATCACTGAATTTGTCTATGATCTGAACAATGGACTCACAAATGATTTGATGATCCTTTGTGATAGATCTTAGTACCCCTCAAAGCATCCCTTCGATTGTACCTTGCTTGTTTCTTTTATTTGGCTTGAAACCGTTGATTAATTAGCAATCTATGACCCAGAACCCAGAGAGAAACTCTCGTTTCTCCTTCAGCGCGACCACTGTGAAGGCATTCTACATTTCAACACAGGTCACGTGAAGGCCACCTGCGCTGAATGTCAAAACCCCAGTGTTGAGGTTGCGCTGAACCAGTTTTGCCTTGTGCAGCTGGGGTTCTCTGCTCTCTGTTGCCCTGTTTTGATCTCTGTTTTTTGTAGCCTGTAACCAGCATAGGTACCAGTCTGATAACTCCTTTTCGCTGCTTAAATTCCGCCTCCTTTTGTACAAAAATACTGTGAGTGTTTTTATGTGTTTGTGGCGTCATTTACAGTTTTCCTTTGCATGAGTGAAATAATCATCCTGTAGCCCTTGATTCAGATCTGTTGATTGTGATCTTAGGAGAGAGTTCATTGGCTCTTTACAGTTGATTATACATTTACTTTTGCTTATTGGTTTGAGTTTGTCTCTTTTAAGTGTTGAAACAAGTGTTCATTTCGAAAGTTGCAAAGTGTTGTAATCTCTCCTACCCTTGTTGATTTCGAAAAAGTAAACTTGTTTGTACTTGTCATTTAAAAGCAAATTCAAAGTTGTACAAAAAGCTTTCTTTGTAGGCATCAATACTAAGGAAGTGGAAAACAAACACCTGCATTGTGCATTTGCATTTTGATAGTTTGCATGCTTGATTTAGGAAAAGTGCATTAGAGTGTGCTGATTGCTCTTTGAGAAACGATGGTGTCTTTCTTTTCCCTTAGTAGCTAGGATTTTCAAAGTTGAAAAGATATAAAGCTTGCTTATCATCTTAGACTGCATTTAGGAATTGTACCATACATCTCGTGGTGATCGAGAAAGGAAAATTTCTAAAAATATCAACTTAAAATAAACTGAATGAACTTAACAACGCTTTGCAACATAACGCACAACATAGAGGTCTAGGTTAGAGACGTGTTCTGGCGTCGTTAAGCCTGGTGACTGTCGATCTCGTGGAAGGTGGGTGATTCCTCCTGAGGGACGATAGCGCCAGTACGGATTGTGCTCCCACGTACCATCGCGTATATATTGGGAGACCCCTATAGGAATATAAAATTTATCCTTAGTAAGCCGTGTCGGCCGCTCTACTGATCGCAATGCACTGAACAAAACATTAAGGAAGATCGACCGCCCGTACCTTAAAAAGTATTATGCGGTTTTGTGAAAAGTTTGGCACACCCTCTGCCTAGAACTCCAAGGCAGTTCCTTTTGGCCTTTTTCAGACTCTATAACAGAAAAAGTCCATCCGAGAATTTGTCACTTCGGGCTCGTTAAAACATCGAAGGAGACTAGAGTCATCTTTAGCGTTTTCTCGACTCTTTAAAAGTGAAAAAGAAAGTTGTGTCTAAGGCGTCGTTAACAATTTATTTTAAACGGAACAATCACCCTTTATTCCCGCGTTGATCTTTAGGTTGAAAAGATGGAGCACACCAACCAAGGAATTCCCCTTGGTGGAAATCCTAGTCCCTTCTCCTCTTGGGGAGATGTTGATGCGCCCCACATGGCCACTTTGTCACTTCCAGGATTGACAATTGGCCTACCGATCTGGCTCTTTTCAACCAATGTCGTTCAGAACACCACTATTCCTGAACAGTCGAGTCAACAGTTAGATCAAACCAGAATTGCCCACCAGCCTTCTACTTCATCTTCCTCTCCTCCTTCCTCTTCGCTTGACGGAACTGGTAAAAAGAAAAACAGAGTTCCTAAGGAGAAGAAGGAGAAGAAGAAGAAAGAGAAGAAGAAGAAGGAGCCAAAGGCGACTGGGGGCAAACAAGCGTCGTCTGACAAAAATCCACACACAGCACTCACTAGGTCTAAATCGCCATCTTTCATATGCAAGGGAGACCACTTCCACAGAGATTGTCCCTGCATCCCTCAGATACTGAGGGACTCGTCTCCCCATTTGCACAATTCGGTAGCGTTGACCTCTGATAGCCATGTTGACTGCTCACCGTCAACTAGCGGGAGTGAAGCCCCAGGACAGAGAGGGAAAGCTAAATTTCCCTGCAGACTGTGTGAAGGCGATCATGCCATCCACCGTTGTCCCTTCTTAGACGAGGAAAAAAGAGTTTTGGAAGATCACCTGATTTTACGAGCGCAACTTCCTCCTGGATATCAAAGACTCCTGCCAAGTCCTTTCCCAGTTGAGAACCCGGCTGGCCCACTCAGGTGGTCAGCCGAAGCACCTATCATTGCAGATGAACCGTCTGAATCCATACCTGACGAAAGTCTAAAGGTTGAAATGGCAGTTGACCCGGTTTTGCCTTCAGAGGCTTTATCTTCGAATGATACCATCACAGAGGAGAATAAAGATGACACCGTCCAAATTCTCTTCATCAGCACTGACTCCGATGAACAAGGGGGAAATGCTCCCATTCCTTTATCGCAGGAAGGAAGTTCGTCAGAGCGATATCCGGCCGTCTATTCGGTCCCACTACCAAGCAACCTAGTTGTCTCGTTCGACTGGAACCAACTAGGCAGACCCCGGTTGCCAGCAAGTATACCATTCAGAATTATCGTCCAAATATACAGAATGGTAATGGCTGGCACAATCATTGATGAGGGGGCATCTGTGAGTATCCTTTCCTCTATTTCTTGGAAAGCGCTTGGTTCGCCAGCGCTTTTGCCTGAAATGAGAAATCTGTCGGGCTTCGATAAAGGAACCAGTCGACCTTTAGAGATTCTCCCCAATGTTCCCATCACATTGAAAGGGAACACCGTTCAAATGAACGTGATGGTTGTTCAAGGACCCTTGGATTATAACCTACTCCTTGGACGAGACTATATATATTGCATGGGAGCCATCGTCTCCTCACTCTTTAGAGTAATGTGTTTTCCGCATGAAGGAAGAGTGGTCAAGCTCGTGGACCAACTTTCATTTCCCAGATCACGCATCGCAAATAGTCATGTACCATCCCTAAATGGTCTCTTCACGTAAGAAGTGTCTCAACCCACGGTCCGTCCTCCTGATGAGCGCGAGTAATCCAGGAGGATATGACTGGAACCCAGGGGGCATGCGTCCTGGTCTGCTTCGGCAGGAAAACTTTGGGTATAGGGTAGGTTTCCGCGGGAGAATATGACTAGTCCGTACCCCGTCCGGCAGGGAAGAGGGGTTGTTCTAGAATAAGATTCTTTTGTCAAAGTTATGTGAGTTGACAGACGGAGTCTCTCACCTTTGTCTATTTCGGTAGACATCGCCGAAGAAGTGTTTTATTCGTAGCCGCGAACGAGACAATCTTTGGGTAACCTGAAAGAGGTAAGCCTCTCTCGTTAAAACAAATGTTTTGACGGAAGAGAAGTAGAGGTAACCTTGAAACTCTGTTTTATACCTGGGGGCATGCAAACCTTTTTGAATGCAAGCAAGGAGCGGCTATTTATTTTTTAAATTTTTAGGTCCTTCCCTTTAAACCTGTAGGTCTAACCCTTTAAACTCGTAGGATTAGTCGTTTCCGAACTTGCATAACGAAAGGATCCGGAGCAAAGCTTTGTGAGATCTAAGCTCCCTAAAAAATAGCATCTTCAATGAGACACTCTTATCATATGACTGGATAAACGAGCAGTTTTAGCACACAGTTCATGCTCGTTAAAAAATAAACGCAAGATCCGAGCAGTTTTAGCACATAGTTCATGCTCGTTAAAAAATAAACATAAGTTTGAGCAGTGTTTTTCCGCGTTCAAGCTCGTTAAAAAATGAACCTATCCCGGTAAATAACCACTGTGATTGTAACTTTATCAGCCATTAAAGCCTTGGTCGTGTTTGCACCATCACCTCCACTTTTCATTTGGCCGATCGTTCACCTCCATATGATTGTTTACCCATTTTGAGGAACAGCTGCGAAGAGTGCTTTCACCTAGCCATCCTTGTGACACTGCCGTGATTGGAAAATTCCAACCTATACCTGGAATCAGCTGCTAACCCTGTTTATCACTTGTTCCTCAAAAGACGAGTCTTCTTTAAGCTCTTTTCAACTGACTTGTAAAATATGAAAAGATTGCCGAGTTTTGGCCTTCCAGCTCGTTAAAGCGACATGAAGTGCTATCCCTCCTCTAGATTTTAATCTTTTTGGACCTGAGGGATTATTGCACAAAAAGATCGAGCACTTGTTTTGTTCGGCTCGTTAAAACTATCGAAAACTCATCCCTTCTGTATTGTTTTATACTTTTTCAGACTTAAGGGATTAGATGACGAAAAAGGACTTTTGGAGTTAACTTTATGTACCTTTTCAGACTCTCTAAAAATGAAAAGGACCGAGTTATCTTTGTCGTTAGACTCGTTAAAATCACTAAATAACGACAAACTTGTCTTTAGACGAGAACGAGTTTCACTATCGCTAGGCTCGTTAAAACATAGCGATGGGCTTGCCCGAAGGGCAGGTTATAGAACAACCATATGTTATCCTCCTCAAGTTTGACAAAAATAAAGAGGTACTGGTCAGCAATGACTGGGGAAAAATTGGGAGAAACTCAAGAAAACTTTGATGGTAGCAAGTCGCTCTTGAACATGACACTTTTCCTCCGTACCACAATCGGGTTGGGTTGTTTCATTCACCGGTCACATCACCATGGTCTCGCCATACCATCCATAATTGGGGTAATGCTACCGATCCATCACATCAGTGTCGCCATATGTTCAAGAGAAGTTGTTCAGAAAGAGTCAACCGTGTCCCATCCACTGCCATACATTATCCTTCATCCATTCATGACCGCCACCCTGAATCATATGTCACAGATAGTTTTCACCTCCATCAAAATCATTAGCTCCGTTCCGTGTCACTGATGTGGGATACATTAAGGCCCTCCTTTGACAGATCACTTCTTGTCAACATCAGCTCATTATCCAAGAAGTTGATCTAGGAACAACCCCTTCAGTACTTTGAAGCTTGCATGCCTCAATGGCAAGTTTCTCACTTCCGGCGACAGGTATACATCAATGACCTTCGACCAGAAGGTTTTGCGTGGTGTTCGACGCCAAGTCCTTTATTCACACCACGTGAATTTTACTGCAGTACCTTGAGGGTCATTATCATTATCGGTGATTCCTCTCACGCTTGTTAACGATTTACCTCATTGACCGGTAATCAAGCGATGTCCTTCCATGTTCGACTTCAGAACAATTCTCACATGGATCGACTTGTACTTAGAGTGAAGATCGAACGAGTTTGAAGACCCCAGATCTAGTTTCATCCATCCGGGCTGCGATATATATTCAGGAAAGATAAAGACATTTGACATGTACATCCTTGCAGCAGATGATCATCCTACTCAAAGGATGATAATTTCACATAAATTATCAGTCTACCATCAGACGATTGTCTGTTCTATGTACAAAAAATGAATTTATAAAGCTGAGCATGGGAATGCCCGCCTCAGCTAGATCATGAAAGCAGTATGAAAAATAATGTATTGTTTTGTATCTTATTACAGGTCTCCTCCCAGCATTGGATGAACTTCGGACCCTTCTGGATAAAGCATTTCACCCGATAAATAGCCTCATACTTTAGGGGGCAACTGTTATAGACATTTTTGTGCCTTACAAAATTGAGCATGAAATGTCCATAATCTAAGGGATCCAAAGTCCCTAAACATGTTGTTCCTACCCCTAGAGGAACAAGGCTAACAAACCACAGCAATTCAGAGAAGTTCTCCACCAGAAACTGCTCAAAAACAAGTCCATTCTGGATCATCTCAATGGCTCCACTGCCTATCTGCGCTAAATGTCAAAGCCAACACTGGCTACCTGCGCTGAATGTCAAAGCCAACACTGGCTACCTGCGCTGAGCGAGAGTGGACATGTGGCAAGCTCATTTCTCAGGGTGTCAAAACCCAGGAAGCTTCCAAAATGACACTTGCCTCAGGGAATTCGACTGGTGATGAGTAAGAGGTTCCAAATCTCCAAGTGGAAGCAAGAACCTCCAAGTGGAATCAAGAACTGACAGAGGGAGAAGACACTAGTCAGATCTCAAGATGACTCATCCTCTCTCCAAAACATCTATAAATGGATCTCTCCTCCATGAGATCTAGAGGCTGGAATTTTGTTATTGCAAAGAATTGATGTTGGTTTGAGACTGGAATCATTGGGTGCTTAATGCTTTGAAGGGAGGTGAAGATAGGAATTCCATTTTGCTGGGAAGGAGATGCTGGATTGGAGCCCTCTGGGTTGTATCTCTTCCTGAACCTTGTTATTCATCAATAAAGCTATCTTGGTTTCTCCTATATACTGATGTATCTTTGATGTATGATTGCATTAGTATGTTTAGTTTACTTCTAATCGTGAACTAGTTATGATTATGAATCTATGTCTTTGTGTAGTGTTCTTCTCTTGTGATCTTGCAGAGACCTGTTGAAGCTGGACGAACGAGAAGGCAAGTAGCTGTGAACACCCAAAGAGAAGAGAAACTGGATCGAGGGACAAACGGAAGACACCGGTTAGTCCATCCATCTCTCTTCATTCTTAATTCATAAAGGAAGAATACTAGAATAGCTGTCTCTGTTTGTTGCTAAGGCGCTGTCACACCTTAGGTGGATAGGATTGTCCTGCATAGGCATTTTTCCCCACAACACCTGTAAGATCACAGAAGAAGGAAACTATACAAAAACATGGGTTTATATTCACAAATAACTTAGGATCAGATTTAAGTTAACCATACAAATGTAACAAGCATCAATGAAACACAAGCATGGAGAAGAAACTCAAATAGTTTTATTGATATACAAGAAGATCCAGGAGGAGTTACAATCGATGATTCCTGACCCAGCATCAACCTCCCAGCAAAGAAATCCCTTCTTCAACTGCAACAAAGCATAGATCTCCCAATTCTCTGATATGTATCTCAAAACCAACAACAATTCCTTACAATGTCCAAAATTCCAGCCCTTGGATCTCTGGGATGAGGGATCCATATATAGATGTATGCAAGGAGGATGAGTCAGCCCATGATTTGATTAGCTGCTTCTCTCTGTCAGTTCTTGCTTCCACTTGGAGACTGAAAGCCTCTTACTCATCCTTGGTCGAATTCAGTGAGGCAAGTGTCATTGGAGAAGATTCTGGAAGCTTCCATTGTCCCTCCACCTCGTGGAATGACTCTGCCACTTGTCATTTCCTGCTCAACGCACCCTGGTAGTGCATTTAGGTTCGTTGCAACACACCTAGCTAGTGGACTTAGGTGCTATGCAACACACTTTGCTAGTGGAGCAGCTGAAATGATCCTGATTTGGCTTATTTTGAGCAGTTTCTGGTCGAGAACTTCGGGGAGAAGCTGTAATTTATTGACCTTGTTCCTTTAGGAGTTAGAACAACACTTTTAGGGACTTAGGAGCCCTTGGTTTATGTACATTTCATGCTTAGAGCTATAAGGCACAAAAATGTCTATAACAACAGGAGTATCAAAGATTAATGTGGATTAGGTTTGGTCTAGTAGATATAAAAATAAAGGTGAAATATGATGGTAAAACTAACCCTACGGAGAAAATTCACCAATGCACTATATTATGGGAATATATTCCACGAAAATAGTTGGTACATGGGTTTATCCACACATTAGAGACAATTCCTGTGAACTGGTACCTAGAGACAAAATTGTGACATTGTATTTAAATTGGGCAGAATTGGTTAATGGATTTATATTAACATTAAGTTTTAATATGATTTCCCATTTGTAGACTCATCTCTTCAGGTAGTCAAAACAAATATCTTTGGGAATGTAACTTTGCAGACGTGGCAGTGGTCGGATTAGACTGTGCCACTAGAACATGCACTGGAATTCTATAAATTTATTGTGGAAGAAGATGAAGATCCATGGAATATTGAGATACCATAATAAGAAGGACACCATGAAGTAACTGGACCTCATCTATAAATACCAGATATAGTGAATCTAGTAAAAACTAAGAAGGTATATATAGGATCATAGAAAGAACCGAAGTTCACAATGATTGGAGACTATTGGGATGAGGACACGATTAGTAATGTTACAGAGCTGCTACGTGAATACCAAGAGCTATTCCCTACAAAATTTTTAGAAATGAAGGGAATATTAGGGGATATTGGAGTAATGAAGATTCCATCAAAGACTGATGCAAACCTAGTTAAGAAAAGAACCTACAGATTGAACCCAAAATATAACGAAAACGTGAAAGATGAGTTAGATTTCTTTCCACTGGAAAAATCGTAATCTTTCATTAATGATTGAAAAATTACATGTTGTAGATGCCTCTTGGCATATGCTGATTAACAGATTATCAAAAATGCTGCTCTAATGATGCATAGATCCTTGCACACCACGCAGGGTGTATGGATTTCATGAATAAACTGGTATATGCAAAATATTTGTATAGTTGGGGAAAAGTCAGGCTTTTCTCCCTTTTTTCTTCTCAACCTTTCTCCAATTCCCCTGTGACTCTGTGGGAGTTATGAGTGCTAATGCATTTTCAGCCACAGGTTGTGGGTTATCAGAATCTGATGTGTCTGATGTGTGTATGCGTTTATTTCTGCCCATGTCCATTTCTGCTCTTCTTGCCAATACTGTCTCTATATTGTCCTGTGGACCTGTGTCTTCTACAACTGATTCTTTATTCATCTGATTGTTCTCATTTGGGTTGTCATATTCCATCTCTTCTTCCTCCTCATCATCCGGGGGAGGTGGTGGAATGTACCAACCTTTTGCTTGTTTTTCCGTTTTCTTTTTTCTGCGGCTGTCTTTTTTGACTGCTGGGCACGTGCTTTGTAAGTGTCCTGTTTGCCTACATGTTCGACATCTGAATGCAGTGTTTTCATAATCTAATACTTGGGTCCAGCTGCTCTGTCTATGCTTCAGCTGGATTTGGTCTGGTAGGCCTTTGCTAAGGTCTACTTCCACACATATTCGTGCAAAAGTATATATTCTTTCCTCCACTCGCTGGGTGTCCATTTTAATGTAGCGCCCAATTGTGTTTCCAATTCCAGTGAGTACTTGCTGGTTCCAGAGATGTATTGGGAGGTTGTGTAGCCTCACCCAAACTGGCATTTTCGAGACAACCATTGTGTTTGCGTCAAATCCTGGGAACCATGGTGTAATGAAGAGTCCAGTGGATCCCCAAAACCAAGGCCCTTCCTGCATTACTATATCTCTGTCTGCTGCTGATAAAAATTTCACAATAAAAAACCCCTTGGAGCATAGGTGTACTTCGCATTCCGTGGTCCAGTTCGTATAGATCCAAATGAAAAGATCCGCTGGTTTGGGCCAATAGCAGTTAAATCTGCATATTATTGCCTGACTTTCATATATGGTGCATTGCTCGTCTATTTCTGGTGTATTTATGTTGTATTCTGGAGTGTGTTCCAGCTGTTCCACTATGTATGGCCTTGCGTCCATACCTGTTTGGTTCGGTGCTGTTCCTTCTGTGTTTTTCCCCTGTAAGGCGTTTTTGAAGGAAATGTTGCCTGGTTTTTTCCCAATTGAACCAGTGCCACTTCCTCCCGCCCTGTCTGAATTCTTGTTGTTGTTAGTTGCTCCTCCTCTTAGCCTCAGATTGAGGATGATTGTTGACAGAGGTATTATTCTATATTCCCAGAGGTATTTTGTTTCTTGTAACACTTTGCCCCCATGTATCAAGCTTTGGATTCTGATGGGGTAACCCAGCTGTTGCATAATAATTTCCTGCATTTTCTCAACTGTATCTGTGCCTTTTACCCAAATTAATTTCGATTTTCCTTCTAGGTTTTTTATAAAAACTTGAAATCTGTGATCTCTTACCAGGTTTCCAGGAGTTGCTTTTTGCAGATCTAACCCTGTAGTTCTGCTCAGCTCCTTTTGCTTGCCTTGATACAGCTTAATTGGTGTGGTAGCTTCCCGATCTGACCTGTTAGAGGGTCGATCTACCACGAGAGGGTCTGAATCTATAAGTCTGGGACGCTGTCTGTTCGCCATACCGCGGATCGGTGGATTTAATGCCCCTTCGGGGTTCCACGGCATTTTGCTTTCTAGATCTGCATCATAATAAAACGGATCCACGTTTTGATAAGCCGTGATCTTGGGGTTTTCTTCATACCTTTGATAGTGTCGGCGGAGGGCTCCATTATTGCTCCAGGCCGTTCCCTTATCATGCATTTTCTCGCGAGCAGCTACGGACTTTGGGCTGTTTGTCAAGTGCTCGATCTGAATACTTTTCCTCTGCTCCTCCAAACCCTTTATGCCGCTCAGGAGCTTTCCAACTGTCTTCGCCGCCTGTGGGAGTCCTGTATTCCCCAGATCTGGGCCGGATCGCGCCTCTGATTTCCTTGAGCGCCCTGGCTTCTGCAGATAGCATAGGGGCCTTGTTCTCTGCGCGCCACTGAAGACCCACGCAGGATGCACCGCTTCCAGCTTTCTGAGCTCTCCAGAGTGTTTGCCGCTGCGTGAAAGCGCCATTGCCGTTCGTGACCTCCGCTCCAGAACCCTCGCCCTATTGTTAAACACTATCACAATCACAAAGTCGTGAAAGATGAGTTAGATAAAATCATAGTGGCTAGAATAATTGAACTTGTGGAGGAATCTGAGTGGTTAAGTCCTATCACGGTCCTAGAAAATAAGAATAAAGGAGAAATCAATATGTGTGTGGATCTAAGGAAATTAAATGATGCATGTGTACATGATCCTTTCCCTACACCTTTTATAGATGAGGTGGTAGATAATGTAGGAGGACAGGAGGCCTACACATCTAAAGATGGATTTTTTGGATATCATGAGATCAGGGTTTCACGAGAGGATAGGCATAACACAACATTTGCAATAGAGTGGGGCTCATATTAGCATACAATGATTCATTTTGGATTGAAGAATTCCCTTCTTATATTTTGAATATTTGTGATCATAACATTCAAGGAGTACATACACAAATTCACAGAGGTGTACTTTGATGATTAGACAGTATTTGGCCTGTTGAAAAAACATGTTGTGATATTAAGGCTTACATTGGACACATGTAGGTAGTACCTTATCTCATTGAACTTAAGGAAATGTATATTTTTTGTGCCTTTTGGCATACTATTGGCGCATGTGATGAGAAAACAGGGTCGGATGGTGGACCACATGAAGATAGCTATCATTGTGCACTTAACTCCACTCAAAATACTGAGACAAATGTGCACTACATTAGGAAGAACTATATATTACAAAAAAATCATTAAGCAATATGTGTAGATAAATCCACCACTTGAGAAACTATTCAAGAAAGATCTGACTTTTCAATGGAATGAGGAATACTAGAAAATTCTAGATATATTAAAATGAAATATGGTAACTTCACCTATATTGATTTTCCCGAATGGGAATAAGGAATTTCATGCTCATGTAGATGTATATTTGATAGCTTTGGGAGTGGTATTGGCACAACATGGTGGAGGATAAACTAATCACCCTATAGCTTTTGAAAGAAGGAAGTTGCCTAAAGTAGAGAAGAACTACATTACCATAGAAAGATAAGGCTTGTCTATGGTATATGCATTGCAGAAATTCATAAATTATTTGTTGGGATCACATTTTAAGATGTTCACAAATCATTTTGAATTCAAATATCTAGTGAATAAGCCTATCCTAGGAGGGAAAATTTGTAGATGGATGTTGTTATTTCAAGAGTATGATTTTGAAGTTGTTGTTAAACTAGGAAGATTCGATGTCACGCCTGATCATCTATCAAGGTTGGAAATAGGGAATAACCAATGAACATTGAAGATAATCTTTTTGACATGTAATTGTTTGCAATCATGATTACAGATGATCACTTCACATACATTACTTAGTTTTTGGCTATAAGAATGGCCCCTACAAAATACACTACATATCGAAAGATAAACTATTTTTGTAGAAGTTCATGGAGGCATAGATGGTGACAATTATGCAGGGAAGGCTACTGCGCAGAATGTTTTAAGAGTAGGGTTATGGTGGCCCAAACTAAAAAAGGGTGTGAAGGAGTATTATCAAATATGTGATGTATTCCAGCGAAATGGGAAGCCATAGAGAAGGGATGAAATTTCATTAGTACCATAAGTTAACTTGTAGGCCTTCGACAAATGGGCCATTCATTTTTTTAGACCTATCATCCCACTAGGGAAGAAGAGTGGTGCGAGGTATATAATCATAGCAATAGAGCATTTGACAAGGTGCACTAAGGCACAAGCAGTAAGGGATTATGATGCATAAGCTCCTGTGAAGTTCATTTTTTAGTATACTTTGTCCAAATTTGGGTGTCCAAAGGTATTAATGAGTGATAAAGGATCACATTTCCTATATAATACCATTCAGGTGTTGACTGAAGAATTCCATGTGCATCATTAGAAGAGAACTCCTACCACCTTCAGGAAAATTGCACAGTCGAAGCTTTTAACAATATTTTGGAAAATGCACTAATCAAAGTATGTAATGTGAATAGGGATGAATGGGATCTAAGAATTCCAACAATGTTATGGACTTATCGAATTACATGCAAGAAGATGAGAGGCCAAACACCTTTCAAGTTGGTTTATGGGCAAGAAGTTGTGATGCCCATGGAGGATATTGTGTCAAGCCTAAGGGTTGCAGCCTTTACAAATATGGTCAACTCCAGCATAATAGAGAAAATAATGGCATAGTTTCTCACATTAGATGAAGATAGATTGGAAGCAAGATTTCATTAGCAAGTATAGAAAGAAAGAGAAAAATATTGACATGATTGTCATATCAAGCAAAAGACATTCGTGGAAGGAGATCTTGTCCTTCTATATGCCGGTAAATTCGTGAATTTCCCATGAAAGTTTAAGATGCATTGGTTGGGCCACTATATGATCAATAATATCATGAATGGAGGCATAGTGTAGTTGGTGAAGTTGAATGGATAATTGATACCAGGGAGGGTGAATAGCAGCAAGTTGAAACCAAGGAAAATTTTAGGGGCTAATATTCACCCATGGGCTAATTTTCTATACTTTGTCCAAAATAAAGATTCGCTAATTTCTAGTTTTTTGTAAAAATGATTGGCCAAATTTTATAGAGTGAAATTATTTTACCCTGAAAATAGCCAAAAAACTATATATAGACTATATAAAAATATTATAAATTTGAATATTTTTACAAAAATATCTCCAAACATTTTATAGATTCCATATGATTGACTAGTGGGATTCGCCAAGGTTTCTAAACTTTGAGACAAATTTCCATCCTTATAATTTTCCCTGGTTGAAACTATATAGGGACAACCCTGCCATGGAAGCTTCGCTCTAAAAAGAAAGGAGGAAAGCCTTAGTGCCACCCGTACTTGAAAGTGAGAACTGTACCGTAAACAACGATGTAGACAAGATCATCAACAAGGTTACTTCGTGATAGACAGGAGTATATCAAAGGTCGCACGAACCACAACACAAGAAGAATTGTTCGCTACAATGAAAGGTGCATTAAATTTTGCTGGAAATATGACCGTTAAAAGGGAAACTGGCCCTTAGAGGAGCGTAAAATTGCATTTATGGAGACATGGTGGTAAAATCTAGGTATAGATCTCTAGTTAATGAACAAAATCTGAGCAATATCTAAGATAATAATGGGGTTAGAAGATTCAGAGCACTACAAAGGCTATGTTCTACAATGATTTTGTCACTTTGTTGTCTAAGAGTTCAAAACTCATTAAGTGTTAAGAAATTACAAAATTTGTGCTACTATATGAACATTGAAGAGCTCATCCATATATTGGAATTGAAAGGTATCAAGGGTGTTATGTAAACTACAACACCATCTGGTCCATTCGTAACATCACCCCTCACGCAGAGAAGGTTTCCAAGAAAGAAACCAACTCTGGAGCAGAGAACAAAGAAGAATCAATATAACAAGCTGAAAATCCAGTTGATGCACAACAAGTTGATGAGAACCAGTATTGCAGCAAGAATGCTACAACTCTTGGGGCTACCAAATTTACTTTATCAACTAGGGGTTCATAAAAACTTGGAGGTGATAGTGTTGTATACACAAGTAGATGAAATGGGTCCACTCTTTGTCACTATTAAGATGGTGATAGACCACTATGGTTTCTCAAACAAACCTTCTATTGATTCAGAAGAAGCTTGATTACCAATGAGGAAAAGGGGAATTTGCACTAAAGAAAATCTTCTCTACTGTAGTAAGGAAAAGACTGAAATCAAATGCCTAAACACACTATTCATCTAACTAACTTCTAAGAGGCTTTTCTTCAAAAGAATGATAAGTTAACCTACTATCCTAGGCATGTAATTTTAAACATCAAACATTATACTATTGTGCATGCAAATGAACAAAACAACTCCTTTCCTTTTTGCATTTTTTTTTTGAAAATGTGAATGCTAACTTCTCTTGCTAATGTGGTAGGTGGATTAGGGATGATGGTGGATGGTGGATGTCTTGCGAGGCAAGTAGGGGCTTTATCCTACCTTCCTAGGTACTCTTTCCACAATTCGGCCTCAAAACCAGCCACTACAGCTCAACCTACATGATGTCCTAATGCCTCCTACACGATGTCCTAATGCTCCTACAAGATTCCCTGTATTTCTATAGGATACAACCGAGAGCAAGAGGAGGGATTTTGAATGTGGTGTAAGGCTTAGGGAAGGTGAATGGTGAGAGAAATAAAATAGAGTTTTTGAGATGGTTGGATTTTCTCAATAAGCTTGGAGAAGTATTCTTATGGAATGATGAATTTGGTGAAGGCTTTAGTGGAAAAGGTGATGATCATGGATGGATGAGGTTAGGGTGGGGTTGTTGGTCATTGTTAAGAAACCAGCTCACAAAAAAATAGAAAAGATAGATGAACGCCTTAGAATTTAGCCTCTTCGAGGGGGAAGCCTCCTTTACATTACATAAATGAACAATTCTTTGATGATACAAATGAAAAGACCTCCTTTCTATATATAGGAGTCTAAGGGGTCATAATATAATCAAAGCCGAAATAACAATAATAATGTAAGGGCACAATAATAACAATAGTGGGCTTCTATGGGGCACAATAATAAAAATATGGGGACTACATGGGTACAAAAATATAATAAGGGGGTTGTACTAATAACAATAAGGGGTTACACTAGTAATATTGTGGC
Source organism: Pinus tabuliformis (assembly GCA_031772625.1). NCBI lineage: Eukaryota > Viridiplantae > Streptophyta > Pinopsida > Pinales > Pinaceae > Pinus > Pinus tabuliformis. The sequence goes on from CM062804.1 coordinate 1,272,320,802, forward strand.
TTAACAGTCATGAAATTTCTATGTACTACTAAAAATCCTCGACTGCATCAATCATTAACATTTATCCATAAACCATGTAAACAAGAAGGATTTCAATTAACTAAGGAAACATAGAATTTCATTATCTAGCTACCTATATCATGCATGGAAAACTTGTTTAATAATTTGAAACCTTTAGGAGATCTAATTCAAGGATGAAAATATCAGAAATGACACCTAAACCCTATTCTTGAAAACTAGTAAAGTGCTGGCCTAAATAATAGAAAACCTTAAATTTCATGAGAAATCAAAATGTTGTCTTTTTGGGGCTGTATAGGAGTTATTTCCTCAAACCATTGTCCCTGAAGGGAGGAGAGAGGCCAAATCCACCTAATAACATCCTTTTATATTCCTTTATCTTCCTAAGATACTATTGAAACAATGGACAAATGTAAGCAAACTAATCAAATCCATAACTACTTGCAATTAAATAATGTTAACAACAATTCAACCATTAATCTACGAAATCAACTAAGCATATAAATACAAGAGGAGAATTTGCTGCCAGGGTTGGGTTATAACCCAAGAGATTCAATCATCTGATTCAACTCAGCACTAGATCAAGGAAATGTTCATTCTCATTATCATATCACAAAATTACATAAAAATGTCTCGCACAAGTCTTGAACTCGAAAATTGGTTAGTGCTTTTACATAAAAAAATTAAAATCCTAATGAGGCTCTAGGCCTCCTTATTTATACAACTGAAGTCTCCAATGAATTCCTTAAATCTAGGGAGGCTCAGCTCCCAAACTCAAGATGAACTGGCTCTTTAACTGTCACTGCCTTGACTACCTTTTGACCTTCATGGCTTGACTTCATGCAAATCCGATCTAGTTTGATTTGATGGAAGAATATTCAAATGAGTGAGAAGTAAATGAGGATGATCTACCTCCTACAGTCTCTTTTCCTTATCTCATTTGAGTTTCTGCCATTAATTAGCCAAAATTTCCATGATTTTCTCTCAAAAACTTGCAATCAATGCACATTATTCCACTAGGCATAATATCTCACTTTTACTCATCTCACTAAGCAAAATATAATCAAAATATGTAAAGAATTATGAGAAGAGTTGATTTAAATAAGCTAGCAGGTGCATTAAGGTCCATATAGTTACCCAATGATGAGGCTCATCATCACCTCCCTACTGAAAGTGTTGGTCATCCTCTGAGCAACTCAATCTATATCCATGTCTTTCATTGCTCTATTGGCCTCACTGACATCCCATGCTTTTGTTGTAGTTTCCTCTTCCTGTGCATAGAATCCTACCTTCTTCTATATCTCCTCCCATTGCTTTCTTTCTTCCTCTTATTTCAATCCTTCCAACATTCCTAAGATTAGTAGTGGATTGAGCCTGAAGCCAATCCAATTGACTTTTAGCCTTTGGAGAGCTTACTTGTACGTGGGTGTTCTGTTTAGTGCCTCTCTCATTCTTTGAGGAGAATGGTACTCTCTAATTTTCAGATTGTAGGGAAAAGTGTTGCATCTCCTTTAGAAATATTGCATGCTTTCATCCCCTAACAACCTAAACATGTCCTTAAAGTGTGTGATTTCTTGCTCTTGGGCAATAAGGTACCTAGGTGCAATTTTAGGATCATTTGCGATCAAGTTGTGGGAGCTAATGACAACCATTGGATTAGATTGCTCAACTCTTATCATGAGGGGTTCTATTTATTCTCTTGTCATTGCTTGCTTCATCTTTGTAGCTCTTACCTCCTCATGATTCATCGACGATGCCAAAGATATCAATTGCAAGTCCCCTAGTTTTAACTAGTGTCACACACATTCAGTTTTGTCAAGGCCAAGTTATGTAGGTAATGCTCAAACATTTTAGCATCATCCTCCAAGGTTCTTTGATCACAGAGATCAATGAATTGTATATACTATTGGAAGGGCATAGTGCCTCTTTGTGATAAAGTCTTGATTTGGAACTTTAGCCACTATTACTTAAGATACAATGCATAGGACTTTGCTGGCATCCTGCACTTGATTGCCTTTAAGGATATACTAGCCATGGATGCCAATTGACTTTCTCTCTCTTGTAACTATCCCCTTAGCCATGCATTCTCTGCATCCAACTAAGATTTCATCATTACCTCTCTGTCCCATAAGCCACTCACTTCTCTGCCCATCTCCTTTGCCTTATCCTCAATGTGGTCTATATCCTCCACTCCTTTATATTTGGTAATTTTCATCCACCTATGTGTTCTTGTGCTTTCTTTTTCAACCACAAAGAAAAAGGGGATGTCAAGTTTCTGAGGAATGACCCTACCCCCTTCAATGAACCTATAGTAAGAGCCAAGTTTGGGTTGAGGACCAGGTTCCCTCAGTTTTGGATCCTCCTTCTTTGTTTCTTACTGCATGATCCCTTCTTTGTCCATTTTCTAAGTTTCTTGTAGGATGGCCTCTACTTCCTGTAGGTCCTTCTGTGCCTCCTCTAGGATACCTTTTCCTTTGGATGAGGAAGATCTAGTGACAGACCTCCTAAGATAAGTGATAGGGGATTTGGGAGAGGCCTGTCCCAATGATCCTTCTCCTTTGATTTTTCATAAGAGGAGCTATATTTTCCTGCTCCTTTGGGGAGTCTTCAATGACAATAGGAAATTTTGTGGGTGTTTGAGGTTTTCCTTGCTTGATCCTTGTACTCTTTATTGTCCTAAATTACAATGGCGTTTTTCTCTATCTCTTCCCTTTTTACTTAATAGGGGTACTTAGGGAAGTGAGGGCATTTGGTGCCTCTTTCTCACTAGGTTCATGAGATACCCTAGGTGAGTCCTGCCCTTCTCTACCTTGAATTATAGACCTCTATTCTTCCTTGTCTTTTTTTACTATTTTCTATTTTCCTTATCATCCTTATCTTTCTCTTCTTCTTCTCCCTCAAGTTCTTCACATTGTTCATCAGTTTCTTCTTTAGCATCTTCTTCCATCTCTTCATCACTTTCATCCTCATTTTCTTCCTCTTATTCCTCCTTTATTTATTCTTCATCCCTCTTTGTTTCCTCTTCGTCCCTTTCACTAGCGGTGGGGATTTTTTCATAATCAAGAGCTTTTACATCTCTCTCTAACTGCATGTCTCTAAAAGTTTTCCATGTAATAGGGAGTCTTAGGCTTTCGAGGGCATCTTCTAGGATAAGTTTTATTTACCCATGATGGGCTAGTTGTTGATGTTTTCCTTCCTACAACTTGATGCTCATATCTATCATTCATTGAAAACGAAAGTAGGGTATGCTTAAACAATTTTGAGGAGGTGTGTCTGCTTCGAACCTCAGCTCTTGGAGAAGCCTGAAATGGTACCCATATACCACATTGTACCTACCTTCACATGATATATACATAATGAGGTGATAGCTAATTTCATTCCAAGGATATGGAAGTGTTATAGCTCTATTTGGGCACATCACTATTGATGATCAGATTAGTACAATTAGGCCTCATCAAACCCTAATTCAATTGCTACATGCCCTAGAAAAGTCACCAAATTGAATGCTTCCATCCATGAAAATCTCCTAGCTTGAAACCCTACTAAAATTCCTTTTTGGGACACCAACGCAGCTTTGGTCAAGGATAACTACATTGTAGAGTAGGTGGGCCCATTCAGGCCTGCACTACAATCCACTTAGGCCCACTTTGACCTGCGCTGAGCGAGAATGAGTGAAATTGATATAGGATTCTAGGAATATTCCTTGATTCTAGAGAATTATAGAAGGATGCCCAGGTCTTATCTCATCCTATGAGCTCAACTTTGGATAGGTTATGTATCAATTAGCCCTTTATCCTCACATCCCTTTCTTCATGGAAACTAACTCTAATTTTGGGAAACCATTCAATGCCAAATTTATGACAAAATCACCTACATTACCCTCTAAATTGACCACTCATCATAGTGATCAGGGGCTGTTATGGGGAAAAATGCCTATGCAGGACGATCCTATCCACCTAAGGTGTGACAGTGCCTTAGCAACAAACAGAGACAGCTATTCTAGTATTCTTCCTTTATGAATTAAGAATGAAGAGAAATAGATGGACTAACCGGTGTCTTCCGTTTGTCCCTCAATCTGGTTTCTCTTCTCTTTGAGAGTTCCCAGCTACTTGCCTTCTCGCTCGCCCAGCTTCAATAGGTCGCTGCAAGATCACAAGAAGAGAACACTACACAAAGACATAGATTCATATTCATAACTAGTTCAGGATTAGAAATAAACTAAACATACTAATGCAATCATACATCAAAGATACACCAATATATAGGAGAAACCAAGATAGCTTTATTGATGAATAACAAGGTTCAGGAAGAGATACAACCAAGAAGGCTCCAATCCAGCATCTCCTTCCCAGCAAATGGAATTCCTATCTTCACCTCCCTTCAAAGAATTAAGCACCCAATGATTCCAATCACAAACCAACAACAATTCTTTGCAATAACAAAATTCCAGCCTTCTAGATCTCATGGAGGAGAGATCCATATATAGATGTTTGGAGAGAGGATGAGTCAGCTTGAGATCTGACTAGTGTCCTCTCCCTCTGTCAGTTCTTGATTCCACTTGGAGGTTCTTGCTTCCACTTGGAGATTGGGAACCTCTTACTCATCACCAGTCGAATTCACTGAGGCAAGTGTCATTGAGGAAGATTCTGGAAGCTTCCTGCGTCTTGACACCTCTTGGAATGAACTTGCCATTTGTCAATTCCCACTAAGCGCACCCTGGTAGTGCTTCTACCTGCGTTGCAGTGTAGGTAGCCAATGCAGACTTTGCATTTCAGCGTGGACAGCTAGTGGAGCCACTGAATTGATCCAGAATTGACTTGTTTTTGAGCAGTTTCTGGTGGAGAACTTCTGTGAATTGTTGTGGTTTGTTAGCCTTGTTCCTCTAGGGGTAGGAAAAACATGTTTGGGGACTTTGGATCCCTTAGATTATGGACATTTCATGCTTATAGCTGTAAGGCACAAAAATGTCTATAACAGTTTCCCCCTAAAGTATGAGGGCGTTTATTGGGTGAAATGATTTATCAGGAGGATCCGAAGTTCATCCAATGCTGGGAGGAGACCTGTAATAAGATACAATACAATACATTATTTTTCATACTGCTTTCATGATCTAGCTGAGGCGGGCATTCCCATGCTCAGCTTTATAAATTCATTTTTCTGTACATAGAACAGACAATCGTCTGATGGTAGACTGATAATTTTGATGAAATTATCATCCTTTGGGTAGGATGATTATCTGCTACAATGATGTACATGTCAATGTCTTTATCTTTCCTGAATATATATCGCAGCCCGGATGGATGAAACTAGATCCAGGGTCTTCAAACTCGTTCGATCTTCACTCTAAGTACAAGTCGATCCATGTGAGAAATGTTCTGAAGTCGAACATGGAAAGACATCGCTTGATTACCGGTCAATGAGGTAAACCGTTAACAAGAGCGAGAGGAATCACCGATAATGATAATGACCCTCAAGGTACTGCAGTACAATTCACGTGGTGTGAATAAAGGACTTGGTGTCGAACACCACGCAAAATCTTTCGGTCGAAGGCCATTGATGTATACTTGTCGCCGGAAGTGAGAAACTTGCCATTGAGGCATGCAAGCTTCAAAGTACTGAAGGGGTTGTTCCTAGATCCACTTCTTGGATAATGAGCTGATGTCGACAAGAAGCGATCCGTCAAAGGAGAGCCTTTATGAATCCCACATCAGTGACACGGAACGGAGCTAATGATAGATATGGAGGTGAAAACGATTTGTGACATATGATTCAGGGTGGCGGTCATGAAAGGATGAAGGATAATGTACGACAGTGGATGGGACACGGTTGACTTCTCTGAATGACTTCTCTTGAACATATGGCGATACTTATGCGATGGATCGGTAGCATTACCCAAAATATGGATGGTATGGCGAGACCATGGTGATGTGACCGGTGAATGAAACAACCCAACCCGATTGTGGTACGGAGGAAAAGTGTCATGTTCAAGAGCGACTTGCTACCATCAAAGTTTTCTTGAGTTTCTCCCAATTTTTCCCCAGTCATTGCTGACCAGTACCTCTTTATTTTTGTCAAGCTTGAGGAGGATAACATATGCTTGTTCTATAACTTGCCCTTCGGGCAAGCCCATCGCTATGTTTTAACGAGCCTAGCAATAGTGAAACTCGTTCTCGTCTAAAGACAAGTTTGTCGCTATTTAATGATTTTAACGAGTCTAACGACAAAGATAACTCGGTCCTTTTCATTTTTAGAGAGTCTAAAAAGGTACGTAAAGTCAACTTCGAAAGTCCTTTTTCGTCATCTAATCCCTTTAGTCCGAAAAAGTATAAAACAATACAGAAGGGATGAGTTTTCGATAGTTTTAACGAGCTGAATAAAACAAGCACTCGATCTTTTTGTGCAATAATCCCTCAGGTCCAAAAAGATTAAAATCTAGAGGAGGGATAGCACTTCCAGTCGCTTTAACGAGCTGGAAGGCCAAAACTCGGCAATCTTTTCATTTTTTACGAGTCAGATCAAAAGAGCTTAAAGAAGACTCGTCTTTTGAGGAACGAGTGATAAAACGGGTTAGCAGCTGATTCCAGGTACATGTTGGAATTTTCCAATCACGACAGTGTCACAAGGATGGCTAGTGAAATCACTCTTCGCAGTTGTTCCTCAAAATGGGTAAACAATCAAATGGAGGTGAACGATCAACCAATGGAAAAGTGGAGGTGACGGTGCAAACACGACCAAGGCTTTAATGGCTGATAATGTTACATTCACAGTGGTTATTTACCGGAATAGTTCATTTCTTAACGAGCTTAAATGCAGGTTGAAACATTTTCTCGATCTTATGTTTATTTTTTAACAAGCATGAACTATGTGCTAAAACTACTTGGATCTTGCGTTTATTTTTTAACGAGCATGAACTGTGTGCTAAAACTGCTCGATGATAAGTTTGCATGCCCCCAGCATAATAACGCAACTCGAGGTGCATGCCCCCCAAGCTTCATTGCATTCAACTCGGTGGTTGGAATGAAGGTTTACCTTTGAGATTTGAAAAGGGGATTTGTTTCATTTTTTAATGAGGTTGATACAGTAAAAGAACTGTCCTCATGACTCCTTGTTTCATTTTTTAACGAGGTTGACATGAGATAAGAACCGTCCTTGGAGTCCAAATCCATTAGATATAGAAGGTTTCATATTCCACTGTGGCCACTTCCGCCAGATTACTCGGAGGCGGTGGGGCAAAAGTACCCATTAAGGCAGGGTCTTTTAGGAGACCTACTCCGATATTTTGGAGCGAATGATTGCTTCCATGGATCATCGGAATGCTTCCCGTAACTTGCGAACTGTTGGGGAGAAAAGTTTGTGGTCGATGATTGTAATTCCTCCTTGGAAGGGAAATGCAATATTCCTGAAGTAGGTCGACACAACTACGGCCATGGCATAGATCCACTGTCTTCCTAGTAGGATTTTGTAATCAAGATTCCCATCGATGACTTCAACATCTATTTCTACTGTTTTCCCTCCTAGTTCAACTTTCAAGTTACTTAGGATACCATATGGGGTATATGTCCTTCTGTCGAATGCTTTTAATGTCTTCGAAGATCGCGACAAGGTTGGAGATCCTAAAGTTTTCCAGCAACTCATCGACATAATGCATGTAGATGCCCCCTCATCAATAATTGTTCGATGAACAGTTTTGTTGAGGGCTTTCACTTGAATAAGGAAAGCTAGTTGAGCTGGTAACTGAGGGTCATATCCTTTATGATCAAAGGCCACAAGATTGGAATCCATTGGGTCAATCCCACCTATTGCTGATAATAAAGCTTGCTCTTGGGAGAAGCAATTTTGCGGTACCTCAAGTGTCGACATAGCGGACGGCGATTGGGCCAGGTCCTCTATTATATTATAATTCTGTGCTATTTTTGCACGAGGATTAAATGTCGATTTGTGCACTACTCCCTTTGGCGACTTTATCATTTGTTCAGGAATGATGGGTGGCACAACTTTGGTTAAAGTTTTTGTCGAACTACTAGGTTGTTCATTAGCCTTGTTGTTCGACAGCTTTGGATTCCTGTAATCTTTATTCCTTGTCAAAGCATCATTTTGCTGCTTTGATATAGACAACATAAGCACTTGTGATCGGGAAGAATTTTGATTAGCAACCAGTTCGGTTCCCGGGCTTGGAAACGGATCAGTCAACACAACTGAGGTTTTCGAACTCTTAAAGAATCTTTTAAGCTCAGCTTTGTATGGACAATTTGCTGTCCAATGATCCTCATCGCATATATGACACCCCACAAGGGGTTTCCTTTTTCTCCCTTTCTTTTTCTTCTTGCCCCCTGGTTGCTTCAGTTGTTTTCCCTTGTCGGTCGACACAGCATTTACTTCCGAGGCAAGAAGTTCCTCATTCGCATTTTGATCTGAAATCTTATGGGCCTTCTTGGATGTGGCCTTTGTCGATTTCGCATTTGTCGTGCCAATCACACCATCGCCAGCATGAGAGTCATTGTTTGATTTAGGAGGAGGAGGAATTGAGAATTCCGGTCTAGGGGCGTCAGGTATTTTGTCGTAGAGCGTGCCAGACTTAGTATAGACCAAGTCCAGATATTGTGCATGAGCGATAACTTGCTCTTCCGTTACGACTCCCCCCTTTGCCACATCTTCCGTGATGGAAAGAAGTAATGACTTGATAAACCATTCAGCTAATAGCTGATCGGGAACGTACGTTTTTACCATCCTACGACGACGTCGCCACTCATGTATATGATTAGATATGTGAGTGGCCGTTGTCTGTTTGAAGTTGGTAAGAAGTTCGGTTCCCATTTCGTACCTTATCGGTAACTGAAAATGGGTTAAAAAGGTTGTGGCTAGGGTACTGAAGTTGTCGAATGAAGCTCTAGGCAATTCGATATACCATTTTTCTGCCGGACCAGTTAACGTCCTCTGAAAAAGGCGAAGCCTAATCGAATCATCATTTAGGGTGTTTGATGAACACCACAGATGAAAGGTCATCACATGATTCGACAGATCTTCGCTCGGATTTCCATTAAATTTAGGAATATCTGACGGAAGTTTATGCGGAATCGCTGGCCACCAAGGGGCATAAGCAATTGGATCATTCGTAAGCCGGTTTAGATCTGGTAATTCTAGAATTGCTACAAAGGGCAACTGTTGATTCAGGTTAGGCGAAGCATACCCAGGATAAGATGGAATCGCCTGAGCAGTGGGTCTTTGCATACCAGCATAATGAAGTTGATGCTGGCAACTTTGACAAGGTTGATGGGCATAACCATTATAATATGGTGGTTGGTAACCACTTTGTAAATGCGATTGCCCATTACTTACAAAGACTTGTTGTTCAGGTCCTCGATATGATTGTTGGAATGGGGGTTGATGAGTTTGAACCAGCTCTGGTTGTTGGACCATTTGCTGTTGTCCAATACTGGATGATTGACCAAGAAGAGGAGTCATAGTACTTGTTTGAGCCTGATTCACTCCAGATAAGGAGGCACTAACCGGAGGTTGTGATTGAATTGTCGAGACAAGAGGCTGTTGTATGGCAACCTGAGAAACTTGGGGTTGACATACAACAAGTAGTGCTTGTACTTGCGACGCAATCACCATACCAGGTATAGTGGCAACATTCGACACAGGGTGGATTCAATGCAACCCTTGGTTGCTGAGGTAGTATCGGTACACATCCACTGGATGTAATTCCAGTTTGACCTGAACTTTGTTGTAAACTCCCATATGGTTGTTCTCCGTGGGGGAACAATGAAAAGGCATACTGCCCTCCATATGGTGGCAATCTAGTACTTAAAGTGTAGATTGGCCTTTGAAGACACATTGGATCAATTTGTTGAGTTTCAACATAATAAATACCAGATGATAAACTGGATGAAGAAATAGGAACTAACCATGTCGTCGAAACAGTCTCTGATTGGACTCCAGCTTGTTGTTGACAATTTGCTGGGACAGATGGTATACCAGCGAACATCATTGGAGTAGCAACAGGAGGCTCTGTCGCTGCTGTGTCGGATGACACAGTCCTGGATGTCGACGGTTGTTCAGACATATTTAGTCTATCCAAAAGATTTCCTAGCGATTCTACAAGAACTTTGTGATGAAGGTAGACTAACCTCGAAGATCAACGATGGAAAGGTGATGATTATTCCGTTTAAAATAAATTTTAACGACGCTTGGACATAACTTGATTTTTCAATTTTAAAGAGTCGAGAAAAAGCTAAAGATGACTCTAGTCTCCTTCGATGTTTTAACGAGCCCGAAGTGACAAATGCTCGGATGGACTTTTTCTGTTATAGAGTCTGAAAAAGGCCAAAAGGAACTGCTCTGGAGTTCTAGGCAGAGGGTGTGCCAAACTTTTCGCAAAACCGCAGAATACTTTTTAAGGTACGGGCGGTCGATCTTCCTGAATGCTGTGTTCAGTGCATTGCGATCAGTAGGGCGGCCGACACGGCTTCCTAAGGATAAAGGTTGTATGCATGTAGGGGTCTCCCAATATATACGCGATGGTAGATGGGAGCACAATCCATACTGGCGCTATCGTCTCTCAGGAGGAATCACCCACCATCAATGAGATCGATAGTCACCAGGCTTTACGACGCCGGAACACGTCTCTAGCCTAGACCTCTATGTTGTGGGTTATGTTGCAAAGCGTTGTTAAGTTTATTCAATTTATTTTAGGTTGATCTTTTTAGAAGTTTTCCTTTCTGGATCACCACGAGATGTATGATACACTTCCTAAATGTAGTCTAAAGATGATAAGCAAGCTTTATATCTTTTCAACTATGAAAATCCTAGCTACGAAGGGAAAAGAAAGACACCATCTTTTCTGAAAGAGCAATTAGCACACTCTAATGCACTTTTCCTAAATCAAGCATGCAAACTATCAAGATGCAAATGCACAATGCAAGTGTTTGTTTTCCGCTTTCTTAATATTGATGCCTAAAAAGAAAGCTTTTTGTACATCTTTGAATTTGATTTTAAATGACAAATACAAACAAGTTTACTTTTTCGAAATCAAAAAGGGTAGAAGAGAATGCAACACTTTACGACTTTCGAAATGAACACTTGTTTCGACACTTAAAAGAGACAAACTCAAACCAAAACCAAAAGTAAGTGTATAATCAACTGTAAATAGCCAATGAATTCTCTCCTAAGATCACAATCAACAGATCTGAATCAAGGGCTACAGGATGATTATTTCACTCTTACAAAGGAAAACTGCGAATGATGCCAAAAATACATAAAAACACTCACAGTCTTTTTGTACAAAAAGAGGTGGAATTTAAGCAGAGAAAAGGAGTTATCAGACTGGTACCTATGCTGGTTACAGGCTGCAAAAATCAGATATCAAAACAAGGCAAAACAGAGCAGAGAACCCCAGCTGCACAAGGCCTAACTGGATCAACGCACCATCAACACAGGGGTTTTGACATTCAACGCAGGTAGCCTTCATGGGACCTGCGCTGAAATGCAGAACCTCTTCATAGGGTCTGCGCTGAAGGAGAAACGAGAGTTTCTCACTGGGTTCTGGGTCACAGTTTGCTGATTAATCTACAATTTCAGGCCAAATAAAAGCAACAAGCAAGGTACAACCAAAGGGATGCTTTGAGGGAGTACTAAGATCTATCACAAAGGATCATCAAATCATTTGTGAGTCCATTGTTTAGATCATAGACAAATCCAGTGATTGGATCAAAGCAGCAGTTGTCTACTTTGCATCAGAGAATAGCAGATGCAGTTCGATTGTTGCTATTGAGTCTATGAAACAAACAATGATAGAGACACAAATAAAATGACTAAACAGATCTCCCCAGCAGATTTGCCAATTTGTTGTCGGGAAAAATGCCTATGCAGGACGATCCTATCCACCTAAGGTGTGACAGTGCCTTAGCAACAAACAGAGACAGCTATTCTAGTATTCTTCCTTTATGAATTAAGAATGAAGAGAGATGGATGGACTAACCGGTGTCTTCCGTTTGTCCCTCGATCCGGTTTCCCTTCTCTTTGAGAGTTCCCAGCTACTTGCCTTCTCACTCGCCCAACTTCAACAGGTCGCTGCAAGATCACAAGAAGAGAACACTACACAAAGACATAGATTCATATTCATAACTAGTTCAGGATTAGAAATAAACTAAACATACTAATGCAATCATACATCAAAGATACACCAGTATATAGGAGAAACCAAGATAGCTTTATTGATGAATAACAAGGTTCAGGAAGAGATACAACCAAGAAGGCTCCAATCCATCATCTCCTTCCCAGCAAATGGAATTCCTATCTTCACCTCCCTTCAAAGAATTAAGCACCCAAAGATTCCAATCTCAAACCGACAACAATTTTTTGCAATAACAACATTCCAGCCTTCTAGATCTCATGGAGGAGAGATCCATATATAGATGTTTGGAGAGAGGATGAGTCAGCTTGAGATCTGACTAGTGTCCTCTCCCTCTGTCAGTTCTTGATTCCACTTGGAGGTTCTTGCTTCCACTTGGAGATTGGGAACCTCTTACTCATCACCAGTCGAATTCACTGAGGCAAGTGTCATTGAGGAAGATTCTGGAAGCTTCCTGGGTCTTGACACCTCTTGGAATGAACTTGCCATTTGTCAATTCCTGCTCAGCGCACACTAGTAGTGCTTCTACCTGCGTTGCGGTGTAGGTAGCCAGTGCAGACTTTTCATTTCAGCGCAGATAGCTAGTGGAGCCACTGAATTGATCCAGAATTGACTTGTTTTTGAGCAGTTTCTGGTGCAGAACTTCTGTGAATTGTTGTGGTTTGTTAGCCTTGTTCCTCTAGGGGTAGGAACAACATGTTTAGGGACTTTGGATCCCTTAGATTATGGACATTTCATGCTTATAGCTGTAAGGCACAAAAATTTCTATAACAGGGGCTGGAATTTGAATATTGTAGAGAAATACTGTTGGTTTGAGATTTGAGTTCATGTCAAGTAATGTTATGCTATTGGATTGATGTGCTTTTAGTGTGATTAGATTTGGGACTAAGATGGATGAGTGACACGGGATTGAACCGCATTGGATGTAACTCTTCATTCTACATCAATAAAGTTTTTTGCTCCTTTTCCCATATTCTTGTTCATATCTATGATGTGTATATCTTTAAATGTCATCGATTCCACTTGTTTATATTAGATAGATCATGTACTTTGATCGTTGTTATCTTCTGTTTCTATTGACAGGTACCAATTGAGTGGATTCAGTTCAAGTGGGAGCAACAGGAGAAATTCAAAGGAGATCAAAAGAAGCAAAATATAACAAGTAACTTACTTCATCTCATCTATCTGTTATAGGAAAAGGTTAAACCAATTTCTTTCTATTGTTCTAAGTGTAACTACTGACTTATGGAAAATGTAATTATCCCTAGGTATAAATTCCATATAACAAATTGGTGACCATATTAGGGAAAAACTATCATTCCCGGTAGTTTATCCTCATCATATTACAGCCTAGTAGACTTTACTTGAATTAATTGATCTCTTTTTTGTCATTCTGAAGTGTTTTTTGGTCAAAAAGTGTGCTTGAATGTTTTTTGATTGGACACTTTAGCACCAATGTCGTGTTGGTCTTGACACAGTCCACTACAAAGCATCCTTAGCTTAGAGAGAGTGCACTGGAGTGCACTCTCTCCCACTCAGAGTTTGTTTTGATCCCCGTCAAGATGAAAAACCCACCTTTGGCTTGGTTTTTTCCAAATTTTCTTCTGATTTTGTTTGCTGAAAGGTCAATGTTTTCTATGGTTCTGAAATCAATTTGCATTTCTTCTCCTAGCACTACTTTGGCCTTGATTGTTTAGTGTTTCTTAAGAGATTTATTTATCATTATTAATTCGTTGTCAAAGTTAGCTTACATCAATTAGTCTTTTCTGAAAATTACGTGTCGTAAACTATTCATTTCTTTGAAAAATAAATTGTCGTAAAGTCTCCATTTCTTATGAAAAGCATTGATTGATCGTTTGTGCATTTTCTTTCCTTATGTTCATCTAAACGTTAAAGGAATGAAAATAAAAACATGCATAATGCATTTATAATTTTGTGTGTGCTTGTATGAATAGTATAGTGAAAATTACATTAGATGTGCTCTATGCTCTTTGTTTAGATATTTTGATTGTTCTATCCCATTTAGTTACAATTTTCATTGTTCAAATCAAATGAAAAGAATGTTTCTCATCTTAGTTGCCTTCTAGGAGTTTCAGAAACATCATGCGGTGAACCTGAAAGGAAAAATTTTAAACAAGACCAACTAAAATTTATCTCAATTAACCTAATGGAGCATTGTAACTTAATGCATAACATTTGGAGGTCTAGGCTAGAGATGTGTTTCAACGTCATTAAACATAGCAATTGTTGCTAATGGTCCACGATACATTCCGAGTGTGATACATCATTCCATGTACATAAGTATATCGTAGCTCGTCCATGTACTTTCAGGTATATAGGGTGGTGTTATAGTATGAAAAGTATAAAGGAATGCTCTCACTATGCGGTTTCGCATTAGACAACACTAACATAGATTGGGCCTCCACATACTTTTGGGTATATATGGGAGGACTACATTAGGTTTCTATCCATCTGTAGGTAACCGATTCAGCCACCTTGTATACTGTGATACACCGAAAACAACATTCGGGGAGATTGCCTGTATGTGTGTTAAGTCCTTGGTTTATTGAGGAAGTATATTGCAGTTCACAGTTACTTGGTAATTCTTTTGCCTAGGTTATCTGTCTTTTGTTTTGTTATGTTATTTTGATTAAAATAAAATTAATTGATCAAGGATAACATCCTCCACATCACTCCTTAGTTGATCTTAAGTTGAGACATATGGCAACAATTCTGGACTCCACTGATCAAGGAATTCCTTTTTATGGGAATCTTAGTCCTTTTCCTCCTTTTGGGAATATTAGTGCTCCTTATATGGCTACATTGTCCCTTCTGGGACTTACCATCAGCTTGCTAGTATGGTTTTTCTCAACCTCCTTGGCCCCGCAACTGAATATTCCTACAACTGGAAAAAATCAACCTCCAGTTGATCTTAAAGTTGACACTTTACCTCTTCATTGGTTGTTTCTTCCTCCCATTCTTCCTCTTCGACTGGTGAAAGGTATTGACACTAGTAACTAGGTGGATAATAAGAAGAAGAAAGGGAAGAATAAGAAAATTCAGCAAGGGGGCAACTAAGCAACCATTGCTTTGAATGAAAGTTCTGATGAGAAACCATCCAATAAGCCTCAAAAACTTCGATATCCTTACAAAATTTGTACGGAAGACAATCTTCTTCAAAATTGTTCTGGTATTCCTCAAATCTTTGAAGAATGGTCTTCCGTTCAGATTATCCTATGTCATCAACTTCTATAGATCATGCTAGTGACACACCATCAACTAGTGGTAGTAAATTTCATGGAAAGAAGGGTAAAGTTAAGTTTCCATGTAGGTTATGCGAAGGGAATCACCCCATTCACATTTCTCCCTATCCGGATGAAGCACAAAAAGTGTTGGATAACCATCCTACTTCTTCGCAGCGACTTCCATTTGGTTACATGAGACTCTCCCTTAATCCTTCACTAGTTGATGAACTGACTGACCCAAATCAACCATCAGCCAGACCCACTCTGTCTGAATGTGAATCCAATGAGTCTATACCTAAACAACCACAGGTCGAGGAAACAACTGACCTAATTTTACCTTTAGTTAATCGTACCTTTCCCATAGAGAGTGAGTATGATACCACTCAGGCTTTTTTTGTTTCTTCAGATTCCAATGAGCTTGGAGGAAACCATCTTGTTCCATCAAGACATGAGGAAAATCCTCCCATTCTCGTAACTCAAGTGGGTAATTCTCATATTATTATGGTACCCCCTCCAGGTAGTCTGGTCACTTCCTTTGATTGGAATCGATTGGCAAGATTTTGTCTTCCTTCTTATGTGCCTTTCGAGATCATACTACAAGTTTATAATACGATTGTATCTGGCACTATTATGGATAAAGGTGCATCTGTGAGAATCCTTTCCTCTACTACTTGGAAAGCGCTCATTTCGTCACCACTTGTGCCTTTTACAAAGAATCTGTTGGCTCTTAATAGAGGAACCAATCAACCATTATGGATCCTTCCTCAGTTGCCTATTACTTTGGCAAGAAAAATGTTTATGTCAATGTGATGGTAGTCCCAAGCCCTTTAGATTACAATTTACTTCTTGGGTGTGACTGTGTTTATGACATGGGAGCTATTGTTTCAACACTCTTTTGAGTGATGTGTTTCTCGCATGAAGGCAGAATTGTCATCGTTGACCAGCTTTCATTTCCCAGTCCAAATATGGCCTCCAGTCAACCATCTTCCCTAAATGGTGCTTTTGTCCCAATGGTATCTTCCTTGCCATGGGTCAATTATGTGGATACCCATTCCATGTGTACATCAACTAACAATCAATTCCATGATCTTGTGCATTATGTACTCGGGGCATTGGAACGAGATCTCTCTAATGGATTCCTTGCTATGCATCCCTTTGAGAGCATTGTTCTCCCATTTGATGAAAACCTCTTGGAAGTCATGACCTCTAATGGGTTGTGATCAAGGAATAATGAGGATAGTTCCTGGTCATTTATAAACCTCGTTAAAAAATGGAACAAGGAATATGAGCATAGTTCCTTGTCTTGTGTCAAGCTCGTTAAAAAATGAAACAAGGAATATGAGGATAGTTCCTGGTCTTGTGTCAACCTCATTAAAACATGAAACAAGGAATATGAGCATAGTTCCTTGTCTTGTGTCAAGATCATTAAAAAATGAAACAAGGAATATGAGGATAGTTCTTTTACTACGTCAACCTCATTAAAAAAATGAAACATGTCCTAGAGAATAGTTCCTTGTATTGTGTTAAGCTCGTTAAAAAATGAAACAAGGAATATGAGCATAGTTCCTTGTCTTCTGTCAAGCTCGTTAAAAAATCAAATAAGGGATATGAGGGTAGTTCTTTTACTGTGTCAACCTTGTTAAAAAATGAAACAGGTCCCATGAGCATAGTTCCTTGTCTT
The DNA here is from genome assembly GCA_031772625.1 of Pinus tabuliformis. Classification (NCBI taxonomy): domain Eukaryota; kingdom Viridiplantae; phylum Streptophyta; class Pinopsida; order Pinales; family Pinaceae; genus Pinus; species Pinus tabuliformis. Next base: position 1,272,337,879 of record CM062804.1, read on the forward strand.
GTGTCAAGATTTATAAAAAATGAAACAAGGTCCCCTGGAGCAAAGTTCCAATTCGATACTTTGATTAGATCTCATAAAATCCCAATCGAGTCTTTCACTTGATATTGTAAATGAACCTTCATTCCATCCACCTGATAGCCATAGGTAGTCTACTTAGATGAATGTAAGGAAGCTTGGGGGACATGAACCTAGAATCGAGTCATCATGTTGGTGCCATGTAAACCAATCTCAAGCATAGTTTTTCGTTTCAAGCTTGTGTAAACATGAAACTGAATCCAAGCATAGTTTTTCATTTCAAGCTTGTGTAAACATGAAACTGAATCCAAGCATAGTTCTTTATGGTTCAAGCTTGTATAAAATGAACCCATCTCCATTTTAACCCTCGTGATTTCCATTCTATTAGCCTCTTCCATCAGATGAGCCTTGGTTTTTCTCCTTCCATTGTCACTATCTACCTGGCCGATGATACAATTTCACTTGGTTGTTTTACCCATTTTGAGGAATAGTTGCAACAAGTGGTCTTATTATCCAACCTCTTCACATAAATCGACATGTTTTGAGAAGATCCCACATCACCGAAACTAGTTTCTATCCTAGACACCACCTGTTCGTCGAAGTGGAGTCCTCTTTAAGTTCTCTTCAGACTCGAAATATGAAAATATTACTGAGCACTTGTCCTTCTCAGGTCATAAACGGATTGGAAATGACATTTACTCAGTATAAGTTTAACCCTTTTCCGGATTGAGATAGATTATTTACAGAAAAGGAATTCTTTGATCGAACATGGTCAATAGGTTCTTTATTGTATTATTTTATGCTTTTTCGGACTTGAGAGACAAATTTTGGAAAAATAACTCGTGGATTTTTCTTCTTGTCCCTTTTCAAACTCTCTACACATCAAAAGGAGCAAGTTATCATTGTCGTTTAACTCATTAACTCATCAAATAGTGACAAACGTGTCCATCATGGCAAGACCGAGTTTCACCTTTACTAGACTCGTTAAAGCATCACACAGTGATGGATTCACTCGAAGTGTGGAATTATACTACAAGCATATGTTATCTTCCTCAATCTTGTTTAAAAAAAAATAAAGAGGTACTGGTCAGCAATGACTAGGGAAAATGGGAAAAGGGATAAATCACCTTATGGTAGCAAGTCACTCTTGAACATGACACTTTCATTTCATCTCTGTGACTATTTGGGTTGGGTTATCTACTTGATGGTTATCATACCTATGGTCTATCACACCATCCATCACTTTCATTTTGGGTCAATGCTTCAAATTCATTCAGTGTCGTCGACATGTTCAAGGGAAGTCACTCAGTAAAATTCATCCTTTGCAATACTCATAAACCTTCATTTTCATGACCACCATTCCTGAAAATTATGTAGTCAGTCACATTCTGTATTGGAAATGATTACACTCATTTCGTGTCATTGATGGGGGATACATCAAGGCCCTCCTCCGATGAGTCGCTTCTTGTCAATATCAGCACATTATCCAGGAAGTTGACTTAGAAACACCCTTCCAGTGCCTTGAGGCTTACATACATCAATGGAAAGTTTCTTGCTTCTGATGATAGGTTCACATCATAGGCCTTCAACCAAAATACTTTGTATGGTGTTCGACATCAAAAAAACAATTCACACCATGCAGAGTGTCTTGTAGTACCTTAAGAATCATTATCATTATGAGTTATTTCTCTCATGTATGTTAACATCTTACATCATTAGCTGGTAATAAGATGGTGTCTTCCCATGTTTGACTTCATATACATTTTCACATGGTTAGACTCGTACTTGAGCAAATGATTGGATGAGATAGAAGACCTCAGATCTAGTTTCATCCATCCAAGATGTGATTTCAGGAGAGTAATAAATCATCTCTATGATGGCTTTACATAGATGGTCATCCTATCATGGGTCTATATCTTTAGACAACTATCTGATTTAAGTACATCTAATGAAAATTTTATATGCTGAGTATGGGTATGCCTTCGCTAAGAAATTCATGAAAAAATTAAAAAAATCATGATATTATGTATTGTAAATGATGCAGGTCACTGTCCGCTTCAGATCATCCTCATCACATCATAAACCATATCACTCAACATTATCATTTTCGACTTCATGCTTGAAGGGTTAGTTGTTATAGTTTTATTTGGGTACATCACTCTCGATGATCAGATCAGTACAATTAGGGCTCATAAAACCCTAATTCAGTTGCTAGATGCCCTAGACATGTCACTAAATCGAATGCTTCCATCCATAAAAGTTTCCTAGCTTGAAACCTTGCTGAAATGCCTCCTTGGGACACCAGCGCAACCTTGGTCAAGAGTAACTGTGCTTTAGCGTAGCGTGGCCCATTTAGGCCTACACTTCAGTTCACTTAGGCCCACTTTGACCTGTGCTGGGTGACAATGAGCGAAATTGACATAGGATTCTAGGAATATTCCTTTATTCTAGAGAATTCTAGAAGGATGCCCAACTCTTATGTTATCCTATGAGATCGACTTTGGATAGGATATGGATCAATTATCCCTCTATCCTCTCATCTATTTATCCATGGAAACTCACTCCAATTTTGGAAAACCATTCAATGCCCAATTTATGACAAAACCACCTACATTTCCCTATAAATTGACAACTCATCATAGTGATCAGGGGTTGGAATCTGAAGATTGTAGAGAAAACTGTTGGTTTGAGATTTGAGTTCATGTCAAGTAATGTTATGTTGTTGGATTGATGTGTTTTTGGTGTGATGAGGGTTGGGACTAAGCTATCTAACTGCATTTGGTGTAACTCTTCCTTCTACATCAATAAAGTTGTTTGTTCCTTTTCCCATATTCTTGTTCATGTCTATGATGTGTATATGTTTAAATGTTGTTGAATCCATTTTTTATAGTAGATAGATCATGTACTTTTATTGTTGTCATCTTTTGTTTATGTTGACAAGTACCAATTGAGCAGATTCAGTTCGAGTGGGAGTGAAAAGAGCAATTCAAAGGAGATCAAAGGAAGCAAAAGATCACAAGTAAGTTCCTTCATCCCATCTATCTATTATAGGAAAAGGTTAAACCACTTTCTTTCTATTGTTCTAAGTGTAACTATTAGCACTAAGAATGAACCTCAAGGTTGAGAAGAGGTAATCCCGAGGTAACCACAGAACAAGCTTTTGATCTGGAATCTAGCCCTACTAGACCAGAGAGGGCTCTCTCGTTTCCAACAAAATGTGGTTGCCATAAGCGAATCTTAGGCTAGTTATGAAGAATGATTTGGTTGAAATTTTTGGCTCGAAAATGGCAAGAGAATGGACCATTGGGCTATGGAATTGAGGCTAGTTTCTGTCGGAAAACATGGGGCAAAGTAAGTGCAATGTTTAGCCATATTAAAGACATAATGAGAGAAGAAAAGAGGAAAAAGACTACTACCTTGCAGGCATCAATTAGGGGATGGATCTATAGTGGCAACTTAAGGAGAAAGAGAAGCACATGATTAATCAATAGAGCATTTAACAGGGGATGGATTCTAAAAATATAACTACTACATTAAACAACATAATCCTTGTGAAAGGAGCATCGTGCATGGATGGATTCCTAACACTTCCCTTAGAGAATTTTGTAATGAAATTAGAAGAAAAAACAAAGCATGGAAATGAATTTACAAGAAAAACATGTTGCACATTAAACACCGTGATGGATCCCAAATCTAAAGGGCAGAAACTACTCCATTAAAAATAATATTCAGAAAAAAATTTACACAGTCCAAAGAAACATTCCTCTACTAAAAAATTCAAACCCTTTACACTCTGAAATTCATAAAAAATATACAATTATCTTATCCCTATACTAAGGGAGTTGAGCTCAACCATCTCCCTCAAGATAGAATTGGTTACATTAGATTTGGACCGAAGTTATGAAAATAGGGCTCAAAGATGAACTTGTATCTTTTGAACCATAATACCTATTTCCAAACTGAAAGAGATTCTTATAGATGAGGTCATGTTTGAGAAAAATGTCTCTCAAATTTTGGAAATTCGTTTCCAGTTTCTCAGAATCTGTGCCACAAAATAATCTCTAAAAGAGGAAATCATTAAATATTTAAATATGTAACAATAGGCTGTAAATATCTATTCAAATATTCCAATTCACGACACCTGTAAATAAATGAAATGAGGTTCTTTTTATATGGATTGTGGTTGAGAAAAACCTCCTTGGGTTTCTCGAAATTACTTTCCATATGTTGTAAAATGGTGCCGCACTACAATGACAAAAATAGTAAAACAAATGCAAAATTTGTTTTGTTTTAATGTAGGCTTCGAATATCACTACATATCTCCAACATAGTAACACCTGTGTGTAAACTGAAGGAGGTTTTTGTTATTTGGTATGTGGTTGACAAAAATATCTTTCACATTTGTAAAATTTATGTCCATTACTTCAGAAATTGATTTTGTAGTAAACTTGTCTCTGTGTGCAGCAAATGACCTCAAAACATGCATAACCAAGAATCAATCATTCATTTCGATCATATCTTGTGATCCAAAAATTGGTTATGGGAGTGTGATATACCATTGGAAATATTGTCTAAGATGATTATAATGGACATAATTAAGATATGATTTGCATTGAAACTCATGTGCAAAACATCTCTGAAAACCAAACATAGTAAGAGCTCATTTTGATCCCTGGTGATAGGCTGCGAAGACTGGAACTAACATTGGCCTTATTGGGGATGGAAACTCCTTGGAGGTGTCAAGAACACCATAGAAAAATGCCTCATCCATTGGGAAATATGCTCACAAACAACTGTAAACCCAAAAAACTCATACCAATCCAAAAACATATACATACTGCAATATGTACATAAACAAATACCAAAAACTGATATGCTACTCTGGGTAGCTTATTTATTTACAAATCTACCCTACTCTGATGCAAAATTGATAGATCAATTAATGCTATAATGCTAGACCAACCAAACAAGTAGTTGTGGCAATGATGATTCTAGGGAGTGCTTGAACCAAGACACAATTGGAAATGTTGACAACCATACATGCACAAAATGAGTCTAGCTATGTAAGAGACAATCTGGTTTGTCATTCAAACTAAAAAGATACTCCATATATGCAACAAAAAGATCATAGAAACTAGACCATTTCTGCTGCCCTAACTCCTCAATATATGCTTCTAGCTGAAAACTATCAATGCAAACTTCCAAGTGCAGCCTTACCTTTGCTTCCTTCTGCTGGAAAAGGTACCCAAAGAATGGGACTTCACAATCCAGATCCCGGGATTGTATTTGGGTCTCCAATTAAGTTATATATTCTTCAATTTTGATGGTAAACTCTTGAAAAAAATTGATCTTAACTTCATGGCTACATCGACAAGACTTCAAGTAAGAACAAAGAAATGAAGCAGAGTTCTCATCTACCTCATCATCCATGCACATATCTTCCCATTCTCTAAAGCCTTGAATAGAGGCCGCCTCTATTTCGAATTCTTCCTCTTTCTCGATTAGGGTCCAACCTTAACCCCCTTATTTATTGAATGGGGTTGATTCATAGTTATAGTTAGCTAAAGAGTCAATAAATCCCATATTAATAATTGTAAGTGGTTGACCCACATTTAAAGAAGAGACCACAATTAGCTGCAAATGGGCCATGTAATTAGATAGATGCTATTAATAAGAACCATAGTATTGACCCATGGTATTGCATGTACGAATCCTATATAAAGGATAGAGACTCCCCTCGAGGAGCACCGTGTCTTATTTTGTACTTGAGCCTAGCTTTATTGGAGGTTGCCCCCTCGAAGAGGTAAGTAAATATTACTTTCCTTTTTTAATAATAAAATACATGTCGTTATTTCTTATTATTCTGTGTTCTGGGTATATTTCTTCACATATTTGGTATTTTGATATCTTCTCATAGTTCAAGAGCATAAAAAATGGTATCAGAGAACTCTCTAGGGCCAGTGGGATCTCCATTTTTAGCAAACAAAATTTTGGCTAGAGACATGTTTCGACGTCTTTAAACCACGAGATCTATCATTGAGTGCATAAACCTGCGGATTTGGGGAGACATGCACACAAGAAATACAAGAGGTGGTCATGCTTGTTGGACTCCCTTGTAACCCCTGTGGTACCCCTTCGAGTAGTAGCACATTAGACAAAACCACACACGGACTGTCTTCCAAGTACCTTCTCAGTATATGGGAAGCCCCCTAGGCTCTCTTGAAACCTCACCATAGATAAACCGTTGGCCACCTTGCTGCTACAGTACACCGATAACAATACTCAGGGAGATTACCCGCGCATTAGATAGGGTAGTTGCGTTGTATGGCTAAGGCTATGGTTGATCCTCCTTGGTTAGTGCCCTAAGAGATTGGGCCAAGTACTACTATGGGACCCTTATGTATATTGTGATCTGTAGCACTTGACACTCATTGAGACCATAGTTCCCTTGTCTCTCTCTAGATCATGCATCATCTTTGCAAGATGAGATCAAGTAGGTTGGGTTCTATCGCAACTACAACAATCAATCCACTATTTAGATCTATTAGATCCACCATTCAGATCTATGAGATCTGCCAATCAGATCTACTAGATCTGCCATTCAAATCTAGCAGTTTGGGTTCTATAACAGTCCCAACAATTAGATTAACCATTCAGATCTAATAGCTAGGGTTCGATCCTTGCGACATTCCCACTCATACTCTGCAGTTGAGGGTTTCACCGACAGATCTGACTATTTGTGTGGCTCCTATACCTGGGTGTGATTCTTGTAGGACATTGGGTAGAATTAAATTTTTTGGGAATCGGCTACTGCAACATTCCTAAGCGAGGAGTAAAACTCCTTTTGGAAAAAGAAATAAATAAATAAATAAAAAATAAATAAAATAAAAAATTTTGAGACCCTCCTAGGACGCTTATAGGAGACAGCCCATAAGAATCAGGTCGACAAGCTGAGTAAGGTGCTACCATTCACTTGTAAGCATAAAACATTTTGGGTGGTGCCAAATATTTTTTCAGTAACGATAAAGTGCATCGTATCTACGCATGGTGGAAACCAGAGCTCAAGCGATGGCCAATGAGAAGATAGAAACCTTTGAACACAAATTGGAGGCATTAATGAAGCAGATCCAGAACTTATAGGACACACTCACAAAGGGAAAATCATGGGAATAATCAGACGCTTATGATTTTAATGAAAACTTTGAGGTCGAGTGTAGCCATTCTCTTCACTTCTATGGAAACCACCAAGAGTCCGAGCCTCGACTACCCAATCTGGACCTACATAAATTTGATGGCTCTCATTCGGCCACATGGCTATCACAAATGGAGAAATATTTCACATTGAATCACATCATAGATGATGCAACTAAGCTAAGTGTGGGAAGCTTGTACTTGGACCAAGAATGATGGCAATGGTGGTAGTGGCATCAACCCTACTATGTAAGGCCAGTGACTTGGTCGATATTCTCAAAATCCCTTTCTGATTGCTTTGACCATGAATCTAACTTTTTGGGTTGTCTTACTAAGCTTTGATAGATAGGCATAGTGCAAGAATATATTAAATCTTTTGAATCATTAGCCTTCCACACGGGAGGTCTAGGAGATTAATTCTACTTGGAATGTTTGGTCAGTGGCCTCAAAGATGCCATATAAACCCATGTCCAACTACAATACCCAATCTCATGGCTGGCAGATTGCATGATAGCTCATGAAGTAGAACGCACATTAGTGGCCCAATCGACTCGTCCAAATTTCATAGCCAAGGGTAGCCCCACCCAGGCTCTGATCACTACCCAACCACTTAATGTTCAAAAGGTGTCACCAGCGGAAATGGCAGAAAGAAGAATGCAAGGATTGTGTTACTACTGTGATGACAAATACTCCATGGGGCATAAATGCAAGGAACCAAAATTCTTTCAAATTGATGCTACTAATCACAGCTCATCTGAGGAAACCCCACCATTTGAGGGACCAAAGGAGGAAGATGAGGACAAGTAGCTGGACAATGAGCTCCCAGCTACACCTGAAGAACCAGTTATCTTGCTTCATGCTTTGGTAGGGATTTCTTCTGCCCTATAGTAGTCTTGATTGATAGTGGTAGTACGCATAACTTTATCCATCAAAGAGTTGCTAAAGCAGTGCATTGTTGTTTTAGAGCCATCTCTAACTTCCAGGTCCAGATTGATGATGGGGTGACAATGAAATGTGAAGGCCGCTGTGAAAATGTCAAACTTCAAATGGATGAATTATCACTTAAAGACCCACATGTTTTCCATCAACATGGGTGGATGTGACATTGTCTTGGGCGCTGAATGGCTCCGCACACTCAGCCCAACCACAATGGATTTCTAGGAGTTATATATGAGCTTTAAGTAGAGTAACCACACACATACCCTCTATGGACTCCAGGTAGGTGCTTCCTCTATCATCAGCTTTCATAGAATGGAAAAATTGTTAAAAAGGACCACCATGGAGTTATAGCTGAATTTAATGCCATCCGGGCCTTCGAACCCACTTCTCTTCATATTCATCATGAGATGCAAGAGGTCTTAAACAAGCATCTACTAGCCTTTGACAAACCTCGAGAGCTTCCACCCTCGAGAGGGGAACATGATCATAGCATTACTTTGGTCCTAGGGGAACAACCACCAAATTTGCACCCATATAGATATCCTTTCCCCCAAAAGAATGAAATTGAAAAAATCATCAAGGAACTCCTGGAAGCAGGTGTCATTCATCCTAGTATTAGTCCTTATTCATCGCCTATGGTCATGGTGCTCAAGAAAGATGAGGAATGGCATATGTGTCTGGACTTAAGGGCCCTCAACAAGCTGACAGAAAAAGATAAATTTCCCATCCCAGTTGTTGATGATTTGCTGGATGAACTAAATGGTGCTTAATTCTTTACTAAGCTCAACCTTCACTCGGGCTATCACCAAATTCACATGAAAGAAGTAGACATTCCAAATACTACTTTCCGAACTCATGAAGGCCATTATGAATTCCTGGTCATGCCATTTGGTCCCTCTAATGCCCCATCCACTTTTTAGAGCCTCATGAATCACTTGCTCAAACCATATCTCAGAAAATTTGTCCTTGTTTTCTTTGATCACATCCTCATCTATAGCCTCACCTGGGAAAAATATCTTCATCATGTAGATCTGCTCTTGCAACTGCTACAGAAGCTTAAATTATTTGTCAAGATGTCCAAGTGTTCTTTTGGAATGGAAGAAGTTGAGTATTTGGGCCAAATTCTGGGGCGTGAAGGTGTTAGGGTGGACCCCAAAAAGATCCAGGCAATGCAAGATTAGCCTCAACCAAAGACCTTTAAGAGCTTAAGAGAATTTTTGGGTCTCGCCGGCTACTATCACAAATTTGTCTGCAATTATGGTCGCATTGCTAGACCCCTCACTCACCTTCTCAAGAAAAATTCATTCCTCTGGAATGATGAAGTGCAACAAACATTTATATCTCTCAAACATGCCATGTGTTCCACTCCAGTATTGGAACTACCAGACTTCACCAAATGTTTTGTGATTGAATGTGATGCTTCAAGTACGGGTATTGGGGCTGTCTTAATGCAGGAAGGTTGACCCTTGGCCTTCACTAGACAATAACTAAGTGGGACAAATCTGGGACAATCTACCTATGAGAAGGAGATGATGGCTATCTTACATGAAGTGGATACCTCACGACCACACTTATTAGGGCAGTGTTTCCAAATCTGCATAGACCATCAAAGCCTTAAATATTTTTTGGAGCAACGCCTATCCTTGCCACAACAAAATAAATGGCTAGTAAAAATGTTGGGATATGATTATGAGATAATTTACAAGAAAGGGCATGACAATGTCTTAGCGGACGCTTTATCATGCCAATTTGAGGAGGAAAGCACCCTGCTAGCAATCTCTCTTCCAATTCCAGAGTGGATTGAAGAGGCTCGCAAGGAATGGTTTTCACATCCTGTGCTCTCCCAACTCATTAATAAATTGCAGGCGGATCCAAATTCCACAGCGGGCTACTCTTGGCAGGATTATATTCTTCACTACAAGGAAAAAATAGTGATATAACCAACATCCACCCTCAAAAGTCACATTTTGGTGGAGTTCCACTCATCTCCCACTGTAGGCCATTCCAGCTTTCAGAAGACTTATGCTCGCACTCGACGTTCATTCTTTTGGACAGGAATGGAAAATGACATTCTTACTTTTGTAGTTGACTGTGATGTGTGTCAGTGCCACAAAGGAGAAACAGTCAAATCCCCAGGCACATTATAGCTATTGCCCATCTCGGCCTCAATCTAGATGGAGGTTTCTATGGATTTCATTACGGGTCTTCTGAAGTCAGGCAACAAGTTAATCATCATGGTGGTTGTGGAAAAACTTTATAAGTATTCTCATTTTTGCACCATACACCACCCTTTTACACTAGCTTTGGTTTCTCAATCTTTCATGGACTAGACCTTCAAATTACATGGCATGCCCACTTCCATTATGTTTGATCATGACCCGATCTTCACCAATAACTTTTGGCAGGAACTCTTCAGGCTACAAGGTACCCAACTACAACTCAATACTTCCTATCTTCCCCAAACTAATGGTCAAACTGAAGCAGTCAACAAATTTCTGGAGACCTACCTTAGGTGTTTCACTTTAGAAAAGAAACAGCTATGGGTACAGTGGTTACCTCTAGCCTAATGGTCGTATAATACTAACTATCATGCCACCACCAAAATGACTCCATATGAAGAAGTTTATGGTTAACTCCCTCCTTTAGCTATCTTTCATATCCAAGGATGCTGTAAGGTACAAGCAGTGGATCAACTCCTACAAAACCGTGCAACCATGCTAGCGCACCTCAAAAAAAATCTCCATCAAGCTCAAAATGGAATGAAGCAATAGGAAAACCAACATCGTTCAGAGTGAAAATTTCAAGAAGGGGATCAGTTATTCTTGAGGCTGAAACCATATAAGCAAACATCACTCAAAGACAAGGGTTGTCAGAAATTATCTCCAAAATTCTACGGACCGTATCAAATACTTCAGCGCATCAGAGAAGTAGCCTACAAGCTAGACTTGCCACCCACTACAAAAATCCATCCTGTCTTCCATCTCTCATGCCTCAAGAAAGTGGTGGGGAACCATTGCAGAATTTAGACCAGTCTACAGGAATTGGATGAAGAAGGTTCAATCTGGCTCCAACTGGAATAGGTTCTTGACACACGAGAAAGGCACCTGTGTGACCACACGATCAAGGAAACCCTCATCAAATGGAAAGACACTTCTCCAAAAGATGCGATTTGGGAACCAGCCACTATTCTTCAGTAGTTTCAGCAACTTCAGCCTTGAGGACAAGGCTATTTTTATGGGGGAGGGCATGTTAGGGTCCAAACCTAACCCCCTTATTTATGTAATAGGGTTTATCCCATATTAATAATTGTAAGTGGTTGACCCGCATTTAAAGAAGGGACCACAATTAGCTGCAAATGGGCCATGGTATTAGATAGATGGTATTAATAAGAACCATGGTACTAACCCATGGTATTGCATGTACGAATCTTATATAAAGGATAGAGGCTCCCCTCTAGGAGCATCGTGTCTTACTTTGTAATTGATCCCATCTCTATTCCAGGTTGCCCCCTCGAAGAGGTAAGTGAACATTGCTTTCCTTTCTGAATAATAAAATACATGTTGTTATTTCTTATTTTTTTGTGTTCTAGGTATACTTCTTTGCATATTTGGTATTTTGGTATCTTCTCACAAGTCCAGAGCATAACATTCTCCATCCATGTTTCAAGAAATATATGCCAAAAATCTGCAAATGATTTAATATATATGATGGGAAAACTTTTGATCCATTGTCTACATTTCCCTTGAAATGAATCATAGAACAATTTTATAAAAATCCTCTTTTTTGACTCTAAGAGTTTCTCTAAATGTTTTGAAATTTGCTACATGTTCAAGATTCAAAGTTAGATCTTCCCCATTGAATTTAGGTCCATTGCTAAAAAAATATGCATCTTTTGGTAATTGATTAAGAAAACTAGGAAGATTAGAAAAAATGATGCGTGAATACCTTGAACAAATAGAATGAGCATCTAAGTCCTTCATTTAGCCAGTGGAGCCACCATCAATACTTTGAAACTCGTGATTTCAAACAATGGATTCATCAGGTAGATGATTTCAGCCTTCATCTATGTCTAACTGCTATCCACCATCAGCACTCAGATCTAGAACATGAACGATCTTTCCTGGACAAGATTTGTCACCTCGTCCCCAGCAACAACACCAACATGTTAGCACTCAAAATGAACCTCAAGGCTGAGAAGAGGCAATTTCAAGGTAACCATAGACCACACTTTTGATCTGGCATCTAGCCTTGCTAGATCAAAGAGGGCTCTACCTTTTCCAACAAAAATTGGTTGCCATAACTAAATCTTAGGCTAGCTATGAAGTACGGGGATTTGGTTGAAATTTGTGGGTCGAAAAAAACAAGAGAAGGGACCATTGGGCTCTGGAATCAAGGCTAGTTTATGCTGGCAAAAGTGGGGCAAAGAAAGTGCAATGTTCAGCCAGATTAAAGATATAATGAGAGAAGAAAAGAGGAAAGATATTGCTGCCTTTCAGGCATCAGTAAGGGGATGGATCTACAGTGGCAACTTTAGGAGAAAGAGAAGCACAAGATTACTCAACAAAGCATCCAACAGGGGATGGATTCTAAGAAGATAAACACTACATTAAGCAACATAATCATTGTGAAAGGAGCATCATGCATGGATGGATTCCTAACACATCCCTTAGAGAATGTTGTAACAAAGTTGGCAGAAAAAACAAAGCATGTAAATGAATTTACAAGAAAAACATGCTACACATTAAACACCGTGATGGATCCCAAATCTAAAGCACAGAAACTACTCCATTAAAAATAATATTCAGAAAAAGGTTTACACATTCTAAAGCAACTTCCTCTGCTGAAAATTTTGAACCCTTTACACTCTAAAATTCATAAAATATATACAATTAGCTCATCCCTATACTAAGGGAGTTGATCTCAACCACCTCCCTCAAGATGGAATCAATTACATTAGATTTGGACCGAATTTCTGAAAATATGGCTCAAAGATGAACTCACATCTCTTGAACCATAACAGCTGTTACAAAAATGAAAGAGGTAGAAAAGGTCATTTTTAAGAAAAACCTCTCTCAAAGTTTGGAAATTTGTTTCTAGTTGCTCGGAATCTACGCCACAAAATAATCTCTAAAACAAAAAAAATCATTAAATATTTAAATTTGTAACAATAGACTATAAAGATCTAGTCAAATATTCCAATTCATGACACTTGTGAATAAACTGAAAGATGTTTTTGTTATATGGCTCGTGTTTGACAAAAAAATACTTGGGTTTCTCAAAATTACTTTCTTGATGTTGTAAAATGGTGCCGCACTACAATGACTAAAACAGTAAAACAAATGCAAAATTTGTTTTGTTTTAATGTAGGCTTCAAATATCACTTCATATCTCCCACATAGTAACATCTATGCATAAACTGAAGGAGTCTTTTCTTATTTTTTATGTGATGGACAAACACTTCTTTCACTTTTGTAAAATTCATGTCCATTACTTCAGAAACTGATTTTTTTTGTAAACTTTTCCCTGTGTGCAACAAATGACCTCAAAACATGCATAACCAAGAATGAATCATTCATTTTGATCATATCTTCTGATCTAGAAACTGGTTACGGGAGTGTGATATAGAGTTGGAAATATTTTTTTGAGCTTCTTCTGATGGACATACTTAGGATATGATTTTCACTAAAACTCATTTGCAAAACATCTCTGAAAACCGGACATAGTAAGAGCCCATTTTGATCCGTGGTGACAGGCTATGAGGACTGGAACTAACAGTAACTACCCACTTATGGAAAATGTAGTTATCCGTAGGTATAAATCCAATATAATAGGGAGACTTTCTCTTATGACCCCATTTTTCTCTTCCATTGCCTCCCCTTCTTCCAAAACGAATTTCTTATTTTCAAATTGGCTCTTACCCTTATCTTCCTTTCTCCAAGGCAACCCTAAAGGAAGTGTGTTGATTCTGCCTATGACCTCATGGGTTAGTTCTACTAAGAGGCCTTTCACCAAAATAGTGGCATGGGTCCTAGTTAGTGTTATGAGTGAAATAACAAAGTCTCTAGCCACCTCATCATCATGTCCCCTCATTTTTTCAAAGAAACCCATATGATTGTGTCTTTTGAAGATCTCTACAATAGGAGGGTGTTGATGAATTCTCATTGCGTTGGTGGGCTCCCTCTTGTTAAACCCCCTTGTCATTTTATGTCGTGAATGTGGAGACTTGTGTGGCTTTAATTGCAAATTATAATGGGTAAGAGATTTTAAGTGACAATTCAGTATATAATTTCCCTAGACTACAATCTCATTAACACAATAGAAGGTTTTTTAATATATTTTTAACTTGGAAAATGTGGAAAGGTATAGCTCTGTTGTGCCTAGCAAAAACCCCCATTCTTATTTGGTGTTATTTAAATAAGTGGGGAACCTTATTCAATAATTTAAAAAATCAATTAGTGCTTGTATTTCCTTTTTAATAAAACTTACCATCATAAACTTAAGAAAATACCCTTGAAAAATATAAAAAAGCTTAAGTTTTATGACAAAGTAGAATTATTCCTTAGGAAATATCGCATCGCAAAAGGATAATAGGATACCTCCTTGCAAGCCGAATTCTAAGACTACGAGATCACGATACAGGACTACAAACATATATCACATCGCATGCATTAAAGACCGCTTACGTTGAAAAACTTTAAACTACCGATATGCGATGGCACATATCGTAAATCGCATTTTGCATAAAACAAATTAATGAAAATTGTCATATGTCACATTCCCGCGATATTGCGATATTGCGATATTGCATCAGAGTGGCAAAGCGATAATGTGATAATGCGATATAGCGAGATAGCAACCTTGCAATGTTGCAATTCTACGATGTTGCAATCTGCGATATTACGAAGCAAATCACAAAATCACTTCATCACAGATCTTTCAGGCTCGTTGTTCAAAAAGAAGTATTTTCCATAAACCGACACCTGGTTATGCGCTTCAATGCTAATTAATGAGTTAGTTGTCAGTTATTAATGGAATATGGTGTCGTGCTTATCGAAAAGTCATTTCATGTAAGGTGGTATATTTTATACGTATGCAACATTTAAGACTTTCCCATCACCTTCTCCATATCATTATTCTCACTTCACTTGTAAATTGCAGGAACAAAGAGTAGAGAAATATATGAAGTAATACGCAAGATATCACGGGAAAGAAAGGCAAAGCCCCGAGCTCTGAAGAGAAGGAAATGGTGCCCTTGTATACAAACACCGCCCGTAATAGAGATGATGGTATTTCTACATGGGAAGGCATGTATAATCTACTTGAGGAAGAGAATCTGAGAGTAATGGAGGTTGAGGCTGCTGCAGGCTCACATAGTTTTCTGAGGCGTCCATTACAGATCTAGCTTGTTCATTTTCACACCAGATAGCGGCGAGGCCCAATATTCTTCCATACACAGACCTGATTAAATGGATACTGGACAACACAGATATCAGAGATAGACACTTTAATACTTAGGGTCAAGAGCTTATGGATTCATTATTTTCACAAAATTTGAGCTTTATATTCGCTAAAAGAAAACGTGCAAAGGGTAAAAAAATGCATCAAGGAAGCCCGGATCAAGAAATAGAGGCAGTTTCTGATGCGTGATTAGCGCTAATCATGCATTACTGGGAAAAAATTATTGAAAAGGAAAGCTTCTAAGTGCTCAGTCACCTGTAAGCCCAGAAATTTGTAAAAAAGAACACTAGAGGTAAAGCAAGTAAAACTTAAATCCTAAAACCAGTGATATTTATCAAAAATATCTTCAATGTAGTATGTATCTTTGCACAACAACTGTAGGCAGGCTGGAGACAAAAGGCTCAAGAAAAGGCAGAAGCAATCCAAGGGTTAACCAAGTTGAATTAGGATTATTACTGGGCATACTTGGTAAAGCCGCACAGCCAGTGGATGACTCTCAAGTGTATCATCAATTCTGTTGAGAAGATGGTGCTAGCTCTTGTCTATTCTATTTTCGCAGCACAACTAAAATTGAAATTCAGCCAGCCAACTCTTCTCAAACAGATTCTAAATGCGTGCGACTTCAAGGAGCAGATACAGAAATAGTTAGTAATTTTAGTCTTAGATTTAGTTTTAGTTTTAAATTTTGTTTTATTTTTGGCCAAAATGAGGACGGTCATTTAAACTGTATCCTACATTTTTGTAATAAGTTATTTTTAGATTTATTTAGTACTATTTAAACCCTTCTCATGCATTTAGAGAAGGGTCCTGAAATTTATCAAAAACTTATCCCCAGAACATGCACTTTTGTACCCTCTAAGGAGGTTTTGATGAATGAATGGAACAAGATTTATTGACATCTGTATTTAATATATGCTATTGATGTTGCACTTCTATACTCTTAGTGGATATTGGATTACGAAGAGATAAATCATTATCGCTTGAAACTTATGAGTAGGACTAGCTATAAATGGTACTTCTATCTCTTAACTATTTCTACCTTTGTGTTAAAAGTGATATTCAATTTTAGTTGTTTATATATTGATGTGCGAATGCTTGAGTTATCATTTGGCACTTTTGTACAGTGATAACTATTTATTTATGCTTAATGTATGAATAGCTTATTATGTGATATGCCTTTCATGACTGTTTCGTCTAACTTTTTATATGAAGTGATTTATCTGTATTAATTTATTTTCTCATAACAATTGAATGATCTTCATTACCAATTGTTATCTGAAATCATTTTAGATCGCATAAAAGAAAAATTAAACCCTGGGTTAGTGTAGACCTAGATATTTTTTCTTATTAGAATACAATTTACATGTTATTAGATTAGAGTTAGAATTAGAGCATCTCACTTAGGAACTTTTAGAAGAAAAATATCAATTTTTCACATAGACCCAATCTTCGGGGCTTCAACGTATTTGGTGCTAGAAGGAGGGCCTCGAACTATGAATGGCAAGTAAATCCAAATCTAAATACCATTCTGAGAGTAAATCACCCTCACCATCTCCCTTGGCTTCTCCATCACATTTAGAATCTTTAAATCCAGAGCAAGAAGTCGTAGGAGCAACAGCTGCTGCTACAAACCCTGACATTTCAGAACAATCTATTATTGAACCTCCCGAAGTTGAATCTTTGATTCATAAAATTCAGCAATTTTCTATATCTCCTTAAAAAACTGATAAATATCAAGGCAGCATGACTTCGCAATATAACCTTGTTCATCCTCTTACCAGATTAAAGAGCGAAAAATTTGGCGTTCAGCGAACCGAATTACCTCTACCTACAAGGAAGAGAGCAAGGAAATCTCCTAAAGGGTCCGTTAGTGAGACTCTTTCATCATCATCATCCATCTCAACCTCTTCACCGTGAAGTCAACCAGCCACTCCTCCACTTCATATCATTGTCCATCAGTCCACCGGTACTCCCACATCTCCTTCTCAATCATCTCGAGTCATAATATCCTCATCTTCTCAACCGCGGGGATCATCTTCTCCACTTTCCTCTGTTAGTAGTTCAACGATGGCCCAATCTCCAGGGAATAAACTAGGGGTAGTCTTAATGCCTACACCCTTGAGTCAGTTACGAGCCCATCCTAAAAAATGGTTGCCTAAGTTTAATCCTGAGGCAGGCATGCCAGTGGAAGAACATATAAATAACTTTATGCTGTCCATAAATCTCAATGGAGTTACCAATGAAGATGTTGTTGTTCGACCTTTTCCTTATACTCTACAAGGAACGGACGGATCATGGTATTTCGCATTACCATATGGATCTATTACTAGTTGGGAGATTTTCCAAGAATAATTCCTGACTAAGTTTGGTGATGATAGGTCTACGGCAACATTGATCAACGACGTGTCTAACCTTAGGGCTGAGTCAAAAGAACCTATCAAAGATCTCAATTTACGTTTCAATAAAATCTTAAACAAAATTCCTACTGCTTCCAAGCCTAGTGAAGAAGTGCGAAGTGAATGGTACATTATTGCTTTACCATCAAACATAGCAATCTTTGTTGATAGGGCTAACAAAACAACTTTAGTTCAAAATATGAAAGAAGCAATAGTAGTAGAGAAACGTATTATGGCCTTAGAAAAGAAAAATGCGATAGAAGAACAAAAATTGAAGAAGGTTACTTTCAAGGAATATCCCAAGAAAAAACAATCGAAAGATCCATTCGATTTAGAAGGATTACAAAAAATTTTGAAGACCATGTCTAACGAGATGGTCAACATTAAAAAACAAGTGGCAGAAAATTCTTCTAAAAAGCCATACAGACCTTTTAAAAGGAACCCTTCATCGATTCCAAACCCCCTAACGCTATTACAAGTGACGAATCCGAAGAAGAAGAGGAAATCACTACTGAAGAACATATCGATGAAGAAGAAGTTGTAGAGTAACAAGGTATGTGGGATTTCATCCTCCCAGATGAAGAGGATCAAGAGGCATCCCCTGTCAGTACTCGCAATAGAAATCAACTTGATCCTCCTCAGCCTATACCTAAGCCAAAGAGCGCAAGATCGATGACGAAGGATAAAGTCGCAGTCAAGAAAATGACACCTAAAGCGACTCAAACTAGCCCAGTGCAAACAGACTCATCAATTCCATCTAAAACGTTGATCATTTTGGATGAAATGGAGTATAACATCATCGAAGACATGAAAAAGACTAGGGCCAATATCAGTTTTTATGGATTGATCAAGTTAAAAGACCAGCAAAAGATACTTTTGAAAGAATTACATGTTGTACCAGTTGCACCTTTACTCGTCATTGTAATCTCTCAAGCTTCCCATGACATGGGAAGACCTCTAACTAATGTGATCAATAAAGTAGATCCAAATGATATCGCCTTAATTGGAGGAAGATCAAGATCTCATACTCCCCCATTTCTTCTTACCTATGAAATTTTCAATAAAAATGTTCACAATTGCTTAGTGGATTCTGGAGCTTCATCGAATATCTTGCCAAAGTCAATATGTGAAAAATTGAATGTTCAACCATAAAAATCTGTTGTGCTCATTGTCCAATTAGAGCAATCGCAAGTCGAAGTGATCGGTGAATTGAATCAAGTTACCATAAGGCTGTCATCCAACCCAAAGGTATGTCAAGTTATTGACATTTTAGTTGCCAATATTCCATAATTTTATGGCTTAATTCTTAGCAGGTATTGGTCAGAAAAACTTCATGGACATTTTGCAACTGACTGGTCACACATGTGGCTCCCGTACAATGGTAAGCCAAATCAAATAAAATTTGAGCGGGAAAGACATCATAAATACATAGTAACAGAACTGGAGGGAGAAAATGAACCAGTAGCATACATCAATAACATCATTGGCAACTACTCAGTAGATTCTTTCCTAGGAAATTTTAGTGCTCATACCTCACCTTACTTAGAACATTTTGTTTTATCTCAATTAGAAAATTTCTCCCAAACAGATAGTTCTAAATGTATTAGTTTTATAGATAGTCCAGTAAATAAAAATTTATTTTGGAAATTATTTTTTGACCGTTCTAAGTCTAACAAAGGAGCAGGAGCAGGATGCATGTTAATAATTCCAAAGGGAGATAAAAATATGCTAACTTGCAGACTCGAATTTGATTTCACCAACAATAACGTAGAATATGAGGCTTTAGTCCAAGGGTTATACAAAGCAATCAAATTACACTTCAAATACCTTCAAGTTTTCGAAGATTCTGAAATTGTAATCAGACAGGTACGTAATACTATACATTTTTTATCAAGTCATTTAAAACATTACCAATCTTTAGTTCAAGATCTGACTGAATACTTTATAGCATTTAATATTTCATCAATTCCTAGACTCGAGAATTCTAGTGCAGACCTCTTAGCCAACGTAGCTTCCAAGCTCATTCCTTTAGAAGATTTTAGCCCTGATCGACTTTCAATTGAATTAATTTTTAGATCATCTATTCCTAATAACATTACCAATTAGAGGATTTTCAACGAAGATCCTGATATTGTGAGTTTCCCCACATCTAAAGGATCTTATACCAATCAAATAATTGACGAAGACAAACATGACCAACAATTGCAACAAGATAGCACTAATAATGCTATACCAAAATTTGTAGTCAAGTTAGAAGATCTTTATGATTTGAATGATCGGCTTAAAAGATCTACCAATTAAAAACCCCAAAGTTCAGCTTCGAACTATGAATTAGTAAATCTAGGAACTGATACCAAACCACATAATATCGATCTAGGCCTTGGTCTAGCTCCTGAAGACAAATTAGCGTATATTCGTCTCTTGAGACAATACAAAAGTGTCTTTGCTTAGAATTACGATGAAATCAAAATGTACAACACCTCCATCATCCATCATACTATTCCAATGATAGACAATGAAAAACATGTCCAACAAAAGTTGAGAAAGATCCATCCCAATCTAGAAAACTAGATCAAATTTGAACTCAATAAGTTATTGAAAGCCAAAATTATTTTTCCCGTTCGACATTCCAAATGGGTTTCCAATATGGTCCCTGTTAGAAAGAAAAATGGAGACATTAGAATCTGCATTGACTTTAGAAATCTTAACAGAGCCTACCAAAAGGATAATTTTCCTTTGCCTCCCATGGAACAAATATTGTAGGCGGTCATGGGCTCAAAATTTATGTCCTTCTTGGATGGATTTTTAGGATACAATCAAGTGTTGGTACATTCCGATGATCAATTAAAAACCACATTTACAACTAAATGGGGCACATACGCATATCAAAAGATGCCATTTGGTCTGATTAACGCTGGTGCCACATTTCAGAGAGCCATGGACATCGCATTCAAAGGGTTAGTTAATAAATAAGTGGTACTCTATTTGGATGATATAACTGTATATTCCAAGAAACGAAACAATCATCTTAAAGATTTAAAATAAATCTTCCAACGTTGTCAAAGGTATGGAATTTCACTTAACCCGAAAAAATCCTTTTTCGCATTAAGTGAAGGAAAACTTCTTGGATTCATAGTGTCAAAATCTGGAATTCACATTGATCTTGATAGAATAAAGGAGATCTCCGGAGTTCCTCTACCGCACAACAAGAAAGCCATGCAATCTTTTCTTGGGAAGATTAACTTTGTAAAGAGATTTGTTCCAGATATTTCAAGAATTGTGGCTCCTTTACAAGCAATGATTAAAAAGAACTCAAACTTTAAATGGGACCAAGATGAACATGAGGCATTCAATCTGATCAAACAAGCAATTGTTAATGCTCCATCTTTAACAACTCCAAATTTTTTTGATCCTTTTATTTTATGTACATTTTCCTCTGATAGATCATATGCTACGATACTCACTCAAGCAAATCAAGAAAATGAAGAAGCCCCAATTCCTTTTTCTAGTTCCAATTTACAAGGGGTTGATTGAATTATTCAG
Organism: Pinus tabuliformis; assembly: GCA_031772625.1. NCBI lineage: Eukaryota > Viridiplantae > Streptophyta > Pinopsida > Pinales > Pinaceae > Pinus > Pinus tabuliformis. Next base: position 1,272,359,421 of record CM062804.1, read on the forward strand.
ATGTTTAGAAACAAGCTTATGCTGTTTTCAAAGAAATTAAGTATTTCAGACCTTTTTTACTCAAAACACATACAAAAATCATGTACCATTTCCAGCGGTAAGAAATCTTCTAGTACAGAAGGATGTGGGTGAGAAAAGAGCCAATTGGGTTACTGCGTTATAGGAATATGACGTAAAAACCAAACCAACAAGTATTGTAAAAGTTCAAGGCTTTTGCAAAATGCTGGTCGGCGCATTGCTTATATCTGAAATTCCATCTGTAGAGATACAAATGTACGACGTAAGCCTAAAAAATGCTGAGTCATTATATGCTGATATCATTTATTATCTAAAGAATGGATATGCTCCTTCAAACCTCGATCATACCAACAAAAGAGCTCTAAGGTTGAAAGCCAAACAATATCAGCTCGTAAATGATGTTCTTTTTAGAATAAATTATTATTTTGTTCTCCTTAGACGTCTTGAGAAATATGAAGATGAAAAAGTCTTGCAGGAGCTCCATGATGGGCCAACAGGCGAACACTATGCTGGAGATGCTACTGCTCATAAAATCTTACGCGCAGGCTATTACTGGCCCACATTATTCAAAGACTCACATAACTACGTGGGGAAATGTCAAGTCTGTCAAACTGCTGCTGGGAGACAAAAGAAACCATCCTTGCCACTACAACCAGTTAATATTGAGCAGCCTTTTGACCAATGGGGTTTGGACGTAATAGGTGAGATCGTTACTCACTCTTCTAAACAGCATAGATATATTATTACAGCAATAGATTACTTTACTAAATGGGTACAAGCAATTCTACTCAAGATGGCTAATGCTAAAAATATCATCGAATTCATAGATCAGTTCATCATCACCAGGTTTGGGTTTCCTTCTGCTTTAATGTTTGATAATGCATCATATTTTTCTGGTAATGCAATGGCTGAATTTGCACTCAAAAGGGGTTTCAAGCTTAAATACTCTGCCAATTATTACCCACAGGGGAATAGATTAGCTAAATCTACAAATAAAAACTTAATCAGAATTATTAAGCGAACCATTGACAAAAATCATAAAAAATGGCACAAGTATTTAATATATGCTTTATGGGTAGACTGGATAACGCAAAAAGCCTCCATCGACACTTCTCCCTTCAATTTAGTTTATGGGAAAGAAGTGGTTCTTCCAACTCATTTGGCAATTCCCTCTTTAGCCTTAGTTCAATATATCGATGAAGCACCAACTTCTTCCTTACAACTAAGGCAGCTGGAAATAATTAAGTTAGAAGAACAACGAGAACAGGCTAAAATAACTCATGCTCATCACCAAGCATTAGTGAAGGCTTCTTTTGATTCAAACATGATATTCAGAAAATATTTTTAGATGGGAGATATAGTTTTAAAATGCGACAAGGCTCATGAGTAAAAGGGGAAACATACAAAATCTCAAAGAATGTGGCTTGGCCCTTTTCAAATCATAGAAGTCATAGGTCCATCTAATTTTATGTTACAGGATTTAACAGGAAAAAGAGATTCTTTACCTATTAATGGACAAATCCTCAAAAATATTTTCCATAGGAGATCATTCCTCTATTTTGTAGAGTAGTTGTTTTAGTTTCCTAATAAAACCGGTTGTAAATGGTTACATTTGAGATTTACAAAAAAGACACAAATTCTCTTTTAGATTTTGTTTTTTTCACTTGTATAAATAGAATTCTTTTAGAAAATTGATCGTTATTATTGAACGATACAGTTAAAGTCTCTAGGTGTAGAAATGATACTAGTTTCGACTTTGTAAATTTTGATTAAAAAATGACTTTTAGTGGGAAATTGTTTTGTATCAGTCCAATGAAAGGTATCAATAACAAAAATGAAGATTCTCTGTAGAAAATCTCTTTCCAAAAACTCTACTATTGTCGTCCAGAGCTATCTTAAGGAAACAATGACTTCCTCCCCACCTAGGAAACTACAATGTTCATAGAATGATCCAAAGGTACGCTTTAACTTAAAGAGTAAGAGGTCTCATCACGAGCTGACTTATCATGATCATAGATATTATAGCTTGCTGACTTTGCCAATACTACATACCACAACAGGGCAATGACTCAAGATTGTTACAATCAAAAGACGAGGGGTCTCATCACGAGCCAGATTGTTCAGCAAAGCTATAAATTAGTGAATGACTGTGTCATAAATTGGCTACCAAACGAAGACATTGTTCTTTAAAGGTAAAAAGAAAATGAAATCAATAAGTGTGTATATGGATTTCTCTTTGAAAATCGTAAATTTCTCTAAGTAGGATACAGGATCATTGTTGGGTAACAGGTAACCCTGTCGATGCTATAAATGCTTACTGGTAGCAGAGGATTTACCTAGAACAAATGAGCATATTCAAAACTGATTTGCAGAGAAGGCTTTGTTTTTATCTTTATAAACCAAGTAATGACTGATGTAGATACAAGCAATAGCTCAAGGGAGTAAATAATCAAAGTTGAAAAATATAAGAAACAAAATATCATTGATAGGTAAAAGCATGATGTACTTTGTCTTTCTATAATAAAGTTTAATTTTTTGGAAAAATTTTTGTTTTAAAAGTTTAGAAAATTCAAAAGAAAATCAGACATAACTAGGTCTTCCAAGTGAATCACCAATTGTTGTGGCCAGTAACAACCCTCCTTCTTATTTGGTGTTATTACTAATACTAAATAAGTGGGGACCCTTAGTCAAAAATTTAAAAAATCAACTAGTGCTTCTATTTCCTTTTTAATAAAACTTACCATCATACAATTAAGAAAATACCCTTGAAAAATCTAAAAAAGCTTAAGCTTTATGATAAAGTAGAATTATTCCTTAGGAAATATCACATCGCAAAAGGATAATAGGGTACCTCCTTGCAAGCCGAATTCTAAGACTGCGAGATCACGATATGGGACTACAAACATATATCGCATCGAATGCATCAAAGACCGCTTACGTTGAAAAAATTTAAACTTCTGATATGCGATGGCGCATATCGCAAATCGCATTTCGTCGAAAACCGATTAATGAAAATTGTCATATGTCACGTTCCTACGATATTGTGATATTGCGATAGAGTGGCAAAGCAATATTGCGATAATGTGATATAGCAAGCTAGCAACCTTGCAATGTTGCAATTCTGCAATGTTGCGATCTGCGATATTGAAAAGCAAATCACAAAATTGCTTCATCGCAGATCTTTCGGGCTCGTTGTTCAAAAAGAACTATTTTCCATAAACTGACACCTGGTTATGCGCTTTAATGCTAATTAATGAGTTAGTTGCCAGTTATTAATGGAATATGTTTTCGTGCTTATCGAGAAGTCATTTCATGTAAGGTGGTATATTTTATACATCTGCAGCATTTAAGACTTTCCTGTCACCTTTTCGATATCATTATTCTCACTTCACTTGTATATTGCAGGAATGAAGAGCAGAGAAATATACGAAGCAGTACACAGGATATCATGGGAAAGAAAGGCAAAGCCCCAAGCTCTGAAGGGAAGGAAATGGAGCCCTTGTATACAGGCACTTCCTGTAACAGAGATGCTGGTATTTCTACTTGGGAAGGCATGTATAATCTACTTGATGAAGAGAATCCAAGAGTAATGGAGTTTGAGGCTATTGCAGGCTCACATAGTTCTTCTGAGGCATCCATTACAGAGATGGCTTGTTTTTTTTCACACTGGATAGCAGCGAGGCCCAAAATGCTTCCATACGCTGACCTGGTTAAATAGAAACTGGATAGGACGGATATCAGAGATGGATAGTTTAAGACTCAGGGTCAAGAGCTTATGGATTCGTTATTTTCACAAAATTTGAGCTTTATATCTGCTAAAAGAAAACGCGCAAAGGGTAAAAAATCGCATCAAGGAAGCCCGAATCAAGAAATGGAGGAAGTTTCTGATGCACGATTGGCACCTAATCGTGCATCGCTAGGCAAAACTTCTTGAAAACGAAAGCTTCTAAGTGCTCAATCACCTGTAAGCCCAGAAATTTGTAAAAAAGAACGCTAGAGGTAAAGCAAGTAAAACTTAAATCCTAAAACAAGTGGTATTTATCATAAATATCTTCAAAGTAGTACGTATCTATGCATAGAAACTACATGGAGGCTGGAGACAAAAGACTCAAGAAAAGGCAGAATGAATCCAAAGGTTAACCAAGTTGAATTGGGACTATTATTGGGCATACTTGGTAAATCCACACAACCAATGGATGACTCCCAAGTGTATCATCACTTCTACCGAGAAGATGGCGCCAGCTCTTGCCGATTCAGTTTTCGTAGCACAACTAAAATCGGAAGTCATCCAACCAACTCTTCTCAAACAGATGCTGAATGCGTGCTACTTCAAGGAGCAGATACAGAAATAGTTAGTAATTTTAGTGTTAGATTCAATTTTAGTTTTAAATTTTGTTTTATTTTTACCCAAAATGAGGACGGTCATTTAAACTGTATCCTAAATTTTTGTAATAAGTTATTTTTATATCTAGTTAGTAGTATTTAAACCCTTCTCACGCATTTAGAGAAGGGTCCTGAAATTTATCAAAAACTTATCCCAAGAACATGCACTTTTGTACCCCTTGAGGAGGTTTTGATGAATGAATGGAATAGGATTTATTGACATCTGTATTTAATATCTGCTACTGATGTTGCACTTCTGTACTCTTACTGGATATTGGATTATGAAGAGATAAATCATTATCGCTTGAAGCTCATGAGTAGGACTAGTTATAAATGGTACTTCTATCCTTAACTATTTCTGCCTTTGTGTTAAAAGTGATATTCAAGTTTAGTTGTTTATATATTGATGCGCAAATGCTTGAGTTACCATTTGGCACTTTTGTACGATGATAGCTATTTATTTATGCTTAATGTTTGAATAGCTTATTATGCAATATGCCTTTCACAATTGTTTCGTCTAACTTTTTATACGAAGCGGTTTATCTATATTGAATTCTTTTCTCATAATAGTTGAATGATCTTTATTACGAATTGCTATCTGAAATCATTTTAGATCGCATAACAGTAGAATTACACCCTGGGTTAGTGTAGACTTAGATATTTCTGCTTATTAGAATACAATTTACATGTTATTAGATTAGAGTTAGAATTAGAGCATCGCACTTAGGAACTTTTAGAAGGGAAATATCAATTTTTCACACAGACACACATAAATTGGGAAACTTGTCCCATATCCCCAGTCGAACCCACTATACCAAATGAAAGGAGCTGCTAACCAAGGTCCGAACTGGGTGGGTATCCCCTTTGTTGCAGACCCAATTTTTGGGGCTTCAACAAGCTCCTACCTCCTTGTCACTACCTGATGAAGCCAAGATTTAGTTCTTTCCTTCCAAAATTCTCACTGTCAATCCTGTAGATGACTGTTTTGTATCCTATAGGATCTCCTATAGGATCCTATAGGTTGTTCTAGTAGGATCCCGTAGGTGTTGCTGCGCTGAAAAAACTTCTCACTGTCTTTCTTGTAGACTTCTTTAGGGGATGAAAGCAAGCTAGCTTTGATGTATCCTCGAGATTGAGAATTCCTCCTACGCATGGGAATCGGCAATTTATTTCCTCATATGGGTTATTGAGTGGGATGGTGTGCTGGAAACCGAAGTACGAGCTCCCACTTTTGGACCATTGGTCCCACTACCACATCATCATTCCTACCTTCCTCATAATCATCTCACACTTCGGGCATCCGTAACTTAATCAATTTTGGCAATCCTCTTTCTCCTAATTTGATTGCTACCACGTGTGTAGTGAACTAAATTTATTCTCCTCATTGACTGATTGAAGGTGGCCAAGTTAACTCGCCACCTTTTGCTTATAAAACCAACTCTTTAAGAAATCAACATTATTTATCATATTATTCTAATGAGAGAGTTGAAGCGAGATAACATACCTCTGGTAAGATGCCTTGATGATTCTTGTTGGAGAGTGATGTCCTTGATGTGTATTTGTTGCATGTGTTTTTCTCTTTTTTGATTGTCCTCCTTTGATGTTTTTTCTTTGGTGTGTAGGTACTTGATGGTGATGCTGATGATCCTGTTGCTACTGCTAATCTCTGGAGGAGCTTCTTTGACATTTGGATTTCCATGCTGAAGATAACTGCAAGTTGTGAATTTTGTTTTGTGGGATAGGTTGCTACAAGATGTCTCATAGCTACCTCTCCCCAAAATTTTTATTCATTCCTTAACTTCTGGAGCATGAGGATGGTTGTCACGGGTAGAGAATTTAGGATTGTTGGATGAGAGAGCCTTCAGATGTTGTCCCCTTCTTCTTTGTTCTTATCCTTTTTTTTATTTTTTCTAAAAACTATATTTTTTTGAAACTAACTTATTGCATGAATGTTGGGGTAATCATGGTGGAGAGAGGCACGACGATGAGGTGGTGAGGTAAAAAAAATAATTTTTTTGACATAAGCAGGCCATCACCTTGCTCTAGGGTCACTTTCCTTGGGATTCCCAAGCCACTGTAATTCGTACAGGATCATCCTGTAGGTTTTCAGGGAATCTTGTAGGTTTATAGGGAATTCTGGAGAAAACACAGAACCCTTGCAAACTAAGCTATATGAGTCCATAAATGGGAGGAACGATGGGATGATGAATGATATGGAATGGAGGAATTAAAATATGAACTATATAGGTCATTTTGATCCTCTTAGTGATCTAATCCTCCTCCTGTTGACCTGTAAACAACATTTTCAAACTTTTATTTTCTCTCCTTTTTTTTATCTTTTTTTTTTCTCTTTTTTTGAAAACATCTAGTCTACCTCCACGAGTTTTTCATCCTATTTGCTTGCCCTCGGTGCCTCAGAAGAGGTTTCTGCCCAGAGATATTTTTGTTCTTTTTTTTTACACCATTGAGCTACCTTAAGAGGTTTTCAACTCAACAATGGGAGTCAAGTGCTTCGTGGAAGTTTTCGCCTGAGTCTCTTTATTTTTTCTCTTTTTTTATTTTTCTTTTTTTTCACTTTTTGTATCTATTTTATTTTTCAGTGACGTGATGGGTTAGAAGTTGAGACTTGGTCCACTACCATCACTATCTTGCTGATACCATTAAATAATTCTTGATTTGACAAGGGATTCTTGTATACCTTGAATTTGTGCCCATTGACAAGTAAAATAATAGCCTATGCATCAATGGTTCTTATCTACATTGAATAATTATCATGAAATTTCTCTATGACATAAGTTCCTAACCATCTAGTCCTTAACTTTCCTTTAAAATCCTTATATTTGGAATCATACAATAAATCCCAATCACCTTCTTGAAATTGTTTGTCCTTTATGTTCTTGTCACGCCAGAACTTTATTTGAACTTGAGTCACCTCTGTGTGTAGGAGGGCCTACATTCTAAACTCATCTAACCCATTCAGCTAGAGCAACCTCTCTTGTTGTGCCCTGGTGATATCTAGATCTAGTTGTGTTGCCATTCTTAATGTGTTGTACTCAAATTTAGTGGACAACAAGGCCTTCTTCCCATAAACCATATCATAAGGATTGAATCTAGTGGTGGTCTTCCAGGTGATGTTGTAGGCCCAAGTGGCCCCAACTAATCTATCTACCAAGCCCTTTCTGCTATTGTTAATCACTTTGGTCAAAATGCCCTCCAGTGCTCTATTGGTAACCTCCACTTGTGCATTAACTTGTTGGCGGTAAGGAGTGGATGTTTTATGCTTAATCTTGTCTTCACTTAACAAATTTTCAATCATGTGAGATGTAAACTGCATGCCTTGATCAACAAATAGCTCTTTAGGGTACCCAAATTTATAAAATACTTTTTCCCTTAAGAACTCAGCCACTTTCTCCTCTATTGCTGCCTTGATTGCCTTGGTGTTAGCCCACTTGGTCAAATATTCAGTGCACACAATGATGTAATGCCTTTTGCTAGATGGAGGGTCAATGGGTACAATGAAATCCATGACCCACTTGTTAAATGGCTCGAAAGTCACTTGAGGTTGTAGAGGCATTTCATCCCTTGGAGTAGGTTTTCCCATCCTTTGGCATCGATCACACTGACTAGTACAACTCCTCACATCCTGGTGAAGACTGGACCAGTAATAACCAGCTTGTAACACCTTCAATGTTGTCCTCTTGGCTACAAAGTGACCTCTGTAAGGCCCATCATGACAAGTCAGAAGGATGTCAAAAAATTCCTCCTCCTTGACACATCTTCTCAGAATTTGATCCAGGCCTAGTTTGAAGAGGTTGCCCCCAAACCAAGTGAATGGGGCACTCTTCTTCACAATCTTTCTTTTCTCTTTGGATGACAGGTTCAGTGGAAACTGTGCAGACACCAAGTAGTTTGCTATGTCAGCAAACCATGGAGAGAGAACTAAAATGGCAAATAAGTGTTCATCTAGTAATTTATCATCAACCATTCGTTCCTTCCCTGTAGGAAAAGTTAATCTCGATAAAAAATATGCAACAACATTCTCCTTGCTAGGCGTATCAATAATAGTGAGATCAAACTATTGTAATAAACGTAACCATATAATAATCTGGGCATTCACATCAAGCTTATTCATTAAGTATCTGATTGCAGCATGGTTAATATGTACAAATGTTTGGTATCCTGTAATGTAATGCCTAAATTCGTTCAATGAATGTACAACATCTAAGAGCTCCTCTTCAGTGACTATGTAGTTTAGTTTGGCCTTTGATAGATTCTTACTGATGAAGTAAATGGAATAAGGTAACTTGTCATCTATCTGGCCTAGAGCTGCTTCTATGGCTTTATGAGAGGCATCAACATGTATATGTAAAGGAAGGGCCCAATTTGGGCCTTGGAGGATAGGTGTAGTGGTCAAATTGTCCTTCAGGATGTCTAAGGCTTCTTGACAACTTTTTGACCCTAAAAATTTAGTCTTTAGCCAATAACCCAAATAAAGGAGAAGCTAACTTGCCGGAATCGTTTAAAAACCTCCAATAGTATCCATGTAAATGTAGAAAACTTCAGACATCCCTCTATTTTTGCCAAGGTGGGACCCTATGTATGATGGCAATCATATTTGGGTCCACTTCCATTCTTTTCTGGGATATTCAATGACCTAGAACAGTCCCTGTAGTCATCAAGAACTCACATTTTTTGGGACTGTTGGATACCTATACCAATAGGTTTCATATTTCATGATTGGCAAGAGAAAGTCCAAATATGCTCTGCTTTGATATCACAAAGATCCCATATTTCCTAGAGAGCAAGAGGTGTGTAAAATGTTTCAATGTTGATGACCTTATTTCAATTTTGATGGATGATCCAACAGTTTAATCTGGGTCATGCCATGTTTTCAATTTTCTGTTATAGAATAGAGAAAGAAGTCTGTCCAAACTGCTTAATCTTGGCAGACAACTAGTTTAGGTAGAGAAGAAAAGGTTCCCAACAGCTTAATCTGGGGCCTTGGAAGAGACAAGGGTAGAAGTAGATAGAAAAAGCAAAAGAAAAAGCCAAAGAAAAGAAAAGGCAAGTAAGGGTTTGCAAGTCAAAATGCACCCTCCAAGAAGAAATAAAAATGCTAGGTAAGTAGCTGGGTAGGTAGTTGAGGTTGCAGAAAGGTTATCCCTATCATTGCAAGAATGGTGATGGTGGGCATCAAAGCAAAAGATACAGCAGGAAGCATGACTAATTTCCCTCATTCCCCTCCAATTTCATTTCTAACATTCCCCCATCAGCTTAGATTCATGGAAAAGACTAAGGTTTCATGGTGGTTCTTAATCTTTAGAAGCCACATTTCTTGGCTAAACATCTTTTCATTTTGATCTACTCTCAAAACCAAGTTTGTTTCACATAAAGTTAATGGTTTCCCCTCCACTTACCCTCTCATCCATGCTAACACTAACCCTATTGTATAAATACCTTATAACACCTTTTTCCCTATTATTACTAACACCACGGTGTATAAACCCCAAAATCTTATAAATACCCACCCCATTGGCATTATAGCCAATAAAGTCTCGAGTCAGGGATCAAATGACACCAGGTCATGTTGATGAACCTATGCCAGCTACCCCTTCCCCTTCATGAGCTAATTCCTCTATTTTAACCCCTTTTGCACATAAAAAACCCCTAAAAGGCCTAAATTCCCACCTTCACCCGCTTCAAAGAGCAAAAAACATGAGAAACCCACTTTCTGCTATATAACCAAGGTTAGCACATGCAAATTGTTTTTTTTGAAATACATTGGAAATTCGTTCAAAACATGTTTATATGCCTCCGCCCGATTCCGTATACACTGCCCATGTCACCTCCCCGATGACCGTTAGATCAGGCCCTCCAGATCCGACGGCCCTGAACGCGTCGGAGTCCTTCCGACGTCCGACAGTTATGTGTACTATCCCCCTGTCACGTCAGTCATCCGACCACCGTCCGATTAACCTCTGCAGATCCAACGGCCGCCATGACGTCGGAGCTCATCCAATGCCCGAAACTTACCTCCCGACGGCCGTATTTTGAGTACGTCACTCCGCTGCCACGCGCCCTCACTACAGCGCGTCGGAGGTACAACTACGGCAAACCACCACCGTACCGTAAGCGGTGCGATACGAAACCACTGCCGGTTTCTGGTTTCCTCATCCCGCTCGCTTACGCCCTCGCCACGTCAGCAACCTGTCAGCGCTCCGTCACCCAGGTACGCTGTCTCGTCATTCCCTTGTCCTGCCATTGGTCCACCTGTCCTGCCATCTCACTGCCCCTGTGGACCAACCAGACTCCGCCACGTCACCCGATGACGTCAGCATGACGTCATCCGACCTTGACCCCACCAATGACGTCATGCTGACGTCATCGCAAAAAGGCGCCAAAGTATTAAAAATCTATATTATGGCCAAAAGTCGCGTTTTTACATTCTTTTTCACTCATTCGTCGTTATTTCTGCCTCATGCGCTCGCGTCCAAGTTTGCTGTCAACCTGCTAAATCGACCAGGAGACCTCCGGAGTACGAGTTCAACCTGTATATACGACCTTTTGCTCACTATTTTACCAGGTATTCTTCATCGTTTGTCCTCTGTGCGCCTGCAATTCTCTGAACTCACTCTGAAAGTTTAAAGAAAGTTAAAACTTAGAAATTCACCAGTGAATTCCTCGGCAGAGCCTTAAATTTCCAACTACCACCTCGAAAAACACCAGCCGAGCTTTGTTCTACCTACATTCTGTTGAAAAACTAGGTTCTGTCTGCGCAATCGCGGCAGGCTCAGTTAAACCAAATTTCACCATTGAGAGAGACAAGGAAAAGCCAAACATTGGTCCTAGTTGCTATAATTAGTGTTTAAACTGTTGTAGACTCTGCATTCACCCTTTTCCTCAGACATTTTCATTCTTTGCAAAGAGAACTCTGGTTGTGTTACTCTGCATAGTAACACAGTCCTTGAAGAAACAGAAATCCTAAAGGAGAACGATGGACCCCCCTGTAGCTCCTATAGCTCTCAATGTAGCTCCCCTGAATGCCCCTAATAGAACATTGGACACAAGAGCATTAGCAGACCTGGACTACAAGATATCAGAGGAAATGTTGGACAAAAGTAGGTTCCATTTACAAATCCTAAATGAAATAAAGATCAAACATGAGAGGGGGACAGACATCCTGGGAATTTGGGATTCATTTCTCCCAATATTCAAGCTTCCTCAGGTTAATCAATTCCCTGAGCTTATCCACTTAGTTGCTGACCACTATGATGCATCCCAGAGGGCAGTGCTGGACTCTTCAGGCTCAATTCTGTTCCTCATTACCCCTGAAGCCATCAGGGAGATGTTGCAGTTCGAGACAGATCAAAAGTTGGTTCCTCTATCATTAGCTGATTTAATAGTACAGGGAGCCAGGATAACAGAGGCACAAATCACAAAGCTTAATCAGATTTTCATCAAAGCTGATACTGTGCAAATTCCTCCCATCCATTATGTCTACCTCAACCAGTTGGGCTTAGACCTTGTTGACATGATCAGTCCCATCTTGGGATATGATTCAGTGGAGTATGTGGATGAAACTGTTCTACAGATGATGCTTATGTTTTCCCCAGGAAAGAAACCAATCTACTATGATTATGCCACATACATATCAGATAAGATGCATGAGCAGTTGATGAATCTGTCAAGAGAAAGGGTATTTAAATACACCTCTTACCTATATCATCTGCTCCTATACTTCCAGCACGATAAGTTCTCCTTCCCAAAGAAGAGAGAAGATGCACAGGGTAATCTGAGATCAGTAGTGTATTGGACATCCGTTTTTCACATAGTAAGCTGCTCTCCATACACCTACTGCGAGTTTATTGATCTTTTCATCCATCCAGCCTTGACTCTACTGTTGGGTTCACCTCCTCCCAGATTGACAGATGAAATGCAAAGACTCCTGCATTTATCAAAAGTATACAATATTGGGGATTGGTATTTCTACCAACACCACACCATCATCAGACTATATGGGTGTGAGTTGCCCCCATTTAAACTACCTAGATTTGTGCCTATGAGGTTACTTGCCTTGGAATACTTCAGGCAGTTTGGTTATGTGGATATGCTCCACTTTTCAGGAAAAGGTAAGAAGGCACAGTTAAAAATCAGAAATCAACTTGGCCATTTACTTCTCAATGAGAGGGATGAAGGGTGGAGAGAGGCAGATAGAATACTTGGGTGCCTTGGTCTCAAATACAGCTTCATATGGAAACCCTATGACCCCAACAACTTCATTACAATGAGGAGGCTCAAATACAAATTATCTGCTTATGGTCATTATAGCCTTCCTAACTTAGAAAAATATGCCAACCAAAGCAAGTGGAGAAGAGGAACTTTAGAAGAAGATGTGACCCAAGAAGATCTTAATCAAAGAGCTCTAAGAAACCTCAAGAAGATGGCTGACCTTGAGTTTTATTCACAGGTCGCCTCACTGCCAAGCACACAAACTGGAGCAGCAGTGTCCTCCTCAACTGCCCAACATCAAGCTACAAGAACTGGTGAAAACATCGCAGAAAAAGGCAAAGAGATGGAGCAGGAACAGCAGGAACAGCAACTAAAACAACAGCAGCAAGCAGAAGGGCTGCAGCAAGGGCAGCAAGAAGAATCAGAACAGCAAGAGCGTCAACATCAAGAAGAACAAAGGCAGGAGCAGTCTGCCCAGCAAAAGGAAACAGTGGAGACTCCTCAGACCACTGAAAGAACGGTGCCTACAAGACAAGACACTACCTTTGATGCCTCGGTCCTCCAAACCCCTCAAAAGGAGGATACATTTGTCTTCAGAAAAAGGGACAGAGAAACTCCCCTGACATCCTCTATAAACCAGGGAGAGAAAAGGCAGAGACTAAATGATTTTCCAGAGGAGGATATAGCAATAAGAGAGGCATTGGGCATGGGCCCACCCAGCAGAGAAGCTTCAGCAAGTTCCTTCCAGCAGGAACAGGACATGACCATGGGAGGGGAGGTCAGCTCCTCCAGCCAGCAGAAAGAAGGACAAGTAAGCATCAAGCAGCAATTTATAGACATCAAGAGGAGGAGTGATCCTATCAAAGTACAACTGTACAATCACCTGCTAAACATGGCTCCTTCCAATCAGCAGAGACTTATGTCTGCTTTTGATGTAAGTGAAGGCAAAATGATAATGAGTCACTTTATGCCTACGGCGCTCCAGCCACAATCTACTGCTGACTATCTTAGGACTAACCTAGAGGTCCTCGCCAAGGACATACACCCTATGGACAAAATTGAGCTGCATAAGCAAACTGGCGAAATGGTGTATGCTTCATTGGCTGACAAAACTTTGGAGAATTATAAATTAACAAGCAGTCTGAATGCCACAGCTTCCCAGCTAGAATTGGAGAGGGCCTCTTCTCAGGCCAAAGACAACAGGATAAAATCCCTGGAGGAAATCATTATAGAAATTGGGCACAATCCCAATGACATCAAAGGGATACAAGAGATCCTGAAACTTAGAGATGCTGACATGGCTGCACTAAGAAAGAAGATCAAAATTCCAGCCACTATCCATCCACAGACTGATGAGGTAGCAAAGCAAAGGCATGAGCAGGATTCTACTGCCCTGCTAGTTTCCATTTACAAAGAGCTTGTGAAAGCACAAGAAAAATTGGGGCAATATGAAGCTACACAAGCAGCTCAACAAGCACCATTAAAACAAGCACAAGAAGGGCAGACATCTCAGCCCCCTCCTCAAGTCATCAATCTTGAGGAGACTGCTCCTACTACGGTGCCCCCACCTCAGCAAGCTGAACAAACAGCCACATCTACTTCAGCAGCACCCATCAGCACAGATCAGAGCCTAGATATGCAGAAGCTAAAGAATGAAATACAAATTTTGGAAGCACAGATGACAGAGCTGAATGAAACTAAGGAAAAGCTGGCCAAGGTAAATGAAAGGCATGATAAGACAAAAAGAGAGGTGGGAGAAAAGGCCAGGGAAATCAAAGCCCTTAAAGACAGGATCAAGGAGCTTGAGAATGAGCTCAAGTTAGACAAAATCATATCTGAGATTAGAGCAATGATATGGTCCAATATTGGTCAATCCATCAACAACCAATGGCCATACATCGAGACAATCCATGAGCAACTAGAGCTCATCCCAAAGGCACTGAAGGAAATCCAAACATCAAGGGCCTTATTAGGAAATATGCCTGAAGTTGCTACAAGAATGATCAATGTGCTTAACCACAAAACAAGTTCTCAGTTAGCCACCATTGGAATCACAAATAGAACTGAGACCATTCAAATGATCGAGAGGGTTCTTACTCTTAGAAATCTGGTGCAGACATTGGACAGAAGAACCCAGGATATGCAGACAGAGGTAAATAGGTTCATGGAGAAGTTTCAGGTGTTGCAGAGTAGAGGACTCCCTAGCTTACTGAACAGCGGAGGGAGATTATTCACCCATGAACAGTATGCTAAAAGAATAAATGTTTTTGCCTCAGCACAGGTCAATGAGAAGGCCAGCACTTCAGAAGACACAGGGCCTATTACAGGACAGATTTTCTATAGTAAGATAGAAAATCTACTTTTTATAATGAATGAAATTAATCATTTGTTTGATGTAGCCCCAAATTTTTTCAAATATACAGAAGCTGAAGAGACAATGGAGGCCATCCTCAAGCATCAGCTCCCTACACAGGAATGGTGGACAGATGCAATCCAGAGAATATGGTAAACAGTAACTCATGCACCAACTTCTATTTTTCCTACAAATTTTGATGAAAAGAAAAGTCAACAAAGTCAGCAGGCATCATAAAATCAAAGCTGAGCCAACTCAGCGGATGTAGCGGCCAACAAAGCAAAAAAGAGAACCACAGCTGGCAAATCCGAAAACTCACTGCACAGGCAAAAGTAAATGCGTACCTCCAGAATTAATACAGAGTAATGCAACCGACTCAGTGACTCCTAAAAGTCAAAACAATCCTCTGACAGACATGAAGGGCATTTACGCTGCATTTAACATTGTAATAACTTCTTGCCTACTTTCTGAACACTACTGAAGATATTTTCTCTCTCTCAGATGACTCAATACCTGAGATATTTTGTATACATATTTCTATATAAACCCCTTCGCATGATATAGCAAGGGTTGTTGTGATTTTCTCCTGAAGAGTCTCTTATGCTGTAATTGTTTTCTGAAAGTTAATAAAGGAAGCAATGGAATTTCGTGGATGCTTGATGTGTTGAAGATGTTCTGTGCCTGCTCATGACTACTGGATCCCTGCGTATCTTACCATGCAATAAGTCTCTGTAACTTTCTCCATGTTTAGTTTGTTTTGTTATAAATCCATATACGCTATCTGATTTCCAATATTAAGCAACAGAGAAAAAGAATAACTCCCAGGATTTGCTCACTGAGCACCCTGAGTTCAGTCTGTGTTGTTTATAAATGTTTTCTTCGGGTGTAATCTATATAAAGTGTGATTCTTAAGCTGCTGCACTTTCAGAATACATCTTTCACATTGACCACTGTCACAGGAATTCATACTTTGCTCCTGTGCTCTGCGTTCATTTTCATTTCACCAACATAACAGAAAATTCTTAACAGATTTCTGCTGGTTGACATATATCATCACTTAAGTCTAAACTTGTCTGTTAAATACACAATAGGCCTTGCAGTTAGAACACTACTCAACATATAAGATCATCTCACAGCATCTAGACTCCATTGCCCAATGGAAACTCACCATCAAAGTATTACATCATAAGACCTGAAGGAGATCCTTCAACCAAAACATAAACAAAATCTAAGCATCATAGCTAGCCTAAAAACACAACTATAACAAAGATAAATCATAAAGAGAGAGCCCTCTCTGGTTGCAGTTGGGCTAGGAACTGTAACCCAAAGATTGGTTAGTGGTTACCCCGGCCGTATTCCCTTGGGAGTCATAGGGAACAACCTGGGTGTTAACATAATTGGCGACTCCACTGGGGAACTTTAGATTTTGTTATTACTATCTATCTTCCAAAGCCATCATCAAGCCCGAAACCAGCCAAGAGGCCTTAGAACTGTTTCTGTACCACAGTCACAGCTTTAGGGAAGAGCTAGATAGGGAATCTTCATCTTAACTTTGAAACATATATAGCCATTTCAAAATCTTTATCCAGTCCTTGCATACATAAAAAACTTCCTATAAAATTCCTGAAAAAATAGTTGGAAACTGGCTCCTAAGAAAAATCCTCGGCACACTAGGGCAAATCCTGACCCTAATCCACCCATCGTTGTTGATAACCCAAATACCATCCGAAAAAACATCAGGAAGCAACAAAAACAGGACCAGCCTGCCATTTCCACCTCGATTGCAGACTTTCCTAACCTTTCTACTCCACTTAAAGTCCTCTTTAGGTCTGTCCCAGGTTCTCCTAGTTCACCATCAACATCTCAAAGTCCTCCTCATTCACCTTCATCCACTGCACATACTCCTTTAACCACTTTCCCACTAGCCATTCATCCCCTTAATCCTGTTATACCAGTGATCCCTGTTGTCCCGCTTGTTCCTATCAACCCTCTAAATCCCATAAACATGGCCAACAGGTATGCACCTCTGCAGATACCAGCTAATGCTGCAACTTTACCTCAAGATTATCAAAGTAAAATCTCATATTTTGACTCAAATGGCTCTCTAACAGCTATCCAGCATGCCAAGAAGATGCAAGACCACTTTGAGACCTATGAAATAGATGATGACACTGTCAGAATGAGAATTTTTGTTCAAAGTTTAACTGGGGATGTTAGAACTTGGTTCAGATCCCTCAATGCAAACTCCATTACAACACCTGATCAGCTTTACGAAGCTTTTACTGAGAGATGGGAGAAGAAGAAAGATCCTCTCCACGTACTTGGTGAATATGACACTATTAAGAGAGGTCCTCAGGAGACAGTTTTGGAATATTGTGCTAGGTTTAACAATGTATATAATGCTATTCCACAGAACTTAAGGCCCCCTCCTGATTTAGCCCTATATAAATTCCCTGACGGTTTTGACCCTGATATGGCCTATCAGTTGAAAGAAAGAGATCCTCCAACCCTTGCAGAAGCTCAAAGAGTTGCTGTCACAGTAGAGGCTAACCTAATTGCCAAAAGAAACAGGGCAAAGTTGGAGAAAAGGACTACCTTCAAAGAAGAACCCTCGGGCTTTGATCAGAAGTTAGATGCAATACTAAATAGCATGAAGAGATTGGGTGAAAGAGTGGAATCAGTTGAGAGAAAGTCATCATGGGAAGCATCACAAAGCAACCCTCCTAGAAATCCGAATTTTAGGAGAACTCAGAACCCAAATATTGGCAAGGCCAGTGCTGACCAAGACATTAGACCCCCTTTTCAAGAAAATTATGCAGAAACTTCCACATCTAATGAACTTAACGAAGATCCGGAGATTAACTTAATGGGTCTGGATGGTAAAAGCCATGTTTTCTTAACACAAGAGGACCATGAGGAGGATGAAATCAAAACATTCCAAACCAAGTCAGGAGAATCTTTTGATTTTAAACAAGGATATGATACTGCTGTCTATGAAGTCCATAAACAGTACAAACTAAGGAGTAGGACTGTAAATGTAAATCAACCTAAAAAGATAAAAGATAGACAGCAGTCTAAAGAAACCACAGTCACAGAACCTAATGACAAAACAAACTTGCCTACAAAAGAAGTAGTGGTTGAAGAGGTTACTGAACTACTGTCACCACTACAACAGCCCATGGCAACTTCGTCCTCTCACCCTGATTTAAATACTACCCCTCAAAACATGGGTGAAAAGGGCAGGTCTCGAAGTCAAGATGAAATCCAACAAGAAGATTTAATGAACAAAGAAAGGACTGCTATCCGTGACTCCAAAGCCCAAGCTGACAAACCTTTTGACCTAGGCACAGAGATTGGTAAGCTAAAAATAGCAATTCCCCTCTCAGAGCTAGCCAAGCATGACATATACAAGCAACAGATCAAGAAATCCCTTCAACTCACTAATAGCAAAGATGATGTAAATGTGCTAGATGACACTCCGGAATTACTGTTTGGCCCAGAGGTAGATGGAAAAACAGTAGTCACAGGGATATTACCTTTTTATGTCAGCCTGCATGTTCATGATAAAATACTGCATAATGCAATGTTCGACTCAGGCGCCTCTCACAACCTTATGCCAAAAGCAGTCATGGAAAGATTGAACTTGGATATAACAAGACCATACAAAGACCTGTTTTCCTTTGATTCTAGCCAAGTCAAATGTTTAGGCCTAATAAAAGATTTATGTGTGTCTCTGGTTCAATATCCCAACAAAACCATTCTAATGGATGTTGTAGTCACTGATATCCCACCCAAGTATGGGATGCTGTTATCAAGATCATGGGGAGCTAAACTCCAAGGTTCTCTGCAATTAGACATGTCATATGCCACCATCTCTGTCTTTGGGCAACCAAAAAGACTTTACAGGGAAACACTCATGAAGTACATGGTCAGCAGTGAAGAAAAGCCTCAAAATTTCCCAATATATGCTGTCCATTCAGACATAGACTCATTCATTCTCTTCAATGACAGCGCAAGCCTCTCAAACAATGATATTAGGACTAACAAATTCTTGCAAGAACAAAACATTAATCAAGCAAGTAGCACCCACAAAACATCAATCAGTTCAACAATAGACATCATCCCTCCTCTAGTTGTCAAAGATTGTCAAACAAGTGATGAAACTGTCCTAGAAAACAAGCTGGAAAAGAAACCCCAACTCCTGCTTACATTGCCATCCCATGAACAGATTTTTAAACCCCCTTTTCAGCAAGATATCCTGTGGGTCCTAGAATTTGATGGCTCAGTTAACAAGTTAGGGGCAGGAGCTGGAGTTTGGATACATAACAAAGGGAAAAACCATGCAGAAGGCAGGGCCTATAGATTAAATTTTAGATGCACTAATAACATGGCAGAATATGAAGCTCTGTTACTAGGTCTCAAGCTAGCAAAATCATTACAAGCTCCTAGGCTCTCCATCATGGGAGATTCTGATCTAGTGATTCAACAAGTGAAAGGAAGCTTTGTCACCAATGACAGAAGATTGAGGTCCTACAGGTCTGCTGTAATTGAAATATTGGAGACCTTCTCGGAGTTCTTTATCACAAAAATTTCAAGGGGCCACAATCTCCACGCACACAGTTTGGCAACATTTGCCAGCACCTTCAAATTCCCACTAGAACCCAACAACTGTTTCACAGCCGAGGTCAGATACAGACCTTCCATCCCAAACAATGTTAAGGATTGGCAAGTATTTGAGAATGACAAGCAAATAAACCATTTCTTGACCTTGCAACACGAATTTGCAGGATTAAATATTGACATTGAAACAGCAAGTCAATCACAAATACTTGAAACAGCAAGTCAATCACAAATACTGTTTCAGGAAACCAATCATCCAATATCACCTAGAACAGCAAAGCAAATGTTAAATCCAACTATCTTCAACAAGGAAACCATTCAGCGAATTCACCAAATCAGTGGTGAAGAGGTAGCTAATGTTGAAGAGGAAATCATTGAATTAAAAGACAACTTTCTCCCAACAGGCCTTACTCCATTAGAAGACATCTTTGATTCGAATGATATCCCCAGAAAACCAAAAATGCAGCCCTTGAATGCAGCCATTGAAGAATGCAACATAGGTACATCTGACAAACCCAAAATAATCAAATTATCTGCATCTCTACCGCCTCACCAAAAGCCTAAATACATTGACCTCTTTAAAGAGTTCCAAGATGTCTTCGCATGGAGTTATGAGGACCTAAAGTCCTATGACACCTCTGTTATCCAGCATACCATCCCTCTCAAGCCTGATCACAAGCCCTTTAAACAAAAATTGAGGAGAATCAATCCTATGCTTCTCCCAGCAATGGAACAAGAAGTACAAAAAATGTTTAAGGCAGGCATCATAGCACCAATCAGATTCTCTGAATGGATATCCAATTTAGTCCCCACAAGAAAGAAGACCGGTGAAATTAGGCTGTGCGTGGACTTAAGGAATCTGAACCAAGTATCCCTCAAAGACAACTATCCCTTACCTAAGATGGATCATATTCTCCAAAGAGTGGTAGGAGCCTCAAGGATTTCATTACTTGATGGCTTCTCAGGGTTCAATCAAATCCTAGTACACCCTGAGGATCAAGACAAAACTGCATTCACAACCCCATGGGGGACTTTCAAGTATGTTAAAATGCCTTTTGGGTTGAAGAATGCCGGGGCAACATTTCAAAGAGCAATGGATATTGCTTTCGCAAAGGAAATTCATGATTTCCTTGTCATTTATTTGGATGACCTCACACCTTTTTCCAAGTCTGACCAAGAACATTTGAGACATTTGAGACAGATCTTCCTTACATGTAGGAAATATGGAATTTCGTTGAATCCCAAAAAATCCCTGTTTGGCCTAGAGGAAGGTAAACTATTGGGCCACATCATCTCTAAAGATGGCATAAGAATTGATCCAGATAGGATACAAGCTATCCTACAAATGCCCCACCCAAGAAATATAAAAGAATTGCAAGGATTCTTGGGAAAAATCAACTTCTTAAGGAGATTTATTCCAAATCTGGCCGAGTTGATTAGATTGCTTAACAACATGTTAAAGAAAGATTCAAAGGTCAAATGGACTGTTGAATCCAAGCAAGCCTTTGAAGGAATAAAACTGGCCCTTACCCAAACTCCGGTGCTGACCAATCCTCAGTTTGACAGAGAATTCATTATCTTCTCTTTTGCCTCCCAGCATACTATTGCTGCTGTTTTATTACAGAAAGATGACCAAGGGAATGAAAAGCCTATTGCCTTCTTCAGCAGGGCTCTTAGAGATGCCCCTCTAAAATATCAAATTATGGAAAAACAAGCCTATGCTTTGGTCAAAGCTATTAAAGACTTTAGGATTTACATCCTTTATTCCCATGTTGTGGCTTATGTGCCAAGTCCTATTGTCAAAGACATTCTCACCCAAGAAAACTTAGAGGGCAGAAGAGGAAAATGGATTGCCAGCATACTAGAATTTGACATTGAAATAAAAACTACAAAGCTAATAAAAGGGCAAGGCTTGGCCAAATTAATGACAGAAACAAATTTCCAAGCCCTAGATATCAATCAGCTGGACAGTGAAACAGAGCTGGCGACTCCAAAGATCAATGTAGCCTTTGAACAATCTCCTTGGTACTCTGACATCTTTTATGTATTACAAAACCTGTGTGCTCCCCCAGGACTGTCCAGAACTAAGTGTAGGTTCTTAAAAATGAAAACATCAAGATTTTGTGTGATGGATGGAAATCTGCTCTGGAAAAACCATGAAGGCATATTGCTGCACTGTTTAATTGAAAATGAAACTAACAAAATCATGGAAGAATTTCATGCAGGTCACTGTGGTGGACACTTGTATTGGAAGTCCACTGTGGATAAAATACTAAGGGCAGGGTATTACTGGCCCACCATGTTCTCAGATGTTAAGAGATTCACCACCTCATGTCATCAATGTCAAGTATTTGAGGGCAAAAGACAGTTGCTGCCACTTCCCTTAAGGCCCATTGCAACAGAGAGACCTTTCCAACAATGGGGTTTGGATTTCATTGGGGAAATTCATCCCTCATCTTCAGGCCAACACAGATGGATTCTAACTGCAACAGACTACTTCACCAAGTTGATTGAAGCCGCCCCATGCAGACAAGCAAATGATTCAGTAATCATTCAGTTTTTGGAAAACAATATACTGGCTAGATTTGGCTGTCCAGACAAGATAATAACAGAGAATGCTGCTGCCTTCAAATCCAAGAAGATGGTGAACTTCTGCCATAAATTTCATATTACTCTGGGCCATTCTACTGCATACTATCCCCAAGGAAACGGCCTTGCTGAATCATCAAACAAGAGTTTAATAAGCATCATAAAGAAGGTGCTGGAAGAGAACAAAAAGAACTGGCATAAGAAACTAGTCAATGCTTTATGGGCAGACAGACTAACAACAAAAAGATCAATTGGGACCAGCCCATATGAGTTAGTCTATGGATTAGAAGCCAAATTTCCTTCATCACTAGGAGTGCCGGTTATGAAGCTTCTCCAAGAGAGTCAAGCAAAGCCAAATGATATGCAAAGGAGGATCAACCAGATAATTTGCCTACAGCAAACTAGAGAACAAGTTTTCAGCAGAGTGCAGATATTACAAGAAAAATTGAAAAAGGCCTTTGATAGAAGAACCAAAGCAGAAGATTTCAGGGTGGGAGACAAAGTCTTAAAGTGGGATGCAAGAAGAGAAGAGAAAGGAAAACATGGAAAATTTGATTCTTTATGGAGAGGACCATTTGCTGTCCAAGCAGTACAAGGTAACAACACTTACTTCCTTAAAAGTCTGACTGAAACTGACTTGGATGAAGGTCCTGTCAATGGCAGGATGCTGAAGCACTATTTTGACTATTCCCCATGAGTGGAATCTAAGGATCCCTTGTATATATGCAGATGTACATATTATTTTCTGTTTAGATTGTAAAATGCAGTTTTCTAAGTGATTCATCAACCAGCAAAAGGCAAATAGAATCAGAGGTCTTCCAAGAAAGAAGCACACAATTTTGATACATCAAAACAACAAATTTCAAGATTGGTATGGGTAGTCAAAGAGCAAGGCAATCTGACCTGCTGTTCTTGGTCTTTCAAAAGAAAAACCATCCCCATGTGGAGCCACTGTTGGATACCTATACCAATAGGTTTCATATTTCATGATTGGCAAGAGAAAGTCCAAATATGCTCTGCTTTGATATCACAAAGATCCCATATTTCCTAGAGAGCAAGAGGTGTGTAAAATGTTTCAATGTTGATGACCTTATTTCAATTTTGATGGATGATCCAACAGTTTAATCTGGGTCATGCCATGTTTTCAATTTTCTGTTATAGAATAGAGAAAGAAGTCTGTCCAAACTGCTTAATCTTGGCAGACAACTAGTTTAGGTAGAGAAGAAAAGGTTCCCAACAGCTTAATCTGGGGCCTTGGAAGAGACAAGGGTAGAAGTAGATAGAAAAAGCAAAAGAAAAAGCCAAAGAAAAGAAAAGGCAAGTAAGGGTTTGCAAGTCCAAATGCACCCTCCAAGAAGAAATAAAAATGCTAGGTAAGTAGCTGGGTAGGTAGTTGAGGTTGCAGAAAGGTTATCCCTATCATTGCAAGAATGGTGATGGTGGGCATCAAAGCAAAAGATACAGCAGGAAGCATGACTAATTTCCCTCATTCCCCTCCAATTTCATTTCTAACATTCCCCCATCAGCTTAGATTCATGGAAAAGACTAAGGTTTCATGGTGGTTCTTAATCTTTAGAAGCCACATTTCTTGGCTAAACATCTTTTCATTTTGATCTACTCTCAAAACCAAGTTTGTTTCACATAAACTTAATGGTTTCCCCTCCACTTACCCTCTCATCCATGCTAACACTAACCCTATTGTATAAATCCCTTATAACACCTTTTTCCCTATTATTACTAACACCACGGTGTATAAACCCCAAAATCTTATAAATACCCACCCCATTGGCATTATAGCCAATAAAGTCTCGAGTCAGGGATCAAATGACACCAGGTCATGTTGATGAACCTATGCCAGCTACCCCTTCCCCTTCATGAGCTAATTCCTCTATTTTAACCCCTTTTACACATAAAAAACCCCTAAAAGGCCTAAATTCCCACCTTCACCCGCTTCAAAGAGCAAAAAACATGAGAAACCCACTTTCTGCTATATAACCAAGGTTAGCGCATGCAAATTGTTTTTTTTGAAATACATTGGAAATTCGTTCAAAACATGTTTATATGCCTCCGCCCGATTCCGTATACACTGCCCATGTCACCTCCCCGATGACCGTTAGATCAGGCCCTCCAGATCCGACGGCCCTGAACGCGTCGGAGTCCTTCCGACGTCCGACAGTTATGTGTACTATCCCCCTGTCACGTCAGTCATCCGACCACCGTCCGATTAACCTCTGCAGATCCAACGGCCGCCATGACGTCGGAGCTCATCCAATGCCCGAAACTTACCTCCCGACGGCCGTATTTTGAGTACGTCACTCCGCTGCCACGCGCCCTCACTACAGCGCGTCGGAGGTACAACTACGGCAAACCACCACCGTACCGTAAGCGGTGCGATACGAAACCACTACCGGTTTCTGGTTTCCTCATCCCGCTCGCTTACGCCCTCGCCACGTCAGCAACCTGTCAGCGCTCCGTCACCCAGGTACGCTGTCTCGTCATTCCCTTGTCCTGCTATTGGTCCACCTGTCCTGCCATCTCACTGCCCCTGTGGACCAACCAGACTCCGCCACGTCACCCGATGACGTCAGCATGACGTCATCCGACCTTGACCCCACCAATGACGTCATGCTGATGTCATCGCAAAAAGGCGCCAAAGTATTAAAAATCTATATTATGGCCAAAAGTCGCATTTTTACGTTCTTTTTCACTCATTCGTTGTTATTTCTGCCTCATGCGCTCGCGTCCAAGTTTGCTGTCAACCTGCTAAATCGACCAGGAGACCTCCGGAGTACAAGTTCAACCTGCATATACGACCTTTTGCTCACTATTTTACCAGGTATTCTTCATCGTTTGTCCTCTGTGCGCCTGCAATTCTCTGAACTCACTCTGAAAGTTTAAAGAAAGTTAAAACTTAGAAATTCACCAGTGAATTCCTCGGCAGAGCCTTAAATTTCGAACTACCACCTCGAAAAACACCAGTCGAGCTTTGTTCTACCTACATTCTGTTGAAAAACTAGGTTCTGTCTGCGCAATCGCGGCAGGCTCAGTTAAACCAAATTTCACCATTGAGAGAGACAAGGAAAAGCCAAACATTGGTCCTAGTTGCTATAAATAGTGTTTAAACTGCTGTAGACTCTGCATTCACCCTTTTCCTCAGACATTTTCATTCTTTGCAAAGAGAACTCTGGTTGTGTTACTCTGCATAGTAACACAGTCCTTGAAGAAACATAAATCCTAAAGGAGAACGATGGACCCCCCTGTAGCTCCTATAGCTCTCAATGTAGCTCCCCTGAATGCCCCTAATAGAACATTGGACACAAGAGCATTAGCAGACCTGGACTACAAGATATCAGAGGAAATGTTGGACAAAAGCAGGTTCCATTTACAAATCCTAAATGAAATAAAGATCAAACATGAGAGGGGGACAGACATCCTGGGAATTTGGGATTCATTTCTCCCAATATTCAAACTTCCTCAGGTTAATCAATTCCCTGAGCTTATCCACTTAGTTGTTGACCACTATGATGCATCCCAGAGGGCAGTGCTGGACTCTTCAGGCTCAATTCTGTTCCTCATTACCTCTGAAGCCATCAGGGAGATGTTGCAGTTCGAGACAGATCAAAAGTTGGTTCCTCTATCATTAGCTGATTTAATAGTACAGGGAGCCAGGATAACAGAGGCACAAATCACAAAGCTTAATCAGATTTTCATCAAAGCTGATACTGTGCAAATTCCTCCCATCCATTATGTCTACCTCAACCAGTTGGGCTTAGACCTTGTTGACATGATCAGTCCCATCTTGGGATATGATTCAGTGGAGTATGTGGATGAAACTGTTCTACCGATGATGCTTATGTTTTCCCCAGGAAAGAAACCAATCTACTATGATTATGCCACATACATATCAGATAAGATGCATGAGCAGTTGATGAATCTGTCAAGAGAAAGGGTATTTAAATACACCTCTTACCTATATCATCTGCTCCTATACCTCCAGCACGATAAGTTCTCCTTCCCAAAGAAGAGAGAAGATGCACAGGGTAATCTGAGATCAGTAGTGTATTGGACATCCGTTTTTCACATAGTAAGCTGCTCTCCATACACCTACTGCGAGTTTATTGATCTTTTCATCCATCCAGCCTTGACTCTACTGTTGGGTTCACCTCCTCCCAGATTGACAGATGAAATGCAAAGACTCCTGCATTTATCAAAAGTATACAGTATTGGGGATTGGTATTTCTACCAACACCACACCGTCATCAGACTATATGGGTGTGAGTTGCCCCCATTTAAACTACCTAGATTTGTGCCTATGAGGTTACTTGCCTTGGAATACTTCAGGCAGTTTGGTTATGTGGATATGCTCCACTTTTCAGGAAAAGGTAAGAAGGCACAGTTAAAAATCAGAAATCAACTTGGCCATTTACTTCTCAATGAGAGGGATGAAGGGTGGAGAGAGGCAGATAGAATACTTGGGTGCCTTGGTCTCAAATACAGCTTCATATGGAAACCCTATGACCCCAACAACTTCATTACAATGAGGAGGCTCAAATACAAATTATCTGCTTATGGTCATTATAGCCTTCCTAACTTAGAAAAATATGCCAACCAAAGCAAGTGGAGAAGAGGAACTTTAGAAGAAGATGTGACCCAAGAAGAGCTTAATCAAAGAGCTCTAAGAAACCTCAAGAAGATGGCTGACCTTGAGTTTTATTCACAGGTCACCTCACTGCCAAGCACACAAACTGGAGCAGCAGCGTCCTCCTCAACTGCCCAACATCAAGCTACAAGAACTGGTGAAAACATCGCAGAAAAAGGCAAAGAGATGGAGCAGGAACAGCAACTAAAACAACAGCAGCAAGCAGAAGGGCTGCAGCAAGGGCAGCAAGAAGAATCAGAACAGCAAGAGCGTCAACATCAAGAAGAACAAAGGCAGGAGCAGTTTGCCCAGCAAAAGGAAACAATGGAGACTCCTCAGACCACTGAAAGAATGGTGCCTACAAGACAAGACACTACCTTTGATGCCTCGGTCCTCCAAACCCCTCAAAAGGAGGATACATTTGTCTTCAGAAAAAGGGACAGAGAAACTCCCCTGACATCCTCTATAAACCAGGGAGAGAAAAGGCAGAGACTAAATGATTTTCTAGAGGAGGATATAGCAATAAGAGAGGCATTGGGCATGGGCCCACCCAGCAGAGAAGCTTCAGCAAGTTCCTTCCAGCAGGAACAGGACAGGACCATGGGAGGGGAGGTCAGCTCCTCCAGCCAGCAGAAAGAAGGACAAGTAAGCATCAAGCAGCAATTTATAGACATCAAGAGGAGGAGTGATCCTATCAAAGTACAACTGTACAATCACCTGCTAAACATGGCTCCTGCCAATCAGCAGAGACTTATGTCTGCTTTTGATGTAAGTGAAGGCAAAATGATAATGAGTCACTTTATGCCTACGGCGCTCCAGCCACAATCTACTGCTGACTATCTTAGGACTAACCTAGAGGTCCTCGCCAAGGACATACACCCTATGGACAAAATTGAGCTGCATAAGCAAACTGGTGAAATGGTGTATGCTTCATTGGCTGACAAAACTTTGGAGAATTATAAATTAACAAGCAGTCTGAATGCCACAGCTTCCCAGCTAGAACTGGAGAGGGCCTCTTCTCAGGCCAAAGACAACAGGATAAAATCCCTGGAGGAAATCATTAAAGAAATCGGGCACAATCCCAATGACATCAAAGGGATACAAGAGATCCTGAAACTTAGAGATGCTGACATGGCTGCACTAAGAAAGAAGATCAAAATTCCAGCCACTATCCATCCACAGACTGATGAGGTAGCAAAGCAAAGGCATGAGCAGGATTCCACTTCCCTGCTAGTTTCCATTTACAAAGAGCTTGTGAAAGCACAAGAAAAATTGGGGCAATATGAAGCTACACAAGCAGCTCAACAAGCACCATTAAAACAAGAACAAGAAGGGCAGACATCTCAGCCCCCTCCTCAAGTCATCAATCTTGAGGAGACTGCTCCTACTACGGTGCCCCCACCTCAGCAAGCTGAACAAACAGCCACATCTACTTCAGCAGCACCCATCAGCATAGATCAGAGCCTAGATATGCAGAAGCTAAAGAATGAAATACAAATTTTGGAAGCACAGATGACAGAGCTGAATGAAACTAAGGAAAAGCTGGCCAAGGTAAATGAAAGGCATGATAAGACAAAAAGAGAGGTGGGAGAAAAGGCCAGGGAAATCAAAGCCCTTAAAGACAGGATCAAGGAGCTTGAGAATGAGCTCAAGTTAGACAAAATCATATCTGAGATCAGATCAATGATATGGTCCAATATTGGTCAATCCATCAACAACCAATGGCCATACATCGAGACAATCCATGAGCAACTAGAGCTCATCCCAAAGGCACTGAAGGAAATCCGAACATCAAGGGCCTTATTAGGAAATATGCCTGAAGTTGCTACAAGAATGATCAATGTGCTTAACCACAAAACAAGTTCTCAGTTAGCCACCATTGGAATCACAAATAGAACTGAGACCATTCAAATGATCAAGAGGGTTCTTACTCTTAGAAATCTGGTGCAGACATTGGACAGAAGAACCCGGGATATGCAGACAGAGGTAAATAGGTTCATGGAGAAGTTTCAGGTGTTGCAGAGTAGAGGACTCCCTAGCTTACTGAACAGCGGAGGGAGATTATTCACCCATGAACAGTATGCTAAAAGAATAAATGTTTTTGCCTCAGCACAGGTCAATGAGAAGGCCAGCACTTCAGAAGACACAGGGCCTATTACAGGACAAATTTTCTATAGTAAGATAGAAAATCTACTTTTTATAATGAATGAAATTAATCATTTGTTTGATGTAGCCCCAAATTTTTTCAAATATACAGAAGCTGAAGAGACAATGGAGGCCATCCTCAAGCATCAGCTCCCTACACAGGAATGGTGGACAGATGCAATCCAGAGAATATGGTAAACAGTAACTCATGCACCAACTTCTGTTTTTCCTACAAATTTTGATGAAAAGAAAAGTCAACAAAGTCAGCAGGCATCATAAAATCAAAGCTGAGCCAACTCAGCGGATGTAGCGGCCAACAAAGCAGAAAAGAGAACCACAGCTGGCAAATTCGAAAACTCACTGCGCAGGCAAAATTAAATGCGTACCTCCAGAATTAATACAGAGTAATGCAACCGACTCAGTGAATCCTAAAAGTCAAAACAATCCTCTGACAGACATGAAGGGCATTTACGCTGCATTTAACATTGTAATAACTTCTTGCCTACTTTCTGAATACTACTGAAGATATTTTCTCTCTCTCAGATGACTCAATACCTGAGATATTTTGTATACATATTTCTATATAAACCCCTTCGCATGATATAGCAAGGGTTGTTGTGAATTTCTCCTGAAGAGTCTCTTATGCTGTAATTGTTTTCTGAAAGTTAATAAAGGAAGCAATGGAATTTCGTGGATGCTTGATGTGTTGAAGATGTTCTGTGCCTGTTCATGACTGCTGGATCCCTGCGTATCTTACCATGCAATAAGTCTCTGTAACTTTCTCCATGTTTAGTTTGTTTTGTTATAAATCCATATACGCTATCTGATTTCCAATATTAAGCAACAGAGAAAAAGAATAACTCCCAGGATTTGCTCACTGAGCACCCTGAGTTCAGTCTGTGTTGTTTATAAATGTTTTCTTTGGGTGTAATCTATATAAAGTGTGATTCTTAAGCTGCTGCACTTTCAGAATACATCTTTCACATTGACCACTGTCACAGGAATTCATACTTTGCTCCTGTGCTCTGCGTTCATTTTCATTTCACCAACATAACAGAAAATTCTTAACAGATTTCTGCTGGTTGACATATATCATCACTTAAGTCTAAAATTGTCTGTTAAATACACAATAGGCCTTGCAGTTAGAACACTACTCAACATATAAGATCATCTCACAGCATCTAGACTCCATTGCCCAATGGAAACTCACCATCAAATTATTACATCATAAGACCTGAAGGAGATCCTTCAACCAAAACATAAACAAAATCTAAGCATCATAGCTAGCCTAAAAACACAACTATAACAAAGATAAATCATAAAGAGAGAGCCCTCTCTGGTTGCAGTTGGGCTAGGAACTGTAACCCAAAGATTGGTTAGTGGTTACCCCGGCCGTATTCCCTTGGGAGTCATAGGGAACAACCTGGGTGTTAACAGGGACTAAGGGACAAGTTCATTTCAATGCATTTGTTCAACACATTACCCAAGTTAGATAGAGCCTCCTGGAATTCACACCCATAGGGTGTAAAATCATACATATAAAATTCTACTGCATCATGGACTAGCTCGACAAAGATACTCAGGACTGCTCTCTAGAAAGTGACAGGGGCATTGGATAGGTCAAAAGGAGGGAACCTATAAGTGAAAGTACCCCAAGGAAAAGTGAAGGTGGTTTTATCCTGGTCTTCTAGGATGATATATATTTGATTGTACATGCTGAGCCCATCTACGAAAGAGAAAAAAATTCTCCCTGCCAAGCCATCTAGCACTTGGTCCATGAAAGGTAAAGGGAAATGGTTCTGCTTTCTTGCTTTGTTTAACTCTCTGTAATTGACACAAATCCTCCACTTCTGATTTTTCTTTGCAACCAACACCAAAGGGGAAACCCACTCACTACCCAAGATAGGGTATACGAATCCCGCATCGAGCAGATTTTGCAGTTATTCTTTAACTATATCCTTGAGAGATGGATTCATTTTCCTTTGGGGTTGTCAAACTGGCTTGTAACCATATTTAATATAAATGTGGTGAGTACAGACCGAGGGGTGCACTACATTCATTTCCTTGTAACTCCAAGCAAAGGAATCCAAATGTTCCCTTAGCATGTTGCACAACTTCTCTTCTTCATGCACACAGAGAGAGGTTGATTTTCAAAGTTCTTTCAGGGCCAAATTCTATGGTTTTGACACAGGTAGGGCTTGAATCAGCTAAGCATCGATCAATCTTATGGTTTCTCTCAGTTTCCTTTACTACTTCCTCTAAGAACAAGGTGTTGGGAGTTGGACTTTGGAGTATGTGTTCAATCAAATCATCTTCATCCAATTGTCCTCCTCCCACAGTTGTTCCTAAGGTATAAATTTGGGTTGAGTAGACTTCATCTTCTTCCTCCTCTTCTAGCCATAAAGGTAAGTCATGTTCTAGAGATGGTTGAGCAGGAGGGTAACTAACTGCTTGGATAGATGATCATTCTTTATAGTCATATTTCCATCCCTACAGCCGATGTATCCATCCGTAGTGGCTAACAAAGGCCTTCCAAGGATGAGAGGGTAACCATTAACCTTGGCCTTAGGGTGGAGAACTATGAAGTCTGTAGGGTACTCCCAAAAGTCAATGGAGACCATCACATCCTCAACGATCCCCTCAGGGGTTACTGTGGAACATTCTGCAAGTTGGAAGACTTTTGTGGTATTTCTTAATGAACCCTCTAGATTATGTTTGAGCATGGTGTCTTAGTCATTACATTAATGATAGCCCCAAGATCGATCAAATTGTGTCGGACAATGGTGCCATTGATGTGCACATCCACTATAGGGCTTCCATTGTCCAAATAATTTGGGAAAATTACCGCCCCAACATTAAGTCGGATAGTTATCCAATGACATTAATGGTAGGGGTGTCTCAATTTTGCCTCCTTGGATGTTTCAAACACTTATCTTTAATAAACTTGTTGTAAATACGTACATCCTTGATGGCTTGGAGAAGTTGAATTTTGACACATAGATTTTTAAATTCACCCAGAAGTTCATTATCTTCTGAAGTAGGATGGACTGAATGAGTTAATCTCTTAGGAAAGGGTGATGGATTTACTCTAGGCATCCTTTCCTCTCTTTCCTCCTCACTCTCCCTAGGTGGAGGTGGAGGTTGGTTGTTCAAGAGTACTCTCCTAGATCTCAGGTTGATTTCCTGAATCTCCACAATGTAAGCAGGGTATGATGTTTTTCCATTGTACACTTGTTGTGCTTGTCTATTGATCGGGTTCAGATTTGGATGGGCCTGCACATGAGTTTGTTTAGGATGAGAAGGGTTTAAAAGTTGTGGTTGAGTAGAAGGTGAAGGCAATAAACCTGGAGCATTCTTATGTGGAGGCCTCCACCCCTGGGGTGGTGCATTCCACTGAGGCTATCGTAGAACATATGGCTAAAATGATTGGCTAGTCAGCTGGGAATGGTACTGATGGGAAAAAGACCAAGGAGGAGTTGTCGACCAGAGGGATGAGCAGGGGGGCCCAAAAGGGAATGTGTTATGAAACCAACTCAAGAAAAGATAGAAAAGATAGATCAACGCCTTAGACTTCAGCCTCTTCGAGGGGGAAACCTCCTTTACATTACATAAATGAACAATTCTTGGATGATTCAAATGACAAAACCTCCTTTCTATATATAGGAGTATAAGGAGTCACAATATAATCCAGCTGACCTAACAATAATAATATAAAGCCACAAAAATAACAATAGAGGGATTCTATGGGGCACAAAAATAACAATAAGGGGGTAATAGGGGCACAACATTATAAATAAGGGGTATAACTATAATAGTAATGGGGTAATCACTAGTATTATAGGGACCCAACATGCCCCTCTCCTTCAAAAAAGTGTTTTCCTCAATGCTTGAGTAATTTTGGATACTTCTGCATAAAATTCTCATCCTCCCATGTGGAATCTTCAGCGGATAAGTTCTTCCACTTGATAAGATACTCTGAAATTGATCGATTTCGTAGCTTTCGAGTTCTTGTTTCTGTGACTGCTTCTGGTTCCAATATAATTTTTCCTTCCTCATCAAGTTCTTGCAATATTGTTTGAATTGGGAGCTTGTTGCCTATAACCTTCTTTAAACATGAAAAATGGAAAATTGGGTGCAATCGAGAAGCTACAGGAAGCTCCAATTTGTATGCCATAGTACCAATCTTTTGGAACACCTTGTACATACCATAATATTTTGGTGAT
This sequence comes from Pinus tabuliformis, assembly GCA_031772625.1. Taxonomy (NCBI): domain Eukaryota; kingdom Viridiplantae; phylum Streptophyta; class Pinopsida; order Pinales; family Pinaceae; genus Pinus; species Pinus tabuliformis. The sequence goes on from CM062804.1 coordinate 1,272,392,620, forward strand.
AGTTTATTATCCTTCTTATCTTGCTCTAGGGACATTTGCTTATATGGTTGTAGCTGTAGGAATACCCAATCACCTACATCAAAACTTCTTTCACTGCGATGTTGATCTGCCTGTTGTTTCATTCTATTTTGTGCCAACACGAGGTTATCCTTTAAGAGTTGGAGGAATTGTTGTTGATGTTCGATGTGATGTTCCACTGCCTGAACCTTAGAATTTTCTCTTAAATATGATGTGATGGATGGTGGTTGATACCCATAAAGTTCCATAAATGGGGTCATTTTTGTTGCTGTATGGAAGGAAGTGTTATACCACCATTCAGCCAGAGGCAACCATTTGACCCATTGTGTCTGTTTATCAGATACAAAGCAACGAAGATATCCTTCCAAACATTTGTTTACTATCTCAGTTTTCCCATCAGATTGAGGATGATAAGATGAGCTATGAGCTAACTGAGTACCAAGAAAAGAAAATAATTCTGTCCAAAAATTTCCAGTGAAAATGGGATCTCTGTCACTTACAATAATCTTTGGGTTTCAATGTAGCTTTTGAACTGTTTCCATAAATGCAGTAGAAACTGTACTGGCTTTAAATGGCTGTGATAATGCACAAAAGTGTGCATACTTGGTAAGTCTGTCAACTACCACCATGATGACACTCTTTCCCTCAGACTTGGGTAAACCTGTGATAAAATCCATTGAAACCTCCTCTCAATGTTGGCTTGGAATGGATAAAGGTTGTAATAGACCCGTTGTCTTAATTGTTTCAACTTTATTTTGTTAGAAAACCAAACATTCCGCCACAAACTTTTGAATATCTGATTTAAGGCCATCCCAAAAAAATTCCTTCTTAACCCTGTGGTAAGTTTTTAAAAATCTTGAGTTCCCTCCTAAGGGAGAAGTGTGCAATTCCATAAGAATCTTTTGTTTTAGCTGGGAATTCTTACAAAGGTATAAGTGATCTTTGTACCATAACGAATCATTTTTCCAGCTAAATGTATCAGAAGTACTGGAATCTTGTTGTAGCTTTCGAATAAGTGCCCACACTTCTTCGTCATTCTTCCATTCATCCCTTGCTTCGTTTATCCAATCTAGTTGGATAATAGAAATGGCACACAACAATGCTTCCACATCCTCATCCTTTCTTGAGAGTGCATCTGCCACCACATTTTGCTTCCCTTTTTTGTAGATGATTTCAAAGTCATAACCCAACATCTTTGTGACCCACTTTTGTTGCTCTTCAAAGGATAATCTTTTTTCTAAAAAGTATTTAAGGCTATCATGATTCGTTTTTACCTTGAAGTGTCTTCCCATTAGGTAGGGTCGCCATTTCTTAAGTGCATGGAGTATTTCCAACATTTCCTTCTCATAAATAGCTTTGCTTAAAAACTTTCCCTTGATTGGACGACTTTCAAAAGCAATGGGTCTTTCATCTTGCATTAGAATAGCACCAATTCCATTTCTTGAAGCATCACATTCCACAATAAAGGTTTTTGTGAAGTCCGGTGTAGCTAAGACTGGTGTTTGGCACATTGCCTCTTTAAGATGTTCAAAGGACTTTGCTGCTTCTGGAGTCCATAAAAATGAATCTTTCTTCAATAATGTTGTTAGAGGTGCTGTTATTCTCCCATAATTCTTAACAAACTTGCGATAATACCCTGTCAACCCAAGAAATCCTCGCAGATGCTCTATGGATGTGCGGATTTTCCATTCCTTAATGGCTTTAATTTTGCTAGGGTCTACCTTAACTCCTTCATGAGATACAATATGACCCAAATATTCCACCTCCTGGACTCCAAAGAAACATTTGGATTTTTTTGTATATAATTGTTTCTCCTCCAATAGTTGTAGCACCCTGTCAACATGTTCAACATGATCCTTCCAAGACTTGATGTAGATTAGTATATCATCAAAAAATACGAACACAAATTTTCTAAGGAATGGTTTGAAAATTGAATTCATCAAACCTTGAAATGTTGAAGGTGCATTGGTTAGGCCAAAAGGCATGACCAAAAATTCATAATGACCCTCATGAGTTCTAAATGTCGTTTTAGGAATGTCTTCAATCTTAATTCTGATTTGATGATATCACGAACGAAGATACAACTTGGTGAAGTAAATTGATCCATGCAATTCATCTAGTAATTCATCAATGACAAGAATGGGGAACTTATCTTTAATAGTGAGCTTGTTGAGCTCCCTATAATCTGGACACATGCGCCATGATCCATCCTTCTTGTGCACCAATACTACTGGAGCTGAGAAAGAACTTTGACTCGGTTGAATTATACGAGCCTCTAGCATTTCTGCAACCATACGTTCAATTTCACATTTTTGGACATAGGGATATCTACACGGCCTTATGTTTGGAGGAACACTTCCTGGAATTAGATGAGTAACATGATCATGATCACACATAGCTGGGAGACCTTTGGGAGTCTCAAATACCTTGGAATGATTTTCCAGGACTTTTTGGAGGTCTGGAGCAATAGATGATTCCAATGTGGAAACATCTAGCGAACATAATTGTGCAATTACACCTCTTTGCTCCCTTTTCAGAAGCTTAGTCATGCCATTAGAGCTGATTATCTTTCTTGGTTTCCCTGCAATACCCCTTAATTCAACTTCCTTTCCTTCCACAGAAAATTTCATGAAAAATTCTTGAAAATTAAAAGCTATTTTACCCAAGGATTGTAGCCATTGGACTCCTAGTACAACATCGGCACCTCCCATTGGAATGGAAAGCATTGGGCTAGTCAATACATATTCTCCCATGGATAGCTTGATATTATGGCACTTTCCAGAGCAATTTATTGTTCCTCCATTTGCAATCATCACTTGACAGTCTGGTGTTGGATATAGGAAGCAATTCAATTCTTTTGCTACCCTACAATGAATAAAATTGTGGGTGCTTCCTGAATCAATCAACACTATTACCTTTTTCTTCTTGATTTGTCCTTCTATCTTGATGGTTTGAGGAGTGGTAATTCCCACCAATGCATTACAAGATATGGTCAGATTTATTTGTTCTTCATCTAGGCTTTGTTCCTGGAATATATCCTCTTCTTTTGACCTTTCTTGCTCCTTTTCTTCTTCCTCTTCACAATCTATGTAGAATAATTTCTTCTCAGCACACTTATGACCTTTCATGTATTTGCTATCACAATTGTAACAAAGTCCTTTTGCTCTTTTTTCTTCCAATTGTTGTGCTGTCAACCTTGTAGGTTGTCGAAGACTAGGGGCAACAACATTTCCGTCTTTATAGTTGTGAGTGGTATGCTTCCTAGTTGCCATAATTTTGCTTTCCATTTTTCTTGCTAACCTGAATGCCTTCTCTAATGAATCAGGTTCCCAAAGGCGAACACCATGTTGGATATTATCCTTTAAAGACCCTATGAACACATCAATCCTATGCTCCTCTGGAATATCTTTTACCCTTATGTTCAATTTTTGGAACTCCTCAATGTGTTCCATTATTGAACCATTTAGTTTGAGACTTATCAATTGGCTAAAAAAAGTGTTGCTTTTTGTGTCCTCATAATGTGTTATCAATTCTTCCGTAAAAATTGCCCAAGTGATAAATTGTTTATGATAACAAAGCCATTGATACCATACAAACTGATTTGGTTCCAAATATACAGTTGCCATACGTACCTTTTGTGCGTTTTGCACATTATTGAGATCGAAGAATTGCTCCATCTGTAATATCCATGTGGTGGGATCCTTGCCATCAAACTTCCTCATATCGATTTTTGGAATATGGTGATTCTTCGATCCAACATTAGTGTCTATGGAATCATGATTAACATTTATTTTGTTCTCATCATGAGTTTCCTTTACTACCTTTTCACCATTAGTAAGTATTTCTTGTAGAAAATTTGTCAAATCTGTCTCCAAATCTGCCATGCCTGTCTTCAAATTTGTGTTCAAATCTATCTTAAAATTTTCCATCTTAGCTTCCACGCCATTTATCTTAGCATCTGTTAACTTTTGTGAGTGTGACATTTGTTGCACTTGTTCTTGTAATTTTGATATATCATGTAGCATTTCTTCCTCTTCTTCATGAGTCATGCTAGAGCTTTCAGGTTCCTTACTAGGTTTTTGCATTTTCTTTCCTCGGGGCATTACTTATTGATAATAATTCTCTACTCTACCCTTTGAATTCCTTCAAAATAAATTTTCAAACCAAGCTTAAGCAAAAATTTAAAAAAATCTACACACCTTTTTTCACTTTGTAGGAGCTCGATATTACCTCTGATGTATCTCTGTACTTTCCAATCATCTAGTTCTGAATTTGTGACCTGTAGTAGCTCTCTATGTCCTCTTTTCAATGCCACCAGTCTGATCCAAATTGGATTCTCCAAGAAAGAGTTATGCACAATCTCCCAAGATGACCTGACTATAGACCTTTCTAGAAGAGCGAAGTTTTATGAAGTGCCACATGTACAATTTTCGATATTTGGTTCTGAAAATGATATACAAGAAACTACAATCCGTCCTCTTTCTGTACCTTCTTATGAAATTTCAATATGATTCCCAGAGAGAAAGTTATGACAATTTTTCCCAGGTCACCTGTTTTGAATGTAATTCAGGAGTCTGTAACAATACCAACTTCCTCAGATCATATCTCCGACAATATCGCGAAAAAAGCTTTGAAATTGGGACCCAAGGTTCAGCGTGATTTCTTCTCGAATGGGTTGTTTTTTCAACTTCTCAAACGCCACAAAAAAAAAGTTATAGCGAAAATTCCACGATGACTTGTTTGGAGCAGCGAAACCCTCGAATCCAAAGCTCTGATACCAAATGTTATGAAACCAGCTCAAGAAAAGATAGAAAAGATAGATCAGCGCCTTAGAATTCAGCCTCTGCGAGGGGGCAACCTCCTTTACATTACATAAATGAACAATTCTTGGATGATTCAAATGACAAAACCTCCTTTCTATATATAGGAGTCTAAGGAGTCACAATATAATCCAATCGACCTAACAATAATAATATAAAGCCACAAAAATAACAATAGAGGGATTCTATGGGGCATAGAAATAAAAATAAGGGGTTAATAGGGGCACAAAAATATAAATAAGGGGTATAACTATAATAGTAATGGGGTAATCACTAGTATTATAGGGACCCAACATAATGGATGTGTTCTAGTTAGGGTTGTAATATGAATGGGATGGCCCTTGCATGCCCTATTGGTATAGTCAAGGCCCATGAGGTCCCATTTTATTTATGCAATAGAGCTATTTATTTACCCCTTCAGTTCCTTGATACACAAATTTTAGTCCAGGTAGAGAAGGGCAGATGTCTGTGGAGTGGTTTTCTTCACAGACCGAGCATATTTCAATTATATTCAATGGACATTCATTCCTAGGGTGCCTCCTTGTGCATCTTGGGTAGAAAATTGCTAAGGCTCTCTCTGCTTGCTCCTGCTTTCTCTTGATGTGCATAGTGTCCAAATGTAGGGAAAGGGTTTGCAACTTTCACTTTTGAAATCTTCGAGCATATTCCCAATTTCACCTTTGACGGCTGTATTGGAAGAGGATGGGTTGGCGATTGGTTGACTACCCCTACCCCTACCCTTTTTCCTAGCTGCCCTAGAATGGTTCCTAAAGATAGTCTTGATATCTTCATAGGGTATCTCGTAATGTCCCCTCCTACTAGTAGGTTTAGGGCATCCAAAAGATCTTCCCTTACTCCTATGAGTAGCACTAGCTTCAGTGATTGAGGATCAAATGTGCACCCGACCCTTTTGTTGATAAGCTATAATATTTCTTTATAATCCTCTAGGGATTCATCATGCCACAAGGCCATCCTGAAAGTTTCTTCTTTCATGTCTTTAGACTTGTAGTAGTCCTGATACTTGTTGTTGAAGGCTTGCTACATCTGATCCCAGGTTGTGATGTTATTCCCAGGTAAACCCATGAACCAACGTAAAGTTTCATCCTTGAGAGTGGATGGGAATATTTTCAACTTCTTCTCATCAATAGTGTAATCATAATTTCAGTATGTGACAACAAACTCAAACAAGAAAGTGTTTAGATCTTCTAAGGCTAGGCCATGGAAATGAGGAAGAGAAGAGGGATTTATGTTTTTCATCTTGGTGTCCCCATTAGTTTCTTTAATGGGAAAGGCACCCTCAATTCTTTCTCTATATTACCTATCATTTCTATTTTCAGCCATTAGGTCAGTTGGAATGGGTTCTCCTTCTTGTCCTCCCCCTGTAGGCTCTTCAAATATCTCTGGTTGTTCACCTAAGGGGTCCTCCAATTCACAACCATCAAACAAGAGGGAAGGTTGGTTGTTTGAAGTGGTGGGGGTATTTGGTAGAAATTTTCCTAAGTTATCCCTCTTCCTAAGAGGCATGAAAGAAGTGTTTTTGTTTTGTTTTGTGTTTTTTTTCAAGCTTTGAGACTATTTGCAGAATTGAAATCACAAACTGAATGGACACTAACTGCTTAAATGAAATCTCACTTGCAGAATGGAAAATAAAGAAAACTACCTTACAATTACTTCTTCAGAAATGAAGTTAATAATAGAATGTCAGAGATAAGAAATGGAAGAAAGAAAGAAGAAATCACATCTTACTCATACACCTCCTTGGAAATGGTGCCAAAAAGTGATGAGAACTAGTATTGTAGCAAGAATCCTGCAACTCTTGGGGCTACCAACTTTACTTTATGAACAAAGGGTTCATACAAACTTGGAAGTGATAGTGTTGTATACACAAGTAGATGCAACGGGTCTGCTCTTTGTCACTGCTAAGCTAGCGATAGACCACTATGGTTTCTCAAACCATCCTTCTATTGATTCAAAATAAGCTTGATTACCAATGAGAAAAAAGGTAATTTGCACTAAATAAAAACTTGTCTACTATAGTAAGGAAAATAGTGAAATCAAATGCTTAAACAAACTATTCATCTAACTAACTTCTAAGAGGTTTTTCTTAAAAAGAATGCTAAGTTAACATGTGTGTAATCCTATTGTCCCAAGCATTCAATTGGAAACATCAAACATTCTACTGTTGTGCATGTAAATGAACAAAATAACTCCTTTCCTTTTTGTCATTTTTTTGTGTGAAAATGGGAATGATAACTTGTCGTGGTGATGTAGTAGGTGGATTAGGGATGATGGTGGATCTTCAGATGGATTGGGAGGAAAGTAGACACCTTATGCTATCTGCGTAGGTGTTTTTTCCACAATTCAGCCTCAAATCAGGACACTACAGGTCAACCTACAGGATGTCCTAATTCTCGTACAGGATCCCCTGTATTCTTACAGGATACAACTGAGGGAAAGAGTAGGGATTTTGAAGGTGGTGTAAGGCTTAGGGAAGATGAATGGTGAGAGAAATAAGGCAAAGGATTGGCTTGGACTCCTTCAGATCTAAAAATAGAGTTTGGGAGATGGTTGGATTTGCTCAACAAGCTTGGAGAAGTATTCTTATGGAATGATGAATTTGGTGAAGGATTTAGTGCAAAAAGTGATGATCATTGATGGATGAGGGTAGGGTCGGGTTGTTGGTCATGAAATATCTCCATACTATTGAAACTCCTACACTGCATCAATCATTGACATTTATCCATAAACCATGTAAACAAGAAGGATTTCAATTAACTAAGGAAAAACATAATTTTATTATCTAGTTGCCTATCGCATGCATGGGAAAACTTGTAGAATAATGTGAAACCTTTAGGAGATCTAATGCAAGACTAAAGATATTAGAAATGACACTTGGATCCTATTCTTGAAAACTAGTAAAGTGCTGGCCTAAATAACAAAAAACCATAAATTTCATGAGAAATCAGAATGTTGTATTTTTGGGGATGTATAAAGTTCTTTCCTCAAACCATCATCCCTGAAGGGAGGAGTGAGGTGAAATCCACCTACTAACATCTTTTTTGATATTCCTTTATCTTCCTAAGCTACTGCTGAAGTAATAAAGAAATGGAAGCAAACTAATGAAGTCCACAACTACTTGCAATGAAATAATGCTAAGAACAATTCAACCATTAATCTACAAAATCAACTAAGAATATAAATACAAGAAGAGGAGCCTTTGCTGCTACGGTTGGACCCTAACCCGAGAGCTTCAGCCCTTTGAGTCAATTCAATGTTGGATCAAGGAGATTCTCATTCTCATTATCAAATCAGAAAATTACATAACAATGTCTACTACAAGTGTTGAACTCAAAAATTTCTTAGTGCTTTTACATAAAAAAATTAGAATCCTAATGTCTCTAGGCCTCCTTATTTATGTAACTGAATTCAAGAACAACTTCCTTAAATCTAGGGAGGCTCAACTCTAAAAATCAAGATGAACTGACTCTTTAACTATCACTGGCTCAACTGCCTTTTTATTTTCATGGTGCACCCTTGTGGCATCAACTAGCTACATGAACTTGTTGCTCAACTATGACTACATGAGACTGGGGGAAACTAGCCTTGTTGTAATAGCCTGAATCGTCGTAACTATACTATACACTCTTGCTTTAATTAGTAGCCATACTACTACTGGCACTCAATACTATTTAGTGTAGTCTTATTAGCTGTAGTAGTTATTATTTGAATAAGTGACAAGTAAATGAGGAGTATCTACCTCCTACAACCTCTCCTCCTTGTCTCATTCGAGTTTTGGTCCTTAATTAGCCAAAATTGCCATGATTTTCTATCAAAACCCTACAATCAAAGCACATTAGTCCACTAGGCATAATATCTCACTTTTATTCATCTCATTAAGTTAAAATATAATCAAAATATGTAAGGAATTATGGGAAGAGTTCATCTAAATAAGATAAAAGGTGTATTAAGGTCCATATAGTTACCCAATGATGAGGCTCATCATGAGTACCCCATCTCCTAATAGACAACAATGAAGAAGAAGAATAATAGTAGATTGAACTAGAAATCAAAGCAATTCTGTCCCTTCTGCAACAATACTTGCCACCCAGAAAATCTAATCTTAAACTAGTCAAATATTCCAAGGACACGAAGTTTGGCATATTTACACCACTGCTACCAGAAGAAATACCATTTGAGGGAGAATTTCTAGGAAAAATCCAACAATTTAAGTTTGAGGACAATGACTTCAATGACCGCGTCAAATACTCATAGTTCACGTGAACTGCATACTTGAACCAAGTCAATTACACTGAGATCAGAGTAACCAGATTGGAGCCAAATTAGTGGGTGAAATGGTTGGAGATATCAGGCTTATTGAACATGCTAAATGTGTTGCACTTCAACAAAAGTACATCAAACATAGCCTTTGTAAGAAAACTTCTTGTGTTCATGCATAATGTATGCCTTTGGATGGGAAAGGGGATCCTTATTGATGAAATGTTTATCTCACAGATTACGAGATTTCCATACCAAGGAAGGGAGCCCACAAAAAGGGTTTGTGGGAAAAGATGAGGACAAAAAAATTGTGTAAAACATGAAGGATAAGTTTGGCTTGGGAGGCTATGACATCAATTCCATCAGTTACTAAGGATAGACATATCTTACCAGGGAAGATCATCCTGAAATTTTGGGCCAACGAAGTCCCTACAATAGTTGTTGCCTTAGTTTTGCAGTGCAATAACGTGATACAATACAACTGGGTCAAATACTTATGTAGAGATTTCTTCGAATATTTCTACAAAGACCAGGAGGAAGGAAATACATTTCACTTTGCATGGCTCATTTCAATCATCATTTTCTCAGCATGGAAGGAACCAAAGGATTCACAGTTCGCTCTGGTAGAAGCAGATGTATTTGAAGTTGCACGATATGCATCACTCTAGTATACCAAGCATCCATCATGAGAAAACAAGAATAGAGTGTTCTTCGTTTTATTTCACATGGATTTACACATGTTGGCAAATTAGTACCCCAAATTATCACCAAGTTTATACCAATAGTATAAGTCTATTGCGAAGTTCAAAGAAAACTTGCACAAGATTTGTATACAAGCGTGATAGGATATAATGAATACATGGCATCCTCTACCATACTTTGTCACGAAAGATGATCTTATGGCAACAATACAACAATGGAATACATAATGGATGACTATGTAGGAGAAAGATGTAGGAGTAACTGAAAGAAAGAACGGCACTTTGTAGCATGGATAACCAAGTGGAAGGGACAAAGAGAAGGATGAACAAAATAAAGAAAAGGAGCATGAGCATGAGGAAGAGCATGCAAAGACAAAAAAAGGAACGGGAACGTGGAGAGTGGAAATTCACCATAGAGTAGAAAGAAGAAAAAAGTAGATAAGTCCAAGGCCATAAAGCCATTGGTCCTTACTCATGGGGACCTAGATGAAATTGGGGAAATTTTCAAGAGGTCACAATAGAGTTGTGGAACAAAATCGAGAACCGATATGACACACTCCTAACAAGTGTTCAAAATAGTATCACAAAGTTGAAGATTTTAGTGAAAAAATCGAGACCACCGGCACATATAGACAAATGAATCTCACCAGAAACACTGATAGGGCCCACATTTGGGATAAGGATAATGCAAACACCTGTTGGGGTGCTACATTTTTATTCTACCAAAGTCAAGTAGCACGAAAAAGGTTGGGACCATGTCAATATGAACATGGCAGCGCTTCCCACTCTAGCATTACATGACTTGCACCTGGGAATCACAAATGAGCTCAAAGACTGTGAACAATGCACCTCACATTTGAATGTTTACATAGGAAAATAGCACATTTTGCTGAAGAAACATCTTGACAAAGATCTCAAGGACAAGGAACATGAACAGATACAACAACAAAGTCTATGTTATGAGAATAAGTACCTTAGGGATTTGGTTTGGAAACCCAACAGATCAGGAGCAAACTACAGTAAAAAAACACTCATACAACTCAGACAAAATGCTTATATAAACCAACTATGTGAGAGAGAGCATACCCATATGTCCTTCATTTGGGTAGATCCCACAGGGTTCAGACCCTCTGCAACACTCGATGTTCTTCAAACCTGAAAATCATTCAATTCGAACATACATAGTAGTATAGAGGTAAAGAATTTTTATGAAACTAACTTTGTATCATATAAGAAAATGATTAATCATACATTGAAATAACATTCATATATGAATTACAACACTATCTGATAAATAAACATAGTTAATCTCGGAAACTAGACAATGCTTCCTTTTATTGTAGTAAGCTATAACTAACATGGAGAGAATTCACCTGAGTCTTCTTCTTCCGGCTCCAAGTGGAACCATCCTCCGGATCCATCCAGTCCCAGTCTTCAACAACCTTCTTCCATAACCAATACCATGATATCTCAAGCAAGAGGGAGAATATCTATAATCAAGGAAACAAGCATTTCCTAAAACATGGGGAAGTGCGTGAAGCACACGGATACTTCAAACTCAGTCAGGGATAATCTCAATATAATAACTCTATCTCTTCTCCTCCTTAAGGCCTTCCCATAGAAGTCTATTTATACTTCTCCCAATTAGCTTTTTAGTTGGGAAACAGTTCGGCCACGGGCAATAGGAGGTAATCAACAGGTAAAACTCGTGAAATCTTCCCACAATTAAGGAAATTAAATTTTTTTAGTGTTTTAACACATATATGCAAGTTCAGTATTGACTAACATGCGTGTACACACTTTTATCTCATGACAAAGTAGCGTATAGGGAATAAAACATTGTTTTTAAAATATTTGGACCAAGTGTGGAAGGAGGGGTTGCCTTAGGCCATAAACCAAGCATCACAAATACCAAGGGTGGTAAATGGTGCTATAACAGATGCCCCCTAATATATGAGGTTAGAAGGAGTACATGATGGCTGAAATGTATTAAGTATACGGAAATAACCCTCTCAAAGCTAAGAAGGACTTCACCAGAATTCAGCCTGCCAAGCCATCAAAAGGGATTAGAAAGAAATTATTGCCTGAGGTGGGCATACCCATGCTCAGAAGAAGTAAAGCATGTCCACATATCAAGTACAATTGGATCCAATATGTATACAAGTAAAAAAGAAACTGAAAATACATAATGGATCATCTGATCGTGATTGAAAAAGTACATGTCTGAATATCACATATAATAAGATGATCAATGAAGCTGAAAGATGAGGCTGATCACTGATGTCAAAAACTGATCCCAATAGTACCAAATGAACATGACAGAATGAAATGATACTCATCACAACTCAAATGCCAGCATATAAGATGTCGTTGTGAAGAAATTTAACATATATGGTGGATGGTGTCAACTAGCAGTAACAGGAAAAATGACAAGTGAACCAACACATGATGATGCAACTTGAGGTCTTCAACAACCGCTGTGGTACATTTCTACACAATGGGAATAAATGATCTGAGGTTGACCACATGAGAAATCATTTGATTACTGGTCATTGATGTATACCATTAACAAATGTTAGACTACTCACTGATAATGATAATGAGAGTCAAGGTACCCACTATAATCTAAAAAGTGGAAATGAATGAGCTGAAGTCGAACACATGGAAGAATCTATCAATCATGGGACATTTCTGGTTTCCCACTATCGATAGCGAAGGAATTTTCCACTGATGACTGCAAACCCCAAGGTAGTGCCAAATGGACTCTAGATATTTGTCCTAGAGAAAATAAGCCATAGTTGATAGGAAAAGATCCACTAGAAGGAAGGCATTAAGGCATGCTTCACCAATCGAGCACGAGTGTAACCCATAGGCCTATAATGTGGAAGGAAATGGATGAAAAAGATGTAGTAACCCAACCAAAGCATGTTTTCTATGTAGACAAGATGTAGCTACCGCACGATAGAAACCCTTCGAACCAACCAATAACGAAAGCTGACACAGAGGTGAGGAATCCACCAATAAGGTCAAATGGAAACCAAGGAACTGCATGAATCCAAATGTGTGATAACGAAAGCTACTGTCGAACACAAGGGAAACCACTCATTCAAAGACCCATAATATTGATTGATGCTTATACAGAGTTATCATATGCTGCGATGTGGTCATCATTGAGTCATGCTTTTGTTCAAGGGAGGTAAGCTTGAGTCAGCCTCTCTGCGATGTCTCTTTACCTATTTTTTAGTTGGCCATCCCTGGTTGTCAGTGTCATGTCTATCATCACATCAGTTATATTGGTCCTTTACTGGTGCCAGTTTGAGAAGGTCTTCAATTACTTCTTGATGATGGGTCTTGTCCTTATCGATGACGACATATTGCTCTAAGGACAGGCTTAGAGCTGCACCCTAGCCCTATTTTCATTATTGATAGGTCACCTTGTGCTCAAAATCGATCAGTATCATGGGTCTTTGACTGTGTGGTTTCCCTTCTATTCAACATCAAATTTCATTATCACACATTGGGATTCGTGTAATTCCTTGGTTTCCATTTGACCCTATTGGTGGATTCCTCACCTCTATGTTAGCTTTCATTATTGGTTGGTTCAGAGGGTTTCTATTATGCGCTAGCTACATCTTGTGTATGTTAAAAATGTGCTTCAGTCAGGTTACTACAATAGTATTTCGTTTGATTCCTTCCACATTATTGCCTATAGGTTACGCTCATGCTAGATTGATGAAGGATGCCTTAATGTCTTCCTTCTAGCAGATAATTTCCCATCGAATATGACTCATTTCTCTGGGGCAAAGGTCTAGAGTCCATTTGGCAGCACCTTGGGGTTTGCAGTCATCAGTGGCAGATCTTTCGCTATCGACAGTGGGAAACCATCATTCTCTCCTGGTTGATAGATTCTTCCAAGTGTTCGACTTCAACTCATCTCTTCGCTCTTGTTAGATTGTACTAGGTACCTTGACTCTCATTTTCATTATCGGTGAGTAGTCTCATGTTTGTTAACAGTATACATCAATGATTGGTAATCAAACGATTTCTCACATGATCCACTTCATATGATTTATTTCCATTGTGTAGAAATGTACCACGATGGTCGGCGCAGACCTCGGGTTGCATCAACATTCTTTGGTTCACTTGTCAGTTGCTCCTATTGCTACTAGTTGACACCATTTCACATTATATGTTGCAGTCCTTCACAGTGACATCCTATGTGCTGGCATCTGAGTTGCGATGTAGTATAATCTTATTCCATCATGTTCATTTGGTAATATTGGGATCATTTTTTGACATCAGTGATCAGCTTCATCTTTCAGCATCATTGGTTATCTTCTTATATGTGATATTCAGACATGTACTTGTTCGATCATGATCAGACGATCCATTATGTACTTTCAATTCCTTATAGATGTATACATAGTGGATCCGCTTGTACTTGATACACGGACATGCTTTACTTTCTCTGAGCATGGATATGCCCACCTCAGACAATTTTTTCTTTCTGATCTTCTTTTGCTGGCTTTGCAGGCTAAAATCTCATGAAGTCCTTCTCAATTTTTGACAGGTTTCCTTTCCATATACTTAATACATTTTGGCCATCATGTACCCCTTCTGACCTCATATATTAGGGGGCATCTGTTATAGCTCCAAATATCACCCTTTTTATTTGTGATGCTTGCTTTATGGCCTAGGGCAACCCCTCCTTCTGGACTTGGTCCAAATATTTTAAAAATAGTGTTTTACTCCCTATACACTACTTTTCTCTGTGTTAAAAGCATGTACATGCGGGTCAGTCTATACCCAAAAGCGTATATGTGTTAAAACACTTAAAAAAATACCTTAATTATGGGTGTAGATCATGAGTTTTACTTGATGATTACCTATTAGTGCCCATGGCCCAACTGTTTCCCAACTAAAAACCTACTTTGTGAGAAGTATAAAAAAACTTCAATGGGAAGGCCTTAAAGAGGAGAGAAAGGATATAATTATTATACTGTGATTATCCCATTATCAAGTCTGAAGAATCCCTATGCTTCATGCACTTCCCCAAGTTTAGGAAACGCTTGTTTCCTTGAGTTTTGATGTTCTCTCATATGCTTGGAGATATCATGGTATTGGTTATGGAAGGAGGTTGTTGGCGGCTGGGACTAGATGGACCTAGAGGATAGTTCGACTTGGAGCCGGAAGAGGAAGACTCAAGTGAAATCTTTCCATGTTTTATTATAATTTTCTACAATAAAAAGAAACATTGTCTTCTTCCTGATATCAACTTTGTTTATGCATCTGATGTTATTGTTATGGTTTATATATGAATGACTATTTCAATGTATAACTAACCATCTACTTATATGATATAAAGTTTATTTCACTATAATTCTTTATCTATATGCTGCTATGTGTATTCAAATTGCTTGATTTCTAGGTTTGAAGATCATAGGCGTTGCAGAGGGTTTGAACCTTGGTTGGAACTACCCAAATGAAGGACATCTGGGTATGTTCATCCTCACATAGCTTTTTTTTTAAGCATGTTGCCTGAGAGTTATGCTTGATTCTTGTTGTAGATTACTCATGCTCTACTAGGGTTCTGACCCAAAGCCCTAGGGGACTTACTCCCTCAACGCTCTTCTTTAAGTTGATACTTGACTAAGGTTTCTTCGGCAACAAAGAGCTATGAATTCAACTCATGCATCCTTTTCAGGTTCATATTTGCAATATGAAGTTGCCTCTCCACTTCTTGCAGTTTATCAGAAAGCATTTGCTTCTCTTCCTCCATGGAATTCAACTTCTCTCTAAGTATGCTACGCTTTATTCCATCCTCATACATTTCTCTCACCATATCCATCATGGTGGACAATTCTTGCTTCATGTCTTGATCAAAGAATCTTGTGAAAAAAGCAAAATTTGAGGACCCACTTCTAGATGTTGTCCTTATGCCAATGGACAAAAGAACTTCAAAGAGGAATAATAAAGAGCTTATTTAAGCAACCTTTTACAACAAACCTCTTGTGCTCCAAGGATTTCCTTGAGGTCCTTTGGGATAGAAGAATGCCTTCAGCTCCCTTTCCTTCTTTTCCTTCCTGGACTGAGCTATCAATAGCTTTCCCTTCACTTCTGCAAACTCAAAAAACAGTCAGTCTGCAAAACAAGCATACAATTAGCCTCTTGTTGTTCAAACACCTTTCAGACAAGCAGTCTTTGCTTTTCCAATCAAACATTCTAATATCACCTTCTTTGAAGGTGGGTTTAGCCAAACTTAACCTCTAATACCACTTGATCTAAAAATGGGGCACTTAGGCTTCTTGTCTAATTTACAAGAACCTCTCCCACTTCCAAAGCTTTAAATATTCACAAGTCTTATTGATTAACCAATGCAGAATTAGAAAAGCTTGAAAATATAGGTGTATGTTGGTATTTGTTTTCTTAACTGATTATATGCCTTAAATTCTATTGTTGTGCTCAAAGTAATATATAAATACATATAACAGTAAATAAAGCAACAGAGACAATGCAATTACAAAATTGACACATGAACAATAATATTAATTTAGAGTTCACTTAAAACTCTTGGGCTACATCTCTTCGATCTCTAGTCAATTTGAATAGGCCCTTTGGGATTATGGCATAAGTCATTTTTACAAGCTCTTGGCACAACTCCTACTGTTTTACATAGAAACAGTGGGTTCAGAAATAATTTTTCCCTGGCTCTTGAATCTCTCGGCTTTGTGGGTCTCAGCTCTTGCTCTAGCTCTTGGCACAGGCTCTTAGCTTTGGCTCTAACTCTCACTCTTTGGCTCTGGCTCTTCGGCTCTGGCTTCTCTGGCTGTCTATCAATTTATAGCCCTCTTGCTTTCCACTTGAACTCCAAGTGACTCCCTTGGTTGCGTGCGCTTTAGCTTTGGCTTTTTGTGCTCTCTTTTTGTTGTTGCCTTTTTGCGCTGTTGTCTTTCGCCTTAGCCTCCTACTTTGGCTTTTCTTTCTTATTATCCTCAATTTTAGCAACAGCTCCCACAACTTCATCCCCCTCCCTATCTCTAACATTCATGTATTTTTAATGCAACTGGTGCTATCTGTTTGTTTTCCCTTTTCTTCAGATTTCTGACTTCAGCCTCTATCAGCTTGAATCCCTTCTGAGCATTAACAATCATTACTAAATTCCTTCAGGGTCAATGGCCACCTGTGCTATAACAGAAGGGACCATTGGCCTTTGAGATCCCCAACAATAGTGTTCTTTGTTTACACATAGAAACACTATAAAAGGACGTGAAATTTCCGCCAAATCATTGTTTTTCAGACTTCAAAAGTCACTAATTCTACTTTAAACTCCTATCAGGTCTGCATGAAATTGCTTATTGCGAGTCATAATGCCAATTCCATGGATTCCCTTTGTATTTTAAAAATACGTTAAAAATATTGAAAATACACATAAGACTATCATTGGGCAGATCTCAAAACATATGGAATACCATTTATAATTTCATCAGGTTCAACTATCGCATCACACACACACACACACACACACATATGTATATACATACATATCTGCACTCCTCTATGTAGCTCCGATGCAATTTTGTGATGCGATTTGTTGCAATCGCAAATCACATAAGCCCTGGGGCCTGCCCACATAGCATGGCCTATGCTGACACGATCATCCAACACCAATACCAACGATTGTGATATCACTTGACCTAGGGTCCCACCTCTGCCTTATGGCATCACCGATTTTGATCCACCGATTTAGGTGATCACACCAACGCATCGGCCGGGTCCTGTCATGCGTCTGCCTCCAATATCCTTCGACTGCCTTCACCAATTGTGATATGCCGATCAGATCTAGACTGTTGATTGGCCAAATCTAATGGCACCTATGCATATTTGGTTTAAGCCTTTGATAGGCCTTATTTCACTATTTTCCTCAATTTTTTGCCTCTTTTTCAAATAACAAAGCGAAACTTATTTTTATGATAACTTCTTAATCTGAATTCCATTTTTTCCCATTCAAGCTGCATTGGATTCAGAATGAGGAGATCTCTGCAATGAGACTATTTTTGAGAGCAACCTATGATTTTCATTTTCCTCTGATTTACAAAGAATTTGTGCCATTTGGCACCTTTTACCACTTATATGAATCCTTTTAGACTTAGGGGTTTATTCAGGATCCATTTTTGGATCATCCCTGTAAGTGGCTTTGACCACCTCCTTTAGTCAATGTTGTTCTAGCTCTGCCTGTCCCTTTTCCTTGAAGGCCTAGTCAAGTTGTTTCTTCAGTGCAACGCACTCTTGTTCTATGTTAATATTCAAAAGTGAGATGCATTTTTCATGCAACTTGAACTCATTTGTGCCTCCCTGGTGCAAGTCTTATAATATTGGAGTGGGAAGCACTGCCATGTTCATATTGAAAAGGTACCAACCTTTTTCCTGCTACTTGACTCCAACGAAATTGAACTGTAGAGCTCTGATAGGGATTTACATTATCCTCATCCTAAATTTTGTTTCTATTAATATTTATGGTTGGAATTTATGGCCTGTCTATGCTAGGGGTCTAGATGTTTGTGCTAAAATACCCAACTCTGTGATAATCTTCCCAACACTTTTTAGGAGTGCACTATAGAAATCCTGTATTTGTGTTCCATGATTCTACTATGAATTCTTGAATATTCTCATTGATTTCATCTAGGTCCCCATCAGTAAAGACTATTGGAATTGTTCCCTTGGATTTATCTGCTTTTTTCTTCTTTCTTCTCCTCGGTGAAGTTCCACTCTCCACCCTCCTCTTTCCTTCTTTCTTCTTTCTCTGTTCTTCATTATGATGCTACTCATTTTCCTTCTCCTATTAATCCTTGTCTTCATCCTTTCCATTTGGTTCCCCATGCTGCGAAGTTTCTATTGGGCGTGGCCCAACTTGGTCCAAACTTTCATAAAATATGCGCAGAAGGAGATGATTGCACAAAGTTAGCAAAGATATATTTAGCACATGGTCTATTAGGGCTTTGGGGATGGAATAAAACCCTTATTTTGTAATGGGTATCAGTTAGTAGTCCTAGTTTTGTGGATCCATGGTATATGGACCATGATTTTTGTAAGAATGTAATGTATTTAAGAATATGTAATACCTTAGTGAAGATAGAAAATTCATAATTCAAAATAGAAGAGCTATTTAGGCTTGTATCTTTCTGTATTTTAGGTGAAGGCTCCACAAATGAGTGTGTAGAGGCCTCGAAGAGTCTACAATTCAGTGCGCAGACCACCTAAAGTTTGGAACGTAGGTCAAAGAAGTGCTTGTAATTGAAGATTCTCTTAATAAAGAAGGAAGCTTTGACAAAGTATTACAACTCTTATGTGTTTACTATCTATATTATGTATATGTTTATGTATGTTTTCCACTGATTTATGTGAATAAATGTGAATTATAGTATTAAATTTTAAGGTTTATAAGTTCACTACAAATCTGTTAAGTTAATAATTTTCACGAAGTTCTTATGCATGTGAATTTATAGGTCAATATAAAGAAGAAGTAAATACATGGTGCAACTATGTGAATATCCCTTCAATTATAGTAGCCTGGTTCTATAGCCTCCCATAACTGCTTTAGAGGGGAGTGCGATCTACTTAAGGGATATGTTTCGGCATCCGACAAAGTAGGAACTCCAGGAGTGGATATAATTTATGGAAGAAAAGAGAACATAATCCCTTGTTTGTAAACTGAAGATTAGGTTCAGAGATATATATTCAAAAAAAAAATGGCATCTTATTTGGATCATTCCACATTGAATTGTTCAAGTGCATATCCAAGTTAGTTGAGGATAAGAGTTGTTTAAAAGGAAACAAACCTAAGGATTGGAACCTTGATTTGATATAACAATTTGATAGAATCAATAACAATATCTCAAGGGTTGTTGATTTCTAGATCAATCTCTTTTTGAGAGGATTTATCAACAAGTTCACAATCAACAAGATCATGTCCTATAACGAAGTTGAATGAAGATTCTTCAAAGGACTGTGAGGTAAGTTATTGAACTCTCTGAAACTCTCGATTAATAATTCATTATGTGAAAAGGGGATTCTGTGAGTGTAGTCAGATTAATACTTGGGAAAACATGAAATAAACCAGAAGTAGGAGCTACATGAAGAAGAAAGTGATATGAAATAGAGAAGAGGAACTATATTGATACTCACTATATCCCTCTATTAGGATCTGAGATTGAAGAATAAAAGAGTAACCATACAACCCCGTGACAGTCCCCTCCCCATTCTCAAGGTGCATCAAAGTTAGGAGTTGAGATGAATTAGGGCACTTTTCAGATCCCCCATGAGTCCACACCCCTCACACCCCATCCCCCTCCTCATAATTCTCCTACACCTCCACCTCCACCTCCACATCCACATCCACCTACCCCCCCAAGAACAAGAAGAATGGTTGATCACATTAAGATACTTGTCTTTAGAAGAATAAGAATAGAGGACCCTGACCAGTTTTGGTTCATAGCTGATGCATTATGGAAATCTAGATAGAGTTATAATGATGATGTAATGAAGGCACATGTCATCACGTTACTTCAAGGGAGATCACTGACATGGTATATGAAATACTCTACGAGTAACCTGAATGCTACTGTTGTAGCAGCTACAACTAGTGTCCAAAATTTTTCCATAGCCTCGTTTTCGAGCCACCCTTCTAACCTTCCCAATAGCTTGCCTTGCTCATCAAATTCATAACATTCAGTGTCTTTCTATGCAAAGGAAGCCTGTCGGTCATATCTTGATCCATTCCCCTCATAGTTTATTCACTCAGACTTGGTCCATTTGCAGGATTAGCAACTTCCCCTTGAAAATTGCGCATTTCTGGAGGGAAACTAACCTTCCCTCTAGAAATTGTGCAACCCTCCTTAGCAGCCTACTGGGCTCCATGATTGTGCAATCATGCTTTCCAACACTCCCAGTAGGATTTATGAAAAATTCCCCAGCAAGGCTGCTCAACCCAGAATTTATGTGAATCTGTGCAGCAACGAGTTGCTCTGCCCAAAAATTGCACATATATCCTAGGGAGTCAGCCTAGCTCCTAGCTAGAAATGCGCATTTTATTCAAGCAGTTGAACAACCTCTTGCACATGCAGCTAGGTTGACTAGCTCCCTCTAAGACCGAGAGAAATAGACTTGCATGCATAGGTTTCTTCTTCGAAGGGAGCATGCAAAGGCATCCCTTGTATTAGGGATCCATGTTTAGCAGTTGGAGGTTACATGTAAGGAGAAATTCAGAAATCTCCCAGCAAGTGACAATTCCCCTATATTTGTGACATGCGCATTACAACCTTGATGTTATCAAAACTCATCATCCAGATGCTAGATATCTCATTCCTCTCATCAACCTTGTAACTCTGACATCCCACATCGAATCTAGAAGCAGTTGGCACATTCAGCTCAGTTGTTTTGGGGTAAACCCACTTCCCATTCCTTGTGTTGCATTTCTGATCCCTTTTTGTGTTTTCTCTTGTGTGAGTATTGTTTGCTTGATTTCATTAAATACTTAATGTCATTTACATGTATTCCAACTTGTCCTAGCATTGTTTTAGTTTTTGTTGCTACCTCAGTGTTTTCGCATGCATGAAATTATTGCACAGACATTCACCCAATCAGAAAACTTCCTTAGCCACATATGTTTTGATCCATTTGATAAATCTTTCATTCATGTTTTTCATGCACTATAAATCACTTCTTCTATCACTTAGTGTCTCCATCAATTTTTTGTCTTAGTTTCTTTCAGTTGCCTGTCGACGATTCAGGCCAACCTTAGCCCAGACTCTACCTTCCCCAAGGGTGCATTACAAAATCTTCGGAAGGAAGGCTCACCTTCCTCTCCATATTTGTGAATTCCTCCCCAACACTAGACTCCATGATTGTTTTGCGCATTTCGGGAGGATAGTGGCTACTTGGGCCAAGAAATTGTGCAACTATGTCCTTGGGCCAGTAGTCCTTCCCTGATGGAATTCCACATTATGCAATCCCAACAATTAGTAGCCACACTGGACTATGCATTATGCAGTTCCAATAGTCAATTAGTCTCCTAGTAGCCCAGACTATGCCTTATGCAGTCTTGGCAGATGGTCTCCCAACCTCCCGACTGAAATTGTGCAACCTTCATGATCATTCACCCAGATATGTTGCATGTCAGCTCTCATGCTCATTTTGGTTTTAAACTAACAGATTGCTTGCCATGAGTTTTTCTATCTCTCTAGGTATCGTAAGTGTTCATCTACCTCTCAGCAGTACAAGTACAATGGTTTCCAGGAGAGGAGAGATGAAGACACCTTTCAGAGCACACATAGGGATGCAATCGATCAAGTGTCTATGGACTTGCCTACCCACAAAGAGATCAAGTTGTTAGTAGACAAGGACATCAAGATATGACAGAAGAAACATCACAACAAGCAATATAATGAACAACATCTAAATATAGCATACCAAATGCAACGAATGGAAGGGGAGGGTTGTTGACCACATGGAGGCGAAACAAGGTGGCAAGCTCAAGTAGATCCATTGATGATGAAATAAACTTTGGAGACTCTGGCTATGAAGTGATGACGTGACATGATGATTGTGATAGGAAATAGAATGGAACAAAGGAGGATTTTCATGTGTTGAAGCAACAACTTAGGGAAGAACATGAAGCTACATAAATAGACGAACGAGTTGCAGCATGATCATGAACAACAGTTGGCGCATCATGCACTCAAGGATGAAATTATGTCCATACAAGTTAAAGATTCATCTAAATAGCTGACATGGAGTAGACATGGTGAGCAATGTTGGTTATCGCATGTATGGGTTTCAGAATCATGCATGTCATTGTGCACATGCATGCAATCCAACCCATTCAAAAAACTCACCAAGGAGAAGACAAGAAGCAAGTCCAACTGGAGCTAAACATGTACTTTAGAAACTTGATGTGCATGACCACCAACACACACTTGAAGATCAACACCAAAACTATGCATCAGTGTGTTTTCAGTTCACCTGCACCCAAGAAGACCATGCCCATGTTAGTAGATGAGTTATATGAAAGTGTTGAACTAGCACTGGCTACAATCGATGCAAGACTTTGCTTCAACAAGATGTCACCATGAGGTGCATACACACCATCACAAATCACCAAGCATGGCATCTACTCACCAGCTTCACCATCACAAGAATGTCAAAGATTTGGTTTCACCAAAGCAAACTGAGTGTTAGTGATGTCACTCAAGGCTTGCTTAAGCCATGTTGTCTCAGATGAGTACATGTGAATTGTAATGTTGAGTCATGTCAAGTGTAAGTCAACTGTGAACAGTTGGATGTAATAGTCATAGAATAGGTGAAGAGTCATGAGGGTAGTTGAACTATCACAAAGGGTAATCTCAAGGGTTACCCCACCCTGTGCTATAAATAATCACGCAGAACTCATTATATAGGCTTTTGGTCAGTCAAGCTTCTGATAAGACTATTGTGGATAAAGCTTGGACAATATTGTAACGCACCTTAGCTTCTCCACTACACGGAGCTAGTTCATCTCTTTGGAGGAGCATGAGGATGTAGCTATAACATTCCACTGTTGGGGCTAGCACATTTACATGGTGTATTTTATGATTGTGACTTACACTTATTTATATAATAAGAGGCACGATATTTTCATGCATATGTTGTTATTGTAGTTGGACTACTCTAGTTTCCTTAATGATATCTGTTTTTTAACTTATGTACTTGTGTATGAACTGATTGGTATGAAATTACTTGAATCTTGTTGTTAATGTGTTGCATATGTTGTTAATGTGGTCACTGTCTATATCGACTGTTCTGTCAGACAATAGACAGATGTTTCACATGAACCTTGTTGTAACAACTGTCGCACTCATTTCAGACTGATTCGTGAGTGTCGTGTGTGTTATCTTACCTTGTATGATGTGACTTCCGCATATGAGTGGACTACTCTGCTAGAAGTTGTGCATGTCCTTTTGTGTTGAGTGTTCCTTGCCATGTTAGGACTGATCCCTCTCAACCTGGAACTCACCTTCACATTCTTCTCTCTTTGAAGTGTTAGAACCTCTCATACGCCTTCCTTGACTCACTGCATCAGTCACACCCTCGATACTAAAAGCTTTATCTTGCTTTCCTGTGTGAAACATCGCAGTCAAGGCATTAGCTTACGACCCACTTTTGGGACTCCTACACCAAATTGTCTGAGGTCTAATTGGGACTTATTGCTATAGAGATCCCCTTGACATGTTGGTGGGTCCAACACCATCAAAATTTATGGTGCTAGGAGGGATTGATGACAAGTTTGTCCCTCTCATCCAGTTTTGAGCATTTGCATATCTTTCATTGAGTCTTGTGATCTTATTCCCCCAAGGTGTTTTTCGAATCGTGAAGATGTCTCCATCTTAGGGAAGCTTTTTGATCTCTTTTCCACTCACACGTATGATGGTGAAGGTGAAGTTTCCTAGCATGAGCACTTAGATAACTTTATTTCTGTGATTCATGCAAAAGATGAGTTTACTGATGAATAGGCTAGTTTGCTACTTGCATGCACACTTCATGAATCATTATTTCGTTGGGTTCTTAACCTACCGACTCACACCTTGCACTCATTTTAACACTTCTGTGATCTTTTTGAAGACACGTTCTATAATTTTGATCCAAACCATCTCACTAGAAATTGTTACAACAATGGAGGGCTCTGGATGAATTCGTTATTGATTTTTCGTAGCGCTTCCGTGATTTGCAGTTT
Organism: Pinus tabuliformis; assembly: GCA_031772625.1. NCBI lineage: Eukaryota > Viridiplantae > Streptophyta > Pinopsida > Pinales > Pinaceae > Pinus > Pinus tabuliformis. The sequence goes on from CM062804.1 coordinate 1,272,417,198, forward strand.
CAAGCTTCGAGGAGCCAGATGAAATTTTCTTATATTTGCGACCAGTTTGAGTACTTCCTTAATAAATATGTCCATCCCAAGAGAAATTTTGATATAAGTCCTCTCTCAACATTCTTCTTTGACGGAGCTATCCAATCTCATGTGGAAGCGGGCACTCTATCAATTAATTTTCCATGTTCCTCTTATTCAACAACTCCACCACTACCCACTGGTGTTGAGGATCATGTTCACATACATGTTCATCCTTCACACCCTCCCAACATCACTTCAATCAATTTTCATGCAAATTTTGGTTGTGATTCCTTCAAGTCCTCATATGCATTCTTTTCTATGAACTCCGTCTTTGCACCCAGGTGTTCCTCCAGATAATGTTGTCTTCTATTTGCCAATTCCAGACTCTTCACTTGTTGTGAATGAGGAATAACCCACTGACAGAGTTGGTGTTTCACAACCAACATGCACTGTAATTCGTGAAGAGTATGAGTGGGAGATTGAGCATCAACACTCGATGAAGGATGACCCCCTTCCATCCAAGCCCCCTCCATTGTTGCTAACATCATTAGTGAACCTGCCATCCATGATTTTGCATGTGTGTCTTCATCCACAGATGCAACTATTCTTGATATTTCACAGGAAACACCATATGTGAGCCCATCATCCAAAAATTGAGAGGACCAATCATTCATTGGAAATCCACTTGATCTTTCATCATCCTTTTCAGAAAATGTAGACAATTAACATCCTTCCTCCTCATATACCCCTTTATGTGATTCATCAAACCATGAGGATGTCGATCGACATCCTAAATTTTCTGATCTTGGTTATCATGATCTCTTCACCTCATCATCTGATCACGATGCTGATTGACTCATTGTTAATCCATCTAAGCCACTTGTCTACGAAGATCCATCAGTCAACGATGTTGAAACCCCATAGACTATCAACGCACTTTAGCCCGAGCTGATGGTTATGCCAGGCCCTTGCCCTCCTGAGGTTGGTTTGGCTTCCAATCAAGAAATTTCTCAAACACTCAAGGCTCCTCATCACTCATTTGTATGCACTCAAGATCAATCTAACACTCAAATTTTACTTCCTCAACTTGAACTACATGATCCCATTGCTCATGCATTGGAGGAGTCTTACATTGCATGCACTCATGCATGACGCAAGTTATCTTTGTTTCTTTCGTTTTCTTTCATGTCACAGTCAAGAATGTTCTTATGCTTCAATGTTGCATGTAATGTCACGCAACACCATGATAAGTCGGCGGACTGCTCATCATGCACATGCACTCACTTATGTCTCATGGGCACTTTGAATCATGAGGTGTGGTTGTATTCATTGTTATATCTTTCTTGTTTGCTAGTTCACAAAACTAGGTTGCTCATGGAACAAGCCTTAACCAACATAGGTCTACTAATGCAGTGGAGGTCGCATTAGAAGTATCACTTCACATGATCAGGCCCATGTACCATTAGTGTAGGAGTAGGAGTAGTGTTTTCTTTTAGTTGTTTTCTTACATGCGTGTTTACTTACGTGATTTGTTTTCTTGTTTGTTTTATTGCATGTTTGTTTACTTTCTTTGCTTTGATTTTTGCTTCTACTCTTACTTTTCTTTGTTGATTGTTACTTCATTCACTTGTTTTGTTCACAGGTTAATTTTGCACAAAACCATGTATGACCCTTGAAGCGAGCTGGGTAAAGTACAAAAGGTCTTGTACATCTATCACTACTTGGTTATTTGTCATCTTGCCACTGTATGATGAGCTTGTTACTTTTAGTCCATGATATGTCAAAGGAAAATATGTACGGTTCAAAGTGAACCTTGGTGTAAACACAATGCTTGTACGCTAGCTAGTGTCACCTTCTATAGTCAATTGTTTTTGGGTTAACCATTGTCAGATCAGTCAAGTGGAGTAAGGTAAAGGGGGAAAACCTTAATAGGCACGTTAGAGTTACAATAAAATACTTCTACTCTCAATAAGTCGAGACCACTCTTCCACCGATGAAATGAATAAGTGTTATGAACAGTGAAAAATGAAAAAAAATTAAAAGTCAAAAATGAAAAATAAAAATGAATAAGGTGAAAGAAGAGGAAGTCTTACTGTGTAGAGAGGTGATGGAAGTAACTCTACTGAGTAATGACTAGGCTCACTAGCAGCAGATCGATGCTTGTGTTCCTATGTGACTCCATCATGGTACTATCTAGGCCTACTGGCAGTGGAGCAAGACTAGAGATGAAACTAAGACTCTGACGACTATACTGCTTACGCACCTATATGCGCCTGAACCTCAAATGAAACAATTGTGTTGCCTTGGCTTGGAATGTGTGTCAGTCGACCAAGGGTTTGGAAAGTGCTACATATTACAATCAAGTTAGTGTGAAACCAAGATGAGCTGAAAACTGAACAATACTTCCGAAGGTGTTAGAATTTATTTTCACAAACATGGTCCATTTATAGAGCTGGAGTTCTGCCAGTGTGTCACCAAGTATTTTAGGGGATACAACCACCCTCCAAAATTTTTCCTTAGCCTCATTTTTTAGTCTCCCTTCCAACCTTCACAAGCTTTAGTGTCACAAGTTGATCCATTCCCCTCAAAATCTATTCACCCAGACATGGACTAGCTGCAAGCTGAGAAACATCCCCTTGAAAATTGTGCATTTCTGGAGGGAAACCATCCTTCCCTTTAGAAATTGTGAAATCCTCCCTAACAGCTTGCTAGGCTCCAGGATTACGTAATCCTACCAGCTAACACTCCTAGAAGGATTTGCACAAATTTACCCAACAAAGCTACTCACCCAAAAATTTTCACAAATCAGGGCAGCAGTCAGCTCCTCTGACTAGAAATTGTGCAAATCTCTTGGGCAGTTAGCCCAACTCCCATCCAAAAATGTGCATTTCCTTCAAGCAGTCAAACAACCTCTTGCATGTGCAGTTGAGTTGACCAGTTCCCTCAGGGATTGGGAAAAAAATACCTTCATGCATCGGATTCTTCTCTCAAGGCATCATGCAAAGGCATCCCTTATCTTAGGGATCTATGTTTAGTAGTTGGAGGTTACATGCAAGGAGAAATTCAGAAACCTGCCACCAAGTGTCGCTTCCCCTAGATTTGTGGCATGCGTGTCACAACCTCGATGTTATCAAAACTCATGAGCTGGACATTGTAGAGCTCATTCCTCACATCAACATTACATCTTTGACATCCCACATCAAATCTAGGAGCAGTCAGCACATTCAACTTAGTTGTTTTGGGGTAAGCCCGCTTCCCATGCCTTGTGATACATTTCAGTCACCTTTTGCATTTTTACTTGTGTGAGTGTTGTTTACTTGATTTCTTTGAACACTTGTTGTTGTTTAAACGTATTCCATCTTTTCCTAGCTCTATTTCAGTTTTCATTGCTATCTCATTGTTGTCGCATGCATGAAACTGTTGCATGGATGTTTGCCCAACTAGTGAACTGCCTCACCCATAGGCATGTCAATCCGTTTGCTGAATATTTCATTCATGTTTTGCATGCACTGTCAATCAATTCCACTATGACTTAGTGTCACCATGCATTTACTGTCTTAGTTTCTTTTATTTTCTCAATGGTGAGTCAGTCCAACCATGGCTCGTTCTCTACCTTCACCGAGGATGAATTGCACAATTTGGGGAAGGATGGCTCAACTTCCTCTCCAGATTTATGCTTTCATGCCCAACACTAGCCTCCAGGATTTTTTTGCACATTTCCGAAGGACAGTGGCTACTTGGCCTAATAAATTGCACAAATGTGTCCCTTGTCCAGCAATCAGTAGCCATACACGACTATGCATTGTACAGTTCCAACAATCAGCCAGTCTCCAAGTAGCCCAGATTGTGCCTTGTGCAGTCTTGGAAGTTGGTCTCCCGACCTCTCTGCCAAAATTACACAAAATTCATGATCATTCACCCAGGTATGTTGTAAGTCAACGCTCATGCTCATTTTGGTTTTTAACTGACAGATTGCTCCCCATGAGTGTTGCCACGTCTCCAAGTATCCCAGGTGTTCATCTACCTATTAGTAGTACAGGTACAATGGTTTCCAAGAGAGTGTTGGGTTGTGTTATATTCTTTCCACATAGTTAATAGGGGGTTTGAAGGGCACCCATAACCCCACTTTATGGGGTCCGGGGCAGCGCCGCGGAAAATTTTGGTTTTGGACCATATGTTAGGTTGGGTGGACCCACCTATGGTTTTGTGCATGATTTTCGCACATGTTTTTTGGATGTGATGGTTTTCGGTCCATGGTATTGGATGCAATGGTTTTCGGTCCATGGTATTGGATGCTTCGACATGTATAAATATGTATTGTAACATTGAAAGGAACATAATAAAAAAATCAAGCTGGTAGTCCCGGTTTTGGGATCCAGGGAAAAATCTCCGTGCATATGTGTTTTATGGGTTATGCTATCGCATTGTTTATTTTCTTTGTTTAAGAATTCATGTGCAAGTAATTTCTGTATAGGGTTAAAACCTACATTTGGTATCAAAGCTGTTTTGGCTTCAAGGGGATGCCTTTGTTGCTGAGGGGTTTCGCTCGGGCCTGTGGTAGACCCTGTTCAGTGGGAGATCTGCGAGATCGATTCTGGTGGTGAAAGAAGATGGCGAGCAGTGGAAACATAGAGATTGAAAAGTTCAATGGTCAGAATTTTGAGTTGTGGAAACTCAAGATGGAGGATCTGTTGGTGGATAAATATTAGTGGATCGCGGTAGATCCAGGTACTAAACCATCGGGAGTGACCGATGAAGAATGGAAAAAGTTGGACCGGAAGGCAAAGAGCACAATACGATTGTGTGTCTCAGATTCAGTATTGCTGAATGTATCAGGGGAAGCTACGGCAAAGGCTTTGTGGGTCAAGCTAGGGACTTTGTACCAATCTAAGTCTCTGGTGAATAAACTATTCCTGCGGAAAAAGCTGTATAACCTGAGGATGAAAGATGGAGACTTGGTGACAGAGCATCTGAATGCGTTTAATACTGTGGTAAGTCAGTTATTATCTGTTGATATTAAAATTTCAGATGAAGATAAGTGCATCAGTCTGTTATGTTCTCTACCAGATTTATCGGATAGTCTGGTTATTGCAATAGGTAGCAATGCAACTGCTTTGCAGTTTGATGAAATAGTCTCAGCCTTGCTGACGGAGGAGATGAGACGGAAAAATATGGACAAACAGAATGGTGATGCCTTGTCTGTACGAGGACGGTCCCAGAACAGAAACAAAAATAAGTCATCGAGTGGGAGATCTAAATCTAGAGGGAGATCTAAATCTCCAGGAAAACCTACAAAGGTGGTGTGCTGGAAATGTGGAAAGGAAGGGCACTTCAGAAGGGATTGTAAATCTAAAGCTCCTGATAAAGGAAAGGGATCTGATGATGCTCCTTCTACACAGGCAAAAACCACCTCAGATGAATGTGGGGATGTGTACTTGGCTTCTTCAAGTACACATGTAGATCATGAGGCATGGTTGATTGACTTAGGTGCATCCTTTCACTTCACTCCCCATAGAGAGTGGTTCTGCGAGTATGAGAAATACGATGGTGGTGATGTCTTCTTAGGAGATGATAGGAAGGCTAGAATCATTGGTCGGGGAAAAGTAAAGTTGAAGTTGCAAGGTGGAAGGGTTAGAACACTTCTGGGTGTTCTACATATTCCTGCATTGGCCAAAAATCTGATTTCTATAAGCAAGTAGGATGATGCAGGTGTAAAGACAGTGTTCGAGAAAGATACTTGCAAGATGGTTTGAGGAGCACTAATATTAATGCGGGCAGTTCGGATTGGAACTCTGTACAAGCTGCAAGGTAGCACTGTTGTTGATGGGTGCAATAGTTCTATGGTTCCTGAAAATGGAGTAGAGAATCTAGTGGTCTCTGGAGAGAAGACCATGTTGTGGCATCAAAGGCTTGGACATATTGGAGAGAAGGGCCTTCGAATACTTCATGGTAAAGGTATGGTAGAAGGTATGAATAATAGCTCTCTGGATTTTGATTTCTATGAAAATTGTGTATATGGGAAGCAGAATCGGGTGAGTTTCCCCTCTGGTGGTAAGAGGACGAAACAAATATTAGAGCTTGTGCACAGTGATGTGTTTGGAACTATGAAGGTTCCATCACTGGGTAAGTCTGTGTACTATGTATCATTCATAGATGACTTCTCAAGGAATACATGGATATATTTCCTTAAGAAGAAATTTGAAGTCTTTGACAAGTTTAAAGAATTTAAGGCTCTGGTGGAAAATCATACAGTGAAGAAGATAAAGGTGCTGAGGACAGATAATGGTGGAGAATTTTGTAGCAAGGAATTTGAAGAATTTTGTAAGAAACGTGGTATAGCACGGAAAACGACTACTCCATATACACCTCAGCAAAATGGAGTCACAGAAAGAATGAACAAGACGTTGATGGAAAGGGCAAGAAGCATGCTCAATGGTGTCGGGTTTGGACAGGAATTATGGGCAGAGGCGGTGGATACTGCATGTTACCTGATCAACAGATCACCTTCATCAGCGTTGGAGGATAAGACTCCACAAGAAGTATGGACTGGTAAGAAACCCTCTCTTCCACATCTAAGGGTATTTGGATGTGATGCATATGTACATGTTCCAAAGGAGAAACGAACCAGGTTGGATAGTAAATCTGAAAAGTGCATCTTTATTGGGTATAAGGATGGTTTAAAGGGTTATAAGATTTGGAACCCAGTCACATGGAAGGTTGTGTACAGCCGAGATTTATTGTTCAGAGAGGTAAAAGATGTTATTCAACATGAAGTCCAACCAAAGGAAACTGAGAAGATAGAGTTTGAGCCAAAGGAGGAAGAATAAAACTCTGCAGCAGAGGAGGAATCAGAAGATGAAGAGCCACAAACTCCGGCTGTGAGAAGATCAGTTAGAGAAAGAAGGTAGCCAGAAAGGTATAGTCCATCTACTTTCAGTTCAAATTCTGCTTTGTCTGTTACTGATGATGATCCCAGAACTGTGAAGGAAGCAGTGGATTTAGAGGATGGAAAACTCTGGAAAGAGGCCATGGTTGATGAAATGGCATATTTGCACAAAAATGAGGGTTGGGATCTGGTGGAGTTTCCGGCTGGAAGGAAACCCATTGGCAGCAAATGGGTGTTCAAGAAGAAGACAAATGCAGAAGGAAAGGTGGAGAAATACAAAGCTCGGTTGGTAGCAAAAGGTTATTCCCAGGTGCCGGGAATTGATTTTGGTGATATTTTTTCTCCTGTTGCCAAGGTAACTTCTATTAGATTACTTTTATCTATTACTGCTGCTTTTGATTTTGAGGTAGAACAGATGGATGTGAAGACAACATTTCTTCACGGGGATTTGGAAGAGGAAATCTACATGAAGCAACCTGAAGGCTTTGCGATGAAGGGTAAGAAAGAACTGGTATGTAAGTTAAAGAAGTCTCTGTATGGGTTAAAACAGTCACCAAGGATGTGGTATCAGAAATTTGATGCATTTATATGGGGACTTGGCTTCAACAGAAGCAAATCAGATCATTGTGTGTATTTTAAATTAATTGGTGACCGTATTATTTATCTAGTCTTGTATGTGGATGATATGTTGCTGGTTGGAAATGACAAAGAAATTATCCAGGATTTGAAGATCCAATTGTCCTCCAAATTCGACATCAAAGATCTTGGTGCTGCAAACTATATTTTGGGCATGGAAATTAAAAGAGATCGGTCAAAGAGGAAGCTTTGGTTAAACTAGAGGAAGTATGTCGAGACAATACTCCAGAGGTTTAATATGCAGGATAGTAAACCGGTGAAGGTTCCTATTCCTGTAGGTGTGAGGTTATCTGCTGAACAGTGTCCCAAGACACAAGAAGAGGAAGAGGACATGTCCCGTGTTCCACATGCAAGTGCAGTGGGTAGCCTGATGTATGCAATGGTATGTACTAGACCATACATTGCACATGTAGTGGGAGTATTGAGCAGGTTTATGTCAAAACCTGGGAAGGAGCACTAGATAGCAGTGAAGCGGGTTTTCAGGTATTTGCGTGGCACTACTGATTATGGTTTGTGCTACCAAGGAAGACCAGGATTGGACAGAGTGTTGGATATTCATGTATTCGGTTATGTAGACTGGGTTGGAGATCTGGATCAGAGAAGATCTACAAGTGGGTATGTGTTTAACCTATTTGGAGGTGTAGTCAGTTGGATGAGTAAGAAACAATCTGTAGTGGCACTATCAACTACAGAGGTAGAATACATGGCAGCCACTCATGCAAGCAAGGAAGCAGTTTGGTTGTAGAGATTGTGTTCAAGTATGGGGTTAGTACAGGGAGCTATAAGAATAGACTGTGACAGCCAAAGTGCAATTTTCTTGGCAAAGAACCCTGCTTATCATTCAAATACAAAGCACATTGACGTTCAATATCACTTTGTGAGGGATATGATAGAAGACAGAAAGGTGTTGCTGGTAAAGGTGGACACTTTGAAGAATACTGCAGATGCATTGACAAAATCTGTGAGCTCTGAGAGGTTCTCTTGGTGTAGAGAAGCAATGGGAATCTCAGGGCTGAAAAAATGACTAAGCTCTCCTGTGGCCCCCTGTGGAAAGAAAACAACAAGTGGGAGATTGTTGGGTTGTGTTATATTCTTTCCACGTAGTTAATAGGGGGTTTGAAGGGCACCCATAACCCCACTTTATGGGGTCCAAGGCAGTGCCCCGGAAAATTTTGGTTTTGGACCATATGTTAGGTTGGGCGGACCCACCTATGGTTTTGTGCATGATTTTCGCACATGTTTTTTGGACGCGATGGTTTTCAGTCCATGGTATTGGATGCGATGGTTTTCAGTCCATGGTATTGGATGCTTCGGCATGTATAAATATGTATTGTAATATTGAAAGGAACATAATAAAAAAATCAAGCTGGTAGTCCCGATTTTGGGATCCAGGGAAAAATCTCAGTGCATATGTGTTTTATGGGTTATGCTCTCGCATTGTTTATTTTCTTTGTTTAAGAATTCGTGTGCAGGTAATTTCTGTATAGGGTTAAAACCTACAGAGATCATAGACAAAGACACTGTTGAGAGTACACTTGATGATTTAGTCAATCAAGTTTATATGGACTTGCCTACCCATGAAGACATCACGTTTTTTGTAGAAAAGGACATCAAGATATGACAATAGGAGCATCAGAGTGAGCAACATCTTGAACAATAGTTGAAGAGATCATACCAAATGCAATGAATGAAAGAGGAGGGATGTTAACAACATGAAGGCGGAACAAGGTTGCAAGTTCAAGTAGATTCATTGATGATGAAAGAAACTTTGGAGACTCCAGCTATGAGGTGATGATGCAACATGGAGATCATGAAAAGATAGAGAAAGGAACAAAGAACGAGTTTCATTTGCTAAAGAAGCAACTCAAGGAAGAACATGAAGCTCCACAGATAGATGAATGATTTGTAGCAGGATCATGAATAGCAGCGGGTGAATCGTGCGCTCACGGATGAAACTACACCCGTACAACTTAAATATCCATCGCAATAGCTAACACAAAGGAGAGATGGTTTGCTGTATTGTTGATCACATGCAAGGGTTTCAACAGCATGCATGTCATTGTGTGGACACATACAATCCAACCCATTCAACACAATCAGAAGATAATAACCAATTCCAACTGGAGCTAAACATGTAGTTCGGCAACTTGATGTGCATAACCACCATCACACACTTGAAGATTAGCATGGACACTATGCATAAGTGTGTTTCCGGATAGGTTGCACCCAAGAAGATCATGTGTGTGTTAGCAGACGAGTTGGATGAAAGGGTTGAAAAAATGCACCGGTTGCAACGGAGGTAAGAGTTCACTTCAACAATATATCACCATGAGGTGCATACATACCATCACGGATAACCAAGTTTGGCATCAACTCACCATCATAAGCATGTAAAATAGTTACTCTCACCACAGTGGACCAAGTGTCAGTGATGTCTTGCAAGGCTTTCTCAAGCCATGTTGTCTCACATCAGTACATGTGGATTGTAATGTTGAGTCATGTCAACTGTAATTCAACTGTCAATAGTTGGATGTAATAGTCATAGAGTAAGCGAAGAGTCATGAGGGTAGTTGAATTGTCACAAAGGGGAATGTCAAGGTTTATGCCACCCTTTACTATAATTTTTCCCTCATAACTCATTGCATAGTCTTTTGGTCAGCCAAGCTTTTGATAAGACTAACTTGGATAAAGCTTGGAAATTATTGTAACGTGCCTTGGCTTCTCGACTTCATGGAGCTAGTTCATCTCTTTGGAGGAGGAGGCGAATGTGGCTATAATGTTCCACTATTGGGGCTAGAAGGTTTACATGGTGTACTATATGACTATTACTTGCACTTATTTATATAATAAGAACTAGCACATTTTCATGCATATGTTGTTATTGTAGCTAGACTGCTTCGGTTACCTTAATTATATATGCTTTTTAACTCATGTACTTTTGTATGAACTGATTTGTATTTAATTATATGAATCTTGTTGTTAATGTGTTACATATGTTGTTAATGATGTCACCGTCCATGTCAATTGCTCTGCCAGACATCAGACGGACCTTTCACATGAACCTTTCTCCAACAACCATTTCACTTGTCCTATACTGATCCATGAGTTTTGTATGTGTTATCTTACCTTGTATCATCTGACTGCCGCATATTAGTGGACTTCTTTGCTGGAAGTTGTGCATGTCCTTTTGTTTTGTGTGCTCCTATCCAAGTTAGGACTGATCCCTTTCAACCTAGAACTAACCTTCACCTTCTTCTCCCTCCAAAGTCGTAGAACCTCTCATACACCTTCCTTGACTCACAGCATTAGTCACACCCTTGCTACTAACAGCGTTATCTTAAATGTGTCTATCTAACATCACGGTCAAGGCATTACCTTATGAACCACTCCTCAGACTCATACAACAAATATTCTTAGGTCTAATTGGGACATCGTACCAGGGAGATACCCTTGACATGTTGGCAGGTCCAGCACTGTCAATAGCTACATTTGATGAAATTAAGCAAGCATTGGTAGCAGAGTTCAAGAAGCCAAAATCAGAATCACAGTGTATCATGGAGCTAAAATAGATCAAGCAAGCATCGAATGAATCTATATGGGAGTTATGTTAGTGGTTCAAATTATTGATGGGATAAGTCAACTTTACGTGACCTCCAGAAGAACACAAAAAATGGTTTATAGCCGCTTTGTTTCCACATATTAGATTACTCTTGACACAACAAAACATCGAGACACAAGCTGAAGAATTAGAGATGAAATTGGCAGCTTCGCCAGTTTGGGATACTCATGCAGTATTACAATAGATATAGACTCATCTAGCTAACTTGACCTTGGAGTTGCAGGATCTTAAGAAAGGCAAAGATGTCAGATCAGAGGTATGGTGTACGAAATGCAAACCATAAGGTAATTATAAGGATCAGTGCGTTGTGTTTAGAGACTATATGTTGAGTGGAGAACCTGATCTAATGAACCAAGGACTGTACTATGAGATCTGTAGACAAAGAGGACAACGTCACCCTGAGAATTGATACATTTTAGAGAAGTATGTGTAGACTCTGAAGCAACTAGTTTGAAACTTTTGTAGATTAGTGGGCCATGATGAGAAGAATTGTCAAAGTTATGATTTAATGATGGAGCACACTATTGATTTCTATCGATTGCAAGGTAAAGGATAGGCACACACACATGAAGAACTAGGCTAGCACACTGGTTGAGGAGGTTTCCAAAGACACGGTCAAGGATGAGGACGACGAGCTAGTCGAGGATGTGGCAAGATAATTTTTTATAATTTTGGTCAAGCAAGACACTTCAAAAGATATTTTCAGAATCCTACCATGACCTGGAGTTACTGTAAGTATTTTGATCATTTTATATCAGAATTTTCTATCCTTATTGTGAATATGAAGGAGAAAAGAAACCAAAAACCTACAGGGAATATTCAAATGATGACCATTGAACCAAGAGAAGATGAACCACGGGTTAGTATTGTGACAAGGAGTGGACTTGTGACTGATGATGATAAGAAGAAAGGGAAAAAGGAAGCTAAAGCTATGTGGGTAAGGAAGACCACTGAAAAGGAACCTACCTTCGACATTGAGAAGAAAAGGTAGTTATTTATGGAGGAAAGGTGATGGAAGTTTGAAATCCACCATGCAGACATATTAAAACAACAACTCTGAGATAATATCAGTTGAGACCCAAGATGTGGATCTGAATATTTTGAAGTCTTTTCTACGGACCTGCATGAATTTATTAGGAAAGCAGATGGTTTCGGAAAGACTACATGAATTGATAGACTTCTATGCCTCTAAAGAGGCACTACAGACTGAGATGCACATAGTAAATAATGTATATAGACATAAGAAGAGAACAAGAAAATAAATGAGGCTTACATTGTAGGTTGGAGAGTATGACATCGACCAGGTAATCTTGGATTTAGGATTTCACGCCAATGTCTTTCCAAAATACTTTGGAATTGATGGATAAGATGAAGTTTCAATGTTAAACTATTCAGATGAATATGGTGAATCAAAAAAAAAAATTACCCTTAGGAAGGTTATCAGATGTCACAGTGGACATCGAAAGAGTAAGCACTACTACCAATTTTGAAGTAATTGAGATAGTGGATTATAGTAATCCTTACCCTGCTTTCATTGGAATGGATTGGGAATTTCCTAACATGGCTATAATTAATCTAAAGAAAAGGGAAATGATATTTGAGAGAAATAATATGAGGTTTATTGTGCCATTAGACCCATCGGAAGGAGCAAGGTATATAGAGCTTGTCAAAGAAGAGTATTGCGTGGATGATGTGGATAATATCTATAAGATCACAACGAATCAATAAAAGTGGACCAATCATATGACATATGGAAGGCTGACTTTGGAGAAATATAGTACTCACACCTCAGATTTAGAAGAGAAATTGGAGAATCAGAAAAATTGATTGCATGAAGTGTCAACAATGCCATGTGCGTGGATCACCAAGGCATTGCGTTGTATGACAGCTGAGGTATGTGATTTTCTTTGATATGAAGGAATAAGTGACATAAATATTTTCTTTAAAGAGTATGGGAGATGGGTACTAGAATATTAGAGATTTTTAGCCCTTTATTAAATGCTAAGAGCTATAGTTGCTAGGTGGTGGGGCACTCAGAAGAAAAATATGGGAGATTAGCAAAAATGTAGAAGATTGATGTGGGTAAGATTTGGTCAAGTAGAGATGGAGCTCGCAGATCTATATGATGGTCAAAATGATCTGAGGGATCACATATAGCTATGTATGGCAACCTTCCAAGACATTTTGTAAGAAGAATGGGTGCATGGGTTCATCCATACCCTTGAGACAATCACTTAGAATTGGTATTTGGAAACTGAACTCCGACATGGCATGGTGAGCTGGATGGAAATGGATGATGGATTTGTGATGAAATTGACGTTTGAAGATGAATTTCCATACATAGATGTGGCTTTGTATGTGGTTAATAATAATATTTTTTAGAGTGAAGTTCCATCTATCTAGCAACCTAATTGGACGACATGAATACAAAATCTGATAGAATGCTATAATTTTACTAAAGAAAAGGATGACAATCCTCACAATATTGATATCAAAGAATCTGAAGGACATCATGAAGTAAATGGAATTGAAATAGAGATTATAGATATAACATAGCCACTAAAAACGTAGAAGGAAAATATAGGGACAAAAGCTAAACTGAAGTATGTAGCCATAGGATATTACCGGCATGGACACACTATGAGTAAAATAAAAAGCAATTGTTGCATGAATACCAGAAATTGCTTCCCACTAAATTCTCACACATGAAAGGAATCATAGGGTATTTGGGAGTTATGGGGATTCGTTTCAAGCCTAATACAAAGCCTATTAAGTAGAGGCCTTATAGACTAAATCTAAAGTATAAGGAGAAGGTAAAAGAAGAATTGGATAAGATGTTAGTAGTGGGGATAATTGAACCCGTCAAAGAGTATGAATGGATAATTCCTACAGTAGTTTAGGTGAAGAAGGTGAAAGGAGAAATCAGAATCTACATATATTTGAGGAAGTTGAATGATTCATTCCTGCATGATCTTTTCCTTACACCATTTATAGACAAAGTGTTGGAAAATGTAGAAGGACAAGAGCTCAGCTCTTTTATGGATGGTTTCTAAGGGTATCACCAAATCATAATTGTGCCAGAAGATAGGAATAAGACAACTTCTTCCATAGACTAGGGCTCTATTCAGTATAAAATTACATTATTTGGATTGAATAATTCACCTTCTATCTTCTGAAGAGTTCTCATTGTAGCCTTTAAGGAATATATACACAAATTTCTAGAAGTTTACTTCGCCGACTGGACAATCCTTGGGCTTTTCAAGAACCATGTGGTGAGCTTAAGATTAACGTTCAACACATTGTTGTGCCCTACAACAACCCCCCATTTCATAACATTTTTATCACAAACAATTAACATATGAAATGGGTCCCTTTTAAAATTTTAATTGGCATTAATAAATTTGTTCGAAAAAGGTATGATAATCGAATGAATTTGGGAATAAAAGCCTTTTTGAACAAATAATAATCAATTTTTGGTTAAGTCCGAAAAAGCAATCGCAAGATCGCTTGTTACCTTGGTTCTTTCCGATGCGATATCGCTATTGGCCATTGGCGATAGCCAATGCACACACAGAAAAAGCACATGTCTTTTCCCCGATGCGACACGATATCGGTGATCAACTATCGGTGCTGCTTCTTATGAAAAGCGTTTTAAGCCTCGACCCGATGCGATATCGCTATCGGTAGTTGGCAGAATCCCATAAATTTTCATAAGACGTTCAGATCTTTTCCCGATGCGATGTGATATCGCTATCGGTAGTCGGTAAATCATTTGATATACATCTAGGGATTATGTTCGCACGCTAATATGATGCAATGTCGCAATCGGCATTCGCCAAGATCTCTCCCAAATGATAATGTCACTCACACCCCCGATGCGATGCGATGACGCTTAATGATGACCAGAATTCCTAAAAGGTGATTATTTCAAAGCTTTAAAGTTATATTTAAATCCGATTTGACAAAAGCACAGATTTCAAAATGCCGTTAAATAAAGGGATAAGGTAATGCATGCGTATTTAAAGCTTTGCCCCTTCGATTTAACGAACAATTACGATTAGACCTTTGAAAAAATCTGTTGCACGCTTTAAGGGGTCATTCGGTTTAATAACTTAAGTAATGGTCATTTATGGAGCTGCAGGCTGTAAAATCACCATCATTGCATCTGCGGTGCCTTCTCAAATCATTAGATCCGCAGCCACTTTTAGAATTAATCTCACCACGCTTCAAGTAATATATCTATCCCGTTATGGATTGTCATTGTTATTTCCTTGTTACGATTTCTCTTGTATTTGTGTAGAATTCAACCGTCGAGAGAAGTCTGAACATGATGGGAAAGAAATTCAAGAAGGTGGCAGGTTCTACTGCGACACCTGTCCCAGGCCAAGCTGCTATAGTTTC
The DNA here is from genome assembly GCA_031772625.1 of Pinus tabuliformis. Taxonomy (NCBI): domain Eukaryota; kingdom Viridiplantae; phylum Streptophyta; class Pinopsida; order Pinales; family Pinaceae; genus Pinus; species Pinus tabuliformis. The sequence goes on from CM062804.1 coordinate 1,272,432,752, forward strand.
AAAGAAAGGCTTAATCTCAGATACTACATGCACTGGTCTTCCTAGCACTACATGGCAAGGTACATATAATTTGTTAGAGGCTGAGCAACCAGAAAAAACGGTAACTGAGGCTAGTGTGGATGAACTAAGGAAGTCCGAGGCAACTCTCAAAGACTTGGCCGACTCCTTTCTGCACAGAATAGCATCCAGAGAGAAAGTCCTGCCTTATACTGATGTGGTATGCTGGGCAATTGAGGAAATTACCCTCACTGATAGAACCTTTCATACAAAGGATGGAAGGATTTTCGGTTCCTTCAAGCCTGATGACTTGAGATGGATGTATCATTTACCTGAACCTGAGCTAGTCTATAACAGAGCCTTTGTGGAGAAGTTCGCGAAAGAGAATGAATCACCATCCGAACCTCTCCGAGATTGGAGGCAGAATCCAGCTAAACACAAGCATGATATTTCGGGTAAGTACTCCAATGCTTCTTTGGCTTCTCCCTATTGCTATGCTGGGATTATGATGTGTAGATTGTGGGGATTACATGACTCTGCTAATATCCATATTGATATGGTTCCCTTAATGGAAGCGGCCGTCAATAGTACAATCATGGATTGGGCCACTATTCTATCTGATAAATTGGTCATAGCTATTCGTGAGTTTAGGGCCAAAACCAGAGTCACCGAGAGGAAAATCCCACCCTTTTATTACTCTGCTTACATTATGGATACCCTGTGTTTTAATTCTGAGTTTCCTATCCTTGGTTGGAGATGGACCACCCATGACCCAACACCCATTCACTTGTACCATCGGAAATTATGAAAACCCTCTCACAAAGACCATTTGTATCAAATTTGCAATGGTTTCATGGTGCCCGTCCACTATTCTATTTTCGACAGACCTATCCCAAGAATTTCCTATGAAGCTTCTTTTGACCTACCAGTCGTAGCCCATTGGTTCGGGGAAGAGCATTTTACCTATATTAGAGTTTTTGGAAGCAAGGCTAGGCCACATGTTCTCCCCCTGTACATCCCAGATAAATTGTTAGCCCGGGAAATCTCCTACCAGATTATGTCTGAGGGTGTCACACAAACTCTCAAAGAGGAGAAAAAGAGAGGATGGCCCTCTTTTCCTTTAAGAATTGGAGTTTATACGCTGCTGAATTACAAGCATGCAGAAAAGGAAGCAGCAAAACTCCAAATGATATCCCTGGCTTCTATTCCAAATAGACTCTATGATCCAAAAAAGACTGCTTTCATTGCCTTGGAACAGGCCAAACTGTCAAAGGTTGTCCATCAGGAGGATCAGTTTGATGACCTGTTCATGAGTGCCGATTCAATAAGCCAAATCAAACAACTTGCTGCAATGAGATACGAAGATGTGGAGTTAACTGAATTTAATAAACTTAGAAAGCAAAGGTTGCAAACTTTGCCTCTAGATTTATTATCCACAACCCCAACATCATCCTCAAGCGAGCCTGGTCAGCAGAAAATAAATTCACCTCCTGTTGCAATTAAAGAGTATGATAAACAACAGGAGGAAAGGCAAAACAAGCTGCAGGCAGAGAAGCATAAAAGGGAGCAGATAGAAAGGCAGCAAAAGGCACAAAAGGATCAAGAGCAAAGAAAACAAAAGGAGTTAGAACAACAGAGGAAGAGGGAAGAAGAAGAGAAAGCAAAGAAAGAACTGGAAGATAGGCAGAAAAAGGAATTGGAGGAACAACAGCAAAGAGCACAAGAAGAGCAACAGCGGAAGGCATTCGAGGAACAGCAGAGGATTGAACAAGAGAAAGAACAGAGTAAATCCCACACAGAACAAAGTGAGCAAATCTCTACTGATCCTGAATTGATTAAAGAATGGAACCAATTCGATTCCATTATCAGTGGTAAGGAAGCCTCCAAAGACTCAGACGCCTCTAAAACAAGTAATGCTCCCGATACTACTTCTTCTCAGGTTCTAGAAGGAACCAGCGGCCCACCCATGGTACAGAATGTTGAGGTAATCACTCAAGACCCATCCGATCAAATCGATCTTCAGGTGGAGGAAATTCCTCCCCTAGACATTTTCTACAGCCCAAAGCATAGAGCCGTTATTAGGCGCTCTAGGAAAAGACGAAGGCTTGATCAACCTTCTATTTCACCCGAGCAAACAGTCACAGGCAATGTGGTCTGGAAGGGAGAATTAGATTGCGGGAGCTTATTCGGCGGCAACTATTGACAAAGCCTCAGAAGTAAGTCTTCTGTTGAAGACTAAAGATCATGAGATATATGCATTGCAAGCAGAAGTAATTGAGGCAAGAAATAAGGCAGCGCAGGTAGAGGAACAATTGCTGGCCCAACAGCAAGAAAATAATTTGTTAACCCAGCAAATCGAAAAACAGAAGATAGACCAAAGTGACATTCAGAAAGCAAAAGAATTATCAGAGGCATTATCCCAGTTAAAAGCATCGAATGAGCTGATGACAAAGTCTAAAGACGAGCAAATAATTCAGCTATCAGCACAGCTCGAAGGTATCAAGGGCGCCCAGAGTATTGATGATTTCAGAGCAGAGGAAACTCAAATAAATAACGCATTGATATCTCAGATCAGGCTCTTGTGCCGACAACTTGTTGACGCTGAATCACTTTGTGAAACATCTACAGCAGTGTGTGAGCAAATAGAGAAGGCCAGGAATAAGCTAGATCAGGCTGAAGATGATATAACAGAATATATTGAATGGCAAGACACTCCAGAAGGGAAAGCGGCAAATTTTTCCCGAATCCATGTAACATACAAGGACATACTCTTCATGGAATGGAACACGCAGGTGATGAAAGCAGAAAGGGCAGCCTCAAGATGAAAAATGATTGCCAGCAACATGATCAATCTAGTCAACGATACATTGTATCTGGCAAACATGATTTCCCAATGCACACCTGGAAACATAACAACAGCAAACATGCTGGAGCACAGAAATTACCCTGATCTGGAGAAACAAGGGCGGTTAATCGCCGGAGTAAATACCTTGACCGCCGACGCATACTGGCTCTTTCTGATTAAACCACATTCTCAAAGGTCGGCTCTTAACTGTCTAACAGATGCCCTCCGATATCTGATTGCCGACATTCAAGATGCCACATATGATGCCCAGCTAACTTCACGCCTCAATACTCCACCAGAAGTAGAGCCAATGCTGGCGATATGTCAGCGAAAGAGTAAAGGCAAAGAGACCTCTAAATGAAGCATCGCCGCCGACTGCCAGATCACCAGGAAACAAGATGATGTTTGTTAATGCCAATTTAGTAGCTTTTTAGTTTTTAGATATTTAGATATTTAGATTAGCATAGTATTTATAGATCCTTTCATTGTTTTGGAAAGGGTCGTAAAATTTTGTAAAAGACTTAAAGGCTGAAGTTTGCACTATTGTGCTTCAGTCTATATTCTTTTTGAAACTCGACCACTGGTTCTTAATTTTGCGTAGAAGGCTGTTTTATGCGAATTGTGCACTATTGTCATTTGCTTGGAATGCTTTCTGGTTTGAAGGAAGGACCGCGACATAGTGATTAATATACTGGATTGATCAAACAGCTTACATGGTACTATTATCTGTATCTGTTCTCTTTTCTATTATATGAATTGTTGTGTTATTATCTTTGCTATTGTTGAATACATGTATGCAATATAACAGCAAGTCTTCATTTCATATCACTATTGAATGTTTTGTGATTTGTTATCTCTCTTACTCATGCGTGTAACAACAATATAAATGACTAAGTGTAGTAATTCGCTATTATCGCTCTGCATAACTAATTATGCAGAGCAATCTTAAATGATTTAAACATCTATGCTTTAGTGTTAGTGTCATCTATATGCCTGCCATTAAGCACAGATTATCAAACGCTGCATTCTACGAATCAATAAGTCCCGGGATTAGATTATAGTTATTATATTTCTCTTGTAGTTTAGCTATTCACTTATTATCACCTTATATCGTAAATCATTCATCCATCTCGTTTACTTATAATCTTTGGGAAACTGGTCCCATTATCCCTAGTCGGAGCCACTATCCCAAACGGAAAAGGAGTTGCACTAAGTTCCGGACCGGGTGGTTTCCCCGATGTTGTTGCAACGAATTTCGGGGCATCAACATTTTTGGCACTAGAAGGAGGGCCATCGACTGTGAATGGCAAGTAGGTCCAAATCTGCAAACCATTCTAAGAGTAATTCTCCCTCCAAATCCTCTCCCCATTCTCAATCACATGCTGGTTCTCCGGCACACGATCGAGAAAAAGAGGAATCAATCACCACTGCTCATACCCATCATATTTCAGAACAATTAAGTCTTGAATCCCCTGAAGTTCAGTCTCTTATCCATAAACTTCAGAGCTTCTCGATTTCGCCTCAGAAATATGAAGTATCACAAAGCAGTGTGACCTCGCAGTTCAACTTATCCCATCCACTTACCAGACTTCAGAGCGAAAAACTCGGTATTGAACCTACTGAGTTCCCTTTACCAAAAAGGAAAAAGGCTAAGAAGATTACTGAAGAATCTGGTAGTGAAGATCTTTCTTCCATATCCTCCATCTCAACTCCTAATCTGCGAAGTCAACCATCCACTCCTCCGTTACACACTGTTGTTCATCAGGGAATAAGTACTACAGCATCTCAAACTACTCACTCTTCAACAACCTCTTCTCCTCAGTCATCTGGAATCCCAACAGTAGTAACAACTATTGTCGCCAGCATAATGGCAGATCCATGGACTACACCAGGTGCAGTCAATATGCCCGCACCATTGCATGATTTACCTGATGCTCCCGAAAAATGGTTGCCTAAATTTAATCCAGATAACGGAACACAAGCTGAAGAACATATTAACAATTTCATGTTAGCAGTTAATTTAAAAGGAGTGACAGAGCAAGATGTTGTTGTCAGGCTTTTCCCTTATACCCTACAAGGATCGGCAGGATCCTGGTACTTCTCCTTACCTTCTGGTTCTATTACCAGCTGGACCACATGCCAAGAGCAGTTCCTTACCAAATATGGAGATGACAGGTCTCTAGCCACTTTAATAAATGACCTCTCCAATTTGAGAACAGAGCATAGGGAACCAATAAAGGAGTTTAATGCCCGATTCAACAAACTCCTAAATAAAATCCCCATCGCTTCGAAACCAAGTGAACAAATTAGGAGCGAATGGTATATTACTGCCCTCCCTTCCAACATAGCTATTTTTGTTGACAGGGCTGGCAAACCTACCTTAGCTGAAAATATGAAGGAAGCACTTGCCGTTGAAAAGCGCATTAATGCTCTAGAGAAGAAAGCAGCCTTGGAGGATAGAAAAACTAAAAAAGTTTCATTTAAAGAAGATTCTAAAAAAAAAACCCCAAAGGACCCATACGACATGGAAGGTTTACAAAAAGTCCTTAAAACATTGTCTAATGAAATGGTTGAGATTAAAAAACAGGTGGCTGAGACTTCAAACAAAAGACCATTTAGAACTTTCAAGAAAACTGAAACAAAACCACCCAATGTTATATCTAATGCAGACTCAGAACAGGAAGAAGAGGAAGAGGAATCAACCTCTCAAACAGATGATGAAGAAGAAGTAGTTGAGTGCCACGGCATGTGGGATTTTATACTCCCAAATTCTGACACCGAGAATCAAGAAGAAGCCTTTCCTGTTACTACAAGAAGTAAAATCGCTTCTGAACCTACTCAAACAACTACAAAAAAGAGGAGTGCAGGTGCTGCCACACCAAAAGAAAAAGTTCTCCCAAAAAAGTCTCCGGTAGCAGCCCCTCAAAACCAGCCTCCAATTTCTAATTCTCCTTCGACATCTAAGACACTAGTGGTATCTGACTCCATGGAGTATAATATTGTTGATGATATGAAAAAGACTAAGGCAAACATAACCATGTTTGAACTAAGTAAATTAAAACATCAGCAGAAATTGCTCCTAAGAGAATTTAACGCTGTCCCCTCTTCTCCTCTTCCCAGTTCAAAAGCTGCTAATGATTCAGGACAACCCCCTCCAGATATGGTCGAAGCTACCGATTCGGTTCTGATCGGAGATAGATCCAATTCTCATACCCCACCTTTCTTGCTCACCTATGAAATCTGTAATCGAAATCTGCATAACTGTTTAATTGATTCAGGGGCTTCATCTAATATTATGCCAGCTTCAGTTTGTTCTAAACTGAACATAGAACCCCAGAAGTCCGCTATTCACATTGTACAGTTAGACAGAACCAAAGTACAGGTTATAGGAGAAATTAATTCCGTGACTATCAGGTTGTCTGCTGATCCCAGAATAGTACAAAGAATAGATATTTTGATAGCTGACATACCTGAATTCTATGGCTTAATTTTGAGCAGAGATTGGTCTGAAAAACTGCACGGATACATTTCCACGGATTGGTCACATATGTGGCTCCCCTACAAGGGTAAGCCAAATCAAATAAGGATCGACTGTGAGAAACACATGACCCACACAGTAACCGATTTCGAACAAGAAAACCAGCCTGTGGCCTTCAACAACAAAATTTTGTGAAATTATTCCTCAGAATCATTCTTTGGCAACTTTGTTGCCCAACCTTCCCCATTTTCAGTTAACCATTGTACATCTCAGGTAGAAAATTTTTCACAAACCAATTTATCCAAATGCTTCAATGAAAATCAAAAGGATGTAAATATTTTTGTTAATTTTCCTTTATTTTGGTCTTTGTATTTTGATGGCTCTAAGTCCAGCGAGGGCTCAGGAGCAGGTTTCATTTTGGTTAGTCCGCAAGGCGAAAAGACGATGCTTTCCTGTAGATTAGAATTTGAATGCACCAATAACACGGCCGAATACGAAGCTCTAGTGCAGGGATTATATAAGGCAATTGGCCTTAAAGTCCAATATATTAAAGTATTCGGCGATAGTGAGATCATTGTTAAGCAGGTAAGAAATGCAATTCATTGCCTTTCAAGCCACCTTAAGCATTATCAATCGCTAGTGCAAGATCTTACTTCGCATTTCTCAGCATTCAACATTTCCTCAATTCCTAGATCACAGAACTCAGCAGCCGATTTACTAGCCAACGTAGCTTCCAAACTCCTGCCTTCTGAAGACTATAGCCTTGATAGATTTTCTATAGAATTAATCTTTAGACCTTCAGTTCCTGATAACATCACCAACTGGAGGGTTTTCAACCATGACGAGGACATCTTGCAATTCTTAACCTCTGAAAAGTCCTATGACAATCAAATCATTGAAGAAGATGAGCATGATTCTCAAATGAAAGAAACATCTCAAGATAACGTGATTCCTAAGCCCGTAGTAAAGCTCGAAGACCTTTATGACATTAAAGACAGGTTCAAACCTGTAATTAATACAAAACTCCAAAGCTCTACTCTTAGGTTTGAATTGATTAATTTGGGAACAGATCAAGCTGCTCAAAATATCAACTTAGGATTAGGACTTTCTCTAGAAGAAAAGGAAGCATTTATCAAACTCTTAAGGAAAAACAAACAAGGTTTTGCTTGGAAGTATGACGACCTCAAGACATATGATACATCTATCATACAACATACTATTCCTATGCTTCCCAATCAAAAACCGATCCAGCAGAAGTTAAGAAAAATACATCCGAATTTGGAGAGCCAGATAAAGTCGGAACTTAATAAGCTCTTAAAGGCTAAGATTATCTTCCCTGTCCGACACTCAAACTGGGTTTCTAATATGGTACCAGTCAGGAAGAAAAACGGCGACATCCGAATCTGTATTGATTTCAGAAACTTGAATAAGGCAAGCTTGAAGGATAATTTCCCACTGCCTACCATGGAGCAAATCCTCCAATCGGTAGCAGGATCTGAATTGATGTCCTTTCTCGACGGTTTCTCAGGATATAATCAAGTGCTGGTTCATCCTGATGACCAACTAAAAACCACATTCAGAACAAAATGGGGGACTTATGCATATCAAAAGATGCCTTTTGGACTCATAAATGCAGGGGCGACATTCCAAAGAGCCATGGATACAGCTTTTAGAGGGTTAATTAACCGGACAGTAGTCGTCTACATCGATGATATTACTGTATATTCTAAAAAGAGATATAATCACTTGCATGATTTAAATCAGATTTTTCAACGATGCAAAATATATGGTATCTCTCTTAACCCGAAAAAGTCTTTCTTTGCTCTTAACCAGGGTAAGCTTTTAGGGTTTATTGTATCTAAGAATGACATTTATGTAGATCCTGATCGAATTAAGGAAATTTCTGAAATTCCTTTTCCACACAACAAAAAATCGATGCAGTCGTTTCTAGGACAAATTAATTTCGTTAAACGATTTGTTCCAGATTTTTCACAGATTGTACTACCACTACAAACGATGATGAAAAAGAATTCAACCTTCAGATGGGGATTAGAAGAAAAGCAAGCTTTTAATGACATTAAACAATCGATAATCAATGTCCCAGCTCTGAATACTCCAAATCTTTCTAATCATTTTACATTATATACTATTGCATCCGACTTATCTTACGCAGCAGTGCTCACCCAGTTGAATGATGACAATTTGGAAGCGCCCATCTCGTTCTTTAGTTCAAACTTTCAAGGCACCGAACTGAACTATTCCGATATTGACAAACAAGATTTTGCTGTCTTTAAAGCAGTCAAACATTATCGACCCTTTCTTTTAAAAGCCCATACTAAAGTAATAGTCCCTTTCTCGGCAGTTAGGCAACTATTAATTCAAAAAGAATTGGGCGAAAAAAGGGCAAATTGGGTCGCAGCTCTCCAAGAATATGACCTAGAAATAAAGCCAGCAAAGTTTGTTAAAGGTCAAGGTTTTTGCAGGATATTAGCAGGAGCATCAAACATTCCGGAATCAAGTGATACAGAGCAAACTCAAGAAGTTAATCAGCTAAGTATTCCCGATTCCGAATCTCAATATGCAGATCTGATCTTTTATTTAAAGAATGGTTATGCACCTACCAATTTGTCCTACAAGAACAAAAGGGCCATTAGATTGAAAGCTAAGAGTCTTTCCATTATTGATGATGTGCTCTTCAAAAGAAATTATGATTCTGTCCTATTAAGATGCCTTGAGAAACCTGAAGCTCAAAAGGTGTTGCAGGAGCTACACGACGGACCAACAGGAGGACATTTTGGAGCTAATAAAACAGCTCATAAAGTCATTCATGCTGGATACTATTGGCCTACTTTGTTTAAGGACACTCACGAATATGTAAGGAAATGTCTCAAATGCCAAACTGCCAGTGGAAGACAACAAAAACCAGCTTTCCCTTTGCAACCAGTCAACATTGAACAGCCTTTTGAACAATGGGGATTGGACATCATTGGAGAAATTAATCCATCTTCTTCCAAGCAGCACAAATATATCCTTACAGCAACTGATTACTTTACAAAGTGGGTAGAAGCAGTTCCGTTAAAGACAACAAACTCTGAGGCGATCATTGAATTTATAGATCAGTTCATCATTACCAGGTTTGGTGTTCCAAACGCTCTTGTCTTTGATAATGCTTCTTACTTCTCAGGCAATGCAATGATTGATTTCGCTATCAAAAGAGGGTTTAAATTAAAGTATTCTGCTAATTACTACCCTCAGGGTAATGGCCTAGCAGAATCAACTAATAAAAATCTAATCAAAATCATTAAGCGAACAATCGAAGAGAATCATAAGAACTGGCACAAATCCTTGGTGTTTGCATTATGGGCCGATAGGATAACACAGAAAGCCTCCATAGGAACCTCTCCGTTTAATCTTGTCTACGGAAAGGAAGCAATCGTACCAACCAATCTTCTTCTTCCGTCTCTAGCCATAGTGCAATTTATTGACGAAACTCCTTCTTCCTCTATCCAGTTTAGATATGATCAAATTCTCAAACTTGAAGAAGAAAGGGAAAAAGCCAAGGTTATACACGCAAAACATCAGCAAGTCATTAAAGCAGCTTTTGATCTAGCTTCATCTAGTCCTAAACAATTGGACCATTTCAGATCTATGAAAAAGTAGGCCATTCCACTTTTATACTGCAAAATCTATCAGGGGTGAGAGATTCCACTGTATGGTCTTGTTATGTCTAGATTCAATCTTTCCATGACTGCTTTTGGCATGAGATTGTGAGAGGCACCTGAGTCAAACATTGCATTATGTAATATTTTATCATGAATATGTAAACTGACATAGAAAGGTAATACCCCTGTGACTACCATTTTTCCATCCACTTCTGGGCCAAACAGGAGTTCTGGGGTGTCATCCAGCACATTGACATCATCTTTGTTGCTAGTGAGTTGAAGGGACTTCTTAATTTGTAGTTTATAGATGTCATGCTTGGCTAGTTCTGAGAGAGGGATTGCTATTTTTAGTTTGCCAATTTCAGTTTCTAGGTCAAAAGGTTTTTCAGATTGGGTCTTGGGGTTATGGATAACAGTCCTTTCCTTGTTCATTAAATCTTCTTCTTGATTTTTATCTTGACTTTGGGACTTGCCTCTTTTACTCATCTCTTGGGGAGTAACATTCAAATTAGGCTGAGAAGGTGAAGTGGCCACAGGCTGCTGTTTTGAGGACAGTGGTTCAGTGATCTCTACAATAATCACTTCTTCTGCAGGTGAATTTGTTTTGTCATTAGGCTCTGTGACTATGACTCTTTCAGGCTGCTGATTATCCTTTATCTTTTCAGGCTGGTTTACATTCACAGTTCTGCTCCTTAGCTTGTATTGTTTATGGACCTCATAAACAGCAGTGTCATAGCCTTGCTTAAAGTCAAAGGATTCACCTGATTTAGTTTGGAACAGTTTGGTTTCATCATCCTCATGATCTTCTTGTGTTAAGAAAACTTGACTTTCACCATCTAGACCCATTAAATTAATCTCAGGATCTTCATTGGGCTCTGTTGATGTGGAAGTTTCTGCATAATTTTCTTGGAAAGGGGGTCTTATGTCTTGATCAGCACTGGGTTTGCCAATGCCTGGGTTTTGAGTTCTCCTAAAATTTGGATTCCTAGGAGGATTGTTTTGTGGTGCTTCCCATGATGATTTTCTTTCAACCGATTCCACTCTATCACCCAATCTTTTCATTCCAGTGAGAATTGCATCTAGCTTTTGATCAAAGGCAGAGGGTTCCTCTTTGAAAGCAGTCCTCTTTTCCAACCTTGCCCTGTTTCTTTTGGCAATTAGGTTGGCTTCCACTGTAACAGCAACCCTTTGGGCCTCTGCAAGGGATTGAGTATCTCTTTCCTTCAAATGATAGGCCATGTCAGGGTCAAAACCATCAGGGAATTTGTACAAGGCTAAATCAGGAGGAGGTCTTAAATTTTGTGGAATCGTGTTATATACATTGTTAAATCTTGCACAATACTCCAAAACAGTCTCTTGGGGACCTCTTTTGATAGTGTCATATTCCCCAAGTATGTGCAGAGGATCTTTATTCTTCTCCCATCTACTAGTAAAGGCTTGATACAGTTCATCAGGAGTTGTGATGGAGTTTGCATTCAGGGATCTAAACCAAGTTCTTACATCCCCAGTTAGGCTTTGAACAAACATCCTCATCCTCACACTGTCATCATCTATTTCATAAGTCTCAAAATGGTCTTGCATCCTTTTGGCATGCTGGACAGCTGTCAGAGGGCCATTGGAGTCAAAATACGAGATTTTGGTCTGGTAATCTTGGGGTAGAGCTGCAGCATTAGCTGGTATCTGCAAGGGTGCATACCTGTTAGCCATATTTACAAGGTTTAGAGGATTAACAGGGGCAGCTGGGATAATAGGAACAGTGGGTATCACTGGGGTGATAAGTAGGGGTGAACCTAGAGTGTTGGTCAAGGGGATATGTGCAGTGGATGAAGATGTGAGAGGAGGACTTTGAGATGTGGATGGTGAACTAGGGGAACTAGGGGTAGACCAGAAAAGGACCTTGCATGGGGTAGAGATAAGGCTGGGATGATCTGAATCTGAGGTTAAATCAGCAGGTTGCTCTTGCCTTTGCTGCCTCTTAAGGTTTCTAGGGATGGTATTTGGATTATCAACAATAATGGGTGGATTAGGGTCAGGATTTGCCCTAGTATGCCATGGATTTTTCTTGGGAGCCAGCTTCTAACTGTTTTTTAGGATTTTATAGGAAGTTTTTATATCTGCAAGGACTGGATAAATATTTTGGAATGGCTATATATATTTCAAAACTGAGATGAAGACTTACTGAAAGAGCTCTTCCCTAAAGCTGTCAATGTGACACAAAAACAGCTTTGAGGCCTCCTGACTGATTCCAGGCTTGATTTACAGCTTTGAGAGATGTATAGAAATGGGAAAATCCTAAGAAGTCCCCAGTTGAGTCGCCATTTATGTTAGCACCCAGGTTGTTCCCTATGACTCCCAAGGGAATACGGCCGGGGTAACCACTAACCAATCTTTGGATTACAGTGCCTAGCCACACTGTAATCAGAGAGGGCTCTCTCTTTATAATTTGTCTCTGTTTTGTGGAGATTTTAGGCTAGCTATGAAATGAGGGTGTTTAGTTTTATGCTTTGGTTGAGGGATATCTTTCTGTACTTGAAGTGTGCAATCTGCAGATGAGTTTATTTCATTGGGCAATGGAGTCTGTGGCTACAAATGTTTAGAAACCTTGAGATGATTTACTGAAATTACAGGGCCATTTAAATACTTCATATAACAAAGTTAGATTATGATGGTGACATGTGAACAACCAGTGAAAAGCATTCAAGAATTTTCCACTGAGCTGGGGTGTGGGAAAGAGATAGATGCCTCAGGAGCAAACTTGAATTCCTGAAAATATTTATCACAGTGAAAGATATAGCTTGAAAGTGTAGCAATTAAGAATTACACCTTATTTACTCTATCTGAAGAAAACATTTATAACAGCTTAGATTGAGTTCAGGGTAATCTGTGATTAAATCCTGGAACTATTCTTTTACTTTGCCATTAAGTGTAAGACTCACAAACATGAAAGAAGATGAAAGACTAGAAAACATATAACACAGAGTTTTAAAGAAGACTTATTGTGCTATGAAACATGCAGGAATCCTGTAACATTCAGCCAGCCACAACAGTGCATCAAGGAACACAGAGCTTTGGAAATTCCATCCACCTTTTGTATTATTTCTCTGAGAGTTGTACAGCAACGGAAATATAGAAATGAAATCAACAACAACCCCTTGCAAACTCATGCGAAGGGGACTTTATAGAAATGTTTATACAAAATATCTCAGGCATTGAGTCATCTGAGAGAGAAATATCTTCATTACTTCGTACAGAAAAGTAGAAAAGAAGTTATTGCAGCTTTGAATACAGCATAACTGCTCTTTAAGTCTGTCAGAGGATATTTTGACCTTTGGAGGTCACTGAGTCGATTGGAATGCTTTGCTTTAATGCTGGAAAATGTGCCTTTACATTTGCTGCACTGTATCTTCTCGGCCCTGCCACCTGTGACTGTGCTTGCTGCTGTGGTGACCAAATGGCCCTGCTGAGTTGGCTCAGCCTTTCATCCTTCCTTTGTATGCTTATCTACCAAAATTTTCCCTATGTATGATCACTTATAAATTTGAAAAAACTTGACATTACAGGTTCTGGCTTGATAATATTTGTTGTGTCAATCTATTCCAGACTTCCTGTGTGGGCAATTGGTACTTCACAATTGCCTCTATGGTTTCATCTGATTCTGTATATTTATAGAAATTTGGAGGCACATCGAACAGATGATTGATTTCGTTCATGATGAAGAACAGGTTTTCCACCCTATTGTAGAGAGTTTGCCCTGATGCTGGCCCTAATTCTGCTGAAGTGTTGGGCTGTCCTGCATTTTGACTTGCAGCAAAGGCATTGACCCTTTTAGCATAATTTTCATGGGTAAGCAGTCTTCCCACACTGCTTAGTATGCTGGGGAGGCCTCTGTTTTGTAATACCTAAAACCTGTCCATGAACCTGTTGATTTCGGTCTGCATATCTTGGGTTCTCCTTTCTAATGCTCCAACTAGGTTTCTTAATGTTAGGACCCTTTTAACCATTGAGATTGTCTCAGTTCTGTTAGCAATTCCCATGGTGGTCAGTTGAGAGCTTGTCCTGTTATTTAATATGTTGATCATCCTATTGGCAGCATCAGGCATGTTGCCAAGGCTTGCTCTTGCTCTGTGTATCTCCCTATTTGCCTTTGTAATGAGCACTGACTGCTCATCTATGGTCTCAATGAATTGCCACTGATCAGTGATGGACTGGCCAATATTGGCCCATAGGACTGTTTTGAGCTCGGCTGTCACCTTATCAAGTGTGAGCTCTTTCTCAAGCTCAATTATTCTCTTTTTGAGAGCTTTTATATCTCTTTCTTTCTCAGCCACATTCTGTTTTCTCTTATCATACCTTTCATTTACTTTAGCCAAAGATTCTTTGGCTTGATTAAGCTCTAACATTTGAGCTTCCAGGACTTGAATCTCATTTTGAAGCTTCTGCATATCCAGACTATGAGTCTGCTCTGTTGTTGGTGCAGCTGTCGTAGAAGGTGCTGTTTGATCAGTCTATTGAGGAGGAGGAGTAATAATGGGAGCAGTTTCCTCAAGATTAATGATTTGAGGAGGAGGCTGAGAGGTCTGGCCTTCTTCTCTTTGTTTCAAGGTTGCCTGTAATGCTGCCTGTGCAGCCTCTGATTCTCCCAGCTTCTCTTGTGTCTTGATAAGTTGTTTATAGAGCGTCACCAGCAGAGTTGTGGCATCTTTATCATGCCTTTGTTGAGCTACTTCATCTGTTTGGGGGTGAATTGTAGCTGGGAGTTTGATCTTTCTTCTTAGAGCTTCCATGTCAGCATCCCTTAATTTCAATATTTCCTGTATTCCCTTGATATCTTTGGGATCATGCCCAATCTCAATAATTATATCCTCTAAGGACCTTATTCTGTTGTCCTTTTCCTGGGATGATGCTCTCTCCAACTCTAGCTGAGAGGCTGTATTGTTAAGGCTACTTTGTAGCCTATAGTTATCCAATGTTTGGTCTGCCAGGGAAGCATAGACCATCTCACCTGTTTGCTTGTGCAATTCAATCTTATCCATTAGGTGGATGTCTTTGGCAAGGACCTCAAGATTGGTCCTTATATAATCTGCATGAGAATGGGGCTGTGCTACAGTTGGCAAGAAATGGCTCATGATCATCTTGCCCTCGCTAACATCAAATGCAGACATTAAGCGCTACTGATTGGTGGGAGCCATTTTCAGCAGATGGTTATATAGCTGTATTTTTATCGGCTCACTCCTCTTCTTAATTTCAATGAACTGTTGCTTAATGCTCAGTTCTCCCTCTCTCTGCTGGCTAGACGAGCTGACTTCTCCCCCTATTGTTCTGTCTTGTTCCTGCTGAAAGGAACTGGCGGATGCTTCTCTGCTGGGTGGGCCCATGCCTAATGCCTGCCTTATTGTCACATCCTCCTCAGAAAAATCATTCAATCTTTGCCTTTTTTCTCCCTGATTTATAGAAGATGTTAGGGGAGTCTCTCTGTCTCTCTTTCTGCTTACATCCTCCTTTTGTGGAGTTTGGAGGATTGATGCTCCAACTGATATTTCTTGCCTTGGAGGCACAGTTTGTTGTGGCTGTTGCTCAGTGGATTTTGGGGCTTCCACTATTCGTTCTGGCTGCACAGGCTGTTCCTGCCTTTGTTCTTCCTGTTGTTGCTGTTGTTCTTGCTGCTGCTCCATGTCTTTATCTCTTTGTTCTTGAGTTATAGGAGGTAACTGTTCCTATTGCACATGCTTTCCTTTGTCTTTGCTGGATACTTGCTGAGTTTTCATGACCGCTTGCTGATGTGTTGTTGAAGATGAGGCAGCTTCTCCAAGTTGCCTTTGGTATGAGGAAGAGACCTGTTCACAAGTTTCCAAGTCAGCCTCCTTTTGTAGATTTCTAGCTTCATTCTCTAGCATCTGCTCTTTAGTAATTGGTTCTTCTAGAGTGCCTTCTTTCCAGCTCAAGGCATTAGCATACTTCTCAATATGAGGCAACTTCAGATGTGAATATGTGCCTAATTTGTGTTTTATTCTCCTGAGGGAAATAAAGTGATTACGGTCATAGGGTAACCATCTGAAGCTGGTTTGAAATCTGAGTCCCTCTAGGATGCTATCTGCCTCCTTCCATCCCTCTTCTCTTTTGTTATATAAGAAACGAACCAGCTGGCTCCTTACCTTCAGTTGCACCTTCTTGTTTTTACTTTGGAAATGGATGTAGTCAGCATTTCCAAACTGTCTGAAGTATTCTAGGGCAAAGAGCCTCATGGGGACATATCTTGGAAGCCTAAAAGGTTCCAATTCACAGCCATAAATGCTGATCACTGTGTGGTGTTGGTAGAAGTACCAATCACCAATGTTGTAGGCTTTAGAGAGGTGGAGGACTCTTTGCATCTCATCAGTTAGCCTTGGAGGAGGTACACCATATAGCAAGGTCATTGCTGGGAAAATGAACAAGTCTATGAACTCACAATATGTGTATGGTGAGAGAGAAGCACTATGAAAAACTGAAGACCAAAAGACAACTGATCTTGGAACTCCCTGGGAATTTAGTTTCTTGAGGGGAACAGGGAAGCTATCTGGTTGATAGAACAAGAACAAATGGTAGATGTGTGAAGTGAATCTGAACACTCTTTCCCTTGGTAGATTCATTAGCTGCTCATGAATCTTTTCTGCAATATAGGTAGCATAGTCATAGTGTACAGCAGGAGGCATTCCTAGGGAAAATATGGACA
The DNA here is from genome assembly GCA_031772625.1 of Pinus tabuliformis. NCBI lineage: Eukaryota > Viridiplantae > Streptophyta > Pinopsida > Pinales > Pinaceae > Pinus > Pinus tabuliformis. Next base: position 1,272,449,443 of record CM062804.1, read on the forward strand.
TCATTGCCATTATGGTGTCATCAACATCTTCAATTCCCTTATACCCCAGGACATAACTAATCAAGTCCACCAACATTCTGCCCAATTCATTCAGGTACTCATATCCAATAGGAGGAGTTCTTACAGTTTCAGAACCTGAATCTACAAACAACTGGTTGATCTTGACAATCTAGGCATGTGACAAATTAGTTCCCTTCTTTACTAAATCCATCATGGACAGGGGTGTCAATGGTCTTGCAGTGTGGAAGTGGAGCATCTCATTAATGGTTTCTGGAGTGATGTAGAACAACACTGAACCTGTAGGAGTAAGAACAGCTCTCTGGCAAGGATCATAGCATTCCTGGCACTTGTGGATCAAGTCTGGAAGGGGATTGACTTGAGGGAGGTTGTAAATGGGCAAATTTGAATCCCAAATCCCTAAAATATCAGCCCCACTAAGGTGTTGGGCTTTTATTTGATTGATCATATGAATATTATACTTGGAGCCCATTGGAAACCAATCTAACATTTGATAATCCAAGTCCCCCAGGGGTTTCCAATTTATCTCTTTTTGAGGGGCATTCAGAGGCTGGATGTTTAGAGCTATTGGTGTCTCCATGGCTACTGAGCTTCTGACTTGCAGGTGAACTGGTTGAAGTAAGAAAAACAACACAAAGGTGATTCCTTACAATGGAAGTGTAAATTTTAAGGACCAGAGGGTGAATTTAGCAAACAGTAATTGAAATATTGTTTAATGGATTGATAAAAATAATAGCAGGGTTGACCAAAAATTTTCTATGGTGAGTTTAGCCAGCAGAGGTTTCTAGCTCACGATTGCGCGAACTACCTGTGAATTCAGGTTGATTTAGTCAAATGCAGGTTTTACAGACTGTTTGTTTCCTTGCCATAGGGAAATAGGTACAGGTTACTGGATACCAGATGGTGAATTCAGTGTTTTAACACTCCCTTAACAGTTTGTTTGTAGAAATTTGGATAAAAACCAAGTGCAGAGAATAATTTCGAGAAATACCTTGCGGATTGCCAATGATAGTTGCAAATGCAGGTACGACGGAGGCGCCCGCAGTTTTAGAGTCGAACTGTGCAGGTTGGCGCTGGTATGGTCGTCAAATACATGCAGGAACAACAACAGTCTCTTTCGGCAAAAGTAGAAAAACACGAAATTTTGGCCAATATATGGATTTTTGTCATATTGGCGCCTTTTTTGGGATGACGTCAGCATGACGTCATCGGGTGGGCTCGGAGTCAGATGACGTCATCATGACGTCTCCGGGTGATGTGGCTGGTCCTGGTTGGTCCAAGGATATGCTGAAGTGGCGGACATGTCAGCGAAGGGACGGACGCATGAGGTGATGTGACGGCGGGGTGGCAGCGACGTGGCTCTGACGTGGGCATGACATGGGACCAGCAAAACCGGGCGGTAAGTGAAACAGTGGTAACTGTTTTCTCGGACCGCTTACAATACGGCCCCGATTTTGTCAGAGGCCGACCCGAGAGACTGAGAAGGTGACGCGTGGCCGAGGACTGACGTAACCCTTCGTCAGTTTCTCGGGTGCTAACTGTCGGGCGTCGGGACCAACCCGATATGTATAAGGGTCGTCCGATCAGAGGCGCTCGATCGGACGGCTGACGGGTTGATGAAGTGATCGAGCGATACGGAAGGGGGTGGGATTTTAAAAAATATATTTTTTGGGATGCGCGCTTAGCGGAAGACCATTCGGGTATGGTGTTTTGTAAGGTTTTTCAAGGTATTTTGAAAAATCAAATATACGCGTCGAAACTTTTGATAAGTGCCAAAAGGTGGGTTTTTTGGGTTATTTCATAATTTCAAAGGGGCTTATGGGTAGGAGGGGTTTTTTGCAAGGTTTTTTGGGGAATTTTTGGGTTTTTTCTAAGCAGAGGGAAGGTGAGAGCTTAGGGGAAAGGTTGTTGCTCATAACCAGAGGTTAGAGCAGCCCTAGGACAGGGTTGACCACAGTCCCAGGTGGACTAAAGTCTCCCTTTAGACAGACATATTTAGTTATAATGCTAAAAGGAGGATATTTATAGAATGCTTGGGGTTTTATACACCATGGTGTTAATAATACTAGGGAAAGGGTAACATATGGGAATTACATAATAGAGTTAGAGTTAATATGAGGGAATATGTGAATGAAGGGGAAAAATCACTAAGTTTACTTGAAACTTACTTAGTTCAGGGAGTAGATCAAAATGAAAAGAAGTTTTAGACAAGAAATGTGGCTTTTCAATGAATAAAACCACCATCAAACCTCAAGTTTTCTAAGCAATTCAATTGATGAGGGGATGTTAGTAATGAGTGGGAAAAGGGATAATTGGGAAGTTAGACATGCTTCTTTGTTTTCCTTTTCTCATCTTGACCATCAAGGTTAAATCTGACATGAATACCACTTCTGCAACCCCATCTACTTACCCAGCTACCTTGCCTAGCATTTTTTGTTTTTTCTTGGAGGGTGCACTTAAGCTTGCAGACCCTTACTTGCCTTTTCTTTTCTTTGGCTTTTTCGTTTGTTTTTCTATCTACTTCTACCCTTATTTCTTCCAAGGTCCCAGATTAAGCTGTTGGGAGCCTTTTCTTCTCTACCTGAACTAATTGTCTGCCAAGATTAAACAGTTTGGACAGACTTCTTTCTCTATTCTACAACTGAAAATTTAAACCATGACATGATCCAGATTAGACTGTTGGACCATCCATCAAAATTTGAGTCCATACCAAGCTATAAGCACAGATTGTATTCTTATGGAAATATGTGATCTTTGCATCATCAAAGCAGAGCATATTTGGACCTTTTCAGTGCCAATCATGAAATATGAAACCTATTGGTATAGGTAGCTAGCACATGCCACAAATCTTTGGAAGGTGACACTTGGTGGGATATTTCTAAAATGATCCTTGTATGTAACCTTTGTGATGGTGTGCATGCACCCCATGGTGACATCTTGCTAAAGCGAACTCTTGTGTCTATTTCATCCAAGTGCATTCGTGTGGCTCCTTCATTCAACTCATCTTCTAGCATGCGCATGGCCTTCCTGGTGCAACTAGATTGGAAATACACTGATGAATAGTATCCGTGCTGATCTTCTAGTGTGTGCTCGTGCACATTCACATCAACTATCAACTACATGCTCAACTCTAGTCAGACTTGCTTCTTGTCTTCGCCCTGGTGAGTCTACTGAATGGGTTGGATCGCATCCATGTGCACAATAACATGCATGTTGTTTAATCCCTTGCATGTGATCAACAACAATGCTCACCATGTATGCTCCATGCCAACTGCTAGGATAGATCTATAACTTGTACGGGTGCAGTTTCATCCCTAAGTGCATGTTGCTCCCCCTTTTGTTATTGTTCATGCTACAACACACTCGTTTGTCTGTGTAACTTATCTTCTTCTCTGAGTTTTTGCTTCAGCACATGCAACTCATTATTTGTTCCATTCTCTATCTTCATGGGATAGCATTGTCACCTCACAGTCTGAGTCTCCAAACTTTCCTTCATCAACAGTGGATCTGCTTTAGCTCGCAACTTTGTTCTACATTCATGTTTTCAACAACCTTCATCTTTCTTTTGGTGCATTTGGTATGCTACCTTTAGCTATTGTTAATGATGTTGCTCCCTATGATGATGCTGTCATCATAATTTGATTTCCTTGTCTACAAACAACTTGATGTCTTCATGAGTAGGCGAGCTCATAGACACTTTGTCAACTATATCCCCAAGTGTGCTCTAAATGGTTTCTTTGACTCTAGTCTCTTGGAAACCCTTCTACCTATGTTTCTGAGATGCAGATGAACACCTACGATACTTGGAGACATGGAAACGCTCATGGCAAGCAATCTATCAGTCAAAAACCAAAATGAACTTAAGAGCTAACTTGAAACATACCTGTGTGATTGATCATGAAGGTTGCACAATTTCTTGTGTGAGGTCAGGAAAATGACTGCCAAGACTACACAAGGGATAGCCTGGGCTGTTGGGAGGCTATCTAATTGTTGGAACTACAGAATGCACAATCCAATCTAGTTTTTGACTAATGAAGTTATGCAATGAACAATCTCACCTGGCAATGGTTATAGGCTTAGTGACTGCATCATGTAATTTTATGGGCTAGTTGTCACTGTCCCTCATAATCACGCAATTCATGATGGGAGGATAGTCACTGGGTAGAAATGTGCATTTCCTTAGGGGAAGATAGAGCCTTCCCTCTCAGGATTATGTAATGGTGTCTTGGTGAGGCAGAGGCTGCCCAGACTTGCTGACAGGCAACTGGAAGTGAAGTGAATGTGGTTTCATGTCGATGCTAAGTTTAAGCACAATTAAATGATCATGCGTGAAAACGCTGAATGACCAATTTAGAAAATAGAACAACATGCATGTGAGTGAGCCGAGTCGCCAAATTGGCAATCATTCATGAAAAATAGTTTCATACATATGAAAGAAGTGAGATGTTAATGAAAAATGAAATTTTGCTTGTACAAGCTAGTATGCATCAAAACAAGAGTAAGTGTTCACTGAAATGAAAAAGACAACGTTCATATGAAGCCAAACACAAAAAGTGCCAGAAATGCAACACAAGACATGGAAAGCAAGTTTACCTCGAAACAACTGAGGAGAATGTGACGACATCTCCTAGATGTGATATGGGATGTCAAAGCGGAAAGGTTGATGTGAGGAATGAAATCTACAACATCTGGTTGATGATTTTTCATGAAATTGAAATTGTGACATGCATGCCACAAATCTAGGGAAAGGGACACTTGGTGGGAGGTTTCTAAAATTATCCTTGCATGTAACCTCCAACTACCAAAAATAGGTCCTTGAACCAAGGGATGGCTTTGCATGCTACCTTCGGAGAAGCAGTCGATGCATGCAAGTCTATTTTGGTCAGTCCCAGAGGGAACTATCAACTCAACTCCACATCCAAGAGGCTGATCAGCTACTGGGAGAAAATGCACATTTCTTGCTAGGAGCTGGGCTAGTTGCTTAGATTATTGTGCAATTTTTAGGAAGAGTAGCTGATTACTACGCCGATTTGCACAAATTCTGGGTTGAGCAGCCCGGCTGGGAAGGATTGTGCAATTTTCCTGGTGAAGCTTTCTTAGCAGAATTACACAATTCTAGGGCCCAGTAGGTTGCTAGGTAGGATTGCACAATTTCTGGAGGGAAGGCTAGTTTCCCTCTAGATTTGCGCAAATTCTTGAAGGACCTGCTCAGCCTGTTGTTGGACCAAGTCTGTATGAACAACGTGTGAGGGGAATGCATCAAGGTTTGGTTGATAGGCTGTCTTTCTATAAGAAAATCATTGGATCTTGTGTACTTCACGAAGAAAGACATGTTGTTGTGAAGGTTGGTAGGGAGGCTCAAAAATGAAGCTAAGGAAAAATTTTGGAGGGTGGTTGTAGCCGCTACAACACTTGGTGACACACTGGTAAAACTCCAGTTCTCTGAATGGATCTTGTTCATGAAAAGCAAGTCTAACACCTTCGAAAGTATTGTTTAGTTCTCATCTTCTCTTGGTTTCCACACTAGCTTGATTGTAATATGTACCATCTTACAAGCTCTTGGTCAATTGATACACATCCCAAGCGAAGGAAACATAGTTGCTTCGATTGGGGTTGAGGGGTATATTGGTGCACATACAATATATTCTTTAGAGTCTTAGTTTCATCTATAGTGTTGCTCTACTACCAGTAGGCTTGGACAATACCACAATGGAGTCAGAGTATACAAAGCCTTTCTCTTCTTTCACCTTATTTATTTTCATTTTTTTTATTTTTTCATATTCATAATTGTGCATAGCACTTATTCATTTAAGAGGTGGAAGAATGATCCTAACTTATTGAGAGAAGAAGAGGTTGTTCCAGTAGAGAAGTAGTTTATTATACATCTGACGTGCTTATTAAGGTTTCTCCCCAAGATTACTCTACTTGACTGAGCTAACAAGGATTAAGCCAAAAGCAACACACTAGAGTAGGTGATGTTAGTGAGCATGTAAGCGTTGTGTTTTCAGCAAGTTTCACTTTGAATAGTACGTATCTTCGAATGATGTATCATTGAATGAAGACAACAAGTTCTTACCTAAGAGAGTGGACATCTGATAACCAAATTTTGATAGTTTTACAAGTCCTCTCATACTTTACCTAGCGTGTTTCAAGATTCATACATGGTTTCATGTGAAAGTAACCTAGGAACAAAACAAGCAAAAAAAAAACAAAGAAAAGCAGAAGCAAAAGCAGCAAGCAAGTGAACAAACTAAGAAAGCATGTAAGCAAACAAGCATGCAAGAACAATGACTATGTTATGTAGACTATATGGGTTTCCCAATAATTCTAACTTTTTCATAGAATGGATTCCTCTGACTGATGCCTGCATTAATTCCCACATCATGAATTGGGCCATCATCCTATCTAATAACCTACGCACCATCATTACTGAATATCGAGAGAAGAGATTCTCTTCTCCAGAGAACCTTCCCCTGTTCTATTTCAGTGCCTACATTATGGATGCCATTTGTTTCTACACTACATTTCCAACCATGGGTTGAAATCGACCTTACATGACCCCTACCCTATCCATCTTACTCACAAGAAAATATGGGAATCCCATTATATACCCCATTTCTATAAAATATGTCATTCTTTTATTTTTCCCCTGCATCAAATATTTTTCAATAAGAAAGCCCCCAAGTTCTCCCAATAAGCCGCAACAGACCTTCTAGCTATTTGCAAATATTTTGTTGAAGAATGGTTCACCTACATTAGGGTTTTTGGTAGCAGAGCTGATCCACATGTCCTTCCTTTGTATGTTTCTGATAAATTTCTAGCAAGGGAAATCACCCACCAGACCATGGGAAAAGGCCTAATTAACCTCCTTAAAGAAAGCAAGAAGTTATTATGGCCCTCTCTTCCTCACAAGTGTGGTTTTGTTTCTTTAGAAAATTTTAATCATGCCATTAAGGAGTGAGTAAACATAGAACCCCTCAGGATTCATACATTTCCAAAAAGGCAATTTTATCTAGACAAGGTAGCATATAACATCACTACTGTAGTAAAACTCAATCCATACAAATATGTGGATAATTATTTTGAAGACCTATTACAGTCGGTTGAATCCTTCGAACAAGCATTCGAATGGGATAAAGTGAACCTAAATCCTCAAGATTTTGAAAGATTTCGAGAATTCAAAAATGGAAGTATCGATGTAATCCCAATGCACTTGTTAAAGATTGAAGTTAATCCTACACCAAGTGTGATTGTTAGCAATGAAGGACCTAGTTCTCACATAGTCTGAGGTGAATACTAAGAAAAACGAGATACAGGAAAGGCCCAAGACATATATAATACAATAGAGTCCAACAAGAAGTTAGCTAAGAAACAATTTATGAGCACCCCACCTAAACAAATCAGTTCAGAGGTCAAAGTCAATAGTTTGGAACAGAAGTGGGATTAGTTTAATCAACAACTACAAGACACTCATAGAATGACAAATACCCAAGAAACAATGGAGTTCCAAACTCTTCTTCATATTCAGGAAAATACAAAGTCCAATTCTATGGACAAGCAATCCAAATCCATGGATGAGTAGTCGAAGCCTATGGATGAGCAGGTGACAACATCCTAGCACACTGAGAATATCCATGCTCTACCCACATCATAGATAGTCTTGAAAGTGACCAAAATCCCTCCACTTTATGTGTTATACAAACCGCTCCACAAGGCCATAGTAAGCAGAGAGAGGAAAATGAGAAGGGTAGAAACACCCAAACTCGCACCTAGAAATGAGCCAATGGACATAGTTTGGAGGAACATTCCTTCCAACCCAGCTGAGAACTTGACTAGATTTTCATAGTTCACAAGAGGATATGCAATGACCACCATGGAAAAAGATATTAAAGTCTCTACTTTGTTGAGATAAAAGGAAGGGAGGATTCCACAACTCGAGCAGCAGCTCACAACAGAGAAAGCAAGTGTGAACAGGCAAGAAGCTGAGTAGCTTGCCCAATTGTAGGAGGGCATAGAGGTCCTGAAAATAAGCCACTAAGCTGATATATCAGCTAAAAACATGCAACTCGAAGAATTGCAACAAGACATGGAAAGATATAGTGATGTTCCTACTACCGAGGATTTCCTTAAAGAGGCATTGGAACTAAATTCCTTCCTCATGAAATCGCAAGAGAAATTATGCCAAAAGATGTCAAACATTACTCCTTATTTGATCATTAGTGAACAAGTAATAGATAAGGTGATCGACCAGAGAACCAAGTTTACTAATTTGAACACCAGAATCTTAGATTTCATCGAATGGTGGGAAATAGAAGATGAAAGGAGATCCAATCTACCTAGAACTGAGGAGACATACAAAGACATTATTTTCACGGATTGGGACGTGAGAATCAAGCAAGCTAAGCTAGCATTGGCAAGGGAAGCTGGGGTAAAGGAAGGTAATCTAAAAGAAATGCCTGATTTAGGTACTTTGCATAAAAGCTAGGAGGAAACGTCAGAGACTCAAAGGGAAGCAATCACAAAATTGACCAAGACTGACTGGAAGTTGTATTGGAAATACATCATGAAGCTGCATAACTAGATTATGACCCTTAAATTCTCACATCATTTGACTCAACGGATGTTGGTAGGCTCTAGTATTTCCGCAATGATGCTACAACTCCTCGGATTCCCTTCTTTACTTTTATCAACCCAGCAGTTTGTAACAAACTTGGAAGTGATGGTGCTATATGCACAAGTACTAGCTCTTGCACAGGCTATCACTTGATCAACTGGCACAAGTTTGCTAGGAGATCACGCCAACTTCTATGAGTTATTAGAAGAAGCTTTTAACTGTGATGGATGAAAGCTAACTCAAAATAAGCTAGTCTACTTGTAGAAAGAAGCGAAAAGCTGAAAGAAAATGCAAACCCTAGCAAACCCTAGTTTTACTGACTAGCCCTACTGGTGCATGAAAAGAGATGAGGATCTTCGAAGGAAGGAATCTTGGATTAGGGGTTGGATTAGGTTGTATGATGGAGGAAGGGTAGGCAGGGATGTATTACAGGTGCTCTGCACACTATTTTTAAAAACTTATCGAACAAAGACTAGAAAAACCAGAGATCTATCTCTTTTGATCTAATCTGACCTAAAAACCAGAAACATGATGAACATAAATTTATAGATAGGAAAAACTGCAAGATAACTATGGTAACTAAGAAAGAACATATCTAAACATGCAAGTACAACTGATATCAACTTTTCCACCTTAAAACCTAACCATAGCAATTGCATAGGAAGGCAAAAATAGTCTTTTTGTGGCAGCAAGTATGCCTTGGTATTAGCTCATGGCCCCAAGGAGGGAGAGATGAGATCAGGGACTGCTTGATGGCCCTTTTGTAGATATTTTTTGTTGCCAAACTATCAAATCAACTTGAAGCATTAAAAGCTATCTTAATCATCAAAAACAACCAAAGTAACAAAGCAAGATCTTAACCTAAATAACATAAATTATTCTATGAATGAAAGGAAAACACATAAAAGTACACAAAGGAGGTACTGGCACTTTGGTTGGGCCCAACCCCAAGAGCTACAGCCTCCTAAGAAAGCTCAGAGCTGGTGCAAAGAAAAATTCATCCCCATTACTCAAAAAATAATCATGTAACAAAACTATTTATAGCAAGAGCTCGAAAATGAGCTGAAATGCAGAGCTACACTAAAGTGTGAAAAACAATTGTTCAATAGCTAAACTACCAAGGCTTCAAGCCTTCCTACTTATGCAATAGGAGGACTCCCAAAAATCCTCCTTAACTTTAGGAGCTTGGCTGCCAAAACTGCAGTTAATTAGCCACTTCACAAAACCTGCTCGGCTGCCCCTTGAAATCATCTTTGGTGGGCTATTGAACTCCGAGATGATGGTGGAGAACTCAAGGAAGAGATCATTTAGTGCAGGAGGCACCGTTCCTACAAATCCTCAACCTTGTCCCTTCATATTTTGCTATCAACTTGCTCATGAATGCTTGACCTTGGTCCAAAAGATGTCCAAAAATCTACAATAAGCACGTATTAGACTTTGTGGTCAAGTGACTATTCTCATTCATTTAATTAACATAAACATATTCAAAAGCATGCATAAAACTATGAAGAATGGTGGATTAATCGATAATAATAGGCAAAATGAGCCCATAAAGTTACCTATTTTTGGGGCTCATCATCACCCCCTACTAAATGTGTTGCTCATCCTCTGAGAAACTAATCCAGCTCATCATCTTTGATTGCTATGACTGCCTCTCTGACATCCCAGGCTTCCCAGGTGATGTCCTATTCTCGGTCATGAAACCCTGCTTTTCTCTCTACTTCCTACCATTGCATGTGTTTTTATTCTTCTTTGACCCCTTCCAGCTGTCCCAAAAGAAATGGAGGATTGAACTTTAGGCTAATCTAGTTGGCCTTCAGATTTTGCATTGAATATTTATAAAATGGTACTCTTGCCAAAGGCTCCCTCATCCTTGTTGCGGAGTGGTACTCTCTTATTTTGAGACTGTGGGACAATGTGTTCCATCTCCTTATGCGAGCATGAATGCAGTGATCACCAAACAATCTTTCCATGTCTTCAAAGTGAGCAATGGCCTAAGCTTGCCTTTCAACGTAGTCTGGCAGAACCTGGGGATTGTTGGCAAGGTGTTGATGGGCATATACTAAAGCTGAGGGATCTTCTGGTTCTACCCTAATCATGAGTGGCTCACTTAGCTCCCTATCCATAACTTTCTAAATTTCTACTGATCTATTTTCCTCATGGTTTAACCAAGAGGTCATGGCCATGAGTTGCACATCTCCCAATGCAGCATTGGGGTCCCATAGATTCATGTTTGGAAGTGCCAATTTGTGTAAATAGAATTCTGCTAACTTGGCCTTATCTTTAGCTGAGCTACTGTCACACAAATACATGAACTGATTATAATTTTGGAATGGAATGGTGCCCCTTTGGGCCAGTGTGTTAATTTGAAGTTGCAATCATTGATATTTAAGATATAATACACACGACTTAGTAGGTTCCTTGCATTGTAAGGCTTCTATTTCTTGCACTTGTTTTTTTAAAACTTGTATTTCTTCTGCTACCTAAGACTCTTTTTCTTGCAACAGTTTTGTCAGCATATCAACATCATCTTGCAGCTTTTCCTCTCTTTGTTGTTCCTCAGTTGTTTCCTTGTCTACTGGAGGTCCTTCTTGCTGCTGCTGCACTCCCAAAATGGATGGCCTGTCTTCCTTATGACCTCCCTGTAGCTACAACTACTTTTTTAGCAGCTCATTCTCCTCCTATAATTTGGCTCTTTGACTGCTTTCTATGTGCCTCACCATGGCCAACTCTTTTCTTGATTCTTTTAGCTGTTCTTCTAGGTGGCCTATGTTTGCAACACCCTTGGACTTGGTAATTCTCATCCAAGTGTGAGTCCTAGCCCATTCTTGTTCCAATGCAAAGAAAAGTGGTACAACAAAATTCTGTGGGATGATCTTCCCACCTTCTAACAGGTTTTAATATGAGCCCAAGCTAGGCTGAGGGCTTGGATCCAGTATCTCCTCAGACATGTACTCTCCTTGTGATTGTTTGGCTGCCTTCTCCTCCAGTTTCTCAGTTTCTTTTAACTTTGCTAGAGTTTCCTGTAGAGCTGCCTTTGAGTCCATCATCCTAATTTTCTCTCTCCAAGTGGAGTTTTTTGGGCTTCCTCTTTCATAGGTGATATATATCTTGGAAGAAGACTCTTCTTTCTATTTACTGGTTGTGTCCTCAATGAAAATTGGTTCCTTTGGTTGTGGTTGGGTTTGCCCACTTTGATCCTTGTGCTTCTTCTGGCTTTAAAGTACATAGAGGTTTTCCACTTTCCTTTTCCTTTTTGTTTTGTAGGTGTGCTTAATGCAGCAAGCATAGTTGCTGCCTCCCTTACCAACGTCTCGGGAGATTTCTCTTCCTATTGTTCTTTTCCTTCACTTCTTGTAGAAATTCTTGTGTCCAATGTTTCTATCTGTGTTACTGATATCTCAGGGTGTGTCTTTCCCTTTTCTTTCTGGGTGCCTGCTTTGGTTGTGGCAGCCTTCATTTGGGATTTCTCAGCCTTTTCCTTTATAAGTTATGTCCTCTTTTCCCTTGTGTTTTTTTGTTATTGTTTCTTCCTCTATTTTAGGCTCAGTAGTCTTGCCAAATTTTTATTTTTCATTTTGTTCTTCCTCTATTTTTCCCTCTGCTTGAATGTCCTATGTTCCCTCATCATTTTTCTTCTCAATTTCTTCAGTTTGCTCCCCCTCCTCACTGCTCGATGGGGTGATGTTTTCAGGCAAAGTTATAATGTTATCATCCCTGGACATATTTCTGAAGGTTTCCCAAGCTATGGGGATCGTATTGGTGTGTAAAGAATCTTCCACCAATAGTTTGATGAGCCCATGCTGGGCCAACTAATTTGGGATCCCTTCATTTAGCTTTGTACCACATTCAATTAAGGACTGAAGAAGGAAATATGGGATGCTCAGTTTCTTGACTGGAGGCAAGTCAATCCCATGCCTTAATTCATGTAACAACCTGAAATGATATCCATAGATGATGCTAAACCTCCCTTCACATGTGATATACTTCATAATTTGATAACTAACTTCACTCCAGAGAGGAGGCAAGCTTGTCCTTCTAACCTCGTTTTTGTCTTCTACAGGATGCTCCTCAGGCAGAAAAAATGTTTTCTTAGCAACTTGGCCCAATGATCTATCCTCTTTTCTCCAAGGGAGCCCCAAGGGTAGACCAATAATTCTACTTATGAGCTCAAGTGTAAGTTCTAGGGTCAAACCCCTAAAAATAACTATGGCATGTGTCTTTGAATGTGGTCTCAGGGACATCAAAAACTCTTCTGTTATCTCCTCATCATAACCCTAAATTTTGTCAAAGAAGGATATCCAATTTGCTCGGGTGAAAGGGTCCACCACCTCAGGGTGCTCGTGCAACTTGCTAGAGTCTGAGGGTTCTTTCCTTATGAATCTTACTGGCATGTTGTTGAATGCTCTTTTTATGTTTCAACCATAAAACAAAATGCTCAAGTGGAATAAACCAGTCAATTATTGAAACAGAGGACAGCTGAATTCATTTTCTTCTAAACCCAAGAAGGAACTTCTCATGTGTTCCTTAAAATATCAAAGAGCAATAATTCCCATGTTTTAAAACTGTTGTCACCCAGAATTTGACTGTCTATTTATGAGAAGATTTTTTTTTTTACAGAATGGAGTATAAGGACACAGGTTCTTTTCTCAGCACATAGATAGATATGTAAATTTAGTTTTTTCATACACACAGGCTGGCCTCTACTACTGCATGTGTCTTCCTTACAGGAGAATTTTAAAAAATGTTGAGGAGATTTCGGATGCAGAGAAAAAACTGGGTAAACTTGGTGAAATATGCAGGAAGACTTTCACTTTTTTCTCAATGCACAGGTAGACTTTTACTCTTGATTTTCAATCTAATGCTGTGTTCAATTCACCACCTTGCACGAAAAAATCATGCACAGAGAAGTTTTCTTGAGCCTACCTCGTTTGGAGCTTGAAATTCGACGAAAATTTTGGGTTTTGCTTCTGTAGAGTTGTTTTCTACCTTTCCTATAGAACCCTTCCTATAGAAATCTCCTATCTCCTGTAAAATGAAACTGTGCTTCTGGTACAGCCCGATAGGTAGGATAT